>CM030365.1:101001739-101664239 GCA_017893485.1 Hemerocallis citrina
AAATGTTATTGTTATGTAGGTTCAAATCAATCCAAATGAGGCGGGCACTTCTTCTTCAGTCCCTTCATCATCGTATATCCCTTCTGGAGGCCCAGGATCCCTCGACCCTTCACTCCTCACTCTTCAACCGTTGCATCGATTGTAGAATGTGTGGAACGGTGAGTCTACGGAGTGCCGCTTTAGGGCCGGTCATCCACTGTCTATGCATCCACGAATACACGAGATACTAAGAGATTGTGGGTTATATGGTATTGATAGGATGAGTTCCATCAAGTGCGATCGACCTCTTCTGGAAGCACTTCTTGAAAGATGGAGGTCCGAGACACACTTCTTTCATCTGCCAGTTGGGGAGATGACAGTGACTTTGCAGGACATCTCCATAATCACCGGGCTTCAAATCGATGGAGAGGCAGTCACAGGTACAATGGACTTCGACCCGGTTTATATAGTCGAGGAGTATTTAGGTGTCGAAGTTGAAACCGGTGCGATTAGTGGTAAATTTGTTCGGTTGAAGTGGTTGAAGGACACATTTAAGAACAAATTCAATGCAGGTTCAACTGCGGCGGAGGTGGAGTGCTATTGCAGGGCCTACATCCTCACGCTATTTGGCACTGTAATGTTTCCAAATTCGTCAAGTAATGTCGTCTCGTTGATGTTCTTGCCACTAATTGTCGATCTAGAAAACGTTAGCCGTTACAGTTGGGGTAGTGTCGTACTGTCATCACTGTACCGGAGTCTATGTTTGACCAGTATAGGTTCGGTGCAGATGAATGGGCCTATGATTTTACTTCAAATCTGGAGTTGGGAGCGGATTCACGTCGGTCGGCCCGTAGTACGGATCCAATCTCCGCAATGGATACATCTTCCCAATGACGTGCACATGCTACCTCCTATCGGTGTTTATTGGACTGGCAAACTTACATGGATAGCCAACCCCAACAGGTGCTTAACGTACTACCGCGATGAGTTGGATAGGTTGGCAGCTGATTGTGTTGTGTGGCTTCCTTACAAGGAGGAGCGTGTAATTCGACTGCTTCCTAATTGCACGTACAGGCGTAATCTATGGCTGACGAAAGCACCTTTAATCAACTTTGGGGTTGTTGAGTTCTACTACCCCCATAGAGTGCTACGCCAGTTTGGTCTTCACCAAAGGATTCCGGTTGCCGAGCCATTCAATGCGGAGATGCACAATATTACAGGAATGGGTCGACAGCCCGAATACAATTGGGCCGCATGCTTTGCTACATATGTTCAGAGATGGAATGTACACCGGTTCGACGAAATCATCGGTGACATACCTCCATTTGACCTTACAGTGCATGCGGCGCACATGGCTTGGTACGAGAGAGTGACTAGACGATATATCTCTCCGACGTTGCAGACTCCTGCTGGAGTGGTAGTCCCGATCCGTCGACCAGGGGCCGAACCAGCAGATCAACATTTCATGAAACTGCCTATGTACCAACCTAAGGGATCCACTATTCGCAAATTTGTAAGTTTTAAATTTTCATTTAATTTTTCGAAGTTTTTTCAGAAATTTGTTTTTATATATGTATGTGTATATGTAAGTACCATAATCTTTCAACTTTTGATGATTGTCAGTTGAGCCAGACTTGGGCCATAGCAAAGAAATATGCTACTTTGTTGAATAGCAACGTCACGGATCAGACGAAGGAAACCATACGGGGGATGATTACGTGTTGCCGTGTACAAGCTGATCTTGTGGGCGAGAGAGCAACATTAGATGCAATACTAAGGACTCCTACACATCGAACCAGTGGTCGTTCTGGTCTCCAACGAAAGAGAGTTGTTCGAAGGCCCCCACCTCATCCTCCAAGCGAATCAGAAGACGAAGAACAAGCAGGGGGTGAGATTCAAGGGGAGGGAATACAACAACAAGTAGGGGGTGAGATTCAAGGGGATGGATACAACAACAAGTAAGGGGTGAGATTCAAGAAGAGGAGAATATCCCGTTGTCCGGTCTCACACAGGCTACTCCACAACGTGGTAGAAGGCAACGGAGAACCACTAACTTCTTCACACCCGACCCTTGATTTTTGTCACCATGTAGGAATTCAGGTGCATTTTAGCGTTAGTTGTTTTTTGTTGATTTTTGTCACCGTAATTTATGAGTTAATTGATTCTTGTCTATAATGCAGGTTCGGATGTTTATTCAAGCGGATGGAAGTGCGTGAAGGAACCACATTTTTTAGTTCACATGTTAATTGATTCTTGTCTATAATGCACTGTATCTTTTGAGTTATTTTGAGTTATATGTTAGCTTGATTGTAATAGTTTGATGTTGTAATATTTTGAGTTAGTTTGATGTTGTAATATTTTGAATTAGCTTGATGTCGTAATATTTTGAGTTAGCTTGATGTTGTAATATTTTGAGTTAGCATGATGTTGTAATATTTTAAGTTAGCTTGTTGTTTTAATATTTTGAAGCTAGATGTTTTTGAGATGTTTGAGATGTTTGAGATTGCTTGTGAGATGCTTGAGATGTTTGAGCTGTTTAGGAGATGTTTGAGATGTTTATGAGATGTTTGAGCTGTTTGAGATGTTTATGAGAAGTTTACGAGAAGTTTATGAGATGTTTGAGCTTGTGGCAAAGTTGACTGAAAAGTTTATGTGATGGAAATGAATGTGGAAGCTGATTGAAAAGTTGTTAAAACTGTATGTGAGGTTGTTTGAAGTAAATGTAAAGGGGAAATGCATGTTCTAAATTGAAATGGTGCAATTTTAGCCTAGACTCGGTCTTTCAAAGACCGATCTTTCAAAGACCGAGTTTAGTATTAATATACTCGGTTTTTCAAAGACCGAGTCTTGTGTCTGTAATTTCTTTTTTTTCAATTAGCTCAAGACCGAGTCTAGTTATAGTGGGCTTGTTCTTTCGAAAACCGAGCTTTGAGTACACTCCTTTCCAAACAACAAGATGTTCTCTGCAGAAGAGTGAACTCCACAGTCAGTTTTTGAAAGAACGATCTAATTATAACTAGACTCGGTCATTCAAAAGACCGAGTCTTGCCCCTGTAAATTTTTTATTCAATCAGATTGAAGACTCGGTCTTTCAAAGACCGAGTCTAGTTATAGTGAGCTCGGTCTTTCGAAAACCGAGCCTTGAGTACACTCCTTTACAGAATGCAAGGTGTTCTCTGGAAAAGAGTGAACTCCACAGTCGGTTTTCGAAAGAACGACCTAATTATAACTAGACTCGGTCTTTCAGATAGAAAGAACGACCTAATTCGAAAGAACGACCTAATCAAAGACCGAGTCTTGCTCCTGTATAATTTTTTCCTAATCAGATTGAAGACTCGATCTTTGAAAGACCGAGTGTAGTAATATTTTGATCGTTCTTTCGAAAACCAACTGTTGAGTTCACTTTTTTCTAGAGAACATCTTTGTCACGCCCCGCTTCCCAAAAAGGAATACGGAATATGGATACGTAACAAAAGCCCAACAAATGATTTTCATCGTCCTTAAGCTGTTTCAGAATCTTTACAACACATCACAGATATAATCAGAGTCGGAAGCAAAAGGCACAACCAACATACATTATTGAAACAGATTTACCAACAGAAATTTACTTGAAACCAAATACAATATCCTCAAATAAATCAGAGTCTGGAGAAAACAAATATCCTGGGTCACATCGTCAAAATACAAATAAATATCCAATAAACCAAATACACTTTATTCAATGTTCAAGCAACAACTAATAATAATCATAAAACAAAAATCTCCAACTTAATACATCCTTTCGCCATTACCACCTGGCAGCTGACCAACCTGATCTGCAATTAGTAAATTTGCAGGAAAAGGGAAAAAAAGAAAACAAGTACCAGTTAATTGCAAGTCGTGGGTCACAAATAATGTAGGATACAAGCACATGGGGAAAACTAAACAGATCTAACTAATAGTAGAATCAGACCTAACATGATATGGCAGAGTCAACTAACATGGTATACTAACATAGGTCAAGTGTTTAAATGTCAAGTGTCAGATAGTATGCAGACAGTTATACAGATAGTGTCAAATAATACGTCACATGGTAGTGTCAGACAGATAACAGATAACCAGATATTCAGATAACAGATAGTCAGATAATCATATAACAGATTCAGATTCATATTCATATTCAGATTCAGATGTCATATTCTTATAAGTCTTGCGTGATTACTATCTAGGTAGCACTTCATGCAGCCTACTTTACATGGTTGCTACAACACAATAGTTTCGCTTTAGATTTCGTAGGGGATCATATAGGGCCATGTACTCAGGGTTGAGACAGATAGAACCTAGTGGTTCTCTTTTCCTCTACACCTTCCAATAAGAAGTAATGTAGACAGGGTCAGATAATAGATACAGATAGAACCTAGTGGTTCTCTTCTACTCTACACCTTCTTACATAAGAAGTAATGTAGACAGGGTCAGAAATAGATAATCATATGGGAAACACGGGTCCCCATCTAAATACACATTTCTATGCTTTCTCACTACTAGATCTTTCTCATAAACCCCGGCTTGGTTCTTTTATTATGGTTATCAAATAGACATGAACGTGTACGAAATAATGTCAAACCAATATGGTATAATCAGTATTAGGTTCATGGAAACAAATAAATATGCATAGATGATATACAATCACATAACCGAGCAAAACAGTGTATGTTCATATTCAGGACAGCATGACAGATCAGTACTAAAACAGTGATTCTTGTCTCTACAAAAATGCAAATCAGGATCCGTCAAAGGATCTGGAAACTAGACATCCACACGAATCCAACGAGTATAATTAAGTCATATAGTAATTCACAATATCTTAACTCAAAACAAGTTCCAAGACAGAAAATATGATCAGTCAGAAATCAGGAAAACAACTTCAAGAACACGAAAACAGCATGAAAACACATCAAATAAATCCATGAAAAATATGGGGTAATCCCCTATATGTCCAGAATCAAAATATCGAATTTCATAATTTTCCAGGAAGAATAGATAAGTCAACAAAAATAGGAAAACAACACGAAAACATAGTTTAGCGAATCTGGAAATCCCCACACTGTTCTACGAAAACTAGGATATCTCGCAAACAGTGAAACAAAATCCAATTCCGCAAAAGGGATATGAAAATAGATAGGTTTTACTAACTTTCACATTTCACAAAGAATTTTCATACAGTATAAGGAATCATAGTGAAAATATGATTCTTTACTGAACAGTAAGCAAAATACAGTACAAGTAGATTTTTGAAATGAGCATGAAACACCACATAAAACTTGTCTTTAAAATTCATAAAAATTCTGGGTAGTCCCCAACTTCATAGAGAATCACTGACAAAAATATTAGATCAAGATAAGATGTATAGAATAGTTCTTGAAAATAGTTTGTTAACAAAAATTAACCCTGGAATTGGTCGACACCTCTATACTAAAACAGTCATAACTCAATCATATAAAATCCAAATCAAGCAAAACTAGTAGGGTTTGAAAATAGATGAAATTATCTAAAATTCATCTTTAATTTTGGAATCAAGATTCTGACTGTAGCATAGACGAAAACAGCAAACAACACAGAACATCCAGACAATACAGATTTCACACTTCTAATCAAGAACATCATAACTTCAAGAATATTGATCCAAGCATATCCAAACTTGAAATACAACCTACCAAGCAGCTAAACAACATGATTTAGGGTTATTAACTTGTCCACGCCTATTATTTCACATGGGTCTTAATCCAAACACAAATTCACACAAGTACTCACATACATGGTTCAAAATCAAGATTTGGGCAATTCCTAAGTTATCACTTATCAAGATTTGTGTCATGAGTCATCTATGAGACAAAACCCATCAAGAAAAGTACAATCTTTAGTTGTCTCTAGACCCAACTACACTATATGTGAATTTTTTGACTTGTATCAAACCAATGAATTGTAGTACAAGTTACTTGCCTTAGTTACCGGATGAAACATGATGCAAATAGTCCTAAAAGCGAAACCCACGAACGAAATCCGCTCCAAACGCGAATCCAAGCAACTACGAACACAAACTCCACCCACGAACGATCTCCTTGGAGCAACGATCAAAGTGGCGAATACCCACTTTGAGATTCCACAAAGAGAGATTGATGAGAGTATTGATGGTGATGGTGGTGATGGTGGGTGCCGGCTATCAATGGGGTGGATGGGGTGTTCGGGTATGATGGTGTAGGATGGTGGCCGGAGGTGGAGCAGAGGTGTAGGGTGTCGGCTGGTGTTTGGATGGAGGGGCTCGAGTTGGGAGATGTGCAGGCCGGGAGCAATAGGTTTTTGGATGGAGAGGGAGAGAGAGAGAGATTAGGGTTTAGGGTTAGGGTTTTAGGGATTAGGGATTATATATAGGGGATTAAAGTGGGCTAATGGGTTGTGGATATTAGTATGTAGTAATAGGTATACAAATGGGTAATGGATATTGGGTCAATAATAAATGGGAATACAATTTAGAGTGAATTCTATGGTTCTTGAAAAATCTTATTAGGGGTCAAAAATCAAAGGTTTGGAAAAATACCACCAAAAACTCCATCACATCATCAAAAATATAAAATAGAGAGAACGAGGCCAAGACAATGAGAAAAAGAATCAAAATGACGAACAACGAACAAAAGCGACGAACCAACAACACAAGAAGCTCAAAATGAAATAAAATGAATATATATTGAAAACAAATCCAATATACGGTTCAGAAAAACATAAGAGAGATAAAAATACACAAAAATAAAAAATACACTCCAAAATACATAAAATGAAAAACAAGGATTATAATCTTGCTTTCTGGAAAATAGTGTACTCAAAGCTCAGTTTTCGAAAGATCGAGCTCACTATAACTAGACTCGGTCTTGCGGCTATAAGTTCTTTTTATCGATCAGCTTCAAGACTCGGTCTTTGGAAGACCGATCTAGTTATAATAAGGTCGTTCTTTGAAAGACCGAGTCTTACGCCTGTACATTTTTTTTTTCAATCAGCTTCAAGGCTGATTGATTCCAATACATCTAAATTTGAACCTTATTGATTCCAAAATACTTAAAGGGTGATATTTGAATAAAAACACAATTAAACTTCATACAATCATTCATTTTCCACAGTTAAACACATACAAACTCAGTACATAGTTCAAATTAAATATTACAAACACATTCGAAAGCACATAATCAAATTAAATGTTTTGAGATCCTCTATTAGTACTTCGACGCTTGTTGTGTCCTTCCAAACCATAACTTGAACATTTCATCCCCGAACCCCTGCTAGACCTATCTCTCACATCCATGTCGTTGCGTATTCTCGTGAATTTAGGCCGGCCTTTCCTTGAACGTTGCAAACTAGCATCAGGTAGGAGTCGTGGTCCATCAATATTAGGCCAATATGCTGGATCTAGAATAGGATGAAATATGGGAGCCCATGTTTGTGCTAATGACGTGACAATGTAAAATTTATCAACACTCCAGGTTGATGATGAAACATTGTAACCTCATGTCGGTTTGCTCTCTCACGGCGACTATCGATCAATTCACGTACACTTCTAGCAAAAATCGTCCCTTCAGATAAAAGCTTACTGGCTTCCTGTCGACGAGTAGTAAAGTAAGAGTTGAGACGATAGAAGATCGTCTCAACAATCGCAGTTACCGGTAAACTACGGACACCTTTCAAGACTGAATTGAAGACTTCTGACAGGTTCGTAGTCATTATGCCGTATCTTCGACCTTCATCTGCATAAAGTGCCCATTTCTCAACCGGCTTCTCTTTCAACCAATTAGCTGCCTCGACATTGACGGTTTCAAGTTCAGCAAGTTTGGCCATGAACTTTTTGGGTTTGTTCTGACACGCTATAATTTTGGCCTTTTTCCGCAATGTCTTGCTACCAAATTTACTAAAGAAATTTATAGCAAAATGACGCATACAATAACGATGATATGCATTAGGTTCATTCCAAGCTCCATTTTGCAAATCCATAGCAGACAATATATCAGCATGACTATCCGAGATAACACATAACTCAGTGCGATCGGACACATAATACCGAATGCAACTCATGAACCATGTCCACGTATTTATACTCTCTCCATCAACCAATGCAAATACAAATAGAAATAAACAATCATTCGCATCTGGGGAAACAGCAATTAGCAAACAACCCTTGTACTTACCGTACAAGTGAGTTCCATCGACACTAATAACAGGTCTGCAAGACTTGAAACCTTCAATCGAAGTACTAAATGCCCAAAATACTCCCTTGAATGTTTTCTCGCTAGGACTAGACTCATATTTATCCCAGTGGACAACGGTTCCTGTATTTGCTGCTTGAATTGCTGTAAGTAGAAAACGCAACTTCGTGTATGCTTCTTCGAAGGTACCGAACAACCTCTCAATTGCCTTTTGTTTTGCAATCCAAGCTTTCTTATATGAAATCTGATAATTATATTGTAATTTAACTATCTCAATAATTGCCCGCGGTGTTAAACCAATATCCTTCTTCATCACACCCACAATCAAATTACAAACAAGGTTAGAATCAACTTTACAGTGGTCCTGATTCAACGTGAGATTCGTACAAGTATGAGGCCCAACTATCTTCTTCACCACAAAATTTATCCCGCCGTTTGGAATAATTGCTTGTAACCTCCAAGGACATCCACCATCACTTACTCCTGGGGGACCTTGCATGATCTCCTCAATTGTACGTTTTCTAGGTATCATTTTGCATTTAACACTGTACAGTAATGGTGAAGATTCCAATGTGACAAATTCACGATGTTTCTTGATAGAATGCACCTTGACAGCTTGCTGAATTGACTCTTTACTTACAAACTCTTGTCCAATGTACAATTCGTCTACATTGGATGAACCAGACGACTCTTGTGGAACTTGGTGTACTCTAGCACCTTGTGTCATCTCCTCGGTAACATGAGCATTAACATTGACATCGTTATCAGTAGCTCTCACTTCATTAAAACTGTTGTTCGTAGGATTTACATTTGCTACATCATCATCTTCGTCTCCATCATCATTTTCTACACTATCATCAACTTCATCGTCTGTTTCTTTCTCTTCTTTATCATCGTCTAATAAGCTGTTGTTAATGGTAGTATTTTGAAATAGTTCAAATACAGTATCATTTGGAACATAGTCACGAAACGGACTAGGTTGGCGTGACAACTCAACATCTGTAGAATCCGGATTTGTTGTATTTGTGAAGGAGTTTTCTTGTGAGGACAGTGGATTTGGTTGTGAAGATTGAGCGGGGTTAGACCTCATCTGTTGTGTAGGTACTACCCTTACGAAGCTTGAACTAGGAATATCATGTGGCGAGCATTCAAAATTTGAATTTGCTGAATATATAACTCTAATGCAGATCAAGTATAATTAAGATCAAATATTCTAGCAATCATTAACTTCATAGCATTATCAGTAGATATGGGCATTGTCAGTAAAATACTGACCATCTCCTCTACCTGCTGCGTATCGAGCTAAAATTTTTACATTCCATTGATCCCTATCCCAATTAGTAACTTCATAAATTTTCTCAACCAATTCTGCAAATGTAATGGTACGAGGTACCCAAACTATTTTCGGATCCAACACACTATAACAACAACCGATCTTTGGATCACGAATTATTTCACCACCAAAGTATAACCAAATAGGAATCTCGAGATCCATACCTACATATATTTATACGAATATGCGAGTTATTATCTACCCACAAACAAAATCTATAAAAAAAGTAGAAAATTATAAGCCAATATTCATCATACCTTCACAAGCTTCAAGGATAGAGCCGTAAATATTTGGGTAGAAGAGTTGAAGTTGCTATCCTCTTCAAATTTAGCAAAATTTCAAAATATGGATCTTTCGAAAGATGGGTTTAGGGTTTTTATAGTGGAAGGTGAGAGGGTTAGAAAAAAATTGGTAAATATATTTAGATTGAGATGAGATTTTGTGAGTAGGAGGTCGCTCTAGATTGAGGGAGATGAGTTAAAGAAGATAGAATAGAGTAAAGTAGAGAGAGAGAAGAAGAAAGAAACAGATCTGAAATAAGCCCCCCAATCGACACTCGGTCTTTGAAAGACCGAGTTTACACTCGGTCTTTAAAACTAACTTGGTATTTCAAAGACCGAGTCTTAGTCTTCGATTTTTCAAAGTCTAAGACTTGGTCTTAGAAAGACCGAGTTAGTTTTAACTAAACTCGGTCTTTCAAAAACCGAGTGGGATGGTTTGAGAATTAAAAAAAAAAAAAAATAGGACGGTTTGGGAAAAACTTTCAAAAAGTGGGACAGTTTGGGAAAAAATTCCCTGCAGCATGAGGTTAATGGATAGCTTTGATTTCAGGACACTACTATGAATAGATTTCCTGAGATAAAGATGTATAAATCCAAACTGGGTAAAGTCATACAGTTATCTTTGTTCATCATGTCCGTTATCATTTACCTAGTTAAACTCGTTTTTTTTTTCTTTTTTTTTTTTTTTTTTTGGTATGCTTCTAAAGTATTTAAATTGCTTACACATCAAAGCACAAAAGTGGTGTTAATAATACATTACCTCCTGTACAGCAATGTAGCCAACCTTATTAAAAAATTATCCTTCTACAAAGCTTGCAAAGTTAGGTCAGATGTTACAGGATTCTTTAACCTTCATAAAGTAGTACACAAAGATGTGATTGACATTCCATACACTATAGCAGAGATGTCTAAGAACACGGTTTTTTGTATTACTCACATTAACCAGCGGGGAGGACAAGCACAAGTCTACCTTCTCTACAAAACATAAAGTGAAACTGAGAACACTACAAATTGAAGGCTAACGCTGAACTTACTTATACAAGGCTGGCAGATTTCAGAACTGTACACCAGATTGCTGAAAAGTATCTTGCAGCTATTTGTTTTGTGCCTTCCCTTGTGAAATTGTATGTATAATACACTTACAGAAATAAATAACTCCATATGAAGCATATATTACCAATAGAGCTGCCTACCTTTTCATTCCCCAATGGCCCAAAAGTATAAAAGCTTAACAATCTTGGATGGCTTTTCATTATTGGGAATGATACAAGCTTTTCCCAATCATTCTTTAATCATGGATAACGGATCTTTCCAAGAAGTTTTTGCTTTTAGTTACAAGTCCAGTTTCTCAGCCTCTATAGTTAAATTGTTTGAATCGCATCAACTATAACTCCGTTGGTCTAGCCACAGAGATCCAATAGGTCTATGATTTGTTATCGAGCATGTAGACTAACATATTCCAACTGATATTAGACTGAGATGCAATTCTTTCCATTTGCAGAGAAAGCATGCTCTTCTCCGTCAACCCTCAACCAGCTAACCCCTTGCCACTTGCTATCTGCTTGAGATTTCATTAGTTTCCTTATATGTATCATATCCTCCCATTTTCCAGCAGCAGCATATATATTTGAAAGGGCAACATAGGTAGCAGGATCCTTTGGGTTCAATTCGAACATTTTTTTGGCAGAATACTCTCCCAACTCAACATTCCCATATGTACTGCTAGCAGCTAATAATGATGACCAAATAATCTCATTGGCCTCAAAAGGCATTTTTTCTATAATATCTAATGCATCTTTCAACTGCCCAGATCGACCAACAAGGCTTATTAGACAAGCATAGTGATCGACTGTTGGCTCTTTAATAAACTTGAAGTATTTATACCCTAACTCTACCATCCTACCATGGCTGCATGCAGTGAGAACCCCCAAAAAAGTAATATGATTGGGTCCCACATATTTCTGATTCAATAATTCTTCGAATGTTTTGATACATTCCTCTATAAGGCCATGCTCAGCTAGACTTGTGATCATTGCATTCCACGATGCCAAATCTCGTTCTCGCATACTGTCAAATGTCATTCTTGCTTCTTGGATGTATCCGCACTTAGCATACATATATAACAATGCACTTGCAACAAAAGGGTCAGATCCCATAATGTTCAAATTAGATTTAGTGATCTGTGCATGGATTTGTCTTCCTTCGGTGATTGCATCAAAATGTGCACATGACTTGAGGAGTGCTGAGAAAGTGTAATGATTTGGCGGTTCAGTGACTCGACTACAAGTCATCTTAACATAAAGGTTTAGTGCTCCATGGTTCTCTCCAGAACGAGAAAAGTTTGATATTAAATCAGTCCATAATACCAGATCAGGGGAAGGAATTTGGCTAAATAATTGAATTGCTTCATCTAAATGCTTGTGCTTGCAATACATTCTAACTAAAGAGGCAGCCATGGACTTATTTTTATAGCAACCGAATTTGATAACGAGTGCATGCAACTGCTTACCTTCAGCAATTTCTCCACTACTCACCAAGACTGAAGTTGCATTCGCCTCCCTCACCTCTTTCCGCATCTTCATAG
Source organism: Hemerocallis citrina (assembly GCA_017893485.1). Taxonomy (NCBI): domain Eukaryota; kingdom Viridiplantae; phylum Streptophyta; class Magnoliopsida; order Asparagales; family Asphodelaceae; genus Hemerocallis; species Hemerocallis citrina. The sequence continues at coordinate 101,014,142 of CM030365.1, forward strand.
CCTCAATGAACATTTCCAAAGCTTCTTGTTCATGTCCGTTTCTAAGGTAACCTTGAATTGCCACATTAAAAGCTGCATCATCCTTTTCCTTCATTCTAGCAAAAACCTCCTGAGCTTCACTGTAGCATCCCGAATCAACATATGCTTCAAAAAGCGCACAGCTCAAAAACACATCCAATTCAGCATCTATTACTTTAAAAATAAAGCCATGCAGTTGCTTCACAGAATTCTTGCTAACAAAACCCTTACAAGCTCGAAGAACACTAGCAAATGTTACATGATCCGGGCTCAACCCCAACAACCTCATATCCGACAACAACCGAACACATTCAATCCCATCCAACTCCCCAGCCAACAACGCATTATACGACACAACATTCGGCCTCAAAATATCCTCAAACGCCTTCCTTGCACTCTCCACCTCACCACACTTCACATACAAATCAACCACCCCCGTCTGCACAAAAACATCCATCTCCATCCTCGACTTAACCACCCGGGCATGAACCTGCCTCCCTCCAAACAAACAACCCAACCCTGCGAACGCTTTCAACGCACAACTATAAGCATACTCATTACCCATCACAAAATCCTCACTCCCAACCAAATCCTTAAAAACCCCAACCGCCTCCTCATACTCCCCCGCTTCAACATACCCTTTCAACATCGAAGTAAATGCAACCACATCCTTGTTAGTCATTTCATCAAACAGTTGGTGTGCGAGACCAATCGGGACACGTGCGCATGTCAGGTAGGCGTTGAGCAGGCAAGTTTGGAGAACGGTGAGTTGGGACGGAGCGAAATGGTAAGGGTGGAGCTTGAGGAGGTAGGAGTGGAGCTGGAGGGGGAGGTGGGGGGAGAAGGATGAGGCGGTGAGGGCGAGACGGAGAGTAGTGAAATCGGGGAGGGAATGCGGGGAAAGGAGGAGTTGGAGGAAGAGGCGGAGGGCGGTGAGGGGTTGGGAGTGGCGGAGGGAGGCGGAGATGGCCGAATTGTAGGTGTGAGTGGAGTGGGAAGGGAGGAGGGGGAAGATGGAGAGGGTGTGGGATAAGGGTTTGGTTTTCGAGATGGTGGAGAAGAAGGCGTTGGTTTTGGTGGTGAGTGCGGATTGGGGTGGAGGTGGTGTGGTGGAGTTGGAGACGACAATTGTTGTGGATTGCATTGGTGAATCAATGTGAGCTACAGTTGAAGGATGCGGAGGGAATTACATATTTATTCGTAGTTGGGGTGACAAGGAATGAATGGTTGAAATTTATTAAGGCTACTGTTTTTTTTTTTTTTTTTTTTGCGGTAAAGGTGGAATAATTAAGGCTACTGTTTGGTTCAAAGGAAGGACGGAAAAGGGAGGAAAAGAAAGAGAAGAGATTTTAATCAAAATTCTGTTTGGTTCAAAGAGAGGATGAGAGGAAAAAATAATTATATTTTCACAAGGGGAGGGAAGGAATTTTATAATTAAATTACTTTTATACCCTTTCATATTTTAGGAAGAGTCTATATATTATTGTTTCTAATTATAATTTTGTAATATAAACAAAATAATGAAGACCAATAAACAAAAAAATGAAGGCAGATTGATTGATAATACTTGAACAAATTAAATCAGATTCTAGCCCCAAATGCTACATGCTCTGAGACCACCAGTTGGCTAAACCACTACTGTAAGTCCAATATTTATGTAATATTATATATATACAAAAACAGTGACAAGATTTAACTCATCTAGCTTATAAAAAAAATACTTTAATTTGTATTCTTTCAATTCACATTTCGTGATTGAAGGAGGACTTCTTGCTGCCTATGTGGACGGAAAAGGAGATCAAAGTTCAAACTATGCAATGTATCCCCAACTGTTAACAGAGAGACCAAGTATTATTCAGACTCTTGCATTGCATGCTAAAAATTTAACATACAATAATATTTTTGCTTAAAAAATATAAATAAATAAATAAATAAAATAAAACTGAAAATGTCGGGAGAGAGACGAATCGAGAGAGAGAGGATATCTGCTCCTCACCTCCACGACGAGGAGGGGGAGAAAGAGAGAGTGCGAGTGGGAGAGAAAGAGTCAGAAGAGAGAGGATATCTTTTTCATTTTAGGGATTTAGATTTAAAAAATGCAGTTTAGTCCAATCACTTTAAAAAAATTAGACCCACTTTCTCTCCCCTCCAAATCTCCCCAATATTGAAGGGGAGCCAAAATTGGCTCAGGAGAGATTCTGGACCCCTCCATTCCCCTCCCCTCCCCTCCTAAAAAATGAACCAAATAAGAAATATTTTAAAAAATTCTTTCCCTCCCCTCCCCTCCCCTCCCCTCCCTTCCCTTCCCACCAAACAGGCCCTAAGGCACAAGTAATTTACACGTGTGATGCACGTCTTTATATATATATAGAGAGAGAGAGAGAGAGAGAAATCTTCCGTTGCACACTACTTTGGTGAGCACTCCGTGAGCACTCACAAACTAGAGACCCTATGAAAAATCCGAACCGCTCATATTGTTCTATATGTCTTAGATAGCCCAACAATAAAAAATCAAGTAATTTGAAGTTCATTTACCCATGATTTACATCATCACAAAATTGTGTGGCTGAAAATTCTAATAGCATGATGGATGGGCAAATGAACTTCAAATTACTTGATTTTTTATTGTTAGGCTATCTAAGGCATATAGAACAATATGAGCGGTTCGGATTTTTCATAGGGTCTCTAGTTCGGGAGTGCTCACGGAGTGCTCACCAAAAGTAGTGTGCAACCGAAGGGGACTCTCTCTCTCTCTCTCTCTCTCTATATATATATATATATATATTTAAATTCGACGTTGTCTAGCATCGGATCTAAGACCTCATTTATATTAGTAATGCATGTGCATTGTACGTGTTTGTTAGGTTACAATGCACGTATTTGTTGGATTACAAATGAAGTTTGTTTGGTAACAAACTCTCCCATTAAAATAGTAGAGATTTTGGGCGTGTTTATTTTGAGTTTTAAAGACAGTTTTCAGTTGTTAAAATCAAAATATATAGTAATTTTATTTAGATACAATTTTTTGTAAAATTTATTTTAAAATTTCACAGTTAAAATCTATATTTAAAATGAGTTTTTTTGAAAACAGAAAAAACATGTTTTTTGAGACAATTTCTTTTTATTTCCCAACCAACATATTGTATATATTTATATATGTGTATATGTATATATGTATACGTTATGTACGTATATGTATGTATATATTATTATCATTATATACAAACTTTTATAATAATAATAATAATAATAATATTACTAGTATAATATACGTGCGATGCACGTCTAAAAAAAGTAAAGTCATCATATTAAATGAATAAAAATCGAATAAGAAAAAAAATAGTTTATATTTGAATATTTTGATTTGGAATACACGTGTGGTGCACATTTATATTTGTTAGATATAGTTTGGATGTGTATTATACGAGTTTATATAGTTACAAAGTTATGGTTTGTTTGTTACAAACCTCAACTCTCCCATTAAAATAGTAGAGATATATATTATTATATATATAATAATAATAATAATATATTATTATTATTATTATTATTATTATTATTATTATTATATGTTTATTATAATAAATTATTTTATCTATATAATAAATCAAAAAGGCAATTTGGAAAAAAAATATATCAAGTGGCTCACATTCACCCTCCCAAAAGACATTTTCCCTCCAATTTCCCCTCCTAACTAATTTTTCCCCATAAAATAAAAAATATCCTCACTTTATTACTATCTCTCTCTCTTCTCTCTTCACTTTTTCAGATCTCTCTCTCTCTCTCTAATAAATTTAGATTTTTAGATTTCACGTTTGTAAATTTTCGGATTGTTCAGAATTTTTTTTTTGCTTCTTTTGATTGTTCATGTAGAAAATTTCACTGAGTTATCTAATTGATTTCAAATACAATGAAAGATTTAAATTTCTCTCTCTCTCTCTCTCTACCCAGAAATTTAGATTTTTAGATTTTAGATTTGTAAATTTCCTGATTGTTCAGATTTTTTATGTTTTTTTGATTGCTCATGTTAAATTTTTTACTGATTTTCCTAATTGATTTCAAATGCAATAGAAGATTTAAATGGATATTCACTTAGGTAAACTTCAACCTCTAAAGTTACACTGAAAGTAGTAAATATCTCCTCAAAAGTTAAATTTTATCATTTTGCACCCTCAAAGTTCTAAGAAGTTTGATTTTACACCCCTATTTATAATTATTCAAACATTGACTTTTTTAACAACTAATTGTTGTTGTACTATTCAAACTTAAGTTCCATAAACTCCATGATGGAAGTTTAAGATTCATTCATCCAAAATGCTAGAAAGTAATGTATGCAGTAGTATACACGAACATTATAATAGTGTACATTTTAGAAAGTATATTAACATCTGATAGTAGAATACACTGAGAAAACCAAAGTTGATCGTCAAATATTTTTCCTCCTTGATATACAGAGCAAGTTCTTTATCAGAACTAAATAATATCATCTGTCTGGCTTCTCACTGCTTCCTGCAATGGATAACATCACTATATATGGTCATGTAAGTTTATTTTTTTTTAATGACATTTACCACTATTTCACATTAGATCAATTACTTCTTTCTTTAATATTCTTGACAATATAATGCTTACTTTCATATGCTGCATCATTTTGAAGACGTGCCGTAGCCACGTGCCCACGGGAAAACCTAGTATTTTTATATATTATTATATATCAGTATGTATGCATGTATTTGTATACAGTATGTATGTATCAGAATATATATACTGTATATACATACATACAAATCCATACATACTGTATATATAATAGTATACAATAGAGTATTTATGTAAATAAATATATATATATATATATATATATATATATATATATATATATATACGGTAAAAGGGGTATGAGCAAGTGATTATGTGGCATGCATGTGATACACTGGACAACTAACCCTTTTAAGGATTTTCCAATCACATGCATGCCACATCATCAATTGTTTATTTACTAAATGAGCAAGTTGCTCATACCCCTTTTTCCTATATATATATATATATATATATATATATATATATGAGTAATGTGAGCCTCATATTTGTATGAGAAAATTTTCCGCATACAAAGTTATTATATTCACTTGGTGGGTCCCTCTTGGAAGATCCACTCTGTCCATCATGTTTATAATGTCAATGGATGTATGTGTAGAAAAAATCAAGTGGTTTGGAGGTCATTCACCCATACATCATGTGGGTCCAATCTATGGATCGATTTGTATTACGGTCAACATGATGCATGGATGAATGACCTCTAAACCACTTAATTTTTTCTACATATACATCCATTAGCATGATAAACATAATGGATGGAGTGGATCTTCCATAGGGGCCCCACCAAGTGAGTATAATTACTTTGTATGAGGAAAATTTCTCATACTCTATATGAGACTCACTTTTCTATATATATATATATATACTAGATTTGCCCGTGGCCACGTGCCTTCGGCAAGTCTTCTGAACGATACATCATATGAGAAGTCTTGTAAACACTAAATCAATAATTATGTAACTGAAGTTTGATTAGTATGACAATAATTAGTTGTAAATAAAAGTCCATATTTCTATTAGTATATGGTAAAAAATAATTAAAAATTGGGGGTATAAATATATATATAGAGGGAGAAAGAGAGATAAATAATTAAATAAATAAATGAGTTTTTTTTTTTTGGGGGGGGGGGGGGGGGGGGGGGGGCGGATTTGAATTTGAGTTTTGTGAAGAAAATGTGTTTTGTGAGGTTAGATCTGGATCTTTGATTTTGGGAATATTGAAAGAAAGCCACTTGATAGCTTTCTTTGTATTTTATTATTATTATTATTATTATTATTATTATTATTATTATTATTATTATATATACACACACATGCATATTGTATACAGTTTACCAAATTCCTTTTATACTTTAATTTTGAAAATTTTATTTTATGAAATCAGTTTACCAAACAATACTCCGTTTTCGAAAGTCACAAAAAATAAATTTTTAATTTTTTAAAAAAATTAAGTTTAAAATGAATTTTCGAAACAATGAACCAAACGCAGTTTTAGCCTTTCAAAAAATATTTTTACTTACTACCAAAATTTTGAAGTTAAATATCTCTAATATTATAATGGGAAAAGGCCTTGGTGTCATTTGTCAATCTACCAACATATGCATCACACGTGCATAACTAATATGAAGGAGGTCTCAGGTTCGAGTCCTCACTATGTCAGATTTTTGACTTTTTTTTATTATATATATTGAACATGCATCATATGGGTAAATTACTATCCATCTATCTATCTATAATATAATATATTTACTTACTATTTAATTGAAGATTTTGTCACAAATAAACAATTTTAAATATTTTTTTTTTACAAAAGAAACACTACTTTCGTCACCAAACAAACATGTGCATTGCATGTGCAACACCAAATCTATTTTCCAACACATGCATCGCACGCACACATCAATATTTTTCCTTCTTAATTTTTAAAAATTACGTGTATCTAACGTTCAGTTCCATTTTTAATAATTTAAAGCATTCATCGCACGTGCTAATTATTGTTGACTTACGTGTATCACACGTTTAACTCCAAGTCTTTATCAAAACGTGCATCACACGTGAAAAATACTATTAACTAATATTTACACATACAATCATGTCTTAATAAATATACATTTTTTAAAGTACAAATTCTGACGTAATCTGACTTCGAACTTATAACATCTTTTATATTAATTATGTACGTATGATACACGTAAGTTGATATATTTAGTGGTATGTAACATTTACATACGCACAACTCCAACTCTGTCGCTATAATATTTTTTTTGATGTGAACGGATAGGGTCCAACTCCAACTCTGTCGCTATAATATTAGATTAGATTTTTAGCATTCTATTAGTTTTACCAGTTTTACCATGTCCCGATGAGTTGTTGTTGGTATAATTGTATTATTATATTATTATTCGAGTCATGCTCTGTTTGGTTAAGGACCACGAATCTTAAAAGAGTTCTAGCCTTTGAGTGGTTGTTATTCGCCAAACCGGCTCTAGCAAGTTAGCATGGAAAAAAAAAATTGTCACATAGGTCCCAATAATTATTGAAATTTCATATTAATTTCTCACAATTTGATATTTTCATATTAATTCCTTGATCAACTAAAAAAATGACCATTCAGAACCTCAATTGCAACATATTCAAAATAATGATCTATTGAACTTTACTTTCTTGAAAATTCTCAAGTAAAAGTCTCTCATTTACTTAAAATAGTTTTCTGCCATTTCGATATGATTCTCTTCTATAGCATTATACTACAGATTTTTCCTCCTAAATTCGTTCAGTAGATCAAAAGTTTTATAATATTCTAATTGGGGCTCAAATCGATCGCTTTTGATCATTTTTGAACTTGATCAAGCGATTAATATGGAGATCCCAAATTGTGGGGGACCAATATGAAAATTCCATACTTGTTAGAGACTTATGTGGAAAAAACTTAATAGATTAACAAATCAAACACACTCTCTTGTGTCTTGTCTCACTAATTCTTAGGGATGGCAAACAGGCTGGGTTGCCCCGCGACCCGCTCGTTCGAACCCGGCCCGCAACTGAGCGGTTCGGGTTCGGGTTGGACCCGCGGTTCTAAGCAGGTCGACCCGGGTCGCCAATAGTGTGAACTCAACCTGCTCGGCCCGTTAAAACCGTCCAACCCGCGGGTCAACCCACGGGTTTTGAACGTTAGACCCGAACGGGTCAAACGAGCGGCCCGCGCGGGTCGAACGGCAGCAAACAACTTCAACGGCTCTGTTTTTAACCGTTTTTTTAAAAAAAAATTGTTTTTTTTTTGTTTTGGTTTTTTAAATTTTATCCCCTATAAATACCCCTTAATCCAATCTACAAATTTCACACCTAATTCTCTCACTCTCTCTACTACTACTCAATTCAGTCTCAATACAATCAAATTTTTTCAACAAAGAACCAAGCAACAAAGAAGTGCAAAATTCCGATCGTATTGAAATCAACTCTCAACTCGTCGACTACAATTCCTCCAACAAAGAAGCTCTATTTTGCTCTCTTTCAGCGACTATCGGATGGACCGAACTTCTACTTCTACTTTTATTTTCTCTCTCATTTCTATATATACCGATTATCCGCGAAGTACGGTATTAAAATTTCACAACTCTCCTATTGTCTTGATTTTTTTTGTAGTTATAATTTTTTGTATCATATTTATTTGTTGGTTTTTATTTTTCTCTCTCTCCACCCTCCTATTGTTTTTTAAATTTGATTTTTTAACATATACCTCCAACATTATTTTTTATTATTTCACATACATTAGTAAAACACTAGAAATCATTTTTTTTTATCATATACACTATTTACTATTATCATTTCAATATCACGAGGTAGAGGCCGTAGCCAAAGTGGACAAGATTCCACTGGTACTTCACGTTAGTCAAAAAAATTGAACCCGAATTTACACATAATCTTATGGTAGGAACTCACGATATCCCTACACACAAAATAGAAGAAGAAATGCATGAAGTTGACACACAAACACAACAAATCAAACCCACTAGTAGTCAAAAAAACTAGGGTGAAAACAAGTGATTGACACAAATTTTATGATTATATCCCTGATGAGAATTCAGGGTGTAGGACATAAAATGTGTAAACATTGTGACAAGAGTTACAAATGGAATAAGGGTGAGGAAACACGTACAATTAAATTACATATTTTAAATGTACACAAAGATTTATTACAAGACTAACAAGGCAAACAAAAAATCAACCATAGGACCAGACAAATAGATAGCAAAACCTATGATCCCGAACTTGTTCGTCGGGAAATGGCCCATTTAGTTATTAAGGATGAGCTACCTTTTTCCTATTCCGAGAGTAGGAATGTTGAGTCTTTCAACCAAAATGTACTAAATCCATATTTTAGAAGAATTCCTAGAAACACACTAAAGTCCAATTGTTTTAAACTTTACAACGAAATGAGAGACGCTTTAATAGCAGTCTTGTATTCTTTAACTTGTAGAGTATCGTTAACTTCTGATTGTTAGAAAGGTTGTAACGATATTCTAATGATGGGCTTAAATTATTATTGGATAGATAGTGATTGGATGATTCAAAAGAGAATCATCTCACTTGCGGCTTTGCCGTATCCCCATAGTGGACTAGTTATTGCAACACGTATTTTAGAAGTTTCTGATTTATATTATATTCGTAATAAAAATTTTAGTATTAGTTTTGATAATGCATCTAACAACAATGCTTCGATTAGTACATTAGAAACACATTTAGCTCCTCCATGTAAGGAAATTTTTCATGTTAGATGTGCATGTCATATTTTAAATTTATGTATACAAGATGCATTGAAAGTAGCCGATCCATATATATTTGCAATTAAAAATTGTGTACAGTTTATTGCTTTGAGTGGTCCTATGCTCCAAGATTTAAAGTATGGTGTAAACCTAGGGGAATACAACTTAGAAAAATTCCTTAAAATGTTAAGCACTGATGGAACTCTTCGATTTACTAATTGTTTTTACTCAATACAAAGATATTATAATGATTTTTGTCTTGCAAAAAACATGAATTTTTTTCAAATGACTACCGAAACATGGCATTTTGCCGAATCTTTATTACGATTTTTGGAACTTTTTAAAACCGTAACTTTGAAGTTTTCTACATCTTATGATTATACTTCTAGTAGTATTTTTATTTCAATCATTACTATGATGCAAACTTTTCAAGAAATGATTTCGAACGTATACATTGGCCATATTGTTGTTCCCGCTTATAAATTTTTTTAAAAGTATTTTAATCCTCCTCCTATGTTGTTTTGTATTGCTACTGTTATGGATCCTCGTATCAAATTAGTGGGTACGAGAAGTTTGATTGAAATGTATTTTACTTTAGTTGGAGATGAATCTGAAATTGATTGCTACACATTTTTAGCTATTTTCGAATCGACATTGAATAACTTGTATGATTATTATGATAGAACTTTTGCATCTAGTAGTACAACTAGTACAGTTACTTCTTCTTCTGCTACTTCTAGAGGTAAAGGGTAAGAGTACATTAGAAGATATCACTTTTAATTTACTTGCTCGTAATCAATCAAAAAACATATGACTAATGCACCTAATGAATTAAATTGGTATAATCAACAAGATAGTGAGAGTTCTAGTAGTAAGATTGAAGTGCCACAATGGTGGAAAGAACATGAAATTTTTTTCCAATTCTTTCACATATGGCTACTAACTCCTCCTGTCTCCACAATTACTTCCGAAAGTGTTTTTTCTTCAAGTGGTAAAGTTCTAACAGATTACAGGAATCGCTTGAAGCCGAATTCGTTGGATATGCTCATGTGCACTGAAGATTGAATGAATGCTGAAGACAGGACTCAAGGAAAATCGGCATCTACATCAACAAGTGGAAGCAACTCCCCTGAAGTCCAACAACAAAATTAGGAAATTTAGGGTGATGAGGTCCTAGATTTAGGTTAAGTAGAGGTGCACGGAAGAAGTCCAATGCCCTCTCTTCAATCTAACTCTAGGCTATCTTGAACTCTAGATTATCCTCTTAAACATGTATTGAAGGAATTTGTATATTTTTTAATAGTATTTGTATTTAAAAGTAGTAAAAATTTCATAGAAGTTGAAATGAATAAATATACAATTTTGTTTAATTCTTAATCCCTTATACTTGTTGTACAATTTTATTTATTTATTTATTTAGGTTAAAAGAGAGTGGGGGAAAAAAACTTGTAAAAAATTCATAATAGTTGAATTGAATAATAGATAATATATGCATTTTTTCACTTTTATACAGTTAAACTTGTTGTAAATTTATTTTTTTTAGTAAAGTGAAGTTGTTAAAAAAAATGGGCCAACCCGCAATCTAGCCCGACCCGAAAAGGGTTGGATCCTAATGGGTTCGCGGGTTGGCCGGGTCGACATTTTTGATTTCCAAACCGGCCCGGCCTGGCCCGGTTGCCGCCCTGACAAGACCCAAACCCGCTCAAGTTGGCCTTCAACCTAGGCGGGCCAGACCCGACCCGGCCCAGTCGACCCGAATGCCAACCGTACTAATTATCTTCATTTCATCTGCTTCCTCTGTTTAGGAGAAAATTTCTCTTATTCCTACAAAAACTAGTTCTTCTCAAAGCAAAACTGGTGGCTGGTTCTGCGAAGGCATGGACGCTCTGCGAAGGAACACGTAAGATTATAGAGGAGTCTTGGAATGCATACACTACTTCGAATTCAGTGGTGGGTCGTTGGATTGAAAAGATTAAGAGACTAAGATCTAAGCTGAAACAGTGGGCAAGGGCGGAATTCGGACAGAACCAAAGATTAAAAGAAGAAATAGGAGAGAGGATTCAGCAATTAGAGCTTATAGAGGAAGAAAGAGACTTAATAGAGGTCGAATTCAATGAGCTACATAGACATAGAGAGGATATCCTCCAAATTGGAAGGGTGGAGGAACATTATTGGAGGCAACGGTCGAGGATTCAATGGTTGGAGGAGGGAGACGCAAATACTAAATTTTTCCATAGGATTGCCAATGGAAGAAGACGAAGTAACAATATCTCCGGGCTAAAGGTGGATGGAGATTGGTGCGAGAACGAGGACATAATCACGCGTCACATCAACGAGAGATACAAGGAGCTGTTAGGCAAAAGAAGAGAGTTCAGGTGTTCTTTGAACCACAATATGTGGATAGAATCTAGGCTCAATGGAAGCGATAGCATCGAAAGCAGTTTTAGTGAAGAGGAAGTTTTATCTGCAATCAAGAGTTTGGGGCAGGAGAAGGCGCCAGGACCAGACAAATTTTCGTTATTCTTCTACAGTTTTTATTGGAAAATCATCAAAGCAGACTTCATGCGTATTGTCCAAGAGTTCTATAATAGGGAGGCGGATTTGGAGAGACTAAACTATGCGAATATAGTTTTAATCCCCAAGAAATCTAAAGTAAAGGAGGTTGGAGATTTGAGACCTATCAGTCTCCTCAACGGGTCCTTTAAAATCATTTCAAAAGTTCTGGCTAATAGACTGGGGCCACTGTTAAAGGATATTATTGGGGAATCACAGAGCGAATTTATTAAAGGAAGGGACATTATGGATAGCATCGCCTCGGCCCATGAAATTGTTTTTAGAGGAAACAATGATAGAACGAACAGTTTTCTTTTTAAAGTGAAATTTCAAAAAGGATACGACTTTATCGAGTGAGATCCTGTGGATGAGGCTCTGCTTTTAAAAGGATTCGGAAAGAGGTGGAGGAAATGGATATATCAATGTATCAGAGGAGGTAAATCGTTTCTTATCATAAATGGTATACAAGGAAAAGAAATCAAATGCAAAAGAGGGCTTAGACAGGGAGATCCTTTGTCATCGCTGCTATTCGCAATCGTCGCTGACGGTCTAGCAGAGATGATAGCTAACGGCAAAAAAGAGAGGGCTAATTTTGGCATCAAAATCAAAGGATTTACAGAAACAATTTCCATCTTCCAGTACACTGACGATACTTTGATATTCGGCGCTGCATCGAAAGAGGATATCATAGCAATGGGGATGATCTTGAAGTGTTTCGAGTCTTGGTCCGGTATGAGGGTCAACTTCAATAAGAGGTTTGGAAATTGAATTGAGGGCTTGGATAATTGGAATGGGGAGCAAGGGTTTCAGAGGAGCATGGAAAGAAAGAAGAGGAGCGGGTGTTCAGTGAGTTAGGCTTGGACCAAGGAGGGAAGCGGTTTGCTGGGTATGGGACTGAAAGAGGAGCGCAAGTGTTGCTTGGCCCAGTTCTGGGGGAGCATGAGTTGCTCTTTTAAAAATGGGCTTTGGCCTACATAGAAGGGCTGAGCCTATATACAAAGGCTGACAATTCCCAAGGGGAGCGGCCACTGACCCTAGCCCATTAGTGGCTCCGCTCCTGGTTGGGGTTGTTATTTATCAACATACAAACCCGTGCGTTGCACGTACAACTCCAACTCTCCACTATTTACAACAAAAACAAACAAATAAAAAATTTCCACCTATTTAAAACGTGCAACGCACGTGCAAAAAAATTTTACAGTATTTTTTAAACACTAAACATACACATATGTTGCACGTACAACACAAAATCTACTTATAAACATGTGCATTGCACGTACAAATTATAGTTTTTTCTTCAAAATATTTTTACCAATTACGTGCAATGCACGTCCAACTCTAAAATTATTTCTTAACATGTAAATTGCACGTAAAAGTTTTCAAACTCTTATCAAAACGTGCATCGCACGTAAAAAATACTAGTCTTCTATATATAATGGGAGAGTTGGAGTTGTAATTTGTCAACATACAAATCCGTGCATTATACTTGTAACTCCAACTCTCCCATTAATTACAACAAAAACTAACAAATCAAAAAATTTCACCTATTTAAAACGTGCAACGCACGTGCAAAATAAAATTTCAATATTTTTTAACACCAAACATACACATATGTTGCACATACAATTTAAATTCTACTTATAAACATGTGCGTTGCACGTACAAATCGTAATTTAATTTTTTTTTCCAATTACGTGTAACGCATGTCCAACTCCAAAATTATTTCTTAACACATATATCGCATGTGAAAATTCTTCAAATCTTATCAAAACGTGTTCGCACGTGAAAAATACTAGTCTCTTGTAATTTGAAACTCTTCCACAAAGTTAATCAAATCCACATGCGAGAACTATATATTCAGGGACCAGTAGAACAAAACTCATTATTAGTTGGAACTGGATCCTAATTATTCCCCAACAGCATCCCCATTCTGGAAAGGGGTGTGGAAAGCTGTGGCTCCTTTTCGTATTGGGATTTTTAAGTTATGCTCTGATGGCACTAAAACCTTGTTTTGGCATGATCTTTGGATCGGTAACTACAAGATTGTGAGTGCTTTTGTAGCGCCCTGAATTTGTAATATAATATCTTAGAAAATACGTGGCACAATTCCCAGCATCAACTTCAAATGTAATATTAAACAAAGTCAACACCAATAAAATTTTCAACTTTCATTTCAATAATCATTTTCATAGCACAACGGAATACAATACACGTTAATCACAATTCTCTTTTCTTTACAACACTTTCTTTACAATTATATAAGTCATCACATCACTTGAACTCAAGCATCCAAATCCGAGCTATAAGAAATCACCTGTAAAATATGAAGCTAGAGATAACCCTAACCCCCAAAACTAAAGGGGTCAGCCATAAAGGTGTGAGTGACATAAAACAAACAATATAAGTTAAGCATAGATTCATAAACAATATGTAATAAACAAGAATACATAAAATGTGACGTATCAAGGGAACATGAAAACATCAAGTGAAACTAACTAAGTGTCAAGTGTAGAACACAGGAAACCACATGCATAAAACCAAGTCAAGAAAACACAAGTCTATATGCTGACTCTCTAATGCGTACTTATCGGAGTCTATGCATCCCACTCTACGTAGGTCCGGTGCAAGACCTTAACGTCTCCACATTATAGGGTTTAATTTCCCGCTATGCAACTAATCTTAACATGATGACTACTACGAGATAAAGATAAACTGTGAGTATTAGCCCATGCCCCGATAATTCGGAGGTCAATCTCTATCCACAGATAATTCCGGAGACTATTTCACTCACACCTGGGAATCTTCGAGAATACCCTACACTGCAAGCAATGGCACCTCATCATACGAATACCACATATGCGTCGCCTCGACTCCGATAATTCCGGAGATCAATCCCACACCACAGGTAATTTCAGAGACTATTTCACTCACACCTGGATAATTCCAGGAATTATCTCACACCACAAGCCATACTGAGGTCCATAACCCATGTTCTCGTTCATCATATCACCACTAGTGCCTGTCCTTATCATTTTTAGGTTATTTAATTACTTGATGAATCTCCTAGAGTTGGTGTACCCTACCGGACTTAACTCAAACAACTGATCAACTAAATGCCTCAACAGGCCCAAACATAAATATCTCAACTGCTGGTATACTAAGGTCACACGCACCCTCTAGAGACTCACACTCAAATATCCAAACCAATCTTCCAATATGAATTGCTCAGTCAAAACAACTTGAAAACATATGTTCAGTAGAAGATAAAGTATAGAATAATAAGTTATAGATTAAAACATTTAGAGAATAAATCATTTGAAAGAACATTCAAAAATATAAAGATACATCAGTACCAGTCAACTATAGACAAGCGTAAGTCGACTGTCCAGAAAGAGAATTCCATGGTTTTTAAGAAAATAATTCTAAGTATAGCAGTCGACTGTAAAGGGTATAGGTCGACTGTCTAGAGAGAAAAATTACAATAACTTCGAGAAAATAATTCTAAGTCGTACTAGTCGACTGTAAAAGTCATCAGTCGACTGTCCAGAACGAGATTTCAAGAAAAACTAGAGAACATTGCAGCTGGGTCGTTTCGGTCGACTGAGAAGTCATACCAGTCGACTGTCGACCTACAGACTGTGTACTTTTGGATGTGCACATTTCAACCGATACGTAGTTTTACTTTATAAAAACGATTTCTACGAAAAGCTTATTTCTTATGTGATCAAATACAACTTGTAGGACATATAATAGTCCATAAAACTAAATCAAAAGTACTTGAATTTATAAAAATAGAGATTTTGTTGATTTCTTCCGATTAAAACATGGATTGTTTATATAGTCAAAATAGAGTTTCTTAAAAAATTTATTGATCACTGAAATAGTTTCGTATTCAGATCCAAACCATATAAATATCAAAATCTCAAAGAAAATCCCCAATTTGGGTATATTTCTTCAACTCAACTAAATTTTCAATTTCGATTTTCATGTCATGATCTCTTGATTCATACTTTTCCTTTCAAATTTCTTAAAACTGAATTACTACTACAACTCACAACTATAATCAATTCGTAACATCACCATATCAAATTTGTGTTCAACAAATACTCAAAAGTAATAAAAGTCTCATCTTTATTAGGTTTATGCATAAAATCCACCATATTCAATCAATCCAACATTGATTCAAAAGAAATAGCCTACCCACATACAATTTTATTTACAAACAACTAGGGTTTCACAAGATCCAATTTTTTATCCATCCATCCAACTCATCATGTACATATTCATACTCAAACCCTAAACATGCTTTCTAGTAGATGAAATTCAACATCCACGATCAATCAAAATATTCATATCATTCGCATGCAACATACACAAATCAAAAAAAAAAAAAAAACAAGTCACTCCCATACAACATGCACAAAAGAAAATAAAACACAACAAATCACTCACCTCGAATGAAGAAAATCTGGTAAGAAAACCTTTCTTTTGCGAAATCCAAGATCCCCTCCTTAAATCTCCCAAAAATAATAAAACCCTTGTGTTGTGCAGCGAAAGACGGCTGCACTTCTTTTAAATAAGCCGGAATTGAAGATTTAGGATTTTCAAACACATTTGCAAAATAATCCCTTGAAAATATAACTTTACATAAATAGATCTCTATACTTGGAAACTTGATATAAACCAATTAAATTGAGATTTAAAAAGTAAAATAGACACCTTATTTCCAGCCGGCACTGTTTGAAAAGTCCAGAAAATAGTTTTGCACTTTCACCCCTCAAAATAACAATTTTGCAAAAAGATCATTCTTTTTCTTAATAGATCCAATAAATATTAGAAAATCTAGAAAAATTACAATTAAATTCCAAATAATAAATGATGATTTTCCATGAAGAAATTTTGGCTTTTGAACTTCTAAAGAAAATATTTGCATGTGTTTTGCACGTGTAAAAAGATAATTCTTCAGAAAATATTTATTAAATCTCCCAAAATTCATTTTAATTCATTTATAAACCTTTAAAGTTATATTTAAAAATACGGGATACTACAGCTTTTTCGGACCTCTTCCGCCTTGTTGCAAACCCTAATGCTTTGGTTGCGGACTATGTGGACGAGGTCCAAGGTGCACTTGAATGGGTTATACCGTTCAAAAGAACTATTCTCCGCCTTCCTTTCCTAACTATGTTCTTCTACTCTCTGAACTACATTCCTTTGATTGGGCTACTCGTGAAGATACTTCCTGGATATGGACGTCTTCGGGTTCATATACCATTAAATCATTTTATTCTTTTCTTAACCACCGAGGAGTTACTTCTCCTACGGCTATGTTTATTTGAAATTCTGTGACCCCTCTCAAAGTGAAAATTCTGGTTTGGTTAACTATTCAAGATAAGCTCTTGACTGTGGATAATCTCAATAAGCGGAATCTAGCTTTGGGCCAATTCTGTGCGTTTTGTCGTTTGCATCACGAAGACGCCAACCATCTGTTCCTTCTTTTTCCTGCATTATCCCCTTTATGGACTATCTGTATTAACTCTTGGATGGTCCAGTCCCGCCCTAACTGTATCTCCTCGTGGTGGACTTCTTGGAGGTGCTGTAATGTCAACAGCGCAGTTCTTAAATCTTGGGACCTGACATGGCTTTGATTTAGATTATTTGGTTCGAACGAAATATTCGCCTTTTCAACAAGTCCAAGAGATCTATCCCTGAGCTCGTTGAGGATCTCCTGTTCTATACTAAATTCTGGACTTCTTCTTTGTCCCCAAAGAAAAAAAATTAAATTTTCACTTCCATAACTTATAGATGGCTGCTAAGTTCTTTTTACAAAATTCCTTCCTACCGCCCTAAATGTTGTGCATTTTTTATGTTTACGGTCTTTCTTTGCTCCATTTGTTTCAGCTGTGTTAGTGTTTTTACTTATTATGTTTATCCAGACTCTTCATCTGGTGATTTCACTTTTCATGGTTTTAACATTCTCTTCTTCCTCTTTTGATGCAGAGCTGATTTGGTTGGACTCTTGGTCTCTGCCCTGGTTTTTCTCTACAGCTTCTCTTCTTCTCTGGTTAATGCTGGGGATTATCTTCTTAGATGCTTGCTTTTGCTGGTGTTTTTTTGGATGTTCTTCTCAATTATGTGGTTGTTCTGGCTGTGATCAGTTTTTGGGTTGCTATAGCTGGCTTTTGACTTCCCCCATTATCAGCTGGGGTTCTGATTTTGATGGTCTAATGTCTGTGTCTTTACTTCTTTAACCTTCTCTCTACTTGGCCTGCTTGTTATTGGGGGTCTGCTCTAGCGCAGCTACGTTTAAACTGTTCTTATGCTTTTTATCTGTTGTGATATTCTATGAAGTTATGTTAGTTTCTTCTCTGGGTTCTGTTGTATTGCATGTTATTGGCTATTTGGAGTCGGCCATCAATCGTTCTTTTCGCTTTGTTTTGTGGCCACATTTTTGTTGTGGTTGTGGCTGCTGCCTTCTGTGGAGAGTCGCTCCCTCCTATGTTGGCATTCTGTTTTTGAGAAGGTTGGCGGACGTTCCTTCTATCGTCAGCGTCTCCTTTTGCTGGTCTTGGCAGCTTGGGGGTGTTTTTTTGGATGCTTTATGTTCCGGCTACAGTGGGGGGCTTGCTCTTCTTCGGGAGCCCTTGTGGCACTTTGGGGTGGTTTGGAGTGGCCTTTCGTTTTCAGCTTCGTCCTCCTGTGGCTGCGCCTCTTTGCTCTACTGGGTTTTGTTTGTGCTACTGACTCCAGACCGTTATTTTATTATTTGTTTTGTTTTCCTTGTGCCTTGCTCTTTGCTGTGTCTGTAATATTCTATTTTTGGTGGTTGGGCTAATCTCTTGTTAGCTTTATGTTGTTTTTTTCCTTTTCTGTTTTTAGGGCCTTGTATTTAGTTTTCCCCTTGTAAACTATCTCATTGTATCCTATTTGGTTATCTATCTATTTAGGGCTGGAGTGACTTCACTCCACCCCGTTGTTCCAAAAAAAACTCATTATGAGAACTATTATTTTATTTGTTGTTACATACTTGAATTGACCGTTGGATTTGCAGTGACTGGGACAAGAAGTAGAAAGGATTATCTGTTACTAATAATTTTAGAAAGCACCTTTCCCTAGGTTTATCTTGTGAATGCCTTTTTTGCACCAATGCGAACTAAGTAAAATTACTCTCACAATAGCAGTTCGTTTCCTTTCTTTCTTTTTCTCTTTGTTTCGTTTTGTTTTGTTTTTTATTTAACTGTTATAGGGAAGTAGGGGTGGGCATCGATCGGTATCCGATCTAATATGGACCATCCACCATCGATCCAAAGAATATCAGTTTTTTAATTTTCTTATCCGCAACCAATCCAAGCCTTAATTGGATCGGTTTTCATTCAAGCCGATTAAGCTCGCTTTGGATTTGGATGGTCAGTTTGGCGTGCTACTTTTCACCTCCAACATCATTCACAATTTCGTTGAAATTTAAAAGATCAACTTCAATCAAACTTAAGAAACAACCTGCTATTTGTTGTTCAGAAATGAATTTAAAATGAAGATTCATAAAACCACAAATTGCTAATGAATTTTACACTAATTGTTTGAGATGATGACGTTTAAATGGGTGAGATACATTGCTTTTTCACATGCATACTTCTGTGATCTTAGTCTATTCTCATAAAAGGAACATCAATAACCAAATCTAATTGAATTTCAGGTACAATAAAAAAGATTTAGAAAAAAATTTCTGCTTGACTTGATTAAAGTAACTACTAAATGTTACATCAACTTCATGATTTTATTAAGCTGGGCCACACTGTAAATCAAGCATTTCTGAACAACATAACACACAGGATATGAAGAATCAAAACATAGATAGAACAATTGCTCGGTTTTTACTAAAAAAATTAAAGGAGATTGTTTGTATCTCAAAGAAAATGAGAAATAAATGTTTATATATTCAAAAAGTTAAAGGATAACTAGATTTTTTATGGACTAATGCATAGAGGTACGGTCGGTTCGGTTTCATCGGTTATTTGAAATCCCCATCCAACATCCGAATCGGTCCAGTTGGTTATTGAAGATGAAGAACCGGGCCAACCTGAACCCCTAATTGGTTCGGTTAAAAACCGGTCGGCTCAAATTGGATTGGTTCGGATTGATCGGTTCGGATAATAGTTGTCCACCTCTATAGGGAAGTAGGAAGTATAATAAGAGAGGGTCTCTTCATGGTTTGTGGAATTTTTTTGTTTTTTTTGTTTTTTGTTTTTTTGTTTTTTAAGGGAATGGTTTGTGGACAGTTAGAAGCCTAACTGCCTAAGGATCCCTTCATCTTGAAATTCAATATATTGGAACCTCGATCCTAGGCCTAATGGAGGTTTAGACACGAGGAGTGGAAGTTACCAGACCTAGTTTTGTCCTGCAAAGCAATTTAATCTGAGGTTAAGAAGAACTATAATGATGTCGATGATGTAGTCTATGAGGACCTGATCATCTTATATGGAAAAGTTAGTTGGGAAGACCAAAAAGAAAGAGGTTGTGTTTCACTGTGAGAAGGGCGGTTCTCACACAGTACCCCTTCGATTTTTTTTATTTTTTTATTTTTTATTTTATTTTATTTTATTATTATTATTATCATGGACGGATCTGGGCCTAAGCAGTCCAAGCAATTGCTTTGAGCCCCCAATTTTATAGGGCCCCATATTTTTTAAGTATTACAATATTAAAACAGTAAAATGTAATATTTTGTAATATAATTACTTTATATTAATAGTTGGCTTATTAGCTTAGTTGGTTAGAGTGTTGTGTTAGTAATGTGAAAGTTGCAGGTTCAAAACTTACATGACCCAATTAATTTTTCAATCATTTTTATTTTTAAAACTAATTTTTTTCCACATAGCTATACGTGTCATTTTACCATTTTATGAATTTAATATTATTTGTCACTTAGTCCATGTATGTCACTCTATGATATTTTTTCAATGTTCTATGGTATATCATATTTATCTATTTATGATAAATTTCTAACCAAATTTTCAAGTGCATATGGTTATTCTACATTTTAAGCTTCTAACTAGTATTCTCATATACATATAATCATCATCATTTCATTCTGATCGTGTGCTCTAATATATCATATTTACCTCTTTGAGATAACATATTTCGTTTTTGTTGTTAGAGTTTGTCCGGGTTCCTTTTGGCCACAAGGCATTTTATATAAAAGACGTACATTATCAATTAACTTTTTTTGGGAAGCATATATATAAATTTGTTTTTATTTATATAGTTTGGTCTCCAATGCTCCAAATTTGTTTGTATTTAAATAATTGTCATTATTATTTTGTCAACTTGCAAAAGGCCACATTTGAGAATTTGCTTAGGGCCCCCTAAAATTCAGATACGCCCTTGATTATTATTATTTAAGAAAAGCTGGAATATAGCCACCTTACTTCATTAATACGAAATTAACCAAACAAACACCAGAGTACTGGGTCAAATTACAAACTACAGACAGAAAAATAGAACATGAAGCAGTATAACCAGTACATTCAATCAGGACTCACTCTACCACTCTTAGAAGGTGGGCCACAAAAACAAAAACTAAAACTAAGTCGAATTATCCCCGACCTCCACCAATAATGTACTGGACCCCATCTTGGGTTCAGTCACAAAGTGAGGACTAACTAATTGTATGTACGCATGTAAGCTTCGTGCACCGCTTCCACGGCACGCGCACACCCACCTGAAGCGAATCACGCAGGATTTGGATATTCGCCGGTCTCATCCTTCTCCTCCCCACCTCCCACGCCCTCACCAACATACTCACATTCTGCCCAGTCGAAGCCACAACCAAAGAAGAGCCGTGGAGAGGATATCTTTACTTCTCTCACGCTTTAGCTCTCGCAAGAGATTTCTCACCAAACAAAAACTTTCCCTCACCCTAACCATGGACACAGTCAAAGCGAGCCATAAAGAGGTTACTCACATCTCTCATGCTTATACTCTCTTAAGTGATTTCTCACAAACACAAAAAAAATGCCTGTATAGAATAGTGAGAAGCAACATAAAGTGAAAGCGAAGGGGTCTTTCACTTTAGTGAGACCCCTTCGTCTGGTTGAGGGAGGAGAAAATGTGCTTTGCTATAGCAGTAGCTACTAAAGTGAAAGAAGGCACTAGTGTTGGGTTAGAACTGTATCTGAAGTCTTTCACAATCTTTGGCAAAGTCCACTAATTGGAGAGGCATAGTTGACTACTCTCTTAAGCCATATGGATAATAAGCTTATAGCATCTAAACATGGAAAAGCATTTGAGGGAACTGTAGAGTATCAATGTGCCGATCTTTTGAGGCTATCAATGGATCACTCTAATGATTTTCCTCCTCCATTATCGACAACTTATCAGAAGACGAAAAAGTGAGGTGAGGTTTTTTTTAGCATTTTGATGACCGGCGGCCATATTGTCTTGTCCTCTAGTGAGCTGCTAAACGCATGGGAATGGACCTGCCGAATACCGAGTTCTTTGTCTCTAAGGAAGAATCTTCAAAGAAGATTTTTGCATCAATTCCATGAAGTTTTTTCCTTTTTTTTCCGGTAGGAAAGGTGGAATTTTTTTTTGTTGTAGTAGAACTGTAGAACTTTGATAGGAGGACTTGGCTGCTGTTTTACTACTTCTGGACAGGGATGGAGCATTAACGCGGGGGGGCGGGGGGGGGGGGGGGGGGGGGGGGTTCTCCTGAGTCTTCCCTTGAAATTTTTACCAAACCCCTAACTATCACCGTAATAGCAAGGTTTCAGGTTGGCCCGCCTTTAATTGGTTACTTCAAGAACAAAACGAATAAAAGTAGAAAAAACAAGCATACACAAAAAAATAAAATAAATAAATAAATAGACAAACTAACATCTTGTTATTATTTTCCACATAATCAGTGTCGGTCATCTCCATCACCATGATCAAATTTATCTTCATATTATACGTTCTGAAAGAAATTTTCGAAATCATTGATTTCCTTTATCAAGCTTTGCAATGAAAGATGCAAGATATTTTAAATGCTATGAATCTTGTAATATCTACAAAAGAAGTACTTCAACGGCTAAGAGAAACTGGATAAAATGTCTTGCTTGATAAGCTAAGGTTATTTTGTGAGAAGCGTAATATAGCTATAGCAGACTTGACTGCTCAGTATGTTAAACGGGTTCAATCTCGACGTGCAGAAACTCGGCTTACCATTTAACATCATTATAAGGTAGATGTATTCACTGCTACTATCGATTGTCAAATACAAGAGTTAAGCTACAAGTTTAATGAAAAAGCAGTGGAATTACTGGAGCTAAGTAATGCTTTGGATCCGAGAGATGAATTTGCTTCATTTGATATTAATAAAATTTGCAAGCTTACAAACTAAATTTTATCATCAAGATTTTTCTTAAGAACACCAATATCCTTTGAGACGTCAGTTAGAACATTATCAAAATGATCTTCGTCAATGTCTTGAATTTAAGAGTTTATCATCTCTTTCTGAATTATATAAAACATTAGTGAGAACAGGAAAATCCATCATCTATACACAAGTTGATAAATTAATTAGGCTTATCCTTATACTATCAGTTTTCACAAACACTGAGAGGACATTTTCAGCAATGAGCATTGCAAAAAATAAGTTTCGCAATAAGATTGAGGATATTTTTCTTTCAAACTATTTAATAGGTTACATCGAGAGAGAAATTGTTGAAACGTCGTAGATCACAATTCTTCTAACATCCATTTTTAATTTTTTTTCTTTTTAAGTTCTTATATATATTCTACACTTGTTAATTTTTTATAGAAAAAAATAATTTTTTGACAACTTTAAATATATGGATGATCGATGCAAAATGATATATCTATTATCATTATTATTATTATAATTTTTTTTAAGCCAATGAAATAATTTATGAATTGTTGTTAGTTATGCTCTTATTGCTATTATGAATTGTTGTTAGTTATGCTCTTATAGCTAAAAGTTTTTGGCTTCGTTCATGCTTCTGGAGACTTTAACCTGCTGCAGTTTTCTGATTGAAGGAGTTAATGCTGGTTGTTTGGTAAAATCATGCCTGATAGATATTTAGTGCTGGTATGAAGAGCTGACCTTCTTTCTCAACTATCTGAAGCATATTTCATCTTACTAAGACTGCGCTACATAACCTTTCTCTTTTGGTTTTGCTATGCACTAATTGTTCTGTTTGTTAGCCTCATACTTTGTTTTAAACTTGGTATTGTTCTGTTGATGCTATGTTTTTGGGTTGTAATATGGGACGAAATTGATACTACGATTTTTTTAAAGAAAAATATGGAGTATGACTTGTTCTGAATGTTATATATATATATATATATATATATAGGAAAATGCTCGGTTGAAAATGGGTTTGTTTTCAACCGGGTTAGAAAACATGAATCTGGGCCGTCCGATCGGTCCAGATCATGATGAGCCGGATCAGATCGAAACCCGTTAAAACATCCCACTAACGCTCCAAAAAGCGGAAAGGCAATTTCAGAAATTCACGCCAAAAAATGTTTAACACTTAGCGTTATTTTGGCATGAAGTTTTTTTTTCGTCAGTTACCTATACTTATAGGCCGTTGTTGGGAACAACGGCCTAAGTTATTTGAAGTTTTTTTTTGAAGAAAATTGTACTTAGGCTGTTGTTTGGAACAACAACCTAGATTGTTTTTTTTTAACAAAAATTTCAACATAGGCCGTTGTTTCCAACAACGGCCTAAGTATGTACAAGTATTTTTCCAAACACTTGTACATACTCAGATCGCCATCTTCCTCACAACTCTCTCTCTCTCGCTAGTGGAGCTCGAGAAACCCATTTCCTCAAACCCTAGCTCTCTCTCTATCGACCTGAAAATCCTCCATCTCTCTTGATCGTTGCTTCTCACCGAATCTCTCCCTATTCTCACAATCTTGCCCTCTTCCTTGGAAGATACCAATTACAAAAAAATCCTAACCCATACGAAATCTCCTCAACCCTAAAACCCTAATCCTGAAGAAATTAGCCAAACCCTACTCCCCTTCCTTTCTCTACAGCAGCGTGCAGGGGCTTCCCATATCTCCTTTCTGAACACCCTCATTGTTAAGGGTACTAATTTGTTCCTACTTGAGTAGATCTAACTAGGCTAATTGATTAGAATTTTTTCTCCAATATTTGAGTGTACAATTTTTATATTTTGCGTAGGTATTTATAGAGTAGGTAATTCTAGTTTTATTGGGGATGTAGATGTAGTATTAGTTGTTGCTGGTCGTTGTTCGATGTTAGTAATAGCGCATAAAGAGAAAAAAAATTTATGCAACTTTGCGAGTACGTCGGGCTCGCCACGCACAAGCCAACACAACTTGTAGAAGTGTGTTTGGATTCACGGTTTGAAGTGTACAGCCGTGTATCGTTTTCGAGTATTTTCCGTGAGTGAAAGCGATACATCGGCGTATTTTGCAAACCGTGAGTCGAAACTCACCTCTACAAATTTTGTTGGCTCATGTGTTTTGCGTCGTCCTACTCCCAAAGTTTCGAAATTTTTTGATCTCGTTTGTGCGGATTTGTACAGTATATCAAACAACAACCTCAATTAATGTTTGATTTCTATCGATGGTACTTTTCAGTACGAAACGACATCCAAAGAAAAAAATATTTGAAGAGCATATTGGGCTTACTGCTCGCTACCAAACGGTACTTGTAGTTGAGAGTTCGGACCCCCAGTTTGGGGCCTACGTCATTGTATCGCATTGTTGGCATTTTTCATGAATGAATGCGATACACGACCGTATCTTGCAAACCGTTGGTTGGAACTCGCTTGTACAAGTTGCGTTGCCTTGTGTGCGGAGAGCCCGACCCAATCACAAAGTTTAATTACTTTTTTTTGCCATCGATTGTGCAGTTTTCTCATGAATTTGTTATATTTTGAGAGAGTTTTCAATAGAGAACCCACTTGAGAAAATTCGTAATTTTGCGAGTAGGTCGGTCTCGCCACTCACAAGTCATACCAACTTGTAGTTTCGAGTTGTAACCCACAGTTTGGTATATGCGTCTGTGTATCGCATTCCCCTCATTTCCAAGAGTGAAAGCGAGCGAGACACGGCCTTATATTGCAAATCGTGGATCGGAACTCGCTTGTACAAGTTCTGTTACCTTGTGTGCGGCAAGCCGGACCCAATAGCAAAGTTTCGTATTTTTATGACGTCATTTTGGACGTTTTGTCACTTATTTTGTTTCGTATGTATATATATCGCAATCGTTTGTTAACAAGCTATTTTATATATGATGTGTATACTAATTTACCAATAATATATTTTTATCCCAGTTGAACAATGATACGGAGAGTTCTACTGCCGGCGATAATTTTGTGCGGGTAGAACCAATCATTGATTCCATACCGTTAGTCGAAGAATATCTAAAACCAAAGTTAAGTATGACGTTTCCGCCTTTAGTTGAGGCTGAAATTTTTTATTCCTCATATGCTCGTTGTGGGGGTTTTTCAATGCATAAGGGTGGGAATAATTTAAAGGGAGAAGTGAAAGTAGATAAGTCATATCTTTGTAATAAAGCCGGTTCGTCGCCGAGTCAACATAGTGATGGTAGACGGGGAACAACCTATAGAACAGGTTGCAAGGCTTGCGTTCGTGTAAAATTGAATGAAGCAAGTAATACGTGGGCGGTGTATTCATTTCACAAAGAACACAATCACGAATTCACCTCACCTGGTAGAAGGCATCTTTCACCCCGAAACCATTTCGTGTCAAATACGGATAAAAGTGTAATACCCAAAAACTTCAATTTTATAAAAACATTATTTTTTACGTATTGTGCACGTGCAAACTTCATGTGTATATCATTTATTTATTTTGTATGAAATCTCATTTTTGTATGAACAATTATTTTCCTTTATTTTTCTAAAAAGCCTATTTCCAAAAGCCTAAAACACTAATTAATTGTTTTAGCCCACTTTAATTAATTATTAATTTGTTGTCTTGGCCCACAAGCCTAAGCCCACTATTTATGAAGCCCACCAATCTAATTAATTAATTAAATGTTCACACTTGTCATGTAGAGATAATTGGTGAACATTTTGATTAATTAAATTGTACAACTTTTAAACAGGGGTATTAGGTGGCACGTGCGAAGCATGTAGTGTGCAATGCACACTTTATTTGGGCCGGTTTGTGCTTGGAGGAATGGGAGAGTGGGTTGTGTGCATGGGTAGTTATTTGTATGTGGGTGGTTACTATAATTCCTACTCCTATCCTAGCCCTTCATTCTATAACCATCCATCGAATCCTAGCCCTCCAATCTACTTTAAAATTAGTATAAATACCCCTCCTATTTGTTTGTATTTTACACTAGTAATCTATTGAAAGAAGAGAACAATCACATAGGAGATTTATATTAGTGTGAGTTGAGTGTGAGTGTTCCCCCTTGGAGGCGGGCCATCTCTACATTGGAGCTCTCGGTTTGTAGCAAGGAGCTAGAAGGAGAAGTCGTTGCACTGCAATCTAGGAGGAGAAGGCACTCGCTCGCAATCTAGGAGGCTCTAGGGAATTTTCTTAATTGGTTTTCTTCAAAAGGTGGGTATTTCTCATGACTTCTAAAGTAGAAATCATGCTAGGGAGAAAATTGAATTGTTATTATGAGTTACTAGTTGAAACGAAATGCATGCTTGCCTAAATAGAAGGGAATTGAGAAATTAGCAAATATGTGTTGATTGATTACTATATTTATTAATTATGAGTAGACTGAATGTTCTCGTTATTTCTAATGTTAGTATGCAAAATATGTCATAAATGTGGACTATGTGGTTTAACTAGTAAAAGACTAGCATCATGTTTATGGATTAAAGTGCTAAAATAGAATGGTGTGTTAAAGATGAATTGATAGAATAACTTATTAAGAAATGATTGGTAATAGATGTCATGAAATTCCCCATTGCTACTTATGCCATTAGAATGAATGAAAAAGAATGCATTTTTGCAAACAAATAATTGAATGCATCATGTGTAATTAATTAAATTAATAAAATAGAAGTTTTTATAAAGCAAATGCTCATTGTGAAATACGGGTTTACTGTAAATTTTTAAGTAGATTGTAATCTGGGAAGTTATGTTCAAAAAGAGAAGAAAATATATATTTTTTTAGACGTGAAAAACCCTACAGCATAGCCGACTGACTATATGTAACAGTCGACTGTCCTGGTCATTTTGATTTCCGAGTTGAAAAACATCGTAGAGTAGCCGACTGATCACATTTAACAGTCGATTGGCCTGGTCGTTATTTTTGAGTATAAAAAACATCGCAGAACAGCCGACTATCCATATGAGACAGTTGACTCCTCTGATTAATTTATTCTCGAGCTTTAGAAACTCGCAGAACAGCCGATTGGTCATGGTTAACAGTCGACTGCCCTGAAGTTTCAAATAATATCTGTATCGTGGAAGAAAATCTCTATGACCTGAGGCTTTGTATAAGTGAGACTGTTTTTACAAAAGGAACTCTTTTTTTGATTATTAACTTAATTTGTTTCTTTAAAAAATTTCGAATGGATTGTTTAAGAAGTTAAAATGAGATTTTGGGTAATGAGAAATTTGAAAGGTGTGAATTGTGAAACAATTGAAAATGTGAACTGTGGATTTGTAACGGATTGAAATAGAATTATGTGAGCTTAGAAATTAGTGAATGCGACATGTTTGAAGAATTTCAGTTCCCAAGTATATATGCATTAAATTATTGATTGTGATGAGTTATGAAAAATGTGAATACATGAATACTATGCTTTTGAAATATGAATGGTGGTTAATCATGAAAAGCTCTTATGGGTATGACATTGTAATTATGAGTTGAAATTGAAAAATTAGGATATAGCCAAGCCTTATATCGGCAGAGAAATGAATTGAAATGGAATTTGAAATGAAAAGACCAAGATTTGGGTCATGTTGAATAAATGGTTAAGACCGGTATAGTGGAAGTGCTACATTCTAAGAGATTAATTTTATTCATGATTCAATCAAACTAAGGATTAGATACATAGTGAAGATGTGATGAAAGTAAGAGAAAAACATTGAGAGAGCCATTGGATTGGCGACGTGAGAGTATTCACAGGCTATCTTCACGATGTGTCGTGACATGACGTGGATACTGCTCCAGAGTACCGTCTCGGTGGCGACGCTCGTGGGATGTTTGGTGACTGCGAGTGGTGTCATGTCCCATGACGGAGGCTGAATCGACCACAGGCTGTCTTCACGATGCGTCGTGACATGACGTGGGATTTCCCTCCAGGCTGTCTGGACATGAGCTCGTAAATCATAGAACATCTAGGATACTTACCGTAGTTACAGTAGTAGATTAAGTCATGACGAGGGATTGAACCCTATAATATGAAGAACGATTAAGGGCTTGCTCTCGGACCTATATAGTATGGGATGCACAGAATCCGAACAAGTGCGCATTAGTGTCATAGAATATAAATAATTGCATTAAGGACTAAGTGCACATTCACAACACGACAACAATAGGATAGTCCCTTTAGCTTTGTTTGTGACAAGTTTGTGTTTGTTAAGAAATGAGAATCGTTATATTGTTTCCGGCATAGAGAGGATGGCCGCATATAATATTTCGTCAGTTGAATGAACTGACGCGCCCACAGTTTTATATGCAGGGTAAAGATGCTTGACTATTGAAGTATACATGCTGTGCAGGATTGAGTTAAATATTGTTTCATGTAATTTATTGTAATATTGCTTCCGCTGTGATAATGTACAAGTGTAAATGTAACTCTGATGAAAGAAAAGTTTTTATTTTCTTGTAAAATTGTACGAAAGAAGTGTAAAGATCCTGTGGAACTCGAATTCAGTTGTATTTTGGAATTCGAGGTGTTACAAAAAGGATAATAGAACAATTCAACCAAGCTAATATCCCGACATGTCGACAAATATTCTTTTTCGAAAGTGCTAGTGGTGATCACGATCAAGTAGGATTCACCGAAAAAGATATTAGAACCTTACTTAGAGATTCGCAAGAAGCTTTGAAAGGACATGATTCTACAATGCTAATTGATTTTTTTGAATCTAAGAAATAGATGGATCCTTCAGTTTTTTATGACATTCAAGTAGATATCGAAGGACGGTTGTCACATTGTATGTGGCTTGATGGTATTTCTAGGATGAATTATCAAGAATTTGGCGATGTAATTTGTTTTGATGCCACGTACAATACGAACCGTTATGGAATGTTATTTGTTTCCTTTGTTGGAGTGAATCAACATTGGCAATCGACTTTCTTAGGAGATGGGTTCATTCCAAATGAGACGACCTCTTTGTTTGAATAGTTCTTTGAAAAGTGGTTAGGGGTTATGAATTGTGCTTCATTTGGTATTGTCACCGATCAAGACCGTGGGATCGCCGCAGTTAAGAAAGTTTTTCCCCAGATTCGGCATCGTTTTTGTATTTAGCACATTCTGAATAAGTTACCGCAAGAGGTGCGTATGTCGAACGATGTCGACAAGTTTAGGGAATCTTTGAAGTATGTCATCTACAATTCCGAATATGTACATGACTTTGTAGAAAAATAGAATTTGTTGATTTCGCAATACGGATTAGAGTAACAAATGATTGAACGATTTATTTGATATCTGTGAAAGTTGGGCACCCGTCTACGCTAAATATTCTTTTTGGGCTGGCATGTTGAGTAGCCAACGGATTGAGTCAGCGCATTATGCCCTGAAGCATCATATAGGAAAGAAATATTCCTTGCATGAATTTGCTGTCATCTTCGACCATTTTTTTGGGAAGGCGAAGACATGATGAACTGAAAGAAAATCATTGTAACCGTGAGAAGAAATCGAAGTTGAAGAGCGAATGGGCTTTAGAGGCACAAATGGCGAAAACATACACTTTAAATTTTTTTTTACAAATTCCAAGATGAAGTTACAAAAAGCTTCATGTACAATGTGAGTTACATTGGCGATCTTGAGACACCGGGCAGTTCAACCTTCTATGTGACACTCTGTGGAGAATCAGAACTGGCTCGCCTTCTTCAATTATGTAAAATCAAAGGAATTATTACATGTGCATGTCACTTCTTTGACTTTGTTGGCATTCCTTGTCGGCATATTTTAGCCGCTCTTCGTTTTAGCCATCACACTTCCCTTCCGGATGTATATATTAAAAGAAAATGGACCCGGAATGTGATGAGAAGAAGTTATACATCTGTTCCAATCGAACCCAATACCGAGAATTTTGCTTCTCGATTTTGTGAGTTGAGCTACCATGCAAAACAGATTGTCGATCTCGGTTGTTTCTCGAATGAAAGTTACAAATACACGTTGGAAAATTTGCAGAAGATTATTGACGGGGTTTTTCGGCTACAACCCGGATTGGGTGAACAACCAGAACAGGCCCCCACAACCACATTATAGTGTAGAACCGGGAGGTAGTTCATAACCGCATGGTAGTGCACAACCTCATGATGAAGGAAGTGGACACATACCCACACGCATAAGTGACCCACAGTAATACACGACAAAGGGAATGCCTTGCGCCAAAAGATTGAGGCCGATAAGAGAGCAACTCCATATAAAAAAATCGAGACGGTGCCGAAGATGCGGCATTATGCAAATGAATCATGATTCAAGAAATTGTCCAACTTTATTTGAGGGGTAAGACTCGTACTTTATTATATTTCATTTGTGGTAAATGAGTTTCTCACTAACTAAAACTTATTTTTGAATGAAGGCCAAACAATCCGTAAGAAGTGATTCCATCCGATGAAGAGTTTTGACGAGAGAGATGATGATCCATTGTGAATTGGAATTTTTTTAATGTAATTTTTCAGTGTATTACAGATTGATGCCCCAGTGGTTAATTACTTTTGGTTGTTAACTATAAATGTTCTTGTTGATCAAGTGTTGTTTGTTTGTGTCGATTGTTGATCAAGTGTTTGGGTTGTATATAATTTAGCTTCATTTTGGGGGTGATTCTATTTTGTAACCCCTTTTTTTTCAAAAACGTATTTTTGTGTATTTTCTGTATTTTAAAAAAAATTTCCAAATTATTTTTCCGGTTTTCAAATTCTTTTGTCGAAATGTATTTTTTTTTTTTTTGATCTTCTATTTTAAAATCTGTTTTCGATCAAATGAATTTATTTGTAACTATTTCTGTGATTTTATATTGTAATAAAAATCTCATTATTATTATTGTTATTATGGCTATTAGTTTTGACTGGTTATTAACGACCTATTTCTATGTACAAATTGTATTTGTAGTATTTTAAATAAATTATATTTTGTAATGCAAGTTACATTTTATTATGAACAATATTTTTATTTGTATCTTATTGAATTTATAAATCCTATTTTATCCTATTGGATTTTTATAAACCATATTTAAACCCAATAGATTAATCCCCAATTACCCATTTATATTTATCCCTATTAACCAATACACTACCCATTACCCACATCAACCCAACCCGTTAGCATTTAAACCGACCCATTACCTAACTACTACACATTAATCCTTCCATATCCTACCTTTTATACAATCCTGTTTATTAAAACCCTTTATTAACCTTCCTAATTTAAATCCCACCATTCTTCCTAATACTACACCTAAAACCTACCGACTACCTCACCCCCATATTTAAACATCATATACCTTACCTTATTAATTAATCCCCTAAGCATAATCACCTACCTTCCTAATTTCAAAACCTTCCAATTCCCATACCGTGAGCATTTTTTTTCCCTTCACACCCGGATTCAACCATAACCAAACCGACCCACTTCTTTTTTCCTTCTTGTAGCCGTAAGTTTGAGTGCTTCAAGCCCTAATACATATGCATCCCTATATATATTACAACCTTGTTGCATGCTATATTTTTTCCTTATCATTGCACCGTGCTTTATCTCTCCCGTTTTCTCTCCATCCGCCGTCTCGCGCTCTCTTGCGCGTGGGATTTTCTCGCGCGTGCTCGAGTGCGCGTGTGGATCGTTCGTGAGTTCGTGAATTTTCTTTCGTGGGTTTTGCTCCTACTTTTTATTTGCATCGTTCTTCATCCCCGATTTAAGGCAAGTAACTTGTACTCCAATTCATTTGTTTGATACAAGTCAAAAAGTTCACCTATAGTGTAGTTGGGTCTAGAGACAACCTAAGATTGTGTTTTCCTTGGTGGGTTTTATCTCTATTGTAATATTTTGGCCATAGATGACTCATGATACAAATCTTGATATGTGATAACCTAGGTTTTGCCCAATTCTTAATTTTTGACATGTATGTGAGACTTGTGTGCAAATTTGTGTTTTGGTTAAGACCCATGAGATATATTTGGCGTGGACATGTTAATAACCTAAAACATGATGTTTAGACACTTGGTAGACTTTATTTCAAGCTTGGATGTGTTTGGATCAATATTCTTGAATCTATATTGTTTTTGTTCTTAAGGGTGAAATCTGTAAATTCTGGAGGTTCTGTTTTGTTTGCTGTTTTCGTCCATACTACAGTCAGTATCTTGATTCCTGTATAAAAGATGAATTTTAGATAATTTTATTTATTTTCCAACCCCACTGGTTCTGCTTGATTTGGAATTCGTATGGCTGAGTTATGACTGTTTTAGTACAGCGACGTCGATCTATTCCAGATTCAGTTTTTGGTTGATTTTATTAACAAACTATTTTCAAGTACTATTCTATATATATTAACTTGATACAATATTTTGGTCAGTGTTTCTTTATGATATTAGGGACAATCCAGAATTTTGATGAATTTTATTGATAAGTTTTATACGGTGTTTCATGCGCGTTTCTAAAACCTACTTGTGCTGTATTTTGCTCGCTGTTCGGTAAAGAACCTTATTTTCACTATGATTCCTTTTACTGTATGAAAAATGTTTGTAAAATGTGAAAGTTAGTAAATTCTATCTATTTTCATATCCTTTTGGCGGAATTGGATTTCGTTTCACTGTTTGCGAGATATTTCAGTTTTTGTACAGCAGTGTTGGGAATTCCAAATTTGCCAAACTACCGTTTTTTGATATTTTCTTATTTTTGCTGACTAAACTAGTTTTCCTGGAATATTATGAAACTTTATATTTTGATTCTAGACATATAGGGAAATAACTCAGATTTTTTGTGGATTTATTTAATATGTTTTCATGCTGTTTTCATGCTCTCGAATTCGTTTTCTTGATTTCCTGCTGAACCTAAATTCTGTATTCAAGTCAGTTTTGAGCTGTGTTGTTGTGAATTAGTATATGACTTAATTATACTTGCTGGATTCGTGTGGATGTCTATTTTCCAGATCCTTCGACAAGTCCAGATTTTCTTGTTTGTAACACTGGAAATCACTGTTTTAGTACAACACTGTCTTGCTGTCCTGAATTAGAAAACTAGTTGTTTTACCCTGTTATGTGTTATCTTGTACCTGTACTTTTTTATCATGCACCCTGAACCTGATACATGTTTATACTCTGTTATCCTTGCCTTGTTTTGCGACACATATATGCATGCCTGGTTAGTGAAATGTTGAGCAGATCCCAGTTCGAGCCAAGCTTGTCTAATATATTAGTCAAATCCAAACACAAATTCACACCTTTATTCACAAATCATGATTCACAGGGTGCATGATAAACAAGTACAGGTACAAGATAACACATAATAGGGTAAAACAACTAGTTTTCTAATTCAGGACAGCAAGACAGTGTTGTACTAAAACAGTGATTTCCAGTGTTACAAACAAGAAAATCTGGACTTGTCGAAGGATCTGGAAAATAGACATCCACACAAATCCAGCAAGTATAATTAAGTCATATACTAATTCACAACAACACAGCTCAAAACTGACTTGAATACAGAATTTAGGTTCAGCAGGAAATCAAGAAAACGAATTCGAGAGCATGAAAACAGCATGAAAACATATAAAATGAATCCAAAAATAATCTAGGGTATTCCTCTATATGTCTAGAATTAAAATATAAAGTTTCATAATATTCCAGTAAAATTAGTTCAGTCAACAAAAATAAGAAAACAACAAGAAATGGTAGTTTGGCAAATCTGGAATTCCCAACACTACTGTATAAAAACTGAAATATCTCGCAAACAGTGAAACGAAATCCAATTCCGCCAAAGGGATATGAAAATAGATAGAATTTACTAACTTTCACATTTCACAAACATTTTTCATACAGTAATGAATTATAGTGAAAATATGGTTCTTTACCGAACAACGAGCAAAATACAGCACAAGTAGGTTTTAGAAATGCGCATGAAACACCACATAAAACTTATCAATAAAATTCATCAAAATTCTGGGTAGTCCCTAATATCATAAAGAAACACTGACCAAAATATTGTATCAAGGTAATATGTATAGAATAGTTCTTGAAAATAGTTTGTTAACAAAATCAACAAAAAACTGAATCTGGAATAGATCGACACCTCTGTACTAAAACAGTCATAACTCAGTCATACGAATTCCAAATCAAGCAAAACTAGTGGGGTTGGAAAATAGACAAAATTATCTAAAATTCATTTTTTATACAGGAATTAAGATACTGACTGTAGCATAGACGAAAACAGCAAACAAAACAGAACCTCCAGAATTTACAGATTTCACCCTTAAGAACAAAAACAACATAGATTCAAGAAAATTGATTCAAACACATCCAAACTTGCAATAAAGCCTACAAAGTGTCTAAACATCATGTTTCAGGGTTATTAACATGTCCACGCCAAATATATCTCATGGGGCTTAACCAAAACACAAATTTGCATACAAGTCTCACATACATGTCAAAAATCAAGAATTGGGCAAAACCTAGGTTATCACATATCAAGATTTGTGTCATGCGTCATCTATGGCCAAAATATCACAATAGAGACAAAACCCACCAAGGAAAACATAATTTTAGGTTGTCTCTAGACCCAACTACACTATAGGTAAACTTTTTGACTTGTATCAAACAAATAAATTGGAGTACAAGTTACTTGCCTTAAATCGGGGATGAAGAACGATGCAAATAAAAAGTAGGAGCAAAACCCAGGAAAGAAAATCCACGAACTCACAAACGATCCAAACGCGCACTCGAGCGCGCGCAAGAAAACCCCACGCGCAAGAGTGCGCGAGACGGCAGATGGAGAGAAAACGGGAGAGATGAAGCACGACACAATGGTAAGGGAAAAATATAGCATGCAACAAGGTTGTAATATATATAGGGATGCATATGTATTAGGGTTTGAAGCACCCAAACTTTCTTGGGCTGCTCTCTAACTTGGACAAGTTAAAAAGAGCAACAAGTCAGAGAGCAACACAATATTTTTTTTATACCTTAGGCCGTTGTCTTCGACAACGGCCTAAGTTGTAGGTAAAAAGTTGAAGTTTGTGGGGTGCTCTCTGACTTGGACAAGTTAAAAAGAGCAACAAGTCAGAGAGCAACACAATATTTTTTTTATACCTTAGGCAAAAAGTTGAAGTTTTGGGGTGCTCTCTGACTTGGACAAGTTAAAAAGAGCAATAAGTCAGAGAGCAACATAATATTTTTTTATACCTTAGGCCGTTGTTTCCAACAACGGCCTAGGTTGTAGGCAAAAGGTTGAAGTTCTTGGGGTGCTCTCTGACTTGGATAAGTTAAAAAAAGCAACAAGTCAGAGAGTAACACCCCTTTTATTTATATCCTAGGCCGTTGTTTCCGACAACGGCCTAGGTTATAGCTAAAAATTTGGAGATTTTGCGTTGCTCTCTGACTTGACCAACTTGAAAAGAGCAAAAAGTCAGAGAGCACACCTTTATATGAATACCTTAGGCCATTGTCTGCAACAACGACCTAGGTTTGAAGTTTTATGTTTTTTACAATTTTCTCTTCACTCTTTACGTACAGTCTTTGTGGAACTTTATACCAAAGACAGATGATCTATACTTGTATATCGTTCAGCTATATCTTTTTATTGGCCCATTTTTTCCCACCTTGGTAACCAATATAAAATCATGATGTTTAAATATTTACAAAAAATTCTAGAAAATAAAACATAATCTTTTAATTTGTAAAAAAAAATTTCATAAATATTGGTTAGTAACTATTATATGTAAATTATTCTGCAAAGCATACACCTATCCGGTTATTAGTGAGTGTAGGATTTCAACCCAAGTAGTAACATCTAGGTTGTATAAGGATAGGGTTAGGGTTATGAGTTTTTTGTTTTCTCGTTTTTTACAACTTCCTCTTAACTCTTTACAAACAGTATCTCTGGAACAATATATCAAACACAGATGATCTATGCTTATATATCGTTTATATGTTTTAAACTTTTTCCAATTTTTTCCACCTATCTAACCAATATAAAATTATCATGGTTATATGTTTAAAAATAATTCCAAAAAATAAAAAGACGAAGGTTATATGTGTAAGATTAGGGTTAGTCTTAACGGGGGTTAGAGGTAGGTTTAGGGTAAGCGGGGGTTAGGGGTAGGGTTAGGGTTATTGTCAGGGTTAAGGGTTATTGGTTGATTAAGGTAGGGTTAGTGTTAACACCCACGAGGTAGGGTTAACCCTAACCCTACCCTTACCCTACTCGTAAGTACGATTAAGGTAGGGTTAGTGGTTGAGTGTATGGTTATGAATAGGGTTATGGTTGGTTCATTGAATAGGTTAATATTTGTAGTTGTAGGTAGTACAACGCACTGAATCACTTCCCTTATTGGGTTATACATGTGGAGATCTACATGTGGTGCCCACTTTGTAATGACAAAAGTAATAGTAGGCAAGTTATGGACTAGAGTTTTTCCCTATATTGAACTTGTTCTACATGTGGTTAGGAGTGTAGGGTTATGGGATAGGGTTAGGGTTAGTGTTAGGGTTAGTAGTTATAAAAACATTCCAATTTTCAAACCCATGTGAATCTGTTCCCTTATTGGGTTATACATGTGGGGATCTACATGTGGTGCCCACTTTGTAATAACAAATGTAATAATAAGCAAGTTTGTACTTTAGGTTTATTTCATATTGGACTTGTTCTACATATGGGTTTCTACATGTGGTGTCCACTTTGAAGAGTCTCCGATAATAGTAGGCAAAGTTATCCAAAACAAACTGAACACTCCATTTCTTGACATAGACTTAATATCCACATGTGGTCCAACTTATGAAATCCATGAGTTGATAAAACTCCATACCATTGTCATTCACATGTTACTTGTAATACTGCTCTTTGTACTTGTCACAGATTTTGCATATATATTAGCCACAAAGAGCATTAAAACCCCTAACCTTAACCCTAACCCATAACCCTACACTCCTAACCCTACACTAACCCTTAACCCTACCATAACCCTAGCTTACCCTAACTGTACCCTAAATATCATATTTTATTGATTTTTACGAATCAAAAATATCATATATATTTTTTAATATTTTTTTTTCATTTAACCTTAACGATTTTATATTAGTTAGTTAGGTGGCTATGAATGGAAATAAATAAAAAATATAAACGATGTACAAACATATGAATGTCTATTTTGTAGAGTTCAGGAGACAATGTTCGTAAAGAGTTGAGAGACAGTTGTAAAAAATATAAAAAACATAACCCTAACCCTAACCTTACCCTATCCTTAAACAACCTAGAAGTTACTACTTGGATTCCATAAGTTTACAAAGAGCCAATATATATGCAAAATCTGTGACAAGTACAAAGAGCAGTATTACAAGGATCATGTGAATGAGAATAGAATGAAGTTTTATCAACTCATGGATTCCATATGTTGGACCACATGTAGATCCCCACATGTAGAACCCAACAAGTGAAAAACCTAAAGTCCATAACTAGCCAACTATTTCATTTGTTATTACAAAGTGGGCACCACATGTAGATCCTCACATGTATAACCCAATAAGGGTAAAGGCCAATGAAATGGCTATATATCAACTTCACATTGGAGGT
This sequence comes from Hemerocallis citrina, assembly GCA_017893485.1. NCBI lineage: Eukaryota > Viridiplantae > Streptophyta > Magnoliopsida > Asparagales > Asphodelaceae > Hemerocallis > Hemerocallis citrina. Next base: position 101,052,993 of record CM030365.1, read on the forward strand.
TTATCAATTCATATAGTATCCTCGGTCCTTGCTAATTTTCTATTCATAGTTTTCCCTTCACTCAGATAGATTTTGTTAAGTCTATGTCGAGGAATGGAGTGTTCATTTTGTTTATGATAACTTTGCCTACTATTGTTGGAGAATCTTCAAAGTGGGCACCACATGTAGAAACCCACATGTAGAACAAGTCCAATATGGGAAAAACCTAAAGTACATAACTTGCTTATTATTACATTTGTTACTACAAAGTGAGAACCACATGTAGATCCCCACATGTATAACCCAATAAGGGTAAAGATTCAGTGCGCTCCTAACCCTACAATAACCCTAACCCTACCCCTAACCCCCGCTTACCCTAACTGTAACGCCCTGAATCCCAAATATACTGAATTCGAGATGTTCTACAGGATCTTTTCGCTTCTCTTAGTACAATTTTACAAGGAAATTTAAAACTTTACATTTTACATCAGAGTTTACATCAATATTACATTTACATTGCACAGCGGACGTAAAATTTTACAATAATGAAAAAATGTACAACAACATTGAGAAATCTTTAAGCATTTGTTCCTCTTTAATCTTTTCATGCCATTGATCCTGCATACAACACTGTGGGCACGTCAGTTTATTCAACCGACGATAATTATACATGGCCATCCTCTCTATGCCAGAAACAGTATAACGATTCTCATTTCTTAACAAATCACAATTTGTTCACATATCAAAAATAAAGTAAAGGGAAATCTTAATGATGTCGTGTCGTGATTGTGCACTTAATCCTTAATGCAATTGTTTATATTAGATGACACTAATACGCACTTGTTCGGATTCTATGCATCCCATACTACATAGGTCCGAGGGCAAGCCTCTTATTCGTTCTTCATCTTTGTAGGGTTCAATCCCTCGTCATGACTTAATCTACTACTGTAACTATGGTGAGTATCCTAGATGATCTATGAGTACAAGCTCGTGTACAGAAAACCTGGAGGGGAACCCCACGCCATGTCTTGACTCATCAAGCATGCATTCTGTGGCAATTCAGCCTCCTTCATGGCACACGATCCTCTTGCAGTCACCAAACATCCCACAAGCGTGACTAGAGTCCGATCATTCTGAGCTGTGCCCACGCCATGTCTTGACTCATCAAGCATGCATTCTGTGGCTCACACACCCGTACCGTAAATCCTAGTTCTCATACTCGTGTTTTTCTCTCACTTTCATCACATATTCACTATGCACTAATCCTTGGTTTTTATTAGAATCATGAACAAAAATCAAAGCTCTAGAGTTAGTCTCTCCACTAAACCGGACTTATTCATTCATTTCAATACATGACCAACCTTGGTCTTTCAATTCTCATTTCATTTCATTCCATTTCCAATGCCGGGGGAGACTTAGCTACTCTTTGGTTTCAATTTCCAATTCACAATTTCCAATTGAGCATTTTCAACTCATAATTCAATTAATAGTCTCACAGACTTTCTTTGTCATGATCTTAGCTTTTCATATTCATTTAATTCTCAATTCAAATCGATGATTCATTTCATGTAAATTCATGCAACAACAAATAGAGTTTACCAGCATCAACCATAAGATTCACAACTTCAACATAAACAGAATAAGCTTCTCTAACATATCAAAATACTCTGGACAGTCGACTTGGAGAAGTTCAGTCGACTTGTTCAGTCAATTCAAGTTCTTCATAACCACTCGGGAGAGTCGACTGCTGCACATGGCCAGTCGGCTGCTCCGCAACTTTCTATATTCAAATATCATTCCCGTGACAGTCGACTGTCATTCCATCAGTCGTCTGTCCTGTGGTTTTTGACAATACATTCATGCTCAGCTCAGTCGACTTGCTACTCGCATTAAGTCGACTGAACAGATACACATTTCAAATTAAGGGTTTATCTTTCCATCAGTTCTTACATGCACATGCATCATGGTGTCAAATTACAATATTCATGCCCCATAAACACGTAATTTCTTAACCGTTCAATAACATCACAATCATGGAATTTCAAATAACTAATATTGTCTTTTCTTCAAGGAAGTGTTAAACATGCGTTTACACTTGTTCATAACTTTCTTGCAGAGATGAGATGTTAATCTCAATTTATTACACTAGGAAAACACAATGGAAATATCTCATTTCATGGGATTATGAACTATTCATAATTTACTCAATACATCGGTCGGCTGTTCATATTAACAGTCGACTGCACAGGCTAATCTTAGTTTTACTAATTATCCTAGTTTCTTTTCATACGTTCATGTCTCGTCAGTCATGTACAACATGGAGGTTATGAATTTAGCATTCCTATATCTTTTTAGTTTGTACACATGTACATCATCAAACTTTCTAACAAATTATGAGAAATACTCGCCTCGTACCAGTCGACTTGTCCAAGCGGCAGTCAACTGTACAGACCCAATTCGTTCTTATTTACAGTGTCATTACCACATTATTAGCCCCTCACAACCATCATCATAAACATAAACAGGGCAAGCTAATATGTTTGAATTTACTTTTCACAAGCATGGTAGCAATCATCATAATCATGGCATATTTTCTACATTAGAAGTCCTGAGAAACACCCACCTTATTGACGAAATAACCGAAATCCAGCAAAAGCTCCTTAAGGTAATGCACGACTCCTTGCTCCTTGCTCCTTGGTCCTTGCTCCACACCGAAAGCTTCAGAAGTGCTGCCCGGCCTTACACAACTCTCTCTCAAAACCTCTCTTATAAATATGATCTTAGTGTAAAGGAAACAATGAATGAGAGGGGGGGTATTTATACACCAATTTGGGTGAGATGGAGGGCTAGGATTCAGTAGATAGTTATAGGATCAAAGGCTAGGATTGACTAGGGAGTTGTGATAACCACCCACACTCCAAATAACTACCCACACTTCAAAACCACTCCTCACTCCAACCGGCCAAGAAAAGGGTGCTCTTGCACGTGTATGCAACATGCACGTGCATGCACAAACCATCCTACAAGAACTTGTACACCAAATAACAAGTCTTTAAAAAAGAAATGTTACACCTTACAAGTTGTAGAAAATAAGAAAAGGGATTAAATCCATGGGCTTAAATTAATTGGGCCAAGATAATTATTTTAAAAGAAGAATAAGTAAACTAACATTTGGGCTTTAGGAAAATGCTTTATAGAAAACAATATTCTTACTCATCATGTTGAAAATAAAACATTACACGTGCACACTACGTGCAAAATAAATAATTTTTCATAAATTAGAAAAATTAGGGTATTACACTAACCCTACCCCTAACCCCTGTTAACACTAACCCAACTTAATACACTAACCCTAATCCTAACCAATAACCGGATAGGTATACGCTATGCAGAAGAATTTACATATTACGGATAAGAATATGTTTAAGAATTTTTTTTACAAATGACAAGATTATGTTATATTTTCTGGTATTTTCTGTAAATATTTAACCATCATGATTATGTATTGGTTAGTTAGGTGGAAAAAAATGGAAAAATAAAAAAAATATATAAACGATATACAAGCATAGATCATCTGTCTTTGTATAAAGTTCCATAGAGACTGTTCGTAAAGAGTGAAGAAAAAATTGTAAAAAGCAAAAAGTTCAAATGTTTAGTTATAACCTAGGCCGTTGTTGGAGGCAACAGTCTTAGGTATAAAAAAATAGGGTGTTGCTGTTTGACTTGTTGATCTTTTTAACTCCAACAAATCAGAGAGCACTCCAAAAACTTCAACTTTTGGCCTACTACCTGGTCGTTGTTGGAAACAACGGCCTAAGGTATAAAAAATTAGGGTGTTGCTCTCTGACTTGTTGCTCTTTTTAACTCCAACAAGTCAGAGAGCACCCCAAAAACTTTAACTTTTGGTCTTTTACTTAACGGCCTGAGGTTTAAAAAAAATAGGATTACTCTCTGACTTGTTTCTCTTTTTAACTCCAACAAGTCAGAGAGCACTCCAAATTGTTCAACTTTTGGCATATTACCTACGGTATAAAAAATATAGGGTCTTGCTCTCTGACTTGTTGCTATTTTTAACTCCAACAAGTCAGAGAGCACCCCAAATTGTTCAACTTCTGGCCTATTACCTAGGCCGTTATTGGAGACAATGGTCTAAGGTATAAAAAATATAGGGTCTTGCACTTTGACTTGTTGCTGTTTTTAACTCCAACAAGTCAGAGAGCACCCTAATTTGTTCAACTTATGGCCTGTTACCTAGGCCGTTGTTGGAGACAATGGCCTAAGATATACAAAATATAGGGTCTTGCTTTCTGACTTGTTGATATTTTTAACTCCAACAAGTCAGAAAGCACCCCAATTTGTTCAACTTATGGCCTATTACCTAGGTCGTTGTTGGAGACAACGGCCGAAGGTATACAAAATTTAGGGTCTTGCTCTCTGACTTGTTGCTGTTTTTAACTCCAACAAGTCAGAGAGCACCCCAAATTGTTCAACTTCTGGCCTATTACCTATGCCGTTGTTGGAGACAACGGCCTAAGGTATACAAAATATAGGGATCTTACTCTTTGTCTTCATGCTCCAAAACACAGAGAGTTGTTGATGAAAATAAAAATTTCAACAACTAACCTAGACAACGGCCTAGGTTTAAAAAAATAATAAAAATCTACAACTCAACACAGCAGCTACAGCTGCTACACTTGAATTTTTTCCAAAATGCAAACACTTTCCAATCACCTACACTCTCCAAATAAATTTTTACGTACGGCCACCAAAATCACCAACATAATTGACTATTAGCAATTAATAACAACAACATCAACAACACTTAAACTTACTAACAACAATTACCACATATTAAGTTACAACAGAAAAAAAAAACAAAATATGAATAAAATACTACAACAAACAAATTGTATACGGTATTAGCTAAGAACCGGGCATGTATGGTTGTGGTGCTCGCCTCTTCCGAGCAGAATTTCTTCGCCGGAGCGGGGATGACACCTCAGGGATTTCTTCTTCTCCTCCCTCCTCTTGTACGTCTCCAACAACTCTCTCTTCATTCTCATCTTATTGCTCTTGTTCTTGAGATGGAGGTGAAGATGTAGCTTGTTGTTCTCTGAGTCCTTCCCGTTGTTGCCCCATCACTGCAGTTGGCCTACCCCTCACGCTCTTATGTTGCCCTCTCGGTGACCTTAATGCTCTATCGAAACGTTCAGCCTCTTCCAAAACATCCAAATTGGTATGGCATGAAGAGAGCATCCTCTGAGCGAACTTCTTCATAACAGGGCCGGTCCTGAGGTATTTGAGGCCCTGGGCAAAAAATAAAATTGAGCCCAGTTTGTGTATATAGTTGAGATTTTAGGTTGTTCGTTATGAGATTTCTCTCTTCCCTAGTCCCCTTCCGGCATCTTCACTCTTCATAACTTCTTCCAAAAAAAAAAAATCAGGGGAGGGGCCCAATTTTTTTAAGTATAATGGATTAATGGTCTTATAATTAATATAATGGATTAATGGGTTTTTTCTTGCACATCAAACTAAAATTGCAACCAGTAGATAGCAATCTCTTAACGAAAAACCTAAATTCTCAACTATATACACAAATTGGCGAGAAAATTAAATAAATACTTGTTTGTCCTGAGTTTTTACTGTTGTCCATATGTACATATCTACCATAGCCCATAATTCTTAAACATCAAGGTTTTCTTATAGAAACCATTTAACATTAAACTTAAATCATAACCATCCAAATGCAATTATAAAAGACACCCATTTCCCACAAATTCTGCAGATTTCATTCACCCAAATCGTCAAACACCTTCACTGCATTCCATCGTATTTTCAAACATAAAAACCTACCCATCACTCCAATTCACCAAATTCCAAAGTACAACATCTCAGTCTCACAATACATTCAAACCCCAACAAAAAATTTCACACCAACATCACATTTGTAGCCATAAAAAGAATTTCATCATTCCAAATCAAAGATATCGCCAAATCTCGCACTCACCCAAAACAGAGAACGGCTCCGCCAATCTTGTTGATCCTTACTTGGCCTTGATCCTATGATTCTATCCAATGGCGAGGAGGGTTTGGATTGAGAGTCAGAGAGAGAGAGAGAGAGTTTGAAGAACAGAAGAAGACGACGAGACACTGGAATCTGGACCAAAAAAAAATATATGAAGTTGAACTAACACTGTGACATTGGAAAAGCGAGAGAGAGATTAGGCCCTCCCTTAAAAATTAATGACAAACCCATTAATCCATTATATTAATTATAAGACCATTCATCCATTATACTTTTAAAAATGGGCCCCTCTCCTAAATTGGGCCCTGGGTGGTCACCCAGCTGGCCCTGGGCTAGGGCCGGCCCAGCTTCATAGCCGTGCCCACATTACTTTTGATTACCTTTGCGCATTCTTTTGCCATATCCATCGTATTATCAATCTAAAACAAACCCCCCCCCAAAAAAATAATTATACAGATTCAGAAAAGTAAACAATTTAATAACTTTAAATATAACCAAAATTCAACAAAATTTGAAGATTATACTCACCACTGTACGTATAGATGAGGCCTTCTTTTGGAACATAGGTTGTGAACTAGAATAGGCGGGTGATGGTTCAATGTCCCTCTCCTCAATTTCTCGTTGAACACCAGCAGGTAGTTCTGTATCGGGAGAGATGTACAAATGTGTATATGATCTGAACCATTGCATGTACTTCCCTTGCAGCTTGCCATCGTACTCTGGAACATTAACAATTAAAAGTTCAAACTGTCGCTCGTTCCATTCTGCAACACGAGCATGCTGGATATCTGCCCAATCATGAGTAGGCATGCGATCGGTACCCCTCACGGCGTGTAAATCATGGTCGTATAGGTTTGCACAGCTTGGGGGACTATCTTGTTGAAGACCGAACTGCCGAAGGACTCTCTCCGGCTGCGGACGCTCCACTATACCAAAGTAGATGAGTGGAGCTGTCATCATCCACAACTGCGACCCGGTCGTGTACATCGGTGGTAGTCTTCCCACCCGCTCAGGTGTATACGACACCCAAATTACGAACTCTTCTCGTAATTAGTCGAGCTCTTCTCTGTAGTACGTTAGTACACCTTTTGGGTTGTCTTTGTAACTCCGACTACCTGTCCAATATACCCCTAAGGGTGCTAATATATAAGGATTTTCTGGTTCGGCCATCCAACCGTCCGCCGGTCTCCTAATTCGGGGACGACCCAAGTGCAGTCGCTCCCATGACCAAATCTGTAACAAAACCATCGGACCGATCATCTCGGTCCCATCTAGCACTACAGAACAGAACGACCTATATAGCGTTGCCAACGCGCAACTTTCCCAACTGTACTGGCCAGCTAAGCCTAGGTCGGCGAGCAATCGTAGATACATGAGGTGCACCGTATCCCCGGATGAGTTAGGCAAAAGAACCCCTCCGAGCACTGTTAGAATGTAACCTCTGGTGTAGGACTGTACATAGTGGTCGGGCGATGCATCGGTCAACGTCCCATCAAAACGTCCCTTCAACCAAGCTAGTCGAATTGATTGTTTGACAAAAATATCCTTATCTTTCGTGGACTCCTCATCAAACTCTGTACCGAGGAGTTCACTACACAACTCTATTTTATCAAAGTTTATATTACCCGTCACAGCCAACCCATCTATTGGAAGACCGGAGATCATCGCTATATCCTATAGTGTCACGTCATCTCTCCGACCGGTAGATGGAAGGTGTGCGACTTTGGCCTCCATCGCTCCACGAGTGCTGAGAGAAGTGCTCGGTCGTGTTTAACCTGATCCATCATGCTGATTCCGTAGAAACTGGCCGAAACTAGGTACTCGACAATACGTGGTGGGTGCGGAAATTACACCTCTGCGTCGTCCCACCCCACACTGCTGCAGATCTGTGGCGGTCTTGCAAGGTCAGTTCACCGGGATATATTGGTCCTGGACCACGATGTGGTGCCATCGAAGAGGATGCACCAACCTACACGAACCCAAAAACACAATTATTATTAGTGTACTAACAATATCACTAAATACAAAATGCACAATACAAATTAATAGTTCTCTTACTTCTGTGAAATGTTTCCCCCGAGAAACCCTAGATGTCCTTCCGGTTTTCCTCGTTCTCGTCATTTTTCTATAAGAAAGTTCGCATATATAAAACAAATTATTCACCAAAAAATAGCAAACACAAACCAAGGAGATGCAAAAATTTCAAAAGTTCGCTTATACGCATCAAAACAACACAAATGATCTGCAAAAATTCTAAAATTTGACCGTCAGGTCTGGCACACCAAATACAAGCCAATGCAACTTATAGAAGTGAGTTCCGACCCACGGTTTGAAAGATACGGCCGTGTATCGCTTTCACTCTTTATAAAAGAGCAGCAAGCGATAGATTGACGTATCTCGCAAACCGTGGTCAAAACTCGAAAATACAAGTTGCGTTGGATTGTGAATGGTTAGCGTAACCTACTAGCACAGTTTCGTATTTTTTGGACTTCGTTTAAGCATTTTTTTATTGAGACCGTACTAAAAAAGTTCCGAGGTATATTGAAGTTTTTCATATACGCGTCAAAACAATACAAACGAGATACAAAAATTCCAAAATTTGGCCGTCAAGTCTAGTACACTAAACACAAGCCAACGCAACTTGTAGAAGCGAGTTCCGACCCACGGTTTGAAAGATACGGCCGTGTATCGCTTTCACTCTTGAAAAAAGAGCGGCAAGCGATACATTGACGTATCTCACAAATCTTGGGTCGGAACTTGTAAATACAAGTTGCGTTGGGTTGTGAATGGTTAGCCCAACCTACTCGCACATTTCGTATTTTTTGGACTTCATTTAAGCATTTTTCTATTGACAAGAAACTAAAAAAGTTCTGAGGTAGATTGAAGTTTTTTCATATACGCATAAAAATAACACAAACGAGATGGAAAAATTTCTAAACTTGGCTGTCAAGTCTGGTACACCAAACACAAGCCAACGGAGCTTGCAGAGGTGAGTCCCGACTCTCGGTATGAAAGATACATCCATTTTATTGAATAAAAGTGATAAACGGACGTATCTTGCAAACCGTGAGACGGAAATCACCTCTACAAGTTCCGTTACCTTTTACGCGGTGAGTCCGACCTACTCGTAAAATTTGAAAATTTTTGGATCTCCTTTGTTTTCTTTTCCTATATTCCACAACTACAACTAACACTACATCTATGAAAATGTCAACAAAATATATACAACATGCATGATCCGAGCTAATTGTATACTCTCTAAATTATAGACTACTACGCATAATACAAAAAATCAAACTCAAAAATTGAAAAAAGTTCAATAAATTAACATAGTTCATTATAGTAAATTGTGATTAAGTAAATACCTAGTCCAAAGAGAGAGAGAGAGAGAGAGAGAGTTGGCGAAAGATGTGAGAAGCCGCTGCTGTAGACGAACAAGTTGTAGAGGCTAGGGCGTTGAAGAATTTGTGCTAGGGTTCAGGTGATTTGGGATATCGGGTTAGGTTAGGGTTTGGGGTATTCGGGAGAGGAAGAAAGAGATAGAGAGGCTTTGACAAGAGGGGGAGATCGAGAAGGTAAGGAGATCGACAAAAGGAGTTTGGAGAGAGAACTAGTGTTTAGGGATGGGTTTCGAGAGCTCAAGAGAAAGAGAGGGAGAGAGTTTGTGACGAAGACGGAGTGAGGGAGATCTGGGTATGTACAAGTGTTTGGAAAAACACTTGTACACGGCCAAGGTAGATTTTTTTATGAAAAAACCAACCTAGGCCGTTGTTCGCGGCCTAAGTGACTTTTTCGACAAAAAAACTTCATGCCAAAAAACCGAAGCATTTTTTGGCGTGAAGTACCAAAAATACCCCTCCGCTAAAACTCTTCGATCAGAGCGGAGCGAATTTGATCCGCTCATAATGATCTGGAGCGATCGGACGGCTAGGATGGGCTTTTTCCAACCCAGTTGAAAACAAACATATTTTCAACTGAGCATTTCCCATATATATATATGGGAAATGTTCAGTTGAAAACGTACTGTAGCGTGGAAAACGTGAAAGCAAGCCTAGACCGTTGTTGGAAACAACGGCGCATTATAACCTAGGCCGTTGTTCCAACAACGGCCTAGGTGATTTTCACGTGTTTTCACAATATTTACGTTTTCAATGGAGCATTTCCCTATATATATATATATATATATATATATATATTGCACGTTCAACTCCAACTCTCCTTTTATACACTTTATTTAAATCTACCAATTTATGTGCATTACACATATAACTCAAACTCTCTCATTATACTCTTTATATTACTTTAAAAAAATATGTATTTATTAACACGTGCTATATTATATTACTTTGAAAACTATATATTGATTAAAACGTGCATCGCACGTGTTAAATACTATACGGAGAGAGAGAGAGAGAGAGAAAGACACACACACACACACACACAGAGAGAGAGAGAGAGAGAGAGAGAAAGACACACACACACACACACACAGAGAGAGAGAGAGAGAGAGTCCTCTTCCGTCGTGTACTAGCCATGATGTGCACTCCGTGTGCACTCGGCCTTCAGGAATTCGAATCATCGATCTGAACCGTTCACATTGATCTACATGTCTAAATTAGTCTAAATATGTAAAATCAAGTCATTTAAAATTCATTTACCCATCCATCATGTCATTATAAAAAAAAACATATTCAACTATGCAATTTTGTAACACTTCAATGCATGAGCAAATGAATTTCAAATGACTAAATTTTACATATTTAAACTAATTTATATGTATAGATTAATATGAACAGTTCGAATCGTCGATACGAAGATCAAAAAGCCGAGTGCACACCATGGGTAGTGCACAAGGAACCCTTCAGTTGCGAATTCCTTTGTGCGAACGGTGCATGCGAACCGCTCCACTGGCCATCTGATAAAAAAATCAATATAGATCTTGATCGAATAGCTGTGGTTGCTCCCGCTTTCTTCTTAGTTATCCCCGGGGTAATTTGGTAATTTTAAACTCTAACATATACCCCCTCCCCTTCCCTCCTTCTCTCAGTTCGCATCTTCCCTTTCTTCTCTCTCTTCGTGAACCCTAACTCATGCTCAGTTGAAATTGCGACCAAAAAATCAACCCAAACCCTAGCTCCTCTTCCGTCGAAATTGTGACAAAAAATCATCCCGCTCCTTCTTCCAAATCGAAGATCCGTAGGTCCTTTTTACCCTCACTTATTCTCCCAATTCCCCCCCCCTAAAATTGTTGAAACCCTACAACCCTACCTTTCGAATGGGCGAAGACGATTAGAGAAAGTAGGGGGCGGTTGGAGCTAGGGGTTTCGTCGTGGCTTGAAGAGGATTTGAGAAAGTTAGAGGGATTCCGACGAGAGGGGGAGGAATTTCAACGGAGCTAGGGTTGTAAGGTTTCAATGATTAAGGAAAATTTTGGGAGAATAAGTGATAGTAAAGAGGAGCTACAGAGCTTGGATTTGAAAGAAGGAGCGAGTTGATTGTTTTCACAATTTCTATGAAGGAGGAGCTAGGGTTCTCAAAGAGAGAGAAGAAAGGGAATATGCGAACCGAGAGAAGAAGAGAAGGGGAGGGGATATATGTTTATAGTTTTAAATTACCAAATTACCCTGGGGGATAACCAAGAAGAAAGCGGGAGCAACTACAGCAGTTCGATCAAGATCAAGATTGATTTTTTGATTCTACGGCTAGCGGAGCGGTTCGCATGCGCCGTTCGCATAAAGGAGTTCACAAAAAAAGGATTTCCTCTTTCTTTATATATATATATATATATATATATATATATATATATATATATATATATAGGTTGGAGTTCATTATGAACTCCATTCTATTATCTCAAAAAAGTTTTGTTGAAAGAGACCATTTATTTATCTAAAAAATTAAAAAGAGTATAATAAAAGAAGTAATGATTGGGCCACATCCAAAAATTGTTACGTGTGAACACTTAAACATGGCCACGAGTGAAACTACCAAAAAACACAAGAGGAGCTAGCCAACAGTTTCAGCTTAACTCTTAGTTTGACAATCTTTTTGAGTTATTTGTCAAAAGTATCCATCAACTAATTTAGTAAATTATATCCTCAAAACAACATTGCCCTCAATACATCACAAATCTCCAATGAAATATTTTTCTGAAGAAAAATCTCCATTCAAACATTAATTATTAATAAATAAGTAATTGAAATTAACTACCAAAAGAATAAAAGGATGAAGCACATTAAAAAAAAAGTTATGAGCTAAAAGGATGATCAAGGATGAAGTACTTAATGTTTCTTCAAGCTTTACCAAAGAGGAGAAAGATTAGAAATAGAAGCATTTAAAAAATTTCTTTATTATTTAAGAGATTGTTGTAAATATATGATAATGGACCACCACAAATACTCATTTACATCCATCATATGAAGAGTCTTATAACATAAGCTTTAGATGCAAATCACCATCGGGAGGTGAATATGCTGAATGTCCAAAAATTAAAAACTTAAAGTAAATACATATAATGAATGTGTTAAGTAAATAGTAGAGTTAGAGAAAGCAAACAGAGCAATGAGGCAATACACACAGTTATAAGTGGTTCAGCCTTAATCCTACTCCACTACCCGTTACTTGTAGCAATTCTACATCCGCAAGCATTCCACTATACTTCAAAGGATTTCCTCTTTCTTTATATATATATATATATATATTAATAGGTTGGAGTTCATTATGAACTCCATTCTATTATCTCAAAAAAGTTTTGTTGAAAGAGACCATTTATTTATCTAAAAAATTAAAAAGAGTATAATAAAAGAAGTAATGATTGGGCCACATCCAAAAATTGTTACGTATGAACACTTAAACATGGCCACGAGTGAAACTACCAAAAAACACAAGAGGAGCTAGCCAACAGTTTCAGCTTAACTCTTAGTTTGACAATCTTTTTGAGTTATTTGTCAAAAGTATCCATCAACTAATTTAGTAAATTATATCCTCAAAACAGCATTGCCCTCAATACATCACAAATCTCCAATGAAATATTTTTCTGAAGAAAAATCTCCATTCAAACATTAATTATTAATAAATAAGTAATTGAAATTAACTACCAAAAGAATAAAAGGATGAAGCACATTAAAAAAAAGTTATGAGCTAAAAGGATGATCAAGGATGAAGTACTTAATGTTTCTTCAAGCTTTACCAAAGAGGAGAAAGATTAGAAATAGAAGCATTTAAAAAATTTCTTTATTATTTAAGAGATTGTTGTAAATATATGATAATGGACCACCACAAATACTCATTTACATCCATCATATGAAGAGTCTTATAACATAAGCTTTCGATGCAAATCACCATAGGGAGGTGAATATGCTGAATGTCCAAAAATTAAAAACTTAAAGTAAATACATATAATGAATGTGTAAAGTAAATAGTAGAGTTAGAGAAAGCAAACAGAGCAATGAGGCAATACACACAGTTATAAGTGGTTCAGCCTTAATCCTACTCCACTACCCGTTACTTGTAGCAATTCTACATCCGCAAGCATTCCACTATACTTCAATCCGTATAGTGAGTTCTCGGTATTCAAGCCGAGTTTCCTGTTACACCCAACATGATTTCTTTTACTCAATAAGTCCTGAAACTCTCCTCTTCTCGAAGCTAAAAGGAAATTTAAAAGGCAAGATCAATTTTGACTAAGAAAACAGTAAAAACACACTTCTCTCTTGATCGTTGGCAAAGTATTGGGTTTTGAAGTTTTTGAGTCAAAAGAGATAAAAAATACTTAGTGAATTCATCTCTATTTATGGAGTTATGAAATTATTCCTTTTCATAGAAATGAAAAGAAATGCCAAAAATGGTTTGGTTTGGTGCATGTTGCGGTCAACTACACTTTTTGGGTGGTCGACTGTTAATTCTCCCATATCGAAGTCAGAGAGAATTGACAGTCGACTTCACTGAATACAACTAAGTGTTGCAGTCGACTATCTTTGGTGTGGTCGACCGCACCTATCCCGAATCTAATTATTTGGTGAATCCACTTTATATTCTTTCCATAACTAAATTATTTACCAACAATACTTTTAAATATTTGATCTTCACAATCACAACATATAATAATCTTGAATGGCTAGCTCTTTGAAAATTTAATCATATGTTTCTTTTGAGTGGGCCTTTCCCGATACTTCATAATCTTTTAGATTTGCTCGATTCTTTCCTTTTACCTTGATTCCTAATATCTTGAGATTTTATTTGAATTTCAAATCTTTATTTTCTTGTTCATATCTTGAATGAAAATATTAAATAGAGGTGTATATTTTGCACATACCAAACTTAGGGTCAACAATCTTTCCCTTTTGGTATGGACAAAGCACACTCAAAATTTTAAGATAAATACTCCCCCTTAATCCATGAGTACATATGATAATAAAAATGTGTGTGAACATGATGAATCATATATGGGAAAAACAAGTACAAAATATGCACAAATAATATATAAATGAATAATCATATTTGGATTAAGAATCACTAAACTTGTTTCAATCAAAAGAACTTATACATGATATACCATTTGAAATCCAAAATAAAATAAATATTCAAGATTATCAACTTCAAAATAAAAGGGAGGATCAGTGAAAAATACACAGTGAGAGATCTTCATGATACATGATTGAGAAACTCTTTGAGATAAAAATACAATAGCCATTTTAAGAACAAACGAAAGAAGCAATCTTCAAATTCTATCTCTAAATTCTCCCCCTTTTTGGAACATAGCAAAAGGGAGTTATTCCCTCGTTTTCATTTTCGTTTTGGTCGTCATCGGTTTCCTCTTCGTTACCGCCATCAACATTACTAGATTGACAAGGAGGAGAAAGTAACGCCCATCCTTCTTTTTCTTCCAAAAATTCGACAGTTTTCACACAGTAGTGATACCTGAGATTTTTGACTTCATCAAGGTCTGCACGTGTCGCATAGGAGGATTGAGCTTGTGCTTGCGAAGAGGTAGCGACCTTCTTCCTAATTGATCTCCCGGCCATAGGTATGTCAATACACATTTGAGACAGAATGATGGGGTTGGGTTTGCTAAGGAGATATTGGCTGACTGAGATACTGAAGTCAATGGCAAGATTACATATAAATGTGCTAAATGGTAGAGCACGGGTTCCTTTAGGGGCAGAGATCATGGTTTGGATAATGAAGGACGATCGATCAAAGTTGTATTCACCAAGAACGAGAAATAGGACGAAGGATTGGTCAAGGCGTATATCGATTTTGTCTTTTCCCTTAGGCCAGATATTAGCATTGATAAGTTGGTGTGTGCCCTAGAGGTCATCTTTATATTGATCTTGCTAGTTTACATTGTATAATGACATTTATTTTATATATGAGGTATTTTATTTATTGTGTTGTTTGTTGTGATTAAATGAATATAATAAAGTCCTTAGAATAGTAGGTTCAATACCATGGGACATCAAGTATATGACTAGATTATGAGAGCCTATTGGTTGAAATTAGAACGCTATTCTCAAATGTTCGTAGCCAAGTATTATTGTGAATTAGGAAAACAATAATACATAGAGACTAGTATGTGTGTAGACTGATAACCATATCTCACGGGTCATGAATATGAGATATCAAGTCTTCACATGAGTACATAGTAGAGTAATAATGTACTGGACTGACCACCATGAGAACGCTACATGGATTGTTACGTGAGTGTCATGAGTGATTCTCACTGTGACCATGTGTATGTGGTTCTTTAACTTAAAGTCACTATGGTTTCTTCCATGAAAAGTTATATGTTTTAATACCGTCAAACGTCGCATGTGATAAGATGATTATAAAGTCAGCTATTGGACATACTATAAATCATGCAGAGGGATGTGAGTGACTTAGATAGGATTTGTCCCTCTTATATAACATGAGCGATATCTTCGGGCCCCTTGATTGAGTGAGACTACAATTTGCATGACCATGCTCAAATGAGTCAATATGAGATATTGATCTCATTTGTTTTAATAAGTGTACTCGGACATCAAGAAACCAAAGATTGAACTATAAAAGGGTGACATGCTCCATGCCTTGTGGTCAATTAAGATATATGGACAAAAGGACTAGATTACATAGTAACATTGGTCACGGATAGGTGATGTTGATTTGCAAGTGTACAAAATCGCACAAGTAATATAGATAGATGAGTAGAGTGTCGAACCCACAGGGACTAGATATTTTACTGAGTACCGATATCACTAGATTAATCACTATTTGGAAGATCAAATTTTATAAGGATAAAATAACTAAATTAAATTAATCTAATTTAATCTAACTAAATTTGTGAAGAGGGAGGGGGCTGTTAAACTATGAAGCTCTTGTACTTTGTTTGATGGTAAAATTTGTTCTAGGGCTCTTGGTTCACCTCGTTTATCACACAAATTATAATTCCTTATAAATAAAAATATTATCTTTCCTAATTGTCGACCAAAATCCTAAAGATATTAACCACTCTATCAACGTAGTCTAAAAATTATTCTCAATTAATCATTCGTCTATCCACCAATTATTAATTGGGAAATTGGATTTCTTAACGGTCACGTCCTCCAATATACGGTCTTAATTTTTATTAATCACAAATTACCTGTTCGGTCTCTTTATGATTTGAGAAATCATAAAAATGTCTATCCAACATGTTGTATGCATAAATAATAAAAATTTAAAACACAATCAGGAAAAATAGAGTAATGACAAGGAATTAAAATCTGTGTTCAAAACTTGGCTACATCTTAGATTCTAGAACATTTAAATTCAGTCCATATCAAATTTGCAATTAATAGAATTGTTTGGATTGCATCTAAAAATTAATATAGAGAAGAACATGAGTTACACAAAATAATAATATAAAAAAATAAATAAATCCAAACCCCTTAAACAGCCGAACCCCAGAGAATCGTTCCCCAACGCCACGTGTCGAAGTCAGCACTCGCACGTCAGATCGCCACGTCGCACGCCTCTGAGCCGCCTCTGTCACGTCCTGTCACGTCGAAGCTCAGACCCGGCCAGTGCACTTGGAAGTCTGCGCGTGCTGGTCTTTGTGTGGGTTTGGTAGCGCCAGGTCAGAGGCCTTGGATTGCGTGGGTGCACTTCGTTACAGCTTGCGCCAGGGTCTAAGTCAGCAGTGTCGGGTGCACTTCGAAAACCGCGCCTGAAGAAGAAGCAATCCCTACTGCCCGCACAGTGCTGCTCTTGTCCCCCTTGGTTATCGTGCAAACAGAGAGAAGAGAGAATAAGTACTCTCTCTCTCCGAGTTTTCTTTCTTTAATTTTCTTTTTTATATATTTTTGTAGTTGTAGCCGTCACCTCCTGAGTTTGTACACTCTCTTTGGTTTGTATTTATAGGGAAACGGAGAGAAGCTTTAGGGTTTGCACTTTTGCAAAAAAGTCCACATTCTTCCTTTATTTCCTTCCTTTTATAATGCAGAATTTTATTTGTTTCTCTTTCCTTCTTTTCTGCCTTTTCTACTCACCACGTGCTTCTGCATACACAAAATAATACCAGAAATTAGGATTTTTAAATAAAATAAAATTAATTAGTTTAAAATAAATTAAACTAACTATAAATCATATTAGCGTATAAAAAATCATTTTAAAATTTATTTGTCGCAATTTTAACTCAACAAAACAATAAAAAATGATAAATCAATTATTTTACTTTGTTTGTTGATTTTTTCCACAATTCTTTACTTTTTGCATCAAAAATATTATTTCTTCAAAAATAATTAATTAAATGAAATCATATAGAAATAAGGTGAATTATAGACAATATCAACGAAAACAAGCCATTTTAATAAGTAAATGAGTACAAATATATATATATATAAATCCGACACATCAATAGGTTATTTCAAATTACTAGCATTCTTGTTACTTGAGTAGCAGTGATGTATTGCTAGATACCGCTCACTGTTTATAATACTAAAATAGAATTTTAGTATTACAGTCAACCTAATGGGAACCTATAGGGTCACACATTTAGAATGGATTGAAATTGGGATTTCAATTCATAAGATGAATTAAATTGGGAATCAAAGTAAGACATGGACTCCTAAAATTCATTGGACAATCAATTAAATTAAATGAGCCAACCAAAATTAGAAGACCCACACATGAATCTGACCTAGGTTAGATTGTGAGCCCTGCAGTGTCACTACTCTCTTAGGGTGGATTTCTTGCTATATATATATGATATGTATCTGTGGAAAGGTAACAAGGAAAAAACCCTAGCCATCATAGAAAGTGAGAGAGAGAGAGAGAGGAAGATTAACATCCCCTTCCTGCAGCTAGCACCGCGGCGTGAGGGAGAGCCTGATTTCATTGTTCATTCGTGTGAATACCGTAGAGGCACCGCAACGTTGCAGTGCTCGTGATTGAAAAATTGTGGAGACAGTCGTTCTATCATTGAGGTAAAAACTCCGAACATATTTTATGGTTTTCACATGGATCCATGGTTGGGTTTCGAATTTTTTTTATTTATTTCCGCTGCCTATTTACTCTGTGATAGACTCGAAACCCAACGTGATAATCTTATTAAAAACACGGGAAACATCGGTGAAATCAATGGTTTTGGGTTTTTTAAGAGATCTAGCATTTGTTCGTGGAATCATGCTAAGGATTATGTTGCGATCATGACCAGTTTTATACGCGAGTGTGTCAAAATTGAGGGGTTACACATCAAAGTCACTAGAATGCAAGGAGTGTTTTGTTTTGAGATAGTCGTGTGTAAGCTTTACCGGTTCTCCTAGTATGATTGAGTGAATAGTCATATCATTGGGTTTGAATTCAAGTTATGCTTAGAATTGCATGGTGAAAAATTCGGAGAGGACATTTGGGGTCAGTAGAGACTCTTCCTACCCAAAATTTTTAAAAACTCTAACCATGCTATCAAGCTGACCCCCAAGTTTGTGAAGGTGGACAACCTAACTAGGAACGACAGCTTTGTCGACTAGGGTTTTGAAATAAAGGTCGACACTCTCTTGATTTCTAAATACGACATCGTCTACGATCACAAGGTGAGAGGTAGCGAATTGCTTACCCTTGGGTTTTGCTTTGCCAATTTGGAAAGACGAAGGGATATTGTGAGAAGTGCGCCTAGTGTTGGAAGTCATGATAAGAGATCAATAATTCGGCAAGCAACCCAACAAATTTGTGGGGAAGATGGAGAATTTTGAGAAAAATTGATAGGTAGAGGAGCAAACGAGGGTAGGGTTTCGGTCTAGAAGAGAAGATTTATATTAGAGAGTAGTGGACCCCATGTGTCATAGAGTGAGAATGGAACGAAATATAACATCAGTATCTTGCGGTCGACCGCCCAAAACAGCAGTCAACCATCCAAACTCTTTGACTTGAGAGATGTTATTCATGGTCGACTTTGTTTTTGAGACAATCGACCGCTCAAGCTCTCTGACTTGACAATTAGGTATTACGGTCGACTATCAAGTTTTGCAGTCGACTGTCAAGTTGTAGATGTGACACTTGATTGCATTTTGGGATAATCGAACGCTCAAACACTCTGACTTGAAAAGTATATATTTCAGTCGACTGTCAATTTCTTTATGTGTAGTGAATTTGATCGTCAACTTTTATGTTAGCAGCTGACTGTAAGTATATTTAAAATCAATATAAATCAAGAAAATCAACGATAGATCAGGCAGAATTATCAATGGCATTCAATTCACCAAGCAAGTAATGAAAATGTTTTTCATCTAATGGTTTTGTAAAGGTTTCAGCTAATTACAAATCAGTCGGAATATATTCAAGATTAATATCTCCTTTAAAAAAGTGATATTTGATGAAATGATAGTGAATTTCTATATGCTCTGTGTGACTATGTTGATTAGAGTTTTTGGTCTTGTGAACAATGCTAGTATTATCACATTTAATAAGAACATTGTCAAAAAATACCTTATAGTCCTCCAACGTATGTTTCATCCATAATACATGTGTGCAACGAGACCCGCAACTATGTATTCGGCTTCAATGGTGGACAGTGTATTTTCCTTCTTTGAAGCCGATGAAACTAGACAATTCCCCAAAAAATGACATGTACAACCGTGGTTTTTCTAGCGGATAGACTTCCAGTGTAGTCTGCTTCTGAATAGCTTACAAAAGAAATTTTTTTATTTTTTATGTACCTACCCACATTTGGAGTACATTTAAGGTATTGGGTGATACGCTTAACGACAATTAAATGTTATTCTTTTGGACACGATTGAAAATGTGCACATAAACAACACTAAGCATAATATCAGACAAGATACAATAGGGTAAAAAGCAAAAAAAAAAAAAAACACCCGTAATCTATGAGGTCAAAGCCGTAACCCCCCCTAAACTATCAGTCAAAGTGATAAACCCCCCTATCTACAAAACACAGTCAAACTCCGTACGGAAACCCTAAAACCTATGTGAAATGTCCAAATTGCCCTTATATGAAACTAAACCATTTAAACAAACAAAAAATCCATCAAAAACAAAATCTACAATCCAAAATCTAAATCTAAAATTCAAAACCAAAACCAAAATCAAAACTAAAAACAATTTGAACCAACCAAATCTAAATCCAAACCCAAATCCAAATCTAAAATCCAATGTTTATGTTTTTTTTTGATTTTGTTCTTGATTATGTTCCTCAAAAACAGAATCAAAACCATCATCATCATCATCATCATCATCTCCTGATTTTGTTCTTGATTTTTTTGGGTTTTCTTTGTGTGTGTATTTTTTTGGTATCTGAACGAGGGTTGCGACTGGGTTGTAGGGTCTGAAGGAGGGTGGAGGGGTCGCGTAGAGGAGGCGATGACGGGGTCGGGGTCGGGGTCGGATCTGAAGGAGGACAACAAGGTGCTAGTGATGATGATGATGATGATGATGATGGGTTCAAGCATCATGATGGTGATGGGTTCAGTTTGTTTTTGAATTTTGATTTTTGGTTTAGTTTGGATTTTAACATTGGATTTTAGTTCAGTTTGGATCCGAACAAAATCAAGAACAAAATCAAAATCAAGCATGATGATGGTGATGGGTTCAGTTTGTTTTTATATTTTGATTTTGGTTCAGTTTGGATTTTAACATTGGATTTTGGTTCAGTTTGGAACCGAAAAAATCAACAACAACAAAACCGAGAACAAAATTAAGAACAACAAAATCAAGAACAAAATTGAGTTTGGATTGGATTTTGATTTCAATTTCCATTTCGATTTTGATATTGGATTTGGACTTGGATTGCGATTGGGATCTACAATTTTTAGGGGGTTTTTTGTTGAAAATGGTTTATTAATATAAGGGGCAATTTAGACATTTCAGCTAGGTTTTTAGGGTTTCCTTGGGGGGAGGAGGGTTATCCCTTTGACTGATTGACATGCCCCGCTTCCTAAGAAGAATACGGAATACGGATACGCAACAAGAGCCAAGCGAATGATTTTCATCATCCATAAGCTGTTCAAGAAATCTTTACCACATTCTCAAGAAACATCAGAGTCGGAAGCAAAAGAATCTACCACATGTACATAATAAGCCAAAATATCAACAAGAATACTTGAAACAAAATATATAAATCTCAAATAGTCGTGATCTAAATGAAACAAATGTCTTGGGTCACATCGTCCAAATGCAAGAATAAATTCAAGTCTCAAAATACAATATTTTTAAAGCAAGCTACAAGAAATAATAATAATAATAAAATGCAGCACTAATACTTCATGTCTCCGATACCATGTGGAACATGTTCTCCAAAATCTACAATTCAACGAATACAAGAAAGAGGAAAAGAGAAAAATATGTACCCGTCAATTACAAGTTACAGACCACTTATAATGTAGGATACAAGCACATGGGGAAACTAACTAGCAACATTGTATAAGCATGATGTCAAAATAAACAACTAGCATGGCAAAGTGAACAAGTGTAAATGGCATGAATCATGTGTCAAGTAATCAAGTATCATGTAAACATGCATCAAGTGTCAAGTATCATGTAATCATGAATCAAGTGTCAAGTTTCAAGTCTCAAGTAAACAAGTCTCATGTATCATGAAATCAAGTATCAAGTTGTCAAGCAAGCATGTATCATGTTCAAGTATCATGTATCAAGTCTTGTAGTGATTACTATCTAGGTAGCACTTCATGTATCCCACACGACATGGTTGCTACAACAAATAGTTTCGCTTTAGATTTTATAGTGGACCATAGAGGGCAGTATATTCGGGGACAAGTCAAGTAATCGAGCTCCAAGCTACAAGTATCATGTATCATGCAATCACGTGTCAAGTGTGCAAGTGACAAGTATCGTGTCTTGCGTGCATGTATCAAGTAATCACTTGTCAAGTATAATGTCTCAAGTAATCACGTAGGATCAGTGGATTCCCTTCCGAGTACACATTTCTGAATTATTCACTATTAGATCTGGCCCTTAAACCCGGCTTGGTTATTTATTATTAATGTCAAACAAACATGTATATGTGCAAAATATATCAAGAATAATATGGCATGATCATGTGGTAAGTTCAAGTTGCAAGATAAACATGTACGAGTGCAAGATAATACATGAAAGAATAAAATAGACAAATCTCAAGTTCAGGACAGGAAGACCATACTGTAGTAAAAAAGTGATTCCTAGTGTTACAAACATCCAAATCTGGATCCGTCGAAGGATCTGGAAAATAGACTTCCACACAAATCTAGCAAATATAAATAAGTCATATATTAATTCACAAAAACATGGCTCAAAACTGATTTGAATATAGAAAATAGGTTCAACCAGAAATTAGGAAAACGAATTCAAGGACAGGAAAACAGCATGAAAACATATTAAATAAATCCACGAAAAATCTGGGGTATTCCCCTATATGTCCAGTATCTAACTATAAAGTGTCACATTTTTCCAGTAAAAGTTGATCGGTCATCAAAAATAAGAAAGCATCAAGAAAACATAGTTTGACAAATATGGAAATCCCAACATTGCTGTACGAAAACTATGATATCTCGCAACCAGTGAAACGAAATCCAATTCCGCCAAAGGGTTATGAAAATAGATAAAATATACTAACTTCCATATTTCACAAATATTTTTCATACAGTAAAGGGAATCATAGTGAAAATAAGGTTCTTTACAGAATAGCGGGCAAAATACAGCAAGTATAGATTTCATAAACGAGCATGAAAAAACACATAAAACTCATCAAAAAAAATTCACCAAAATTCTGGTTAACCTTAACTAGATAAAGAAACACTGGATAAAGTCTTGGATAAAAATAATGTATGTAGCATAGTTTTTAAAAATGGTTTGTCATCAAAATTACAGAAAAACAGAATCTGGAAAAGATCGACACCTTTGTAGTAAAACAGTCATAACTCAGTCATACGAAATCAAAATCAAGCAATGTTAGAGGGGTTTCATAATAGACGAAATTATCTAAACATCATGTTTTGTACCGAAATTAAGATACTGACTTTAACACAGTCCAAAACAACAACCGAAACAGAACAGCGACAAAATATAGATTTTGCCCTTAAAAACAAAATCAACATAGATTCAAGAAAATTGATCCACACACATCCAAATATGAAATCGAGTCTACCAAGTGTCTAAACATCATAATTTAGGGTATCTAGCATGTCTACACCGATTATTTCACATGGGTCTCAACCAAAACATGAATTCTTACAAGAAGTCTCACATACATGATCCAAATCAAGAACAGATAAATCCTAAGTTAATTCATGTCTATATTGTGTCGTAAGTTATCTATGGTCAAATTTTTATAATAGAGACTAAATCCATCAAGGAAAACACAACAAGAGTCGTCTCTAGACCCAACTACACTATAGGTGGTATTTTTGACTTGTATCAAACAAATGAATTGGAGTACAAGTTACTTGCCTTAATCGAAGATGAAGAACGATGCAAATCAAGTGTTGGAGCGAAACCCACGAAGGAAAATCCACGAATCAACGAAACCAAACAACTAGAGCGAAAATCTCCCCACGAATAAAAATTCCAAAAGCGAGATGATAAAAGTGGCTTGCGGCCACGATGGAACACCACGAAAAGGAGTCGAGGGATTGAGTGGTGGTGTGAGGTCGTCGGGATGGCCAAGAAGGGGATCGGGAGTAGGTGAAGAGGGATCGGGTGTGGGTGTTGCCGGGATGAGATGATGGCCAGGAGAGGGGATGGGGTGTGCTCGGCCTGGAGGTAGGCTCGGCCTGGCGGTCGGGGGTTGTGTGCGGGTGTGCAGCCGCAAACAAGAAGAGGGAGAGAGATAGGGGTAGGCCGTAATGGGTAGAAGTTAGGGTTAGGGTTAGGGTTTAGTGGAGAGGGGTATATATATAGGGTGTAGATGTGGGTTAATGGTTTAATGGGTATTAGGAGTAGTAGTAGGTTTACCAAATGGGTTATGGATTTTGGGTCAATCAAATAGGAATACAAATAGGATTGGGAATTTTAAATTGGCTTTGGTAAAATCTTATTTGGGATCAAATAACAGGGTTGGGAAAAAAATAGGACAACTAAATCACCACCACAAACACCCAAGAAAAATAAAAAAAATTAAAAATAAAGGGAACGAGGCCAAAATGTAAGAAAGAACAAAATAATGAAGAACGAAACAAAAGAGACAACCAATCACACACGAAGAGCTCAAAATGAAATAAAACAAATATGTATTGAAAACAACTCCAATATACGATTCAGAAAAAATACAAGAGAGAAAAGTACACCAAACGAAAAATACATTCAAAAATACACAAAATGAAAAACAGGGATTACAAACCTACCCACCTAACAAGAAGAATTTCGTCTTCTAAATTCAAAAGAAGATACATAAGGTAACCCCAAAACAACCAAAAGAACAAAACAAAACAACTCAAACAAATGAGGAAACTTCTGCTGAATCTCCTCCTCCAACTCCCAAGTCGACTCACCAGGCGAGTGAGGATTTCAAGCAACACGAACCAACTTGATGACCTTGTTCTTAAGCACTTTCTCTCGCCGATCCACAATAGCAACTGGCGGAATCTCACAAGTCAAATTTGGCCGAATGGTCAACTCAGAATAGTCGATCACATGGCTCTCATCTCAGATATATCTCCTGAGTTGTCAGACATGGAAAACATCGTGCACTCCTGATAAAGCTAACGGCAGTGTAAGACGATAGGCCACCTTGCCTACTCGCTCCAAAATCTCAAACGGTCCAATAAACCTAGGGCTAAGCTTGTCCCCACCACCGAACCGAATGACACCGCGCCACGACAATACTTTTAGAAAAACATGGTCACTAACACCAAACTCCAAAGCTCTCCGATGGACATCGGCCCATCGCTTCTGCCTGTCCTGAGCTGCCTACAAGTGCTTCTTGATCTGAACCACTGCATCAACTGTCTTGATGATCAACTCCAGACCCAACAACTTTCTCTCACTAATGTCATCCTAGCACACTGGTGATCTGCACTTCCGCCCATAGAGTGCCTCGAATGGAGCAACTTTAATACTTGCTTGAAAGCTGTTATTGTACGAGAACTCTACGAGATGCAAATGATCCTCCCAAGACCCACCAAATTGAAGCATACAGGACCTTAACATGTCCTCAAGAGTCTGAATAGTCTGCTCTGACTGTCCATCAGTCTGGGGATGAAAAGCTGTACTGTACTTTAATTTGCTCCCCAAACTGTTCTGAAGACTCTCCTAGAACTGAAATCTGAATCTCGTATCCCTGTCGGATACAATACTGACTGTTACCCCATGAAGTCTAACAATCTCTTGCATATACCTCTCAGCTAGGCTCTCAGTAGACTGCCCGACACAAAAAGGAATGAAGTGAGCACTCTTCGTCAATCGGTCGACAATCACCCAAATAGCATTATGACCCTTAGGACTCCTCGGCAAAGCGGTCACAAAGTCCATAGTGATATGTTCCCACTTTCACTCTGGAATAGGAAGCGGTTGAAGAAGTCCAGCGGTTCTCTGATGCTCTGCCTTAACCTACTGGCAGATCAAATACTGAGCAACAAACTGAGCCACAACCCTTTTCATACCCTGCCACTAGAAATAAAGCTTCAAATCTCGATACATCTTAGTACTGTCAGGATGGATAGAATATGAGGACTGACGGGCTTCTTCAAGCAACCTCTGGCGAACATCACCTTCCGGGACACATAATCTGGACCCAAAACGAAGCGATCCATCCGAATGAATAACCATGTCAATTCTGGACCCAGACTCAACCTTAGCTCAAAATCTCTGCAACTGTGCATCACTAGCTTGCGCTTATTTAATCTGATCAACAAGGGACGACTGCAGCTGAAGCACCAAACAACTCTGATAAGAACTCAGCAATAAAACCTCCAACTCCAACCTCCTCATCTGCTCAATCAGATCCCTCTGCAGAGTCAAGAACATAACTTCTGATCTCCTGCTCAAAGCATCTGGCACCAAGTTTACTTTACCAGGATGGTATTGCAAACTGATGTCATAATCGGCCATAATCTCTAACCAATGCCTTTGACTCATGTTTAACTCCTTCTGGGTGAAGACGTACTTGAGACTTTTGTGGTCTGTAAAGATCTCCACTCGGTCCCCAAGTAAATAATGTCTCCACAGCTTCAAAGCAAAAATCACTATCGCTAACTCCAAATCATGAGTCGGATAGTTCTTCTCATGCGGTCTCATTTGCCTCGATGCATACACAACGACTCGGCCCTTCTGCATAAGAACTGGTCCAAGACCTTTACTAGAAGCATCACAGTGAATTACAAATCTGCCTGAACTATCGGGAATAGTCAACACAGGCACTGACGTCAATTCGTTCTTCAACTCAACAAAAGCTCTATCACACTCATCAGACCAACAAAACTTCTGATCCTTCCCAGTCAACTTAGTCAACGGTCCTGCTATCTTTGAAAAATCTTGGACGAACTTCTGATAATAGCCAGCCAAACTGAGAAAACTCCTGACTTCAGAAACTGATTTGGGAATAGGCCAATCCTTCACAGCCTCAGCCTTGGTAGGATCCACAGAAATACCATCTTCGGAGATAATGTGCCCCAAGAAAGAAATTCTGTCGAGCCAAAACTCGCACTTGCTGAGTTTCCCATAGAGCTGATTCTCTCTCAAAGTCTGCAGAACCACTCTAAGATGCTCAGCATGATCTTCCCGATTCTGAGAATAAACCAGATTATCATCAATGAAGAACACCACAAATCTATCCAAGAACTGAGAGAAGATCCGGTTCATAAGACTCATGAATACAGCCGGTGCGTTCGTAACTCCGAACGGCATCACAAGATACTCATAGTGCCCGTATCTAGTCCTGAAAGCAGTCTTCTGTATATTTTCAGTCTTCACCTTGACTTGGTGATACCCAGAACAAAGATCCAACTTCGAGAAAATAACAGCCCCACTCAACTGATCAAACAAAGCATCGATCCTGGGCAACTAATACCGATTCTTCACAGTAACTCTGTTCAGTTCTCGATAATCCATGCACAGTCGACGACCACCATCCTTCTTGTCGACAAAAAGGACCGGAGCACCCAAAGGTGAAACGCTAGGTCTGATGAAACCCAAATCAAGCAACTCATGAATCTGCACCTTAAGCTCTGCTAGCTCAACCGGTGCCATCGATATCGGCTCTATTCCAGGCTGAACATCAATATCGAATTCCACTTCCCTATCAAGCGGTAAGCCAAGCAACTCATCTGGAAAAATATCCAAGAAATCCCGAACTACTAGAGGCGCAGCCTCACAGCCTGAATGCAACTTCTTCGCACAAATCTCCTGATCAACTGCAGGTCGGCCAAGGGAAGACTCCCCGGCACGGAACTCAAATTCTGTGCGATTTGGAATCCGGAACACAACTTTCTTGGCACAACAATCAATAATGGTATGGGTTTCATCCAACCAATCCATACCCAAAATAACGTCGAACCCCGAATTCCCAATTACAATCAGATTGGCTTTGAACTCTGCGCTACCAATAATCACGGGACACTGCCTGCACTGCCGAGAACAAATGACAACTCCACCACATGTCACAATGTTCCAAGCCTTTGACATATTTCTACACTCCAACTGATGGCGAGCGACAAATCGAGAGGAGGCAAAAGAATGGGTTGCCCCAGAATTAAACAGAACATGAGCAGGAAAAGAGCACACAAGCACAACACCTAAGACAGAAAGCAAAAGAGACAAAGAAAATAATGGATGACACCAAAATCAAGGAATATGGGTATGAGAAGAATGAATTCATATCCAAAAGGAAATCAAATAAGAAGGGATAAAAAAGAATGGAATAAGACTATATCTAGATCAAATCTAATAATATTTGATTCATTTTTGTATGCATGGTTGGTGAAATGTTGCGCAGATTCCGGTTCGAGCCAAGCTTGTCTAATATATTAGTCAACTAATACATTAGCCAAACCTGGTGCTCTGATACCACTGAAAACCTTGTCATGCCCCGCTTCTCAAGAAGAATACGAAATACAGATACGCAACAAGAGCCCAGCGAATGATTTTCATCATCCATAAGCTGCTCAAGAAATCTTTACCACATTCTCAAGAAACATCAGAGTTGGAAGCAAAAGAATCAACCACATGCACATAATGAGCCAAAATATCAACAAGAATATTTGAAACCAAATATATAAATCTCAAATAGTTATGATCTGAATAAAACAAATATCTTGGGTCACATCGCCCAAATACAAGAATAAATCCAAGTCTCATGATACAATATTGTTCAAGCATGCTACAAGAAACAATAATAATAAAATGCAGCACTAATAGTTCATGTCTCCGATACCATCTGGAACCTGTTCTCCAAAATCTGCAATTCAACGAATGCAGAAAAGAGGAAAAGAGAAAAACAAGTACCCATCAATTGCAAGTTACGGGCCACTTATAATGTAGGATACAAGAACATGGAAAAACTAACTAGCAACATGGTATAAGCATGATGTCAAAATAAACAACTAGCATGGCAAAGTGAACAAGTGTAAATGGCATGAATCAAGTGTCAAGTAATCAAGTATCATGTAAACATGTATCAAGTGTCAAGTATCATGTAGTCATGTATCAAGTGTCAAGTTTCAAGTCTCAAGTAAACAAGTCTCATGTATCATGAAATCAAGTATCAAGTTGTCAAGCAAGCATGTATCATGTTCAAGTATCATGTTCAAGTATAATGTATCAAGTCTTGTAGTGATTACTATCTAGGTAGCACTTCATGCATCCCACATGACATGGTTGCTCAACAAACAGTTTTGTTTTAGATTTCATAGTGAACCATAGAGGGCAGTATACTCGGGGACAATTCAAGTAATCGAGCTCCAAGCTCCATGTATCATGTATCATGTAATCACGTGTCAAGTGTGCAAGTGGCAAGTATCGTATCTTGCGTGCAAGTATCAAGTAATCATGTGTCAAGTATAATGTCTCAAGTAATCACGTAGGATCAGTGGATCCTCTTCCGAGTACACATTTCTGAATTATTCACTATTAGATCTGCCCCTTAAACTCCGGCTTGGTTATTCATTATTAATGTCAAACAAACTTATATATATGCAAAATATATCAAGAATAACATGGCATGATCATGTAGTAAGTTCAAGTTGCAAGATAAATATGTACGAGTGCAAGATAATACACGAAAGAATAAAATAGGCAAATCTCAAGTTCAGGACAACAAGACCATACTGTAGTAAAACAGTAATTCCTAGTGTTACAAACATCCAAATCTGGATCTATCGAAGGATCTGGAAAATAGACGTCCATACGAATCTAGCGAACATAAATAAGTCATATATTAATTCACAAAAATATGGCTCAAAACTGATTTGAATACAGAAAATAGGTTCAGCCAGAAATCAGGAAAATGAATTCAAGAATAGGAAAACAGCATGAAAACACATTAAATAAATCCACGAAAAATCTGTGGTATTCCTCTATATGTCCATTTCTAACTATAAAGTTTCATATTTTTCCAGTAAAAGTTGACCAGTCATCAAAAATAAGAAAGTATTTAGAAAACATAGTTTGGAAAATCTGGAAATCCCAACACTGCTGTACGAAAACTATGATATCTCGCAACCAGTGAAACGAAATCCAATTCTGCCAAAGGGATATGAAAATAGATGAAATATAATAACTTCCATATTTCACAAATATTTTTCATACAGTAAAAGGAATCATACTGAAAATAAGGTTCTTTACAGAACAATGGGCAAAATACAGCAAGTATAGATTTCATAAACGAGCATGAAAAAACACTTAAAACTCATCAATAAAATTCACCAAAATTCTGGATAATCCCTAACTAGATAATGAAACACTGTCCAATGTCTTGGATAAAAATAATATATGTAGCATAGTTCTTTAAAATGGTTTGTCATCAAAATTACCGAAAAACAGAATCTGGAAAAGATCGACACCTCTGTAGTAAAATAGTCATAACTCAGTCATACGAAATCAAAATCAAGCAATGTTAGAGGGGTTTCATAATAGACGAAATTATCTAAACATCATGTTTTGTACCGAAATTAAGATACTGACTTTAACACAGTCCAAAACAGCAACCGAAACATAACAGCGACAAAATATAGATTTTGCCCTTAAAAACAAAATCAACATAAATTCAAGAAAATTGATCCAAACACATCCAAATATGAAATCGAGTCTACCAAGTGTCTAAACATCATAATTTAGGGTATCTAGCATGTCTACACCGATTATTTCACATGGGTCTCAACCAAAACATGAATTCTTACAAGAAGTCTCACATACATGATCCAAATCAAGAACGGATAAATCCTAAGTTAATTCATGTCTATATTGTGTCGTAAGTCATCTATGGTCAAATTTTTATAATAGAGACTAAATCCATCAAGGAAAACACAACAAGAGTCGTCTCTAGACCCAACTACACTATAGGTGGTATTTTTGACTTGTATCAAATAAATGAATTGGAGTACAAGTTACTTGCCTTAACCGAAGTGAAGAACGACGCAAATCAAGAGTAGGAGCAAAACCTATGAACAAAAATCTACGAATCAACGAAACCAAGCAACTAGAGAGAAAATCTCCCCACGAACAAAAATTCCAAAAGCGAGATGATAAAAGTGGCTTGCGGCCACGATGGAACACCACGAAAAGGAGTCGAGGGATTGAGTGGTGGTGTGAGGTGGTTGGGATGGCCAAGAGGGGGATCGGGAGTAGGTGAAGAGGGCTCGGGTGTGGGTGTTGCCGGGATGAGATGATGGCCAGGAGAGGGGATGGGGTGTGCTCGGCCTGGAGGTAGGCTCGGCCTGGAGGTCGGGGGTTGTGTGCGGGTGTGCAGCCGCAAACTAGGACAGGGAGAGAGAGCGGTAGGCCGGGATGGGTAGAAGTTAGGGTTAGGGTTAGGGTTTAGTGGAGAGGGGTATAAATATATATATAGGGTGTAGATGTGGGTTAATGGGTTAATGGGTATTAGGAGTAGTAGTAGGTTTACCAAATGGGTTATGGATTTTGGGTCAATCAAATAGGAATACAAATAGGATTGGGAATTTTAAATTGGCTTTGGTAAAATCTTATTAGGAATCAAATAATAGGGTTGGGAAAAAAAATAGGACAACCAAATCACCACCACAAACACCCAAGAAAAATAAAAAAAATTAAAAATGAAGGGAACGAGGCCAAAATGAAAGAAAGAAGAAAATAATGAAGAACGAAACAAATGAGACAATCAATCACACACGAAGAGCTCAAGATGAAATAAAACGAATATATATTGAAAACAACTCCAATATACGGTTCAGAAAAAATACAAGAGAGAAAAATACACCAAACGAAAAATACATTCAAAAATACACAAAATGAAAAACAGGGGTTACACTGATAGTTTAGGGGGTTTGCCGCTTTGACCTCATAGATTAGGGGTGTTTTTCACTTTTTACTCGATGCAATAATATAAAGTAAACTGCCTATGATACCCCGATAGGTAGAAATATCAACAGTTTACCATTTTCATCCTATGAGAGTTTTGTAGAGGTTGCCATAGGCGTTTTGTACGTATTGCACTGTACAGTCCATACTTCTTAACTAACTCTTTCGTATACTCAGATTGGTTGATAAAGATGCCATCTTTTCTTTGTTTCACTTGAAGACCAAGAAAGTAGGTTAACTCTACCATCATGCTCATTTCGAATTCTTCTGCATTTGCTTTGAAAATACCTTGCATAGATTTTTATTAGCGGATCCAAAAATGATATGATCAACTTAAATTTGAACAATTAAAATATCTTTGGAGTTATATTTTAGAAAAAGTGCAATGTCTACTTTTCCTTTCGAAAATCCTATGTGAATGAGTAAAGAGTTTAATCGCTCATACCAATCATGAGGTGCTTACTTCAAACCATATAGAACGTTATCGAGGCGAATACATGTGTCACGCCCCGCTTCCTAAAAATACGAAATGCGAGCACGTAACATTGGCCCAGTGAATGATTTTCATCATCCATAAGCTGTTCAGGAATCATTACAACATATCACTATATAATCACAGTCGGAAGCCAGAAAAGTCAACCACATGCACATAGGAACCAAATACCAACAAGAATACTTGAAATAAAATATATTAATCTCAAATAGTCATGATCTGAATAACAAAAATGATTCTGGGTCACATTATCCAAATACAAGAATAAATCCAAATACAAGAATACAATTATTGTTCAAGCAAACTACAAAAAATAATAATAACAAGATCCAGCACTAATACTTCATGTCACCAATACCGTGTGGAACCTGTTCTCCAAAATCTGCAATTCAACAATTGCAGGGAAGAAGAAAAGAGAAAAATAAGTACCCGTCAATTGCAAGTTACGGGCCACTTATAATGTAGGGTACAAGTACATGGGAAAACTAACTAGCAACATGGTATAAGCATGATGTCAAAATAAGCAACTAGCATGGCAAAGTGAACAAGTGTAAATGGCATGAATCAAGTGTCAAGCAATCAAGTATCTTGTAAACATGCATCAAGTGTCAAGTATCATGTAATCATGTATCAAGTGTCAAGTATCAAGTCTCAAGTATCATGTAGTTAAGTATCAAGCAAGCATGTATCATGTTCAAGTATCAAGTAAGCATGTATCAAGTGATCAAGTATCATGTTCAAGTGCAAAGTAAGCATGTATCAAGTGATCAAGTATCATGTTCAAGTGTCATGTATCAAGTCTTGTAGTTATTACTATCTAGGTAGCACTTCATGCATCCATCCTTTTACTACATAGTTGCTACAGTCAAAGCAATTTCATTTTAGATTTCATAGGGGACCATACAGGGCAGTGTACTCAGGGACAAGTAATCCAAATCATATACCAAATTCCAAATTAACCAAATCATATACCAAATTCCAAATAATCCAAATCATATACCAAATTCCAAATAATCCAAATCATATACCAAATTCCAAATATGGGAAACACGGGCCCCCTTCTGAGTACACGTTTCTGAATTATATACTACTAGATCTTTCCCATTAACCCCAGCTTGGTTATTTATTATTAGGGTCAAACAAGCATGTATGTGTCACGAAATAGGGCAAGTATAACAGGGTATAAACATGTATCAGGTTCAGGGTACGAGTTAAACATGTACAAGTACAAGATAACACATAACAGGGTAGAACAACTAGTTTTCTAATTTAGGACAGCAAGATAGTGTTGTACAAAAACAGTGATTCCCGCTACTACAAACATCCAAATCTAGATTCGTCAAAGGATCTGGAAAATAGACTCCCACACGAATCCAACGAATATAAATAATTCATATAGTAATTCACAACATCCTAACTCAAAATAGGGTTGAATCCAGAAAACATGTTCAGTCAGAAATCAGGAAAACGAATTCTCAGTCAGGAAAACCGCATCAAAACCTCTTAAATAATTTCAGGAAAAATCTGGGGTATTCCCCTAAATGTCTAAATCATAATATAAAGTTTCATAATATTCCAGTAAAATTTGTTTATTCATCAAAAATAAGAAAACATCAAGAAACGATACTTTGGAAAATCTGGAATTCCCAACACTGCTATACGAAAACTGAAATATCTCACAAGCCGCGAAACAAAATCCAAATCCGCCAAAGAGAGATGAAAATAGACAAAATAATTTAACTTTCATATTTCATAAATATTTTTCATACAGTAAAAGGAATCAGGGTGAAAATAAGATTTTTTACAGAACAGCAAACAAAATACAGCAAGTATAGTTCTTAAAAACAAGCGTGAAATGGCATCTAAAACTCGTCAATAAAATCTACCAAAATTTTGGGTAATCCCTAGATAAGTTTAGAAAGACTGACCAATGTTTCAGATCAAAATAATATATGTAGCATAGTTATTAAAACAATTTAGTCATCAAGAATACCAAGAAATAAAATCTGGAAAAGATCGACACCTCTGTAGTAAATCAGTCATATCTCACACACACGAAAATAAAATCAAGCAAGGTTAGAGGGGTTGGAAAATAGATAAAATTCTCTAAAATTCATGTTTTATACTGGAACCAAGATACTTACTTCAAGACAATCCAAAACAGCAACCAAAACAGATCAGCAACAAAATACAGATTTTTTCCTTTAACAACAACTCAACATATATCATACAAACCTTGTTCCAAGCACAACCAAATATGAAATCGAGTCGACAGGTTACGGAGGTTGAAGACGAGGAGGTAGAGATGACAGGGGCTCGACTGAAGATGGAGGTGGTCGTGGTATGCACTTCCGGCGCGACGGTGGTGATGGCGAGGTGATGGGAGGAAGACAAGTCGGGGGGTTGCAGGCGGTGCTCCATGTGGAGGGGAAGGTGAGGAGCTTGAGGGGGATCTTCGAGCGGGAGGATGAAGACTGCGGAAGCTTCGATGGGGTCAGGAGTTCGATGGAATGGTGGCAGTGTCGACGCTAAGGAAGAGGATGAGGCAGGGTCGATGGTGTAACACCCCGAATTGCAAATACAACTGAATTCGAGATTTCCACAGGATCTGTTCGTCTCATTCGGTAAAATTTTACAAGGAATTGAAAACTTTCCATTTTACATCAGAGTTACATGAGATTTTACACTTTATATTTTACAGCGGAAGCATATAACACAATAATTTACATGTAATGACAGCAGAAGCAATTTACATCATTCAAATAAATGTACAACAACAATGAATAATTTGTAAGCCTCAATTCTCATTTCAATTTTATCAAGTCATTTATCCTGCATACAAAATTGCGGGCACGTCAGTTTATTCAACCGACAAAAATTATACATGGCCATCCTCTCTATGCCAGAAACAGTATAACGATTCTCATTTCTTAACAAATCACAAACTTGTTCACATATCAAATTAAAGGAAATACCCTATTGATGTCGTGTTGTGATTGTGCACTTAGTCCTTAATGCAATTATTTATATTATATGAAACTAATGCGCACTTATTCGGATTCTATGCATCCCATACTACATAGGTCCGAGGGCAAGCCCTTAATCGTACTTCATCTTATAGGGTTCAATCCCTCGTCATGACTTAATCTACTACTGTAATTACGGTAAGTATCCTAGATGTTTTCCGACATACGAACTCATATCTAGGCGCCCTGGAGGGAATCCCAACGCACTGACACATGACTCATCATGCAGGCATCCTGTGGTAATTCAGCTCCTACCATAGACCTGACACCACCCGCAGTCGTCAAACACCCCACAAGCATCGCCACCGGGACGGTACTCTGGAGCAGTATCCACGCCCTATTATGACTCATCATGGGACATCCTGGGATACGCTCTCGCCGCCAATCCAATGGCCGTCATACTCAATATTTTTCTCTTACTTTCATCACATCTTCACTATGTATCTAGTCCATATTTTATTAGAATCATGGACAAAATCAAAGTTCTAGAGTTAGCCTCTCCACTATACCGAACTTAATCATTCATTCAACATGACCAACCTTGGTCTTTCTTTTCAAATTTCATTTCATTTATTTCCAATTGCCGGTGGGAGACTTAGCTACGTTTTTGTTTCAATTTCAATTCACAATTACCAAAATTGAGCGTTACCAGCTCATGAGTTCATTTTCATAATCTCAATAGATTTTCCTTTTCCATGTCCATAACTTTCACATTCGTACAACTTTCATAAATTCAAATAAATGATTCGCTTCATTTCAGGTATAAATTCATGCAAAGACAAATAGAGTTTACTTAAATTGTCACAACCAATAATCATTCAACATAAGATTCATAATCTTCACCATAAAACAATTCATAGAATTTCTGAGATATCAAAAGTGATCTGAACAGTCGACTTAGAGCTTATCCAGTCGACTTGTTCAGTCGAAGAAAGTTCTTCAATAACCGCTCGGAAGAGTCGACTGCTGCACTTGGCTAGTCGGCTGTTCCGCAGCGTTCAAAATCTAAATATCATTTACGGGGCAGTCGACTGTCATTCAAACCAGTCGGCTATTCTACAGAGTTTAATTATACAACTTTTCAAGTTCAGTACGGTCGACTGTTACATACATTCGGTCGACTGAACAGGGTAGATTTTCAAATTAAGGGGTCATCTCTCCCTTCTGTTCTTCATTTAGCACACAACATTTTATTCAATTACAGTATGTTCAAATGCCATCATAAACATGTGATTCTTATCTATTCACCATCATCATAACATAGTTTATGATTAAATGTAAATTTCACATACTAATATTTTTTTTTCTCCAATGAGAAACTAAACATATATTTTTCCTTTACTCATCCTTTATCTACGAAGATGAATATTACCCTAATTTAGCATGCTAGAAAATCAAGTTAACAATTCATATTAAATACATCGTTTCATGGAATTCTGAACTGTACACATTTTATTTCAGTGTACCAGTCGACTGCTCACATGATCGGTCGACTGTACCGGTCATTTCCAGTTCTCTAATTATCATTAGTTCTTTTTCATTCATTCGTATTTTCAATATTTCGTACAGTATTAATTTAGCATTCATCTTATCACTTCAGTTTATAAATACATACACAATTCAATCTCAATCTTAACATGAGTTCTATTTTAGAAGTCATGAGAAACACCCACATTGTTGACGAAATAAACGAATCTCGTAAAGCTTCTTAATGCGATGCACGACTCCTTGCTCCTTGCTCCACACCGAAGCTCCCTCTGAAGTGATGGCCGGCCTCCAAAAACACTCACTCTCAACTCTCTTAAAAAATATAACTCTCTTCTCACAATGAAATTTTTTGTAGAAAACAAGTAAGTGAGGGGGTATTTATACACAATTTTGGGTGAGATGGAGGGCTAGGATTTAGTAGATGGTTATGAGATGGAGGGCTAGGATGCGAGTAAGAGTTGTAGTAACTACCCACAACTAAGTAACCACCCGTACACTAACTCCACTTCTCCAAAACCGGCCAAGGAGAACAGTGTGCAATACACACCATGTTGCATGCACGTGCTATTCTAGTCTCCATATAAAAACTTGTACATTATACATTATAAAAATAATCTTTTAAAAGATGTTACCTCACAAGTTGTTATTAAAAGAATTAATTCATGGGCTTAAATTGATGGGCCAAAATATTAGTTTTTACAAAATAAATAAATTAGATTTTTGGGCTTGTGTTTATTTGAAAATAATTTAAAGAATATATATACATACATATGCATATACTCATCATCCATAAAGAAAATTATAAGATTTCATATTACGGAAACTGCACGTGCACACTACGTGCAAAATAAATAAGTAATTTTCATAAATAAAAATCAGGGCATTACAGATGGTGCTCGTCGAGGTACAGTGGTGATCGAGGAGTTGATGGCAGAGGGCTCGAGCGGCGGGGAGATGATGGGGTTGACGATGGTGAACAGGGATGCAAATTGCAACGAGGGGGAAGCTCGGGGGACTCGAGCGGGATGACAACGAGGCTGGCGAGAGGGGAGATCTAGGGGATGTTGCTTTGTTTCATTTGGAAAATAGAGGAGGGAGAGAGAGAGAGAGAGAGAGTAACGGGGATACAGAAAAAGGGGTTTTTAATTACTTAGAGTTGATTAGTAATGGGGTTAATAAAGATGATATGGATTAGTGGGGTAGTTAAGAGGTGGTGGGGGTGTGTAGTTGAGAGTTTGGGAGACGTGAGATACAGGGGTTTGATCTGGTCAAAAGCATATTAGGGGAGAATTGGGTTAATGGGTTTAGGATTTGGGTTTAGGATTCAATAAGATATGGGTTTGGGTTCGGGTTAGAATTCAATAGGAGACGAGCTTGGGTTGGGCTTCAAATTAAATATGTAAACAATTGAATAATTGTATATCAAGCTTCTCATGAATTTAAAACAATCAATAAAATGATAGTATGGATTAACTTGGGCTTCAAAGTAAATAAATAAAAAGAAGAGAGACAAGATTCTAGTTTGGAATATAAATTTGGGTTTCAATAGGATATTCAAAAGGATTTAAATGCAACGGGAATAATCTATACGGAAATTGAAATACAAGAAAGAAAAGAAATGGAAATCCGTATAATCGGAAATGGGGTTACAGTGGTCGTAGTCGTTATAATCCTAAAAATCGAGGTGGGTACAACCAATATGGCTCAAATAAGATAAATGCATACTCTCCCTAGAAGTGGAGCAATGATGGTGGAAAGCATGGAAAATGAAAAGGATCGCAAAGTAATTCTGAGAATAGAAATGACGAAGCTTGTAATAGGTGCATTATAAAAGGTCACTGATCCAATACCTGTTGTACAACCAAACATCTTGATGATCTTTATCAAGCATATATTAAGGGAAAAGAAAAGGAGAAAGAAACCAACTTTAGTGATTTTGATTCTCTCTATGATCATTTTGAAGCACCTGTTGTGAACACCCATTTGGATGTTTCTGATTTTTTTTTTGCAGAACCAAGTGGAGTTGATTATTCAGTTGGGAATGGAAATAATGGTGATGAAAATGGCAATAGTGGTGATGAGAACATTATGGAAATGTCAATGTTGACTAATTTTATCATATATTATTTTTAGCTATTGTCTCTTAATATTAATTGTCTCATTTCCTTTATCTTAAAATTCTTGTGTTTTCAATTCAATGAGTGATAATGATCTAATAAATAATTATTTTCCTGTTTTCTTGTTTTATTTTGATTATCAACTTATTTTTTATATATATGAAGATACATGGAAAATTTCATTGTTTTAGCAATTTCAAGATGAAAGATGGAGAATTATGTCTAGCAGATAGTGAAATGAGACATACAATTCTTAGAAATAAAATGTATTTTTCAAACTTGAAATTAGCAAAAGCAAATGTTAATATGATTTAAGGAATCAGGAAGAGCTCATATAACCTGGTGGAACAAATATTTATATTAGAGATGCATTATATTTCGTCAAGTCTAGAAGAAATCTACATAGTTTTAAAGACATACGTCTTAATGGATTCCATATTGAAACTATGAATGAGGGAGATATGGAATATTAGTATATCACTTTTTAAATTTCATGCCAGAAGTATGTATGTAAAGGAAAAACTTTCTGCTTATTCTTCTAGACTTTACCTTACAACCATACGGCCAATAGAGCCAAATGTCATGATGAACTAGAAGTTCAATGACACAAAGATTTTCATGTTTTGGCATGAATGAATTGGGCATCTGGGGTCAACAATGATTTGTCTAATAATGGGAAATTCTAATGGGTATCTGTTAAAGAATTATAAAATTTATTTAGCAAGTGATTGTTTTTGTGAACATTGCTGAAAAGGAAAACTGATTGTGAGACCATCCCCAATAAAAGTTGTCAATGAATCACCAACATTTTTATAATGTATCCAAGATGATATATGTGGACATACTCATCCACCATGTAGGCCATTTAAATATTTTATGTTCTTGTTGGACGCATCATCCAGATGCTCACATATTTGCTTACTTTCAGCTTGATCAATTGTTTTTGCTAAGTTACTTGCACAAATAATAAATAGTGGGCCCAATTTCCTGATTATTCGATTAAGACAATTTGTCTTGATAATGCTGGTGAATTCACATCCCAGCATTTGATGATTACTGCATATCTATTGTCATCAATGTTGAGCATCCAGTTTCCCATACACATACCCAAAACGGGTTGGCAAAGTCTTTTATTAAATGTTTACAAATGATTTCTCGGATTTTACTTTTAAGATCAAAATTATCAACTTCTACTTGGGGACATGCCATATTACATGTAGCAACATTGGTTCATATTCGACCAACTACTTATCATCAACATTCACCATTACAACTTGTTTTTTTTA
The DNA here is from genome assembly GCA_017893485.1 of Hemerocallis citrina. Classification (NCBI taxonomy): domain Eukaryota; kingdom Viridiplantae; phylum Streptophyta; class Magnoliopsida; order Asparagales; family Asphodelaceae; genus Hemerocallis; species Hemerocallis citrina. The sequence goes on from CM030365.1 coordinate 101,093,357, forward strand.
CTAGAACCTAATACTTCTCATTTGAAGATTTTTGGTTGCGTTGTTTATGTCCCGATTCCTCCACCCCAAAAAACTAAAATGGGGCATCAAAGACTTCTTGGAATTTATGCTGGATTTGATTCTCCATCTATAATCAGATATTTAGAACCCTTGACGGGTGATATGTTTACGGCAAGCTTTATGAATTGCAATTTGGATGAGACAATTTTCCAACCGACAGGGGGAGAAAATACACCGCTTCCATACCGACAATTTATATCTTGATCAACATTTAAATCAAGGTGAACATGAACTTAGAAAAATTATTCGCATGCAAAGAATTACAAATCAATTTTTAGATGCATTTACTGATGCACAAAAAGTAACAAAATCTTATATACCAGCAATAAATGCTCTAGCATGAATTGATGCCCTAAAAAAGAACATGATAATTTATCAAAAACATGCCAGAAGTGTGGAATTCCTATTGGTGCAAAAGATAAAAATCCTCAAAAGAAAAGGGCACTAGATGTCCAAAAAGGAAAAGTCCCAAAGCAAGACAATACTTTGAAATACAGTAACTAATGAATCCAAAATTGACCAGGAGAAAGCCCTTGAAGAGGCATATATTGAGGATACACAAAATCATAAAGAGATCTCTTTGAACTACGTAGTACAAGGAAATATTGGAATATAGAGAATATTGTCATTGATCATGTGTTCGCATATACTTTCCCTTTAGACATTGTGAAAGATAATGGAGATTTGAATCAAATAACTGTTGAAGAATGTCTACATAGAAATGATTGGCCAAAATAGAAAGAAGCAATTCAAGCTGAACTAAATTCCGTGTAAAACTGTAAAAGTATTTGGGCCAGTAGTCCGAACACCAGAAGGCGTGAAGCTTGTTGGCATGGGTATATGTAAGGAAATAAAATGAGAAAATTGAGGTTGTAAGGTATAAAGAAAATCTTGTAGCCCAAGGTTTCTCACGATGACCTGATATTGATTTGGATGAGACTTATCCCATGTGATAGATGCAATATCGTTACGTTTCTTAATTAGTTAATAGTCACCGAAAAGCTTAATATGCGGCTTATGGACATCGTCACTACATATTTATATGGGTCACTTGACAGTTATATTTATATAAAAATTCCTAAAGTATTTAAAGTGCCTGAAGCAAATAATCCAAAATCTCATGAGTTATATTTTATCAAGTTACAAATATCTTTGTATGGATTAAGACAATTTTATCGAATGTGGTATAATCGTTAAAGTGAATATCTCTTACAAGAAGGATATATATAAATTATCTAATTTGTCCATGTCTTTTCATTAAAAAAGTTGGAAATGGATTTGTCATTATTGTTGTATATGCAGATGATTTAAATCTTTTTGGAACTCCCGATGTCATGCCCCGCTTCCCAAAATACAGAACACGAGTACGTAACGTAGGCCCAGCGAAAGATGTAAACACCATCCATAAGCTGTACCAGACTAACGCAACAATAAGGACAACAAAATACAACCACGCAAGAAAAATAATCACATGAAACAAAGATAAAGTTCCAATAATAATGAAATAATCCAACAGTATAAATATCCAACATCTTGGATCAAAACAAACTACGGGTCATAGAGTCCAAAACAAAGTACAAGTTATAACAATGTTCAAGAAAATAAATATAGTAGCAAATAGAACTATGCAGCGGAGACTAGTTCCAACTCTAGATACGTTGCTCACCAATTCCTTTGAGAACAGATCCTTCAGTACCTATGAAATCTTGATCTAAAAAGAAAGAAAAGAGTGCCCTTAGAGCAAGTCGCGGGCGGCAAGTACAGAAAACAGAAGGTAAAGGAAATCATGTATATCAAAGAATAAGGACATGGTCAAAGACAAAGAACAAAACAAAGAGCAGGCAATATTATCAAAGGTGTACAATAATCACGCATGTAATTTGTAATTTCAAGACAAGATCAAGCATGAGATGCATGTTATTAAGTATTTTACTAATCTATCTAGTGCACATACTACTGCGTCCCATTCCACAGGTTCCGCGCAAGCACAGTGATCGTTTTAGACTGATGGAGAATTCAAGATTTATGTACTCGGCATTGATAACAATAATTTAAAATCATGAATCATCAATAAATCATTTTAATCAATACTCCTCCTTTCAAGACAATACAATATAACGATGAGGCCTTACCGAGTACATTTTCCGATTGTTCACTACCAAGTCTACACATAATACCCTGGCTTGTTAATAATTTATTTTCATCCTATGTGAGTATGCAAGAGTGTGTCAATGTTCTATATTACTATGTGTGACTAATTCTAAGCATTACAGACAAAGCATGATGCAAACACATCATATAAACGCATTTCGCAAAATCAGGATAGCATGACCTTGCTGTACCAAAACATGGATTATGGTCACTACAAAACAGCAAACCTGAATCTGTCGGAAGATCTGGAAAGTAGACTTCCACACGGTTCCAGCGAGTATAATTAAGGCATATAAAAAATACAGGAACTAGGGTGAAAACTCTATTCTAATCAGGTTTTATGTTCAGTCAGCATGCAGTAGGTTGAGTTCCACTAATTATTTCAAGTCAGAGAACTCATTAATAAAATCTACAAAAATTCTGGGACATAACTATACATGTCTAGGTCTAGCCTAATTTATTTCAGGTTTTTCTTTTACTATTAACAGGGTCAAATAAAATATAGAACAGCAGGATACGCATAAAATTATGAATCTGGAATTACTAACACAGTTGCAGTAAAGTGATGATGTCTAACAGATAACAAATTGGAATTTAAACACAAGGGAAAATTGATCTATATATCTAGGGCTACATTTTATGTTCAGTAAGTTATTTCAAATTATGTCATTAGCATGGTTAAAAATCTAATTCAAAGTGAAACTTACGACAGACCACAAATCAACTTATCATAAAAAGGCAACAAATAAATCATACGATCACATATAACATGCAAATTGGTAATCAAAGTGATCCTAGATGTCAACATTCAAATTTAAAAGTTTAAGATACAATTATCACAGTCATGGTGTCAATTCATCGAGCAACTTCAATTTAGCACATACAATTTCAATGTCCAATTTATCAAGCAGTCCTATGCATGAATCTAGTTATTTAAATGTGCATATGCATGAAACAATGGGGACTGGGTTTAGATCGAAGAGATAGCACGATGTTAAGAGTATGTCGGGTTAGCTCGTATAAACCCTCGATAATCTTAACAGAATTGTCAAAAGCAGTTTTGATAACAAAATGGACGGGATCTACTTGTAGAAGATCAAATAATCTTGAACACAAACAATAAAAAGGGTTCAAGAAGAGACTTGCATGTTATATTACAGATACAATTAAATAGGAATAACGGGATCAGAATCCTGGAGAAAATTTCCCAAAAACACGTGCAAAGAACCAACAGCAAATGAATCCACAACAACTCATCCAAGGGATCCCCACACCGGATCGGGACAAACCCAGAACGACGATCTCGGATCTGATGTGCCCAGAACACGGAATAGCGAATCTGTCCATTGGGTAGCCTTCCTCACACCGGATCAGACCCAAACACGGGACAGCAAGACAGGATCCACTGTGGCCGAACACGAAATAGCGGCACCGGTCAATGGATGGTCGTCTTCTTCCTTGGCAAGGAGAGAGAGAGACAGGCGTACGGCGGTGGCGACTGCGTGGCACTGCGGCGGGGGCGAAGCGGCCTCGGCACCACAGTCGGGAAGCGACGGCGGTGACGACAACCTCGACGACGGTGAACTTTGTTTTTCGGTTGGAAACAGAGAGACGACGGCAGTAATGCTAGGGAACTCTGATGTAGATGCTAAGGTTCTTTGATGGAGCGGCGAGGGACGACGAGGGCAATGGGGGTGCACGGAGATGGGTTAGGGTGACGGTGAGAGGTTACGAAAATGGTGAAAGCTTCGGTGGATGGGTTTCGATCGGTGATGGCGAGGACAATGGGGACGATGACGATGAGATGGTGGAGATGAGGGGACGGCGATGAAGAAGGTGGTGATGGAGGAAGAAGACGATCGGAGAAGCCAACGGGAGTAGGGAGTGTGCGGTTGGGTTTGGGTGCAGCGAAAACAGAGAAGGGTGAGTGGATCGGGGAGAGAGAGTAATGGTGGAGAAAGAGAGAGAATAAAATATTAGGGTTTAATAGGATTATTTATAGGGGTTCAGGAATTAGGGTTTTGGGTTGAGATTATGTGGGTTCTGGGTAATGGTTTTGGCTCCAAAAAGAAAAAAATAAATGCAATGAGATGAGACGAACACAAAGGAGAACAAATCAAACTCAAAATCGAAAGAGCAAAATTTGCAAGAAGAACAAAATCTAACCAAAAGAACACAGATCGATTAAGAGAGAACAAAAGAACCCAAGAAAAGACAAAATACACTATAACAAATGAATTCAAATTCAATAATCAAAAGAATACAAAATACAATAAAATATGGAAAATAGGTCTTACAAATCCTACCCACTTTACAAGATGAATTTCGTCCTCGAAATTCATACAAGAGGTACATAGGACAACCTCGAAACAAACAAAGCAAAACAAAACTAAACAAACACTACTCAAACAAATGAGGAAACCTTTCTCGAATCTCTTCCTCTAACTCCCAAGTAGACTCCCCTGGCGAGCGAGGATCCCAAGAAGCTTGATCCAACTTGATGACTCTATTCTTTAGCACCTTCTCTCGACAGTCTAAGATAGAGACGGGTCGAATTTCACAAGACAAATCCAGCTTCACAGACAAGTCTGAGTAGTCAACCACACGACTGTCATCTCTGATATATTTCCTGAGCTGAGAAACATGGAATACATCATGGACACCCACTAAAGCTGGCGGTAGCGCGAGCCTGTAAGCTACCTTGCCCACACGTTCCACAATATCGAATGGACCGATGAACCGAGGACTCAACTTGTCTCCACCGCCGAAACGGATAACACCTTTCCAAGGCGATACCTTGAGGAACACATGCTTGCCTGCCTCAAACTGTAGAGGTCTTCGACGATAATCAGCCCACCTCTTCTGCTAATTCTGAGCGGCCTGCAAATGCTTGCGGATCTGAGCCATGGCATCAACTGTCTTCGTGATCAACTTAGGACATAAAAGCTTCCTCTCGCTGATATCATCCCAATAGACTGGCGATCTACACTTGTGCCCATATAAAGCTTCGAATGGAGCAGCCTTGAGACTCTCATGGTAACTGTTATTATAAGAGAACTCGGCCAAGTGAAGATGATCCTCCCACGTACCTTCAAACTGAAGAACGCAGGATCTTAACATATCTTCTAGGGTCTAAATTGTCCTTTCTGACTGTCCATCTGTCTGAGGATGGAACACTGTACTGTAGCTCAACTTGGTCCCCAAGCTCTTCTGCAAACTCTCCCAGAACTGAGACCTAAATCTTGTATCTCTATCCGATACAATGCTGACAGGAATCCATCCAGACGAACAACCTCCTGAACGTACTGCTCGGCCAAAGTCTCTGTGGACTGACCCATACAGAAAGGAATGAAGTGAGCATACTTCGTCAACCGATCCTCTTTCACCCAGATAGCATTATGACCTTTAGGACTCCTCGGAAAAGCTATCACAAAGTCCATCGTGATATTCTCCGACTTCCATTCAGGGATAGGATGGGGTTGCAAAAGTCCTGCGGTCCCTCCGCCTTCACCTGCTGACAGATTAGGCACTGGGCGACGAATTGAGCCACATCCCGCTTCATACCATGCCACCAGAAATGCTATTTCAAGTCCTTGTACATCTTGTTACCACTAGGATGAATAGAATACGGGGATCGATGAGCTTCCTCGAGTAGCTTCTGCCTGACTTCTCCTCTAGGTACACACAACCTAAAGCCAAACCGAAGCGACCCATCAGCATGGACAACCAAATTAGATCTCAAACCAGCTTCAACCTCACTCTGAAACTCCTGCAATTGCTGATCACTCCCTTGAGCTGCCTTGATCTGCTCTACGAAGGAAGACTGCAACTACAACAACATAAGCTGCCGATCTGATCCGGGAAGCAACACATCCAACTCTAGCCTCCTCATGTCCTCCACTAGCTCCTTCTGCTAAGTGAGGAACATAGCGACAGGCCTCCGACTCAAAGCACCTGGCACCGAATTTATCCTGCCCGGGTGATACTGCAAATTGATGTCAAAATCTACCATCAATTCCAGCCATCTCCTCTGCCTCATGTTCAACTCCTTCTGCGTGAACACATACTTGAGGCTCTTGTGATATGTGAAAATCTCAACTCTATCCCCAAGCAAATAGTGTCTCCACAACTTCAAGGCAAAGATCACAGCTGCAAGCTCCAGATCATGCATAGGATAGTCTTCTCATGAGGTCTCAACTGCCTCGATGCATAAGCGACAACCCTGCCTCGTTGCATCAGCACTGCTCCCAAACCTTTCCCTAAAGCATCACAAAAGATCATAAAACCACCCGAACTGTCGGGGATAGTCAGCAGAGGCACTGAAGTCAACCGATGCTTCAACACAGCGAAAGCTTCATCATAAGCTTCATCCCAGACAAACTTCTGCTCTTTCCTGGTCAAACTGGTCATGGGTTCACTGATCTTGGAGAAATCCTGAACGAACTCCCGATAGTAACCAGCCAAACCAAGGAAACTCCGCACCTTAGGAATAGACTTCAGAATAGGCTAATCCTTGGCTGCAGAAACCTTCGACGGACCCACAGAAACACCAGCACTGGCGATAATATGGCTAAGAAAAGCAACCTGATCCTGCCAGAACTCGCACTTATCGAGCTTCCCATACAGTTGGTTCTCCCTCAAAGTCTACAGAACCACCTTCAGATGCTCAAATGATCCTCCCAGTTCCACGAGTACACAAATATTTCGTCGATGAAGACCACGACAAACTGATCCAAGAACGGTGAAAACACACGGTTCATCAAGCTCATGAACACTGCCGGTGCATTAGTCACTCCGAATGGCATCACCAAGAACTCGTAATGCCCATATCTTGTTCAGAAAGCCATTTTCGGAACATCCTCTGACTTCACCCTGACTTGATGGTACTCGAAACACAGATCCAACTTCAAGAACACTGAAGCACCTCCCAGTTGGTCGAACAAGTCATCAATCCTCGGCAATGGATACCAATTCTTGACAGTAACACTGTTCAACTCCCTGTAGTCAAAGCAAAGCCTGCGGCTTCCATCATTCTTACTGACAAACAGAATTGGGGCTCCCCAAGGCGAAACACTAGGTCTGACAAAACTCTTATCAAGTAGCTCCTGAACTTGAACCTTCAGTTCTGCCAATTCGACCGGTGCCATATGATACGGACTCTTGGAAATAGGGGCCGTACCAGGCTGAACATCGATGCTGAACTTCATATCTCAGACTGGCGGCAAACCGGGCAATTCCTCAGGAAACACATCAAGGAAGTCCCGCACAACCAAGGGTGCAACAATCCTATCAGAACCCAGTGACGCAAGAGAAACAACCTTAGGATCCAATAAGTTCTTGACACGCCCTGACGGTTTCTCACCCACATGGAAAACAAATTATGGTTGACCAGAAAGCCTGAAAGTCACCTTCTTCTCCCGAAAATCAATCACGGCACAAAAAACACCCAACCAGTTCATGCCCAGAATGACATCGAAATCACAATTGGGAATCACAATCAAATCCGCCGAGAAAACCACACCACCAATCAGCAACGGACTCTGCTTGCAAACCCTAGAACAGACAACGTCACCTCCATCTGTGGTGATGTCCCAAGCTGTGGGCATAGCATCGCAAGCCAAACCATGCCGATCGACAAAGCGAGAAGAAATGAAAGGGTGGGTAGCACCCGAATCAAACAACACATGAGCTGGAAGAAAGAAGACTAAAATCACACCTAGAAGAAGATCAAACAAAGAATAAGGTGCCAGCAGGATATATACACGAATAATTGTACAAAGGAGGGAAAGATAAAAATAAAATAGCATGTAGAAAACTGAAGGAAAGAAAAGAAAGTACAACTACTGTGATATACCTACAACCACTCCAACAGCAACTTCCGCTTCCTCAGCTGTCAGGTTATAATCCTGACCACGACCACCAACCAGACCTCTTCTAGGAGCCACACGCCTCTGATCAAGGACTTGCCTCTGCAGAGGAAGAGGCGGCCTGCCCTAACCACGCGTCAGCACTCCTAGTTGAGCAGCACCAGTAACCGGTGCAGGAGCTCTGTTCCTCGGACAGTCATGAACCATATGCTTACTGCTCCTACACACTAAACACTATCGGTTGACCATCCTGTAGTCTCACTGTGAATGCCCAGTCTTATGGCAGTAGCCACAAGTCTCAACATTCCTCGAGACAACAGGTGTGTACAGTTGTGCTCTCGTGGGAGGGGGTGGAACTGGCCTCCGAATAGGTCCTCCGGAAGGCCGAGCTACAATAGGGTGTGAAATGGTCCTTTGAGGAACACTAGACCTGCTGAGAGTCTGCTCCTGGATCCGAGCCGCATCGAGAATATCAGAATAAGCACGAAGCCGAAGAGTAGCCAAACGGTCCTGAAGGGGAAAGCTCAAGCTCGACAGAAAACGACTAGCCGGAGCCTCATCAGTGGCAACGAGGGTAGGGGCGAAGCGACTGAGCCGAGTAAACTCTGCAGCATACTCGTCCATGGAACGGTTTCCCTGAGTTAGGGAAATAAATTGTCGCTCCATCTCTGCCTTGGTGACACTGGGAAAGAACTTCGCCATGAAGCTCTCAGAGAAAGTGGTCCACTCAATGGGTCGCGGCATCCTCTCGGATTCAACCTGCCACCAGATATGAGCAAGATCCACCAACTGGATGCAAACCACATCTACACAATCTGCCACCGCAACACGAGCGGCGACCAGTAGTTGCTCCGTCCGGATAAGCCATTGCTCGGCCTCCAACGACGACTTAGTACCCGAAAACTTATCCGGTTGCAGCCTCATGAAATCCTCTACCGTACCAGGCCTAGGTGGCAGAGGCCCAGGTGTAGGTCCAGCGACATTCCCATTGGCTGCCAAAGTGGCTCTCATCAGCACATTGTGCTCCTGCAGAAGAGCCATCATCTGCTGAATCTTCTGAAGAATAGCAGTGTTGTCCATCTGCTGATCCCCCGAGTGAGAAGATGAATTCCCACGAGCCATAGCCTGAAACACGATCAAAGATAGTCAGTACCCAGATTATATGTTGGTTATTATACAAGTATTCATGTGATTATCGTGGTGTGCAAATCACTGAGTTAACCAGGCTAGAGCCAAACTCGACTAATATACCAATCAAAGCCGAACCATGTAAAGATAGTCATGTTTGATTGATATATTACTCAACCCTGGGCTCAAATACCACTAAAAACCCTGTCATGCCCCGCTTCCCAAAATACGGAACATGAGTACGTAACGTAGGCTCAGCAAATGATGTAAACACCATCCATAAGCTGTACCAGACTAACTCAGCAATAAGGACAACAAAATACAACCACGCAAGAAAAATAATCACATGAAACAAAGATAAAGTTCCAATAATAATGAAATAATCCAACAATATAAATATCCAACATCTGGGATCAAAACAAACTACGCGTCAAAGAGTCCAAAACAAAGTACAAGTTATAACAATGTTCAAGAAAATAAATATAGTAGCCAATAGAACTATGCAGCGGAGACTGGTTCCAACTCTAGAAACATTGCTCACCAATTCCTTCGAGAACAGATCCTTCAGTACCTGTGAAATCTTGATCTAAAAAGAAAGAAAAGAGTGCCCTTAGAGCAATTCTTGGGCGGCAAGTAGAGAAAACAGAAGGTAAAGGAAATCATGTATATCAAAGAATAAGGACATGGTCAAAGATAAAGAACAAAACAAAGAGCAGCTAATATTATCAAAGGTGTACAATAATCACTCATGTAATGAGTGATGTCAAGACAAGATCAAGCATGAGATGCAAGTTATTAAGTATTTTACTAATCTATCTAGTGCACGTACTACTGCGTCCCATTCCATAGGTTCCGCGCAAGTACAGTGATCGTTTTAGACTGATGGTGAATTCACGATTCATGTACTCGGCATTGATAACAATAATTTACAATCATTAATCATCAATAAATCATTTTAATCAATACTCCTCCTTCCAAGACAATACAATATAACGATGAGGCCTTATCGAGTACATTTCTCGATAGTTCACTACCAAGACTACCCATAATACCCCTGCTTGTTAATAATTTATTTTAATCCTATGTGAGCATGCAAGAGGATGTCAATGTTGTATATTACTATGTGTGACTTATTCTAAGCATTACAGACAAAGCATGGTGCAAACACATCATATAAATGCATTTCGCAAAATCAGGACAGCATGACCTTGCGGTACCGAAAACATGGATTATGGTCACTACAAAATAGAAAACCTGAATCCGCCGGAATATCTGGAAAGTAGACTTCCACACGGTTCCAGCGAGTATAATTAAGGCATATAAAAAATGCAGGAACTAGGGTGACAACTCTATTCTAATCAGGTTTTATGTTCAGTCAGCATACACTAGGTTGAGTTCAACTAATTATTTTAGGTCAGAGAACTCATTAATAAAATCTACAAAAATTCAAGAACATAAATATACATGTCTAAGTCCAGCCTAATTTATTTCAGATTTTTCTTTTACTGTTAACAGGGTCAAATAAAATATAGAACAACCGGATACGCATGAAATTATGAATCTGGAATTACTAACACAATTGCAGTAATGTGATAATGTCTAACAGATGACAAATTGGAATTTAAATCCACACCAGGGAAAAGTGGTCTATACATCCATGGCTACATTTTATGTTCAATAAGTTATTTTAAATTATGTCGTTAGCATGGTTAAAAATCTGATTCAAAGTGAAACTTACGGCAGACCAGAAATCAACTTATCATAAAAAGGCAACAAATAAATCATACAATCACATATAACATGCAAATTGGTAATCAAAGTGATCCTAGGTGTTCACATGCAAATTTCTATGTTTAAGATACAATTATCACAGTCATGGTGTCAATTCATCGAGCAACTTCAATTTAGCACATACAATTTCAATGTCCAATTTATCAAGCAGTCCTATGCATGAATCTAGTTATTTAAATGTGCATATTCATGAAACAATAGGACTGGGTTTAGATCAAAGAGATAGGATGACGTTAAGAGTATGTTGGGTTAGCTCATGTAAACCCTTGATAATCTTAACAGAATTGTCAAAAGCAGTTTTGATAACAAAATGGACGGGATCTACTTGCAGGAGATCAAATAATCTTGAACACAAACATTAAAAAGGGTTCAAGAAGAGACTTGCCTATTATATTGTAGATACAATTAAATAGGAATAACGGGATCAGAATCCCGGGCGAAATCTCCCAAAAACACGTGCGAAGAACCAACAACAAATGAATCCACAACAACTCAGCCAAGGGATCCCCACACCGGATCGGGACAAACACAGAACGGCGATCTCAGATCTGATGCGCCCAGAACACAGAACAACGAATCTATCCAATGGGTAGCCTTCCTCACACCGGATCAGACCCGAACATAGGACAGCGAGACGGGATCCGCTGTGGACGAACACGAAATAGCGGCACCGACCAATGGATGGTCGTCTTCTTCCTCGGCAAGGAGAGAGAGAGATGGCGTACGGCGGTGGCGACTGTGCGGCACTGCGGCGGGGGCGAAGCGGCGTCGGCACCACGGTCGGGAAGCGACGGCGGCGACAGCAACCTCGATTACGGCGAACTCTATTTTTCGGTTGGAAATAGAGAGACTATGGCTGCAACACTAGGGAACTCCGTTGGCGACTCTAGGGGACTTCGATGGAGCGAAGAGGGACGACGAGGGCAATGGGGGTGCACGGAGATGGGTTAGGGCGACAGTGAGAGGTTACGACAGTGGTGAAAGCTTCGGTGGATGGGTTTCGATCGGTGATGGCGAGGACAATGGGGACGACGACGATGAGATGGTGGAGATAAGGGGACGATGATGAAGAAGGTGGTGACGGAGGAAGAAGACGATCGGAGAAGCCAATGGGAGTAGGGGGTGTGCGGTTGGGTTTGGGTGCAGCGAAAACAGAGAAGGGTGAGGGGATCGGGGAGAGAGAGTAACGGCGGAGAGAGAGAGAGAGAATAAAATATTAGGGTTTAATAGGATTATTTATAGGGGTTCAAGAATTAGGGTTTTGGGTTGAGATTATGTAGGTTCTGGGCAACGATTTTGGCTCCAAAAAGAGAAAAATAAATGCAATGAGATGATACGAACACAAAGGAGAACAAATCATACTCAAAATAGAAAGAGCAAAATTTGCAAGAAGAACAGAATCCAACCAAAAGAACACAGGTCGATCAAGAGAGAACAAAAGAACCCAAGAAAAGATAAAATACACTATAACAAACGAATTCAAATACAATAATCAAAAGAATACAAAATACAATCAAATCTGAAAATAGGGCTTACACCTGAAGAGCTTACAAAGACAACAACATATTTAATGAAAGTGTTCGAAATGAAAAATCTTTGAAAGACAAAATTTGATATCGGCCTACAAATAGAACAATTACCAAATGGAATTTATCCATCAATCAATATATACAGAAAAGGTTCTCAAAAGGTTTTATATAGATACAACTCATCCATTAGGAAGTCCTATGGTTGTCCGATCACTTGATGTGAAGAAAGATCCGTTTCATGCACAATAAAATTATGAAGAACGACTTGGCCCTGAAGTACCACATTGGAGTGCAATTGGAGCTATAATGTATCTTGCAAATGGTACACAGCCTGACATAGCATTTTCTATCAATTTACTAGCAAGATATAGTTCTTCATCTACTCGAAGGCATTGGAATGTGATCAAACATATGCTGTGTTATCTTCGTGTAACAACTGATATGGGCCTATTCTATTCAAATGGATCATCTCCACAAGTAATTGGCTATGCTGTTGTTGGTAATCTTTCTAATCAATACAAGGGCATACCACAAACATGATATGTATTCACTTGTAGTGGTACTGCAATATCAAGGAGATTAATTAAGCAAACTTTAATGACATCTCTTCAAACCATTCAAAATTTCTAGCTTTACATGAAGCAAGCTGTAAATGAATGAGGTTAAGATCAATGATACGAATTTGAGAAACATGTGGATTATCTTCCACCAAGGATATGCCAACAGTGTTGTATGAAGATAATGTTGTTGGTATTGCGCAAATCCAAAATAGTTATATCAAAGGTGACAGGACTAAACATATTTCACCAAACTTTTTCTACACACACGAGGTTCAGAAGAATGGTGACAGAGATGTTCAGAAGATACAGTCAAACTACAACTCTGCAGATTTATTTACTAAAGCACTACCGACTACAACATTCCGAAAGATGACCTATAATGTTGGAATGTGTCATCTTAAGGATATTTTGTAATGCCCCGAATTCCAAAACACAGTAATTCGTAGCACAACAGGATCTTTTACTTCAAATTCGTACAATTTTACAAGGAATTTAAAACTTTTTCATACAACACTGTTTTTTATATCAACGCAGCAGAAATTAAATGAAATACAACATGATATACAATAAATAAAATTCTCCAATCTTGTAATAGCTCATCATAATGACTTTAAGTACATGCCAAGTCCAGTCCTGCACTAGAAAACTGTAGGCACGTCAGCTGCATACAACTGACGCAATGCTGTAAAACAGCGATTCTCTTACTTTAGCAAACACAAACTTAAATGCACCACAGAGTGTAAAAGTGACTATCCTAAATATGTCAGTGTATGATATGCCTTAGATGCCTAATGCAGATTTACACTATGATGCACTAATGCATACTTATTCGGATTGTATGCATCTCATTCTTCATAGGTCTGAGGTCAAGACCTTATCGTACTCCACAATATAGGATTCAATCCCTCGCTATGAATTACTAATACAGTGACTAATATATGTTTTAGATATCCTGTGAGTATCTAGTACCACCCCGATAATTCTTGAGTACCGCACTCCCACCGCAAGTGATTTTGGACACACTACATCATACCCCGATAATTCTGGAGGCGAATACCCAGACATCGAGGTATGACCCCGATAATTCTTGTAACCCACCGCAAGTGATTTTCGACCGTCACGCCTCACACCCCAATAATTCTGGAGACGAAACCCACACCGCACTTTCATAGGTACCTCATCACACAAATACCCTACGAGCGTCGCCTTGATCCCGGTAATTCTAAAAGAATATCCCCCACCACGAGCCTCAACCCCGATAATTCTGGAGATACCTCCCACTGCTATCTAAGCCCTCATACTTATGTTTTCCAATACTTCATCACATCTTCCCTTAGTGCCTAACCTTAGGGTTTAGTTATAATGACCCCAACCTAGTGCTAGCTTACTCTACCAGACTTAAACCAACACAGGAGAAAGTCAGCCCACACTGGTTACTCAAATTTTCATTATTCACAATTGCCGGTTACCAAGGTTCTCGCCTAGCCTCCAGATTCCAACAACCATCTCACTCTAGAGATCAAATAGGTTATATCCAACCTTAACAAAAATGATATGGCTAAAAATGGGGTTAAATTGGAACCATTCAAATAGGGCACGAATCTTAATGTTCACAGGGGCAAAAAAGTATTTTCACCTAGAAAATGGGTCCGAAATGGAACCGGGTCTCTTCTCTTAGGCCCGATAACCCGTGAACGAATCTATTCAATTGAGAACGGGTCCAAACCCGTTGAGAGGCAACCCAGGAAGATATGAAAAGATCTTGATCCGCCGTTATCCTGGGGAAGTAGGGATTCGTTCTTATCCCGAAGCAGATATGCATGGCGACTATAAGTACCCCCTACCTCCTACCGTTACAAGGTGATCACTCTTTGCCTACCTAAAGTTATTTGGATATTCTTTTTCTGAGTATTGACAAAAGTGTAGGAGGGTGCGTCGCCGGGATCCATCCTGGTGTTTCGTACTTCGTGCAGGTCAATGGCAGCACCAAGGAGTCAACCTATTAGCAGTGGAAGAGGTCAGATTTGGCCCATTCGAGTTCTCGCGAATCCACAAATTCTATCTATTGCCCCCACACCAGATTCAGCGGCAATAGATTGGCACCGTCTATGGGAAACCTCGAATAACTATCTGACCCTCCTCCTTCAAACAAAGTCACTCCTAGCTATGCCTCCCAAGAGGAAGTCCGTGACCTCCAACCGTCGAACAACCTCCACTCTCCTTCCTCCTCTGGAAGGCCTCCCTCCGCCCATCCAACCGGCCCCACAGCTCGAACAGCCAGTTCCTCAGTCAGTTCAGTAGCCCCTTGGGCCCCAAGTGGCCATAAGGGAACATTTTGACAACCCATCAGAAGCAACACATGCACCAGGTCCGCATCTCCGTGCATAACCCTTCCACGGACTCCATGGCCTCTCACAGCCCTCCAAATCAGAGAGATCTGCGCGAGGTTCTCAACAACCAGTAGAGCGATCCAAATCTTCGAGCCCACTTGGATGAGAGGTGGATTCGTGAAGGGAACCCTCGCACGGAGCATTAGAGGGACCGGTCCCCCCGCAGGACATACCGCAGAGGGTCTAACTCTCCCTGGAGACGGAGAGAGTCGCCCCAACATCGCCAAAGAAGAAGCCAATCCCCAGCTGGTCGACCTGTACCGCGAGCTCGACGGGAGCAGGAGGCCCCCGTCACGAGGACAGAGTTCCAACAATTCTAGGAGGCAGTCCTCCGGGTGCTCAACGCCGCCCCCATCAATGCCCAACAAGCTCCCAGTCCTTGGCAGGCTCCCAGCCATCGCTGCCCCGCTCCTGATCATCTTCGCCACTCTCGAAGTCCACGGCCAAGTTCACGATCGGCTCCGAGCCATCGCCGTCGCTCTCTTAGTCCTCGGCCAACTCCGAGCCATCCCCGTCATTCTATCAGTCCACGACCTAATCAAAGCTATCACCGCCATAGCCCCATTCCCTCCTCTGCGTGAGGACGAGTCTCGAGGCTCAATGATATACGACCGAAGGGAGGACTCGGTCTACTACCATCTCCACGAGATGGAGAGGCACCTTAGCTAGCTGGACAGAGATGAAGAGCAACAGGCGAGGAACCACTTCCCGAGCAGGCCCCCTTTCTCCCGCACTATCATGGAGGCACCAGTTCCTGAGAACTTCAAGCCTCCACACTTCGAGTCCTATACTAGGGAGTCGGACCCCGCTGATCACATCGAGAGTTTCAAAACTCTCATGATGATCCATCATGCTTCCGATGCCTTCCTCTACAAGACCTTCCCGGTGACACTCAAGGGGCAGGCTCGGGAGTGGCATTCCCGACATGCACCGACATCCATCTTCTCCTTCTGCCAGTTCGAAGGCCTCTTCCTCACACATTTTGTGAGCAGTCACCGCTCCGAGAAGACGAGCACCTCATTGCTCTTCCTTAGCCAAAAGAAGGGCGAACGGTTGAGGGATTATGTCAAGCGGTTCACCACAGAAGCTAGGTCCATTGCCTCCCTGGATCAGTCAGTAGCTTCATCTGCTTTCCAATCAAATGTCATCAACCCCGACCTCAGGGCGTCTCTGACCAAGAAGCCTCCTCGGAACTTCTCCGACCTCTTCCTCAAGAGCGAGAAGTACATCCGAGCAGAAGAGGCTCTCAATGGACCCACTCTGGAGGGGTCGTCTTCCAGGAATAAACGGAAGACTGCTGAGGAAGAATGAGCTAAGAAGCTCCAAAAAGATACCGGAGGTCAGCAGAGCCCTCTCCCCCGCTTCGAAAAGTTCACTCCGCTCAATGCGAGTGTTTACGCCATCCTGATGGAAATTAGGAACGAAGGTATCCTGCTGCCACCTCCAAAGATGAACATCCCTGGGAAGAAGAGAAACCGGGATAAGTGGTGCCGCTTTCACAGAGACCATGGGCACGATACGGACGATTGTCGCATCCTGAAGGATGAGATCGAGGCCCTCATTCAGAGAGGGAAGCTTGCTCGTTCGTAAGGAGGGACAGGACCGATCTGCATCCACCTCCCAGAGGGGCTAATAAGCGAATAGAACAACACACAGAGGCCTCGGATGTCAAAGCAAAGGCTATCTTGCATCTTATACACGGAGGGCCAATGGGGGGAGATTCTAACCCCTCCCGAAAAGCCTTCGTCAGGGAAGTGAATTCCATGCAGAGCCATCCTCCCTCCAAGGGCCTCGGAGTCCCTGTGACGTTCTCCGGTAGAGACTTGGAGGGCGTCCGCATGCCCCACTGTGATGCCCTCGTCATTAACCTCCGAATGGCCAACTTCGACGTGTGTCGAGTCTTGGTGGACAGTGGCAGCTCGGTCAACATCCGCTTCTTGGAGGCGTTCAAGGGCCTGGCTACACCCTTCATGGATTCATCGGGGTGCCAGTGACGATTGAGAGAGTTATAACTCTCGACGTCACCACTGGCAAAACCCCAGTCACCTGCATTGAGTCGATTATGGTGGTGGATGTGAAGGCCACCTACAATATTATCCTGGGTCGACCAGGTCTCGCCGCACTCCAGGCCATACCTTCGGCTTATCACATGAAAGATGAAGTTCCCCACTCCCATAGGAGGCAGCTCGCAAGTATTATATGACTTCGATAGGAGGCCCGGTCCTCTCCCTAGAAGCCCTCGAACTCCCACTAGAGAGTAGCCAGACCATCTCCGAGCCAGTAGACGAACTAGAGGAAGTGGCCTTCTTAGAGGAAGACGCCACCAAGACGTTCTGGGTCAGCAAGGCACTTTCCCCCTCCGTCAAGGAAGACATCTCCCAATGCATAAGAGAGAACCGCGATCTCTTCACCTGGACCGCGGCCGATATGCCTGGGATCTCATAGGAGCTCTTAATGCACCACCTCAGCGTTACCCCGGGAGTCAAGCCCGTCCAGCAGAAGCGATGCAAGTTCGCTCCCGAGCGTCAACATGCGATCAAAGAAGAGGTTGAGAAGCTCTTAAATGCCTAATTTATCCAGGAGGTGAACTACCCCGAGTGGCTATCCAATGTGGTGATGGTCAAGAAAGCCACGGGAGCTGGAGGATATGTATGGATTTCACCGACCTCAACAAGGCATGCCCGAAGGATCCATTTCCCCTTCTAGGCATCGATGCTCTGATTGATGCAACCTCCGGGCACGAGCTCCTCAGCTTCATGGATGCCTTCTCAGGGTACAATCAGATATGGATATTCCCTCCCGACATCCCGAAGACCTCGTTCGTGACAGATCAGGGCCTATATTGCTACCGGGTCATGCCCTTCAGCTTGAAGAATGCGGAAGCTACATATCAGTGCTTCGTGAACAGGGTCTTACGGGACCAGATTGGCCGAAATATGGAAGTCTATATAGACGACATGTTGGTCAAGAGCATCCGAGGGCAGGAGTATGTCCTCGACCTTCAGGGTGCTCAGGAGGCACAATATAAGGCTGAATCCGAGCAAGTGGGCGTTCGGAGTCTCATCGGCAAGTTTTTGGGGTTCATGGTCAGCCAGAGGAGCATAGAGGCCAACCCCGAGAAGATCTAGGCCATTCTCAAAATGGCTCCCTCCTCCAGTGTTAAAGATGTACAGAGGCTCACTGGGCGCCTCGTGGCAATTGGGCGATTCCTCCCCAAATCCGGGGAGAAGTGCCTCCCCTTCTTCAAGGCCCTCAGGGGGGGGCTAAAGGCTTTGAATGGGGGCAACAGCAACAAGAGTCCTTTGACCAGCTCAAGGCATACTTAGCTAACCCCCCACTCTTGAGCAAACCAATGCCTGGGGAGGCCCTCTACCTATACCTCGCCGCTTCAGAGCCGACCCTCAGCACGGTCCTTGTAAGAGAAGAGGATAGGACACGGAGGCCCATCTACTATGTGATTAAGGTCCTCCGGGACACTGAGCTCCGTTACTGAAAGCTAGAGAAGATGGCTCTTGCCTTGGTCATGGCAGCACTAAAGCTCCGCCCCTACTTCCAGTCTTATTCGGTGGTCGTTCTTACTGACCAACCGCTCAGGCAGGTGCTCTACAAGCCCAAAACGTCGGGCCGCTTGATGAAGTGGTACATAGAGCTGAGCCAGCATGACATCAGCTACCAACCCAGAACTGCTATTCCCGACCACTATTCATTATAGAGACCACTATTCCCGACCCATGTGAGTCGTCTGCCAATCCCCTGATCTGGACTGTTTATGATGATGGATCCTCGTGTGCCGACGAAAGTGGGGCCAGCGTCATCTTGACCGGCCCAGACGCTTTCGTCCTTCAGTACTGCCTTCGCCTAAACTCCCTGCATCAAACAACAAGGCCGAGTACGAGGCCCTTATAGTGGGACTCTGCATGGCCCACAATGCAGGGGCCAAGCATATCCAAGTCTTCAGTGACTCGTAATTGGTCGTGAAGCAGGTGTCCGGGGAGTATGAAGTAAGGGATGAGCGCATGGCCAAGTACTTGGTGAAGGTAAGGGGACTACTGGCCTTATTTGAAGATGCTCGACTCTAGCGGGTTCCCCAAGAGGAAAATGCATAGGCCGATGCCTTCTCAAGGCTCGCCTCCTCCTCCCTCCAGGGTTTGGAGCGAACCGTGCTGATAGAGGTACTCTTGAGACCGAGTATCGAGGAAGACAACTTGGAGCCAAGGGAGACTATGCCCCTCACACTTGAAGAGAATTGGATGAAGCCCTTACTCGAGTACCTTAGAGATGGAGTCCTTCCAGAAGACCCAAAAGAGGCGAGGAGGATCAGGACCAGAGCAGAGCGGTACACACTTCTTGATGGAGTCATGTACAAATGCTCCTAAACTTAGATTAACGGCCGACCCTACCTGAGGTGTCTCTCCCTCGAGGAAGCGCACTACGCCCTGAAGGAGGCCCATGACGATATGTGTGGCACGCACTTGGGAGCGAGATCCCTCGCCCGCAAACTCCTAAATTACGGCTACTTCTGGCCCACACTCCTAAGTGACTCCGAAGAGTACGTTCGCCAGTGCGACCCCTGCCACAGATTCTTGCCGATCTGTCGCCTACCGCAAGCCCAACTCTCCTCTTTGGCGAGTCCAATCCCTTTTGCGATGTGGGGGATGGACTTGCTCCGGCCCTTCCCTTCCGCACCGAACCAGCTGAAGTTCTCAGTCGTGGCGATAGAATACTTCTCCAAGTGGATTGAGGCCGAACCCTTGCAACGATTACCGAGCACAAAGTCCAGAAGTTCTTTTGGAAAAACATCATTTGCTGGTTTGGGGTACCCCGGCATCCTCGTAACCAACAATGTGACTTAATTCTTAGGAGCAACTTTTCGCAACTTCTGTGCCGACCTCGGCATCCGGAAGCGGTTCTCCTCGATAGCCCACCCTCAGTCCAATGGTCAAGTGGAGAACGCAAATAGACAAATCCTCTCCGTCCTGAAGAAAAGGCTTGATAAATCTTCCAAGGGGTTGTGGGTCGAACAGCTCCCCAACGTGCTTTGGAACTATCGCACCACCAAAAGAACTCCGACAAGGGAGTCCCCCTTCAACCTCACATATGGTTCCGAAGCCCTCATCCCCTTAGAAGTGGGCCTACCTTCACCCCGACTGATGGCCTATCATAGACGAGGTCCGCAAAAGAGCTGCCATCCGATAAGAGACCTACCGGCGTAGGATAATGCAATCTTACAACAAAAATGTCCGCCCCGCTAATCTCAAAGAGGGAGACCTAGTACTTCGGAAGCTGTCGATCTCCATTCCGAGCAAAAAAGGCAAGCTAGCACCAAATTGAGAAGGTCCGTATAAGCTCTCCAAAGTTATCCGCCCAGGCACGTATCAACTCGAAGACCCGGGGGGTAGGAGAATACTGAGGACATGGAATGCGGAGCACTTGATGAAGTACCAAGAGGGTGTCTAAACACCGCACCAAGCAACTTTTCCAAGGGCACTCCATAAAACATGTCAAAGTTTTTAATTGTATTTTCTTTATCAAAGTGTAAGAGCGGCTCGCAACTTAGAAGCGGCCACCTAATTGTTTTCAATAAAAGCAATCTATCCCCGCAAGTTCTCTATTTTTGAGAAGTCCAATTATACTTACAAAAATTTTTGCATTAAAATGACACGCTCGGAGTCCAACACTTGGTTTGACTTCGCTTCGAATACTTGCTTTTAAGCGAGTACAGAAGTGGTACACCATTCGGAATTGCTCCCATAGCTGCTGAAATTCTTCAAACGACACGCTTGGAGTCCCACACTTGGTTCGATCCCGCTTCAACTACCCGCTCTTAAGCGAGTACAAAGTTGTTCGCCATTCGAAATTGCTCCTACAGCTGTTGACATTCCCTAAACGACAAGCTTGGAGTCCAACACTTGGCTTGATTCCACTTAAACTACTTACTTTAAAGCGAGTACGAAGTGGTTCACCATTCGGAATTGCTCCCACAACTGTTGGCATTCTCTAACGACGAGCTCGGCCGTGGGATGGCGACAACCTACACTGAGTGCTCTTGCCACCGACATCTAAACGGGAGAGAATTCAATCTCTCTGACTTCGGCAACACGTGCTGATGTGTCTAATTTTTATACAAATATTTGTATTCAATAACCCATTAAATGTGCTTGTTTTCAATTATATTGTCTATAAGTCGTCTTGTTTCTATAAGATTTCAATTGATTATTTATTTATGACGAAATAAGATTTTTAATGCAAAAAGTGATTATTTCTAATAAAAATCAATAAAACAAAGAAAAACTTTTGATTTATTATTTTTAAGGATTTGTTAAATTTTATATGTTACAAATTAATAAAATTGTAGCAAAATACAATTTTAATTGTTATAAGGGTGTAAAAGGAAAAAAAATAAATTTACATGGATTTGGATAAGCCAAAAAGATAAAAATCTGTTATTTTAAGTTTATCTAATTAAAATTAAATTTAAATACTAAATTCTGATTCGTATCTTTGCAGATATATCCTAATCTACTGACACATCCAAATCCTATTGTCGTACTAGTCCTACTCCTATAAATAAAGAAGCCAGAAGACGAAAAGGGGGAGCCAGCGAACACAGAATAAAAGAAGAAGAGAAAAGTAAGAGAGAGAGAAACAGAGTTCAATTCTCTCTCTGCCTCTTACTTTCGGTTTGAAGAAGCAAAAAGGAAGCAACACGTGACCTTCAGATTTACGGGCGCACGATTCGAGACGCTGACTGGGCTTCGATTGACGCATGCGACGAGATAGCGACTGGCTACTGTAGCGACGTGACAGCGTGACAGTGGCTTCTGGTTCGGCGCAGTTTTCAAGGAAGCATTCAGATCCAGTTTTTGAGACAGAGGAGTTTGCAATAAATTTTTTTATTCTTTTTCTTCTTTCTCTAATTTTTGTAATGCAATCCTTGAACAAATTTATTAATTGAAATATTTTTATTATGAATATGTGCAACTAATTTCATTGTTGGGCTGATTGAAACCGTAGTCATGTAATGTTTATAATCTTCTAAATCATTACTTTATTCACTTATTGATTAAGCCTGGTTGTATTGATAAAAATTTATAATATGAAGCAACAATTGATAGAAAGTTTTTAGGAGCAGTCGACTGAGAGTGACAGCAAGTCGACTGATCTGAAGAACCTAATATTATCAAGTTTGCGGATTATAAAACTGACTCTGTTATATGAGTATAGAGATGACCCATATCCTATGCTCATAACTTGTAACACAGGAATCTTTAGGGGTTCTTGGTTTAATCAACTTGAAGGATCTAGATTTGATACCAACTTCTAGAGCTTTGAGTGTTTGTTCATTTCCACTGTTCCTATGCTTTCTTCAAAGTGCAACTTAGTAGATACCATGCTAAATACTTAAGGAAAGAAATGAATTAGAGTAGATACCATGCCTAATTCTTGGCCTAGGGAAATCTTAACTTTAAGGAGTAGATACCATGCCCTTAAAGGAACAAACATGAGTGACGAGAGTAGTGTAGAAGGTGACTTAGCATTCTTGACTATAGGTGGAAATCAAGCCCAACTACTTTAATAGATATTTGTGACTCAATTTGTGATTCTACTTGATCTAGTTTTTAATCTCTTCATTTCCTTTCAAATAAACTTTTAGAACAAACTTTATGATTTGCATTTTTTTTTCTTTGTTTTATTGATTAGTGAGTTAAGTACTACAATCTCTGTGGGATCGACCCTTGCTTTTCACTACGATTCTATAAATGATTCGTACACTTGCGAGGTTTTAATTTGTGTCTAGTTCATCTATTTATTTAGATAGCTGAGATATACAACAAGTTTTTGGCACCGTTGCCGGGGATTGTTCAGTATTTTAACTTACAAATCAATAAAAATCTTTTTCTTTTTTTTTTCTTTCCTTTTATTTTATTTTCTTTTAGTTTCTTTCTGCACAGACAGATTCAGAACAGTCGACTGTCTTCAAGGATCAGTCGACTGTACAGCGAATTATTCCAAAAGCAACAATGGGTGAGGAAGTACCAAATCGAGTACCAATGCAAGACAAATTCACTCCGAAGAATATTGAGCAACCTTCTTGCATTGCTTATCAACCTAATGTCACAGGGAATATGCATCTATCACCTCAATTACTCAGCATGGTTCCCCACTTCAGTGGCAGAATAGACGAGGATCCGCACCTCCATTTGCAAGATTTCTTTGATCTTTGCAGAACACAAAGCGTCCAAGGGCTTACCCCTGAGCAAATCAGGTTAATCTTGTTTCCATTTTCTTTAAAACTTAATGCTAAATTGTGGTATAATTCTTTGGAACCAGGATCAATTCAATCATGAAGCAATTGGCAACAAAGTTCTTGAAGGAATTATTTCCAGCTCAGAAAACCAAACAACTAAAAAGAGAAATTCAACTCTTCCAACAAAAAGATGGCGATTTATTCTTCGAAGCATGGAAGGACTTCAAGAACAAGCTTCTCAAGTGTCCTATGCACAACATGCCTAAGGATGATCAGGTACAAACATTTTATGAGGGTTTAAATGACACTAACAAAGCAATTATGGATTTAGCTTGCAACGGAATCTTCATGAGGAAGAGTGGTGAGGAGGCCATCGAGCTATTTGAAGAACTCGGTGAGAACTCACAACAATTCTTAACAAGGGGAAGGGGCCTTTCGAAAAAAACAGGGAGTTTACGAAATTTCTAGTAATAATAACATGCAATTGGAAATGGTAAACATGAACAAAAAAATTGATATGCTTGTTAATGCAATTTCGACGATGGGTGGCGTAAAAAACCAAACAAAAGAAATTTGTGCAATTTGTTCTCATTCTGATCATACAACTAATACATGTCCCATGTCTTCTTTCACAGATCAGGAGCACGCAAACTACGTAGGACAGGGAATGTACCTGCCTAAGAACAATCCTTTTTCGAATACGTACAACCCAGGGTGGCGAAACCATCCAAATTTCTCATGGAGCAATAATCAAAACCATCAAGTCACTCAATTCGCACAAGGGTATGCGCAGCAATTCCAGATGGGGAATGGGTTTGATCGGCCAGTACAAGAACAGAAGAAGTTGGATTTCGAATCCACTGTTCTTCAATTACTCCAACAGAAACATCAAACAAGCAACCAACAGGGGCAGGCCATTCAAAAATTGGAGACACAAATTGGTCAAATTGCTAGGGAGTTAAGTGAAAGAAAGGCAGGAGAACTCCCATCACAAACCATACCAAACCCTAGAGGACAAGAACAGCTCCAATCGGTGATAACCCTAGAGGACAAGATTGAGTTTAAAATGTTTGATGCACCAAAAGTACCACACGATGATCATGAATGTTATAATGTTGATGTGGTTCAGGAGACTGTTGACCAAACATTTCAGGTACATAGTGTCAATCCATTACAAGCCACAATTACCCACTCTCTAACACTATCTCAAGTTGAACAGGAATATGATGATTGGAGGATTGCAGAGACAGTACATTACTTTGAAAATCCAAAATCATATTCAGGTAAGTTTGCACCTGTGTTTGAAAATCTTGTGTCCAATAATATTTTTGTTTCTTTTGTTACTAGGACACCAGACGTGGAACTAAAGCCGCCACCTGAACACTTGAAGTATGCATATGTGGGTGAAAACCAGACGTTACCTGTGATAGTTGCTGCAAACTTAAGGATGCAGGAAGAAGAGACACAGTTGAGATATGGCGAGAACACAAGGGTGCATTAAGGTGGACCATTGCGGATAAGCTTATGTCAAGATGGTACGGTCCGTACGTTGTTACAAAGGTTTCCCCACATGGAGCATTGGAGGTTTATAGCAAAAAGGAAAATCAAACGTTCAAGGTGAATGGGCATATGGGGAAACCTCATAATAAGATGAGTTGTGAGCCGCGAGAGGAAGATGTGAAGCTTCAAACTATTCAATGCATTGCATGAACTCATCATGTCTGGCTAAAGACTTAAAACTTAGCGCTTCTTGGGAGGCAACCCATGTTTTCTCTTATTGCATTTAGATTTGATTTATCTTTTAGTTTATTTTATTTTAAAGTTTTGGATTTTATCTTGTAGGATTGCAGAAAATTTGAAGTCGCCGAGGCGGAGCTGTTTTGAACACATGCATTGATGGCTGTTTTTGAGCAATTTGGAGTCAAAATCTGGAAAAGTGATTCAAAGAGAAGTTGTAGCCTATCTTCTTAGCTTTCCAGCAAAATGAAATTCAGCCCATTTGGACATCTACAGTTCTAGATATTGCCAAAATACCGAACGCTGCGCGTGCAGAAAATTAAGGACGAATCAGGGGAGAAATTCTAAACTTTACGCATTTTTTTTTTCTTTTTTCCTTTCCCATTGAGGACAATGTGATATTCAAGTTTGGGGGGAAGATTTACAAATTTATTTTATTTTTTTAAAAAAAAAGAAAAACAAAAATTTAAAAGGATAAACTCACTTTTACACTGTTGAGTTCTTCATTTAGATAAGCATTGAAATATTTTTTTTGGGATAAACAATTTCTTATAAAGTAAGAGTAAGTATACTTATTTACTTTAGGATTGTTGAGTTTCATAATTCCTTACAAAATTGTATGAGTCATGCGATTATACATAAAAGACAAATGTGATGCTGTTTCTTGTGATTATCCCCTTTGATCTAGTTCTAAACAGAGTTTAAGTAAATAGAGTAATAATGAAAAAAAATATTATGAATAAAGTCAATCTACTCCAATGTTTTGAGTTGCTTAGTAACTAGGGGTATTCATCACCAATGTTTACTTTTACGTCAAACGGCAACTTGAAATATGAGTAAGCAAAGCACTTCAAGTTTGTGACTTGTTGAGTAACCGGGTGAATTCATCACAAATGTCTTGCATTCGCGTAAAAAGGCAAGTGACAACTTAGAGAATAGACTAATTCAAAAAAAAAATAACAAAAAAAAAATAAAAATAAAAATGAAAAAAAACTCTAGTTTGCTACTCGGTTTGCAGTAGTGAGAAGGGATAATCACAGATTGAGCAGTTACATACTATAATTACATTAATTGCATGACAAATATGATTGGGTTTGGAGCTATGGATAAATAATTGCACTGGAGAAAGTGAGTATGCTTGATTTTACTTTATTTTCAATTGTTTATATTTTTAATTGCAATTTTGATGTTTACATGATGAGATCTCTTAGTATGATGAGTAGATTTATTCTTGAGTATTTTTCCCTTATTCATAATTTTACTTTTTGCTTGAGGACAAACAAAATCTTATGTTTGGGGGTATTTGATGTGTCTAATTTTTATACAAATATTTGTATTCAATAACCCATTAAAAGTGCTTGTTTTCAATTATATTGTCTATAAGTCGTCTTGTTTCTATAAGACTTCAATTGATTATTTATTTATGACGAAATAAGATTTTTAATGCAAAAAGTGATTATTTCTAATAAAAATCAATAAAACAAAGAAAAAACTTTTGATTTATTATTTTTAAGGATTTGTTAAATTTTATATGTTACAAATTAATAAAATAGGAGCAAAATACAATTTTAATTGTTATAAGGGTGTAAAAGGAAAAAAATAAATTTACATGGATTTGGATAAGCCAAAAAGATAAAAATCTGTTATTTTAAGTTTATCTAATTAAAATTAAATTTAAATACTAAATTCTGATTCGTATCTTTGCAGATATATCCTAATCTACTGACACATCCAAATCCTATTGCCGTACTAGACATACTCCTATAAATAAAGAAGCCAGAAGACGAAAAGGGGGAGCCAGCGAACACAGAATAAAAGAAGAAGAGAAAAGTAAGAGAGAGAGAAACAGAGTTCAATTCTCTCTCTGTCTCTTACTTACGGTTTGAAGAAGCAAAAAGGAAGCATCACGTGACCTTCAGATTTACGGGTGCACGATTCGAGACGCTGACTGGGCTTCGATTGACGCGTGCGACGAGACAGCGACTGGCTACTGTAGCGACGTGACAGCGTGACAGTGGCTTCTGGTTCGGCGTAGTTTTCAAGGAAGCATTCGATCCAGTTTTTGAGACAGAGGAGTTTGCAATAAATTTTTTTATTCTTTTTCTTCTTTCTCTAATTTTTGTAATGCAATCCTTGAACAAATTTATTAATTGCAATATTTTTATTATGAATATGTGCAACTAATTTCATTGTTGGGCTGATTGAAACCGTAGTCATGTAATGTTTATAATCTTCTAAATCATTACTTTATTCACTTATTGATTAAGCCTGGTTGTATTGATAAAAATTTATAATATGAAGCAACAATTGATAGAATGTTCTTAGGAGCAGTCGACTTTGAGTGACACCAAGTCGACTGATCTAAAGAACCTGATATTATCAAGTTTGCGGATTATAAAACTGACTCTGTTATATGAGAATAGAGATGACCCATATCCTATGCTCATCACTTGTAACATAGGAATCTTTAGGGGTTCTTGGTTTAATCAACTTGAAGGATCTAAATTTGATACCAACTTCTAGAGCTTTGAGTGTTTGTTCATTTCTACTGTTCCTATGCTTTCTTCAAAGTGCAACTTAGTAGATACCATGCTAAATACTTAAGGAAAGAAACGAATTAGAGTAGATACCATGCCTAATTCTTGGCCTAGGGAAATCTTAACTTTAAGGAGTAGATACCATGCCCTTAGAGGAACAAACATGAGTGACGAGAGTAGTGTAGAAGGTGACTTAGCATTCTTGACTATAGGTGGAAATCAAGCCCAACTATTTTAATAGATTTTTGTGACTCAATTTGTGATTCTACTTGATCTAGTTTTTAATCTCTTCATTTCCTTTCAAATAAACTTTTTGAACAAACTTTATGATTTGCATTTTTTTTCTTTGTTTTATTGATTAGTGAGTTAAGTACTACAATCTCTGTGGGATCGACCCTTGCTTTTCACTACGCTTCTATAAACGATTCGTACACTTGCGAGGTTTTAATTTGTGTCTAGTTTATCTATTTATTTAGATAGCTGAGATATACAACACGTGCCGAGCGCTCTTGCCACCGACACCCAAACAAGAGAAAATTCAATCTCTCCGACTTTGGCAACACGTGCCGAGCGCTCTTGCCACTGACGCCCAAACGAGAGAAAATTCAATCTCTCTGACTTCGGCAACACGCGCTGAGCACTCTTTTCACCGACGCCCAAACGAGAGAAAATTCAATCTCTCTGATTTCGGTAACACGCGCCGAGCATCTTGCCACCGACGTCCAAATACGAGTGAGATCAACCTTTTGGGATCATGGTGCCGAACACTCATGCGATGCTCCACGACTGATACGCTTGCAAACAATAACAAAACAAACGTTCAAAAAATAAGTTCGCTATTTCATTAGAGTTTGAGGTACAAGTCTGACTACAGACCAACGACTCATCTTTACACCAAGGTACAATTCATTGAAAGCAAAAGTTTACAAAATTATAAGGATCTAGCCTAACCCCTCCTAGGGATCGGGATGCTTCTCTTAAGTGACAAACGAGGCCGGCGAACTCCGTGTTGCTGGGGCCTTACTCAAGCAGAAGTCTCCAAACCGGCGAGCCGGGTTGCATCGTCGGCACCGGAGAGTCTGAGTATCTCCCTAATGAATGCTCTGTTCGAAGAGCCAGCTACCCCACTCTGTGCATCACCGGGGCATCCCACGACGGGGGGTGAGCGTACCGCCAACTCATTGAATGACCTCCCCATGGCTACTCGCCTCAGAGGCAAGAAGTGCTCCTAACGTTGCTCCCCTCGGAAAACCGTCGCAGCCAGTGGCTATGACCCGCACCTTCAGAAGCTTATCCATCACTCTAACCTTCAGGCATGGCATTTAGCTCGAGCTACCCGCACGTGAGGCCTCGGTGATTGTCCTTCGGAGTTCTGCAGCCTCGAAGCCCTTCTCGAGTACCACGTTCTTCAGCCCATCTCTCTCAGCCTTGACATCGAACAGAGACTGACGAAGGAATTTTAATCGTAGCCCCTGACTAACGGCGATCGAGGGACACGTCTCCTCCCCTTTGGGGGCTCTCCGCGAGCCTTCTCCTTCAGCCGTTTCTGTTCAGAGGTTCGACGGGACAGCGTCAGCTTGGGATAGTTCAACTCCGACTCAGTTTTGAACAACCTCTCTCTAGTCCGAGCAAGGCTCAACATTGTGATCCCAAGTCCATTCCGGAGGCGGGACACTTCGGCAAGGTCAGATACTTCGGCCAACTGAGACACTTCGACGATCTGAAATAGCCAAGGCAAAGTGCTAAGTTCAAACGAAGCCACTACAAGACTCGGAAGCAAACCAAGTAAATTGCAAAGACTTAGCCAAAGAAAGATTTCAAAAAAGTTTCATTTCATTGAAATTCAAAAAGTTACAAGCGGTGGCCAATCCGCGATTAGGCGATACATTTCTTATCAAAAATATGAACTACAAGTCAAGGCCCGACCTCTTTGCCGTGGCTACCGGTCGCTGCAAGGTCCGACCCATACGGTGCGGTGACGATTGCCAGGGTCGTGGCCTACGAGGTAGGCTCTATCTCGGCATCCCCGGCCTCGACTTTCATGTTGTCATCCCATTCTTCGCCTTCCTCTGTGATGTCGTCGAATCACGGGATGTGGCCAGGGAAGAGTCGCCATCCGGAGCATTCCACTTCGGGTAGCTCTCCTTCATCTGCTCGATGGCGTGGGCATAGGCCTTTGCTATATTGACCGTGAGGAACCCTGCAGCCCTCTCCATGGCCACCGTCTCGGCCTCCTTAGCAGCGACGATCTTCGTAGCCTCGATGGCCTCCTCCTTTTCCTTTGCCGCCGACTCCTTCTGCCAGAGCAGAACGGTGACATCGGCCTCCAGCTTTGCCACAAGACCATCGAGGCACTCCATCCTCGTCGTCTTCCCGTTGGCCTCAACCTTCAGCTTCTCGAGCTCATTGGCGATCCGAGCTTTCTCCGCCCGAGCCTTGTCAGTCTCCTGCTTCAACTCCTTCTCGAGCTTGGTCACCCTTTCCATTAGATTACCGAAGTGGATGGTAATCAGCGAGAAGAAAATAAAGCTACATGAAAACCAAGAGAGAACAAGTATACAACTGGAAAACCTACACTACTTACCGACACCACTGCTCGGGCAATCTCGAGTGCATCGTCCCCCAATCTCTGGTGTCCATGGCGGTGCGGTCTTTCGGCGTTGCGAGATGCTAGGACAGCTTGCATGCTCGACACCGAGTCGCCGAGGAACCCATCGAGCTTCCGGACTTGCTAATCCGGGACAAAGATCTTCTTGTGTTCCTCAGTCAGGAACACTTCGGCCTTAGCCGTCAGAGGAGCCACCTCCATTCCCAGAGCGGCTACTAAGGGAAACTCACCCGCCTCCACCGAGACCAAAGCGACTGCCGGGGTCGTCGCCCCCTGGACCACAGTGGCCGACGATGTTGCTTCCTCAACTGCTGTGGTGACCGTTTTGGGTCCCTGAGAGGTCACCTTTGTGACGACCCTCTTCCTCTTCCTCTTCCTCGGAGCCTTGCTGCCAAGAGCCCCGTGTTGAGTCATCACGGCGTCAAATTCCATGGTTTCTGCACAAGAAGGAGCAGTGATTAAATGCAAGTGAAAGCCGAACACAAAAAAAGGGAGTAAACCACATATTGGGGTTTATGTGGCTGAGCCCCCCTGCTGAATAGGACGTCCTCGGTCAGGTCCCTCCAGTCGAGCTTCGGTCGGTCAAGGAGAACCCGAACCATGTCTTCTTCGTTGGGGGTAAAGCACTGGACTCTCCTTCACCCGCTTCGACACTTCTTCAACCCAGTCCGTCGGGATGCACCACCGCTCTCGACTCTGGATGATAAAATACTTGTCCTGCCAATGCTTTATCGAGTCGGGATAGCTAATGAGCTGAGCACCGTGCCTCGGAGCTAGGTAGAACCTGAACTCCTACTTATGCTGTTGATGAAGTCGGTATAACGTCCAAAGTACCCTCAGGTCCGGCTCGATCTCCGCCGCCTGACAGTGGAGGATGAACCCATTGATCACCCTCCACCCGTTCGGCATGAGCTGAATTGGGCTAATCCGGAACCATCGCAAAACTTGGACGGCGAAGGGGTGGAGAGGCAGCCGCGCCCCAGCTATGAAGGCAACGACTGGCCAGAAGCACATATCCACCGGCATCGGTGAATTGGCCCTCCCTCCAAACCCAGGAAGCATTAGCTCAAACTCCTCGGGGATCAGAAAGCATTCTCGAACTGATACCAAGTCAACCTCGTTTAGTATGGAAATAGTATTTTCAACTTCCGAAGTCTCCCTCGCGGCGTTCTCTTCAAAACTCTGCCCCCTTCCATACATGATCCGCTCGGCGTGCTCCTCTAGCTATTCCCGAACCGTTTGAAGTCTAGTCAGAACCCTAGGCAACCTCCTGAACTCCCCCATTCTGCGTGGGTTCTCGACTATAGTCTCCACGACAACCGAAGTAGGCACTTCAACGCTTTTGCCTTTGTCGACCGGAGGAACCTGGCTCGAACTCGGCTCATCAGGGGGGGCTCTGTCCTTAGGGGAAAGCTAGACATTTACTAAAAAATAAGCTAAGTGTTGAGTTACCTTGAAGTGACAGCAACGGTTGGAAAGATCATCGGAAGTTGGTAAAATCTCGCTTGAGGCACCCGCTGGTGAAAACTTGTCGCCTCAGTTAAAACTTGAGAAATGAACAAATGAAAGGTGGGGGTGAAGTTTTATAGAGGCTGCACACAAATCGAGACTAATGGGCTTCAAGAACTCAAGAGACAGACCCATTTACCACCATACGATAAGAAACTCAACAGGCTTTTGACTGGTCAACGATCAAACGGTCAGAGTGCCACGTGTCTTTGACTAGTCAACGGTCCAACTGTTAGCGTGCCACACACCACTCTCTTGGACTTCGACAACCTTCGCCGAGCGTTCTTGCCACTGACGTCTAAATGTGAGAAAATATCTCTCTTGGACTTCGGCAACATTCGCTGAGCGTTCTCGCCACCAAAGTCCGAACGTGAGAAAAAATCTCTCTTGGACTTTGGCAACATTCGCCAAGGTTCTTGCCATCGACATCCAAACGTGAGAAAAAATCTCTCTCTTGGACTTCGGCAACCTTCGCCGAGCGTTCTTGCCACCGACGTCCAAACGAGAGAAAAAATCTCTCTTGGACTTCAGCAACCTTCGCTGAGCGTTCTTGCCACCGACGTCCAAAGGTAAGAAAAAATCTCTCTTGGACTTTGGCAACCTTCATCGAGCGTTCTTTCCACTGACGTCCAAACGTGAGAAAAAATCCCTCTTGGACTTTGGCAACCTTCGCCGAGCGTTCTTGCCACCGACGTCCAGACGTGAGAAAAAATCTCTCTCTTGTACTTCGGCAACCTTTGCCGAGCGTTCTTGCCACCGACATCCAAACGTGAAACAAAATCTCTCTTGGACTTCGGCAATATTCGCCGAGCGTTCTTGCCACCGACACCCAAACGTGAGAAAAAATCTCTCTTGGACTTCGGCAACCTTCGCCGAGCATTCTTGGCACCGACGTCCAAACGTGAGAAAAAATCTCTTGAACTTCGGTAACCTTCGCCGAGCGTTCTTGCCACCGACGTCCAAACATGAGAAAAAAACTCTCTTCGACTTCGGCAACCTTCGCCGTGCATTCTTGCCACCGACGTCCAAGCGTGAGAAAAAATCTCTCTCGGACTTCGGCAACCTTCGCCGAGCGTTCTTGCCACGAACGTCTAAACGAGAGAAAAAATCTCTCTTGGACTTTGGCAACCTTCGTCGAGCGTTCTTGCCACCGACGTCCAAACGTGAAAAAAAATCTCTTGGACTTCGGCAACCTTCGCCGAGCGTTCTT
Organism: Hemerocallis citrina; assembly: GCA_017893485.1. Lineage (NCBI taxonomy): Eukaryota > Viridiplantae > Streptophyta > Magnoliopsida > Asparagales > Asphodelaceae > Hemerocallis > Hemerocallis citrina. The sequence goes on from CM030365.1 coordinate 101,126,682, forward strand.
GCCACCGATGTCCAAACGTGAGAAGAACTCTCTCTTGGACTTTGGCAACCTTCGCCGTGCATTCTTGCCACCAACGTCCAAACGTGAGAAAAAATCTCTCTTGGACTTCGGCAACCTTCACCGAGCTTTCTTGCCACTGACGTCCATACCTGAGAAAAACTCTCTCTTGGACTTCGGTAACATTTACCAAGCGTTCTTGTCATCGACCTCCAAACGTGAGAAAAAATCTCTCTCTTGGACTTCGGCAACCTTCGCCAAGCGTTCTTGCCACCGACGTCCAAACATGAAAAAATAATCTCTGTTGGAATTCGGCAACATTCGTCGAGCGTTCTTGCCACCGACACCCAAACGTGAGAAAAAATCTCTCTTGGACTTCGGCAACCTTCGCCGAGCGTTCTTGCCACCGACGTCCAAATGAGAAAAAAAATCTCTCTTGAACTTCGACAATCTTCGCCGAGCGTTCTTGCCACCGACGTCCAAATGTGAGAAAAAATCTCTTTGACTTCAGCAACCTTCACCGAGCATTCTTGCCACCAACGTCCAAACATGAGAAAAAATTTCTCTTGGACTTCGGCAACCTTCGCCGTGCATTCTTTCCACCGAAGTCCAAACATGAGAAAAAATCTCTTTTGGACTTCGGCAACCTTCGCCGAGCGTTCTTGCCACCGACGTCCAAACGTGAGAAAAAATCTCTTGGACTTCGGCAACCTTTGCCGAGCATTCTTGCCACCGACGTGCAAACGTGAGAAAAAATCTCTTTTGGACTTCGGCAAACTTCGCCGTGCATTCTTTCCACCGATGTCCAAATGTGAGAAAAGTCTCTTTTGGATTTCGGCCACATTCGCTGAGCGTTCTTACCACCGACGTCCAAACATGAGAAAAAATCTTTCTTGGACTTCAGCAACCTTCGCCGAGCGTTCTTGCCCCCACGTCCAAACGTGAGAAAAAACCTCTTGGACTTCGACAACACACGCTGAACCTCCTCGACCTCAGACTCCACCCAGACGCTTGTCAGCCAAACGAGGTGTCTAAAGGGGGTCGGCATCCGGTCCCGAGCGTTCTTGCCACCAACCCCCAAATAGGGGAAAGAACGCCTTCGCATCTCGAGCGCCGTCAGATCACCTCGAAAGACGCATTGCAATCTGATCAACATCTCAGATTCCGCCACGTCGCCGATGAATGGGGCACCGTTTGATCATCCAAATTTCTCGCCAACAGCTGATGGTCGCCTCAGATCGTGCCACGTCATAAATAGGGCGATTAATTCTTTTTTTACTTACTAATTCGAATTATTTATTTAAAAATTGCAAAAAACGATAAAAAGTCAGGAAAAATAATTAAAAATTCTAAAAAATAATTATAAATTTGGGGAAACATTTTTGAGCCTCTGGATAAATAATTATTGGTTAGAACAATTAATTAGTGCTCCCGGAAAACAATTCATCACTTTGCAAAATTGAATAAAAGGTTCGAAAAAAAATATAAAATTGGGGAAAATCTCCAAAAATTCCAGAAGAGCCTACGAACAATCTTGGGAATGTTACCAGCTCAGAAAAGCATTGTTACTCCTCCAACAAGATTCAAACCCCCTTTTATAACTCCGATAAAATCCTGAGTGCCGTCAAAATAGCAAAACTACTCCCCAAAGGCTGTGACACGGTCTCTGGGATTAGGGGACTCGTGATATGGGGCACGAATCTTAAAGTTCACAGGGGCAAAACGGTAATTTCACCTACAAACAGGTCTGAAATGGGAACCGGGTCTCTTCTCTTGAGCCCAATAACTCGTGAACGGATCTATTCAACTGAGAATGGGTCCAAACCTGTTGAGAGGCAATCCAGTAAGATATGAAAAGATTCTGATCCGCCCTTATCCTGAGAAAGTAGTTCTAACCGCTTCTGTCCAGTTACACCGGGGAGTAGGGATTCGTTCTTATCCCGAAGCAGATTCGCACGGCGACTATAAGTACCCCCTACCTTTTACTGTTACAAGGTGATCACTCATTGCCTACATAAAGTTCTTTGGATATTCTTTTTCTGAGTATTGACAAGAGCATCAGAGGGTGCGTCACTGGGATCCATCCCGGTGTTTCGTACTTCGTGCAGGTCAGTGGCAGCACCAAGGAGTTAACCTACCAGCAGCCGAAGAGGTCAGATTTGGCCCATTCGAGTTCTCGCGAATCCACAAATTTTTTCTATTGCCCCCACACCAGATTCAGCGGCAACAATAAATATTTCAACTTTTATTCAACAATTCTCTTTAATCATGAAGTATTCAACTTCCATAACTCATTGCATAGTAATTTCCAAATCGAATTTCACTTACGGCTTTTTAATTAACCAATCAAACCAATCACCTCCAAATTTTTCTCGAAACTCGTTTCTTTAGAATTAATCACTTTCAAACATTTATAGCTCTTTTCATATTAATCTATATTTCAATCAAAACTCATTTCTTTAATTAAATCATTATTCTTAGTACCAAACTTCTTTAAAATCATCACTAAAATTTCTTTATTTCCAATTTAAACTTTACTTTAATTTTGTTTAAAATCGACTTTAATACCTTTAACCATATACATTTTAAATTTGAACTCCAACTCAACAAATGAATGAAACATGCCTTTTAGATTCTCAAAATATCTTTAAAATAGTGCAAAATAAATCCAAGTTGCTCGAATAATATTTTATGAATTTTACATGAAGTTTCCCCATTTAAAAATACTCAAAATTTCAAAAAAATATGTTTTAAACTCAAACTGCACCCCCCTGGCTCAAACCAGTGCCAAACAGCAAGCAACCAAACGCCAACCCACTGAGCTAAACTCAGTTCTCAGTCACATAGGGTTTCGAGTTATTAAATACCCAACTACCCACTGCATCTGTCTTTTTTTTTTTTTTTTGAAATATAACAGAGCCAACCCCAGCTCGAACCCGTGACCACAGACACCCCCATACCAGGTGGCAGCGCCTAGCACAAGGCACACGCGCTAGCCACAGAGGCCAAGCCTCAATCCTAATCATATAGGAGTTAAAAACTATAAAACAAACTCTCGGTTTATTCACACATTCTCATTTATTCATTCAATTTAACTTCTATCATTTGCATCAAATTTAATTGTTCACATAATATATTTCTAAAATTCCAGTAACGAATTCTTACTGATTTTATTTATAATAAAGTGATTCTTTACACAACAATCTAAATAACAATTTTTAGAACTTTCATATACAATATTCCTTTTATAAATTGCCAACGCTACTCTACTAACACATGTACATGTTTTTATTTCTAACTTTATTTATAATAATGGGGAAAATTTTCTCCAAAAATTATAATATACTCCAATCAAACACAACTCAATTTCATTTGCAATTCATCTACAAAATCTACTCATATTATGCCACAATTTTGCATGACAATCACATAAAATAATTTAATATAAATTGTAGTTCAACTACACCATAATTCTACCTTATAATTTTTCATTAACATGCAATTTTTCACATTCATCAACTACTATCTATATAATAAAACACAAAGAAAGCTATCACGTGGCTCTCCTTCAATCCTCCCAAAAATTAAAGGCCCAGATCTAACCTAACAAAACATATTTTCCCCCCAAAACTTAAATTCAAATCCCCCACCCAAAACAACTCCTATATTTATTTAATTTTTTTCTCTCTATCTCTCTCCATCCCTCCTCTATTCTAAAAATTAAGAAATAAATATTTTTTTAAAAAATAAAAATTAAAAATTAAAAAAACAAAAAAATGAAAATTTTAAAAACTTTAAAAACAATTCAAAAAATCATATACTATGTTTTTTGCTCTATGTTTGCTACTTCAATTAATTTGTTGGACCTCCAAAACTATTTTATATGATCAAATAAGGTGCACCGTGCCAAAGACGTGCCATAAGCACGTGTCAACGGGCAAACCTAATATTTATACAATATCCATCATACAAAAACATTAGAAGCTAAACAATACAAAACACATCTACAATTCTAACATGAATCTCTTAAACATGAATTCTACATACAATTAGAAAGCAAGTAGAGACACCCACCTATTAGAAGAGTGTACTAGTAACAATCCCCTTCAAAAGCACTCCAAAACACCACAAAAAGCCAAGCAATTCCTCTTCTGAAATCAAACAGCCAGGTCACCCCGCAAGCACCTCAGTCTAATCCTCTAGGTTTTGATTAATTTTTGTGTATGGAATGGCTTAAGATGTAGGGTAATTATAGGATAATTATGGGTAGTTTATATAATCAATTGTCCACCTCATCAACCCACCCACTCTCTCTCTCCACTCACCAATGACAGTCGGCCCCTTTCTCTTTTGGAGTGTGCACATTGCACATGTGCACGTGCATGTACCTTGTGTACACTCACACATTTTATTTATTTATTTTTATTAAATAAAAATGGGTATTATACATGATAAGTTTTATAGGTTTTTATTTAATTAAAATTTCGTGGGCTTTAAAATAGACTTTAGACATATGGATTTAATAAAATAAATAAATAATTCAAATGTGACAATTTAAAATGAGAATAAAAATGTACATCACTTTGGAAATTTTAGAAATAAAATGCACATAAAAATTTACGTGCAATGCACGTGCAAAAATATTAAAATTTATTTTGAGAGAGAGAAAAACAGTCAAAATATAAAACATGTATATTTAATAATGTTACGAATATTTCACGTAACGGAAAATATACATAATCAACACGTGTATTGAAAACACGTGCAATATACGTAAAAACACAAGGATTAAAAATAGTTGTTTAAGTTGGCTCAAAATAGGATAAAATAAGTTTTGGGGAGATGAAAAATGTATAAATAGATGAAATAAAAAAATACGTAGGAAAATACGTTATGACTATTACTCGTAACAGTGCGAAGTACACGTGCGTAACGCACGTGAAGAAAAACTGTTATAACTCAATTTTGCGGGGTGTTACATATTTTTCCAACATTAGAGGGAGTCTGTCATCAATAATCCCTTCACACTGTACTCTTTTTCCTTTGTCGCTCCAAAAGGTTTCTTGGAAATGTTTTAATGAGGCAGTGTCGCACGTTCGCCAATATCTCACATGGATATATATTATTTTTTCCTTTGATCAGGTTTTATCCCATTAGTTTTTCCTGCCATGTTTTTTAATGAGGCACGTACCATGTATAATGGATATCCAAATGGAAGTATTGTAAATACATGGTAGTGGATGACTACCATAAACACTTATTTACATCTATCATATGAAGACTGACATAAGCTCTAAACACTCATTTATATCCATCATATGAATAGTTTTGTAAGATATTTTGTAAATGATATAATTGTTTACCTAAATCATGAAAGCCTTTAAATAAAGGGCTTACGAACATGAATGAGTTAGAACTTTTTGGGGATTACTATTTTCTCTATTCCTTCAATATTTCTTTTAATTTATAACAGAGATAAATATATGGGCCAAAATCGACCAAAATCTACATTCATATAGATTTTTGGATTTCATAGTGGGACTAATGTGTTACTAATTAAAGATATAGTGACCTAACCAGATTTTCCTTTTGACTGGAGGACTAGAGGGGTTAGACTTTTTTTTAAGGGTGTTATATTTTAGGGTTTTAACACGTGTATCCTATCAAATAAGATAATATCATATATACCTCTCACAAATGAATATTATCATATTTGCCCCTAAGAATGTGAGGATTAACCATATATATCCGTTAGCTTAGAAGATAGTTGAGATTGAGATTTAGATTGAGGTTGAGATTGAGATTGAGATTTCTGGTTTAGGGATGAAGTTGATGATGCGGCTGTGAGGTTTGGATATTTTTTATGGAGGAGGGTTCGTGTCACATCCCGCTTCCCATTATACGGAAACACAGGCACGTAACTGAAACCCAGCGAATGATATAAGTATACCAACTCATATCATCCATGAACTGTACAATACCAGTAAGCTCAACAATACAATAATAATCACAGGAACAAGAATATAATGTAATATCCAATATCTGAGATACAAGAACTTACAGAATGCCGAGAATTCCCAATGCAGTAGCAGTATGTCGAGATCCTTCAGTGTCATCATTTGTACATGTATAAAATATAACTCAAAAGAAGATGGAGAGTACTCGTTAGAGCAAGCTTCAGAAGACAAGTAGTAGCAAGCAGTGAAACAATACGGTACAATAAAAAAGTAAAGAAGAAACTGGGATGATATCATAGGTCAATAAATGATAAACGATAATAAGATCAAAAGTTGATAATCAATCGTACAATGGTCGATAGATAATAGTCAATAATCAGTAAAAATAATAATCGATAAACGATGGTCAATAATAGAATCATTATTCGATAGTCAATAATGCATTGGTCAATAATCAATGATCGATAAATAAGGGTCGATCAACAATAGTCAATAGGGCCAATAGTCGATAGTCAATAATCAATAAACGATAGTCGATAAACAATAATCAATAATCAATAAATCAATAGTGTATACCTTTAGGTCTATCAATCTTTTATTAACATATCTAATGCATGCAATCATGTGTCTCATACCACAGTTTCGGGTGCATACAATCAAGTGAAGTTTAGACTATAATGGTGAACTCTACAGATCATGTACTCGGCAACGATAATCAATAACTAGTATCCATAATCAATGATCAATAACAAGAATTTGTCCACGATGATACACGATAACAATAAAATATAGGAAAACACAGGCCCCTCATCCGAGTATAGTCTCCGATTGTTCACTACCAAGTTGACCTTTATTTTTCCCGGCTTGTTATTATTTTATTAACACGAATCATGAATATGCAATCTATGGAAAAAGTGTCGAGAATTATGCAATGGGCACAATTGATGCGAACAATAGTATCAATACAATATCTAGAAGGTACCAAGACTATGCAATACATGAAATATACATAGTTCAAATCATTAAATATGAAAAATAACGGGTTTATATCCAAAAACGTAACAATACAAGTTCTGGATAGCAGTACATATTCCAAATTCACTTTCCAGTTGCTATGGGAAGGCAAATCCGATTCCGTCAGAGAATCTAGAAAGTAGACTCTCTGCCGATTCCAACGCATATTCACATGATACATTATAAATACAGTAGCTATGCATATAAATTCATTCTTTACTGATTTCGTGTACATGCTCGATTCTCGAAATTATAACATGAAAATACTAAAACGGTAATAACTTACAATCTATAAATCGGATTGAGAATCTGTACGATATTACGGATTCCAGACTCGGTGTGCTACAATTTCTATGTATAAAGTTCTAAGTTTCAGTGTTAGGAATGGGGTCGAAACCTCAGTACAAGCTCATGCAAGAGAAATGATAGTATATTCAAGTACTCAAAAACATGATAGAAAAAAAAAAGAATCAATAATGAATTCAATTAGATACGATCAATTCAATAACTACTTGCCGAATTTCAAGAAAATACTTCCACATAAACAATAAAAAGTGTACAAGAGATGCTTGCCTATTATATGATGAGTGCGAGCACTATGCCAATGAGCAACAGCAACGACGAGTAAGAGCAAGGCAGCAGTAACACAACAACGAACAACAGAGAGTGATGACAACAGCAAGGTGCATGACGATTGCTGCGATCATAGCAAGTGCACGTCACACAGCACGTGTAACAGCAAGAACTGTAGCCACCAATGTGCGAGAAGGTGGCTGCAATGTGAGGCAGTAACATAGGGAGAGGGTGGCAGCAACAATGGGGCAGCTAGCGAGGGTTGTCGTGGCTTGGAGAAGAGGGTCGAGATGCAGTCGGGTGGCGAGGGAAGGTGCACGATGCTGGAGTATGATGGTCTCGAGGTGCAGTAGCAAGGAAGAAGGTCGGGGCTATGGTGTCGAGTGGTTGGGTGTGGACTAGGGGCAGAAAGAGGTGCACGAGTTCAGAGCTGGTGGCGCACGATGCTATGGGAGGCAAGCAATCGAGGGGATGCAGGCGTTGGTTGATGTCGGTGGTCCTTAGCCGTCGAGGAGGCTACGGGGGGGTGTTGCCAGGAGGTGGAAGGAGGCAGCGGGTGGTGCTCCGGTGTGCGGGGAGTGGTAGCAGTTTAGAGGCATGTCAGGAACAGCGAGCGGTTGGATGTTGTAGCTTCTTGATTTTGATGACTACAACAAGATACACATACGTTCTATTCAACATGTCTCTTGTACTGTGTACCCAAAGCTTTTAAGGTTCAAGATCAAGCTACAAAACAAGTGTCACTCCAAGCTTCAAAACATCTTCAAAGTGATCAGCTCAAGATCAAAAGAGTGTCTATGTAAATTTATGTACAAAATTATAATCTTTGATCTTCTTGCTTAGAAATCTTGTAAAAGCCTTGATGAAACACACACACACACACACATCCCCTAGGTCTAAAATAAAGTTTATTAAAAAAACCAAAAATGTCAAATTCAAGCTTGTATGAGTTCAGCTGTCAAGTACTAGTCGACTTACATTGCTAAACAGTCGACAGTTCAAGTAAGAAATAATCTAAACTTACTCAAGCTCTGACCAGTCGACTCTTTTGGTAACCCAGTCTACTGTTCGAGCAGTTTTGACAGTTTTCTGAGTATTTAAATTTGATTTTCGAATTCAAATATTCTCTGTCGTTTGATGGAAGTTTGTTAACTGTTTTCCAATGACACTGGAATGTCTACTATATAAATAGAGTCCAGATTTCACTTGGAAAATGTTACCTATTGCATTAAACAAGTCTTTACTTTTTGTTTAAGTCTTTGTGAAAAACAACTTAAAGTTTTCAAAGAACTCTTACTCTCTTAGACTTGGTTCTCTAATCTCAGTCTTGTATAACAACGATTAAGTTTAAGACTACGATTAGAATTTAACCTATAGCCTCAATACAAAAAGCACATTCAAAAATCAAGGCTTTAGGTGTTGTAATTTTCGATTTCCTTGTTGTTCAGTCTCAGATTGTGAGAGTGGTCCTCTCGGTTGGAGAGAAGAGCTCTTGGTGTAGAGTCAGTGTTTACTCTAGGTTGTAGAGTGGGGTTTTGCTTTCTCTAGTGGTGCGAGAGGTCTACGGGTTTGGCATAGTTGTTCCCAAAGGTCATAGGGTATTCTTGTAAATCTTTTCAAGAATAGTGAAAAATCTCAAGTGGGTTGCTTGGGGACTGGACGTAGGTCGGAAGGACCAAACCAGGATATATCATTGTGTTTGTATTGCTGAGTCTTTGTGGTTTGATCTTTCTAACTTGTAAATTTAATTTCGCTGCATTTTATTTTTGTCTATGTCTGATCAGTCAACTAGTAGCCCTATTAAGTTGACTTACTGACTCGTTCTTGTTCAAATTGATCAAGTCTTTTATTTCTGTCGAGTCAGTTGACTGGTTTCTTTGTCCCAGTCGACTTAACAGGTGTTTCAAGTTGAATAATTTTTAATAATTTTTAATAACACTATTCACCCCCCTCTAATGTTATCTGCCTTGCATACAAGATCCAACATTTGGTATCAGAGTCTGGTTAATCGCAATGGCATCTACTTCTTTTTCAAATTCAAATCAATACCACGAAGGTCAATCTACATAAAGGCCGTCTCTCTTTGATGGAACAAACTACAACTACTGGAAATGTTGAATGAAGATTTATTTACAATCCATCAACTATGAGATTTGGAACATGACCGAGACGGAGTTTACGTTGCCTACTCTTCCTTAAGCTCAATGGAATGACGATATGAAGAGTAATACCATGAACAATGTAAAGATGATGAATGCTTTCTTTAGTGCACTTACCAAAGAAGAATTCAGTCGTGTGTTAACTGCAACAACGACATACCAAATATGGCATACTCTTGAGGTAACACATGAAGGCAAAAATAAGCTCAAGGAATCTAAAATTTCTGTTCTTGTTCACAGATTCGAGATGTTTCGGATGAAGGAGAAGGAAAGAGTATCAAAGATGATAACAAGATTCACCGACATCACAAACTCTCTTGTGGCTCCTGGCAAAACATATATTGTAGCGGAGATGGTGAGAGAGGTTCTTCCCGCTCTTACCCCCAAATGGGAAAATAAGACTACCACAATTGAAGAAGCAAATAATTTAACACAACTTTCGCTTGAAAATCTTATTGGAAATCTAATTGCTTATGAAGTACAATTAGAGGAGCGCAAGAAGAACTTAGAACCGCAACAAGCCAAAAAGAAAACTCTTGCTTTCAAGGCTATTTCTGAATCAAAAGATGATGAAGATGATGAAGAAGAAATAGCTATGTTCACAAGGAAATTCAAAAAATTCCTTCAAAAAGGTAAATTTAATTCAAAATTAAAGGATACTGATGAGCCTCCTACTTGTTTCAAATGCAATAAGATAGGTCACATGAAGAAGGACTGTCCATTAAAGAATGCTAAAGTCTAAAGACAAAGTCTCAAACTTCAAGAAGGACAAATTTACCAAGAACTAGTACATGAAGAATAAGAAAGCCTACCAAGAAACGTAGGATGATAGTGATTCATCTTCGGAAGAAGAAAATGAGGAATCTAATGAAGTTGCAAACGTGTGCTTCATGGAAAATCAAAGCGATGTAAGTGATAGTATAGATTCTAGTGATTTGTTAATGAAATTATTCAAGAATTAAAAAAGGAGAAAATAAAAGGTAAGAATCTAGAGAAAGTTAATCAAACTCTTTCTCAAGAAAACCTTGATTTACAAGTTGAAGTCAAGTCTTTAACTTCTCGTATTTCCAACTTGGATATAGATCTTATATCTCTAAAAGGGAATTATGAAGAGATATCTAAGAATGTATCTAAGTTCAATAGGGAAAAAGAGAATTTAAATAAAGTTTTTCAAAATCAAGTTCAGTCTAATAAAAGATTTGGACTTGGTTTTCAAAAAATTCTTGAAAAAGGTCATTCTTCTAATAACACTAGTAATAACAAGCTTTATTCTGCTTCTAGTGTAAAGAATAAGTTGTATGATTTCTTTGAAAAGCCAAAAATTATTTTTAATCATGAAAATGGAAAGTTTTCCGAAAAGACCAGTCGACTGGCCCCTCAAATAAGTTAACTGTCCAGAATGATGCAGGCTTATTCGAAAAGACAACAGCCTCATATAAGTCGACTAGTTTCGCCTCCCAGTTGATTGAAGTCACAAAATAGTCGACTGATGGGTAAAAATAAGTTCACTGGATAGTGTAAAAATATTTGGGTTCCAGTTAACCTGTGTCTAAATGAAATGATTTCTTATATAAATTCCTTTGTAAATAATGTGTGTAATTCTGTTAATTTTAAACCCACATGTGGGGGTAAATCAAACTCACTTTGGGTTCGGTTTTCCACGCACTAATCTTTCACGGACCCAATGAAAAAGGTACCATATTCACAAATAATATTTTGTAGGTACCTAAAAGGGAACAATGGATACTTAACAGTGGATGTTCTAAACACATGACTGGCCATGCAAACTTGCTCTCTTCCATTCAAGATATAGATGGAGGAACTGTTACTTTTGGTGACAATAATAAAGGAAAAGTCATCGGAATAAGTATGGTTGGTAAGAATACTACTCCAATTATTGAAGATGTACTCTTAGTTAGTGGATTAAAGCATAGCCTGTTAAGCATTGGTCAATTATGTGATAAGGGTTATAAGATAATATTTGAAAAAGATGCATGCTTGATTTATGATTCTTCTTTGCAAAATGTGATTTTTCAAGGTGTTAGAAAAAATAACATATATGAACTTTGTTTAAAAACAAATGAGTTTTCGGATGATTTTTGCTTAGTTGCCTCGAACAACGATTATTGGCTTTGGCCTAAAAGATTTGGACATGTAAACATGAAAAATATCACTAAAATCTCTAAGAATAACCTAGTTAAAGGACTGTCAAAATTATCTTTTAAGAAAGATAAAATGTGTAATGCATGTCAACTAGGAAAACAAGTAAAATCCACTTTTAAAACAAAGAAAATGATTTCTACTAGTAGGTCTCTCGAATTGATTTGATCCATATGGATTTATTTGTTCCTACTAGAGTCGCTTCCTTAAATAAAAGTAGATATGTATTTGTTTTAGTCGATAATTATTCAAGGTTTACATGAGTATTTTTCTTAAGACATAAAAATGAAGCTTTTGAAGAATTTGCAAATTTCTGCGAACGTGTTCAAAATCAAAAAAATCTCTAACCAAAGTCACTATTAGAAGTGATCATGGTGGAGAATTTGAGAATGACATATTTTCAGAATATTGCAACAAGAATGGTATAACACATACTTTTGCATTTACTAGAGCTTCACCACAAAATAGAGTGGTTTAAAGAAAGAATAGAACTTTGCAAGAATGTGCACTTACCATTCTTGTTGAAAGTAATTTGCCTAAATACTTCTGGGCTGAAGCTATTTCTACAGCATGTTATGTCATAAATAGAATACTAATTAGGCCAAAGGTAAAGAAGATTTGTTTTGAGTTGTTTTTTGAACGTGTTCCTAAAGTCTCTTACTTTAGAATATTTTGGTTGTAAGTGTTTCATATTAAACACAAAAGACAACTTAGATAAATTTTATGCTAGATCTAATGAAGGTATCTTCATTGGATATTCAAATAGGAGTAAAACCTATAGAATTTTCAATAAGTCATCATTAACTATTGAAGAATTTATGCATGTCACATTTTATGAATCTTTACCTTCATATAGTGTTATTCAAGATGATGAAATTGTATCTTCACCACTAGATAACATTGGTAAATCACTTGAGCAAATTACTCTAGATAAGTCGACTGATGTGTTGAATCAGTCGGCTTATAGGTTCATTAAGATGACTGATCCTGTAAAGATGACTCCATCTTTACCAAAGTCATTTGTTGAAGTTCGAGATCATCCTCATGACTTAGTTATTGGTAACATCTCACATGGCATTCAAACACGATCACATTTTAATATGATCTATCATGCTGCCTTCTTATCAGATTTTGAACCCAAAAATATTCAAGAAGCATGTGAGAATGAATTTTGGTTGAATTCTATGCAAGATGAACTTAACCAATTTGTAAGGAATGATGTATGAGATTTAGTTCCACAACCCCCTGATCATACTATTATTGGTACCAAATGGGTATTTAAAAATAAGTTAGATGAGTCAGAACAAGTTGTTAGGAACAAGGGTAGACTAGTTGCCCAAGGATATAATCAAGAAGAAAGTATTGGTTTTGATGAAACATATGCTCCTATTGCTAGACTAGAATCAATTAGAATTTTGTTATCTTTTGCATGTTTTATGAATTTCACACTTTTCCAAATGGATGTTAAAAGTGATTTTTTAAACGGTTTCATAAGGAGGATGTTTATGTTAAGCAACCACCAGGTTTCGAACATGAACAATTTCCTAGCCATGTTTTTAAATTAAAAAAGGCTCTAGATAGTCTTAAACAAGCACCTCGTGCTTGGTATGATCGTCTAAAAACCTTTCTTCTAAAAATAGGTTTTGAAATTGGTAAAATAGACACTACATTGTTTATTAAGCAAATAAATTCAGACATATTAATCATACAAATCTATTTAGATGACATAATTTTTGAATCAACTAATAGTAATCTGTGTCAAGAGTTTGCTACTACCATGCAAAATGAGTTTGAGATGAGTCACATGGGTGAACTCAATTACTTCCTTGGACTTCAAATAAAGCAGTTTCAAAATGGTATATTTATTAATCAAGAAAAATATGCTAAGGAGTTACTCAAACGATTTGGCATGGATGCCACTAGTAGTAAGACCACACCTATGGCTACTACTACTACGCTTGACAAAGATGAATTAGGTAAGAGTGTCGATCAAAAGCTCTATTGAGGTATGATTGGCTCACTCTTAAATATCACTGCTAGTAGACCAGATATTATATTTAGCGTATATTTGTGTGCTAGATATCAGTCTGATCCAAAAGAATCTCACTTAAAAGCAGTGAAACGAATTTTAAGATATATTAAAGGCACATCTGAATATGGTTTATTTTATCCTCGAACCAATAATTTTCAGTTACTGTCTTATAGTGATGCTGATTTTGCTGGAAGTAAAACTGACCGCAAAAGTACTAGTGGAGCCTGTCACTTTTTGGGACATTCCCTAGTATGTTGGTGTAGTAAAAAATAAATTTTCGTATCTCTATCTACTACAGAAGCTGAATATACTGCTGCAAGTTTGGCTTGTGCTCAAATCTTATGGATGAAACAAACCCTTTTAGATTATGGTATTTCTTTTTCAAAACCTTCTTTAATGTGTGGCAATACCAGTGCCATTAATCTTTCTAAAAACCCGGTTCAACACTCACGTACGAAACATATTGAGAATCGACATCATTTTCTATGTGATCATGTTTTAAAAGGAGATATTTTATTGGAGTTTATTTCATTGATAAACAAATAGCGGATATATTTACCAAATCGTTGAAAGAAGACATTTTTACAAAGTTAAGAAGAGAACTAGGAATCTGTTCATATCATGATATTTCCTAAAATTATACCTAGCTTAAGTATTTGTTTCGTTCTTAAAATTATTGAATGAACAGTCGATTATATTGGTTTTACAGTCGACTGACGATGCTTTATAACTTATACATTCTTTTTAAAAACTCTGTTTATTTTTGAATTTTTTTTGTTCTCGTCTCAGTCGAATTCCCTCTTGGCCAGTCGACTGTCGAGACTATGTTCAGATTTTTTTTATGTTCTGTGAATCATCACTTGTTTGGGGTTTCTTTTGCTCTTCTTAGACCCGACCCGCTCTACTTTTAATATCAATTTAATCTCCACCATCAATCACTCCTATCTTTTAATCTCCACCATTAATTTTTTAACTTCTCTAGTAAAAAAAAACTAGTTCCAATTCACTTTTCCCCTTTTACTCATCTTCTTCCTGACCAGATGGCTGCTGAGATTTCTTTTTGGAGCACGCTGATCAGATCGTAGATTGGAGATTCGCAGATTAGCGCTTGCTTCTTTGCTCGAAGTTTCTTCAATTTGGTCTTATTGTCTCTCTTTGATGTTGGGTAAACATTTTCCTCTTATCTTTTAGGTCTTTTAGGTTGTTTTACTATCTTTATGTCGAAATCCAAAAGATCTAGGTCTTATGCTCCTGTTGAAGATGAACAAACCCGTCCTAATTACCTTCAATATTTGAGGAATCCAAACCTTGTTGAAAAATATTTTGCCATTTGCCAATTGGTTATTTTTCCAGTAAATTTATTAACTTTCCTGATTTAGAGAAATATCCAATTGCTCCACAATTTGAACAGTGTGGATTGTTTGATCTTTTATCTCTCGTAAATCAACCTCATTACTATCCGCAACTTATTTATTTGTTTTATGCTAATATGAAAGTTGCTAGTAATGAAGATGGTACTGAGATAAAAATCACTACCTCTGTTAAAAATATGACTATGAAATTGAGTGTTAGGAAATTGGGAAAGATTCTGAAAATTCCTTTTGATGGATTGGATTTAGGAGAACTTGAACTTGATGATCCCTCCATTTTGTCTAAAATATTTCTTCCCAAATATTTCCTTCAAGGTCCTCCTATGACCAATAAAAACATAACCCCGCTTGCTAAGCTTGTTACAATAATATTATCCATAAAATAGGAAGCTACGATTAATTTTCACATGAATTACAGGCGGCTGTTTATGCTATTTTTGGAAATATTCATATCGATTGGAGTCAAGTTATCTTTAGTTGTCTCCACAAATCTCACTCCTCTTTCTTACCTTATGGGGCTATTCTAACTCATATCTTTAGCCAATTTAAGGTAGATTTAGATCGGGAGTCTAGTGTTGTGTCTCGTTTTGAAAGTTTTGATCGGGCCAGTCTTGCCCGTATGAAATTGCTCCATACTCCTCCTCATTCACCTACCCGTAATGCTCCTCGTAATGCTCCACCTATACCTTTGGTCACTTCCATTACACCTCGTTCTTCGGCATCTAGTTCATCTTCCATTCCACCTAGGGCAAGCTTTTCTCATCCTGAAAGTCTCTATTCATCTGTAAACTACATTATGGACTGTCAGGATCTCATTTTGGGTCGACAGGATTCTCTAGAGGCTAGTCTTGACAACCTCATTCAGTTGTTTTTTCGGCAATTTCCTCCACCCACTTCTGCCCCTGACAGTGATGAAGACGAAGATTGATGTTGCATGTCTTGTCTTTTGCATTTGGATTATGACTTTTGTAAGACTTTATCTTTGTGTTTGGATTGTGACATTATGTTCTTTATGTTTATGTATGTCTTTATGCACTATATTTGGATGCTTATGTCAGATTTTTTTTTCTCTCTATCTTTGGATTTCCCCTTGGTATAATTTCTGTTTTTGTTGATGTCAAAGGGGGAGAATAGTTATGATCTTATTGTTGAGTGCATGTGTGCATGTTCTATCTTCTTTAGGGGGGAGAAAATTTCCTAAAGAAGCAAATTTCCTTTTGCATCTCTATAGGTGTGTTATGTTCAGGAGAAGCATGTTGCTTAAAATCACTATTATATTGTTTATTTATTGTGTTGTCATCATCAAAAAGGGGGAGAATGTAGCTTCTTGATTTTGATGACTACAACACGATACACATACGTTCTATTCAACATGTCTCTTGCAGTGTGTACGCAAAACTTTCAGGGTTCAAGATCAAGCTACAAGACAAGTGTCACTCCAAGCTTCAAATCATCTTCAAAGTGATCAGCTAATATCAAAAAAGTGTCTATGTAAATTGATGCACAAAATTGTAATCATTGATATGTTTGCTTAGAAATCTTGTAATAGCCTTGATGCAACACACACACACACATCCCCTAGGTCTATCGACTGTTCTAGCAACTTTGACAGTTTTCTGAGTATTTAAATTTGATTTTCGAATTCAAATCTTCTCTGTCGTTTGATGGCTGTTTGTTAAGTGTTTTCCAACGACTCTGGAGTGTCTACTCTATAAATAGAGTCCAGATTTCACTTGGAAAATGTTACCTATTGCATTAAGCAATTCTTTACTTTTTGTTCAATTGTTTGTGAAAAAGAACTCAAAGTTTTCAAAGAACTCTCACTCTCTTAGACTTGGTTCTCTAATCTCAGTCTTGTATAACAACGATTAAGTTCAAGGCTGTGATTAGAAGTTAACCTATAGCCTTAATACAAAAAGCACATTCAAAAATCAAGGCTTTAGGTGTTGTAATTTTTGATTTCCTTGTTTTTCACTCTCGGACTGTGAGAGTGGTCCTCTCGTTTGGAGAGAAGGGCTCTTGATGTAGAGTCAGTGTTCAGTCTAGGTTATAGAGTGGGGTCTTGCTCTCTCTAGTGGTGAGAGAGGTCTACGGATTTGGCATAGTTGTTGCCAAAGGTCATAGGGTATTCTTGTAAATCTTTTCAAGAATAGTGAAAAATCTCTAGTGGGTTGCTTGGTGAATGGACGTAGGTCGGGAGGACCGAACTAGAATATATCGTTGTGTTTGCATTGCTGATTCTCTATGGTTTGATCTTTCTAACTTGTAAATTTATTTTCGCTGCATTTTATTTCTGTCTGTGTCTGATCAGTCGACTGGTAGCTCTATTAAGTCAACTTACAGACTTGTTGTTCTTGAAATTGATTAAGTCTCTTATTTCTGTCGAGTTAGTCGACTGGTGTCTTTGTCCCAGTCGACTTAACATGTGTTTCAATTTGAATAATTTTTAATAACACTATTCACCCCCCTCTAGTATTATCTGCCTTGCATACAGGATCCAACAGATGCAGGGGGTAAGGATGCACGCTGTTGGTGGTTACGGTGGCTATTGGAGAAGCAGATGCAGTTGTACGAGGTGGTAGCAATGTGGGGGCTGGCGTGGAGATGGTGAGCGGTGGTGGTGACTGGAGGTTGTGGGTGGCTTCGGGTGAAGCCTGCGCGCATGGGAGGACGAGGGAAGATAGGGTGCGATGGGGTAGGGGTTGGTCGGTGTGGGAAGCGGCAACAACGACGAGGAAGGTGATGGGTTCGGGCGGTGCTGCTAGGAGGTGGAAGGAGGGACAATAACGTGGGGGTGACAAGATGCTAGCGGTCAGTGTGAAGCACGGGGATGAGGAGTGGTGGGTCGACTGGGTGATCAGTGAGGATGGAGGTGTTGGATGATGGAGGGACGGCGGGGGTGTTGCGGTGGTGAGGTGCTGGCTTGGAGTGGTAATGGCGGTCAGCATCGGCAAGTGGTTTTAGGTTGTGGAAGGCAGTGGTGGTGATGAAGAGGGGCTGTCGCGATGGTGGTTGGTGGTTGGCAGGCAGTCGGGGTCGAGATGCAGGCGGAGGAGGAAGGACGGGGTAGTAGAGTATCGGGAGGTTGAAGGCGATTGGGGGGGGGGGGAGGGGGTAATTAGATTAGGCTTAATGAATAAATTAGGGATTAGGAGACTAATAATAGGGATTAGTGGGGAGTTAGTTAGAGATTAAGGGGATAATGGAGAGATAATGAGGATATGTGCAGTTAGGGAATTTTGGGTAGGGTAGTTAGGGTTAACGTGTTTCGGGTTAGACTAGGATTTGAGTTTTATATTGGCTTCACAATAAAATAAAGAATCACAATTTTATAGAATGAGCTTGGATAAATGAAACTAGTTGTTATACCAATAAAATGGGCTCTAGAATGTTTTGTTTAGGTTGGGCTTCACAAAAAGAGATCAAATAATAATTACAATAGTATGGATTAAAATTGGGTTTTGACAAAATAATAGATAATTAACAGAAATATTGTGGAATGGAATATAATTTGTGTGGGTTTTCACAAGATAATCATATAATCAAATAGTATGAGCTAGAATATTTTGGTTCAAAAATAATAATAGACACAACTTAAATTAATAATTGGAATGGACTTAATATTAAATAATAGTAACATGAAATAAATATTACTAGTAAGTTATGATAGAGTGGATTAAAATTTCTGGGTTCCACAAAAATAATCGAATGAAAGCAAATTAGATCTAATAGAATGACATGATTTATGTCAAATGTTTGGAATACAAGAATTGGAAGAGAGAGAAAAAGAAATACAAATAAAATCCATACAATTAGAAACGGGGGTTACAGTTCGGCCGGAGGTGATGGTTGGGCGGCAATAATAGAGTGAAGTTGGGTTGCCGGTAGAAATTGGTATTTGCTGGAGAGGAAGATTATGAAACAGTAAGATTTTTTTTACAACCAATGGTATAAACTGAAAAGCATCCAAGCACCAGCATTCTATAATCGAATCCGACCCAAGGAAACATTACAATCATCGGAAAAAATTCTAATCGAGTGTCAACTTGAGATGAATCTCAGATTGATAGCGGCAAATGTGATAATATTCATTTGTAAGAGGTATATACGATATTAACTTATTTGTTAGGGGTACACGTGTTAAAATACTATTTTTTAAGTTTCTGGGTAGCATCTGCGCCCTTAATTTGCTCCTTAGTAGCTTCTTTCCTGCACATGCCAACTCCCTGTTGGTTAGACCTTTAAATGTCATTATCACCTTTACAACCACATAGTCACTCTCGTCAAACTGTTAGCTACTAGCTATGCCAGGCAAGCTCAGAGATCACATGAACATAAAATTCTAGCAACTCCTCAACGAATTGATCGTGCGATGGTGGAATCCACAGTTCAGAAACACACAAAGTCCACGCCTTGAACACCAATGACCCGGATGGAAGACTAGAATGAAAGAGCAACAAAGAGAACCTTGAGTTTCACCTGAAGCTCTACAAAGGTTCAAGGCAGTTGTCTAGCATTGAGTTTGGATCTTATCCGAGCGTGATTGTGCAATAGGTCTTTTTCTTGACTCTGCCAATGTGACTATTTAGTCACACAGAGTTACTCCCAAATTTCCTCGTGAATCAGTGTGTCGTTTCACTGAATAAACATTGAGCCTCAACTTGCACGCTCTCCCAGAAGGTGCCAAGAGTAAATCACACCATTTTTCCTACGACATGATTTGTGTACAATTCATTGGCTGAAAATTTTCATATTTTCAAGACTTATGCAAGAATACTAACTCAAAATCTATGTTAATTAGAAACAATGTTTAATGCGTGCACTTAAATAAAAAGTCACAGTAAACTAAAAGGAACGGTTACAATCTATGGAGCCTTTGGCTGCCACATGAGACTCAAAAGTAATCTGATTCAGTGGCTTAATAAGCAGATCTGTAATCATATCTTTTGTTGGAATGTAAACCATATCTATCTTCTTATTTTCACCGAGTGTTTTTATGAAATGGTATCTCATTTGTATGTGCGTGCTTCGACTTGTCAAGATACTTGAGATCTTTGCTTAGCGTTAGGGCTGACATGCTGTTAAGGTAAAGAGTGATGGATAGTTGTCCACGGCCACATCTATAAAGCTACTTATGGAACCTCCTCAACCAATGACCTTTTGAGCTGCTAAAGAACTGGCAATGTACTTGGCCTCCATGGTGGACATTGCAACACAAGGTTATTTAATTGTTGCACCTGGAAATGGCCCCGCCGGCAAATATGAGCATGTATCAACATGTAGATTCGTGCTTATCTAGGTCACTACCCTAGACTGCATTGTTGTAGTACTTGAGTCGGATGTCACCCCCTTCCTACCATAACTGCTAGTCCACAATCTTGCATAGGCACCTCATAATACGTTTAACTGCTTTTCAATACACCTATCCAAAGTTACTTTGGTTTCTGCTCACAACTCCTATTGCATGGCAAATAATACCCGATCTGGCTCATAACATAGCATATATCAAATTTCCAACTGCACTAGCTAGCATAGAAAACATTTGCCAATGAACTTCCTAAATCACTCTTTGGACACAAGTTTTTGCAAAGGATAGATCCCTTCTCAACTAGGGTGACAATCGGTTTAGAAGTGTCCATAAATGCTCAAGAACCTTTTTTGTATAAGCCTCTTGACTCTGTTGAAATATAGTAATTGTATATTCTGTTTCCTAATATATAGGAAACAGATTCTCCAAATATCTCATCTCGCTAATCTCCTCTCAATCTCGTTTCTTCTTCTCCAAGAATGTTATTCATATATATAGATGTATACAGAAAAGAAATAAAACAACAAGAATAATTTTTATTTTCCCCAAATCGATTTTTCAACATGGTATCAGAGCCTAACAAGATCTAGGCTTGGTGGAGAGTAAGGAAAAGAGATCCGAACCTGTTATTCTTCTCTTTCTTGTTCTCTGATCACCACCGATCCCGATCCTGACGAACTTCATCCCCGAACTCTTGCACCTCGATCCCGTCGAAGCTGATGCCGTCACCGTTGCGACCCCGCAGCCAGCAACCCCATCTTCCTCAACCATCGAGAACCCCGCTGCATACTCGTCGAGAAACCATCCCGAGAACCCCGCTGCATACCCTCATCAACGTCGCCACACCATCGACTTACGCCCGATCCCGTCACCACCTCTTCTTGATCGACGCAGCGCCGCCTGTGCTTCACCGCCAGTCGACGTCGACGCCACCGTCGCCTGCGACACCGACCACCAGCGCCGACCGTCGCCCCTACCATTACTGGCTGCTGCCTCGTTTCCAGAAGGTTCCAAAGCCTCGTCCGTTTCATCGACAACGTCATCGTCCGCGTCGACTGCGTCATCTCCGATGATCCCTCCTCCATTACTATTCAAACTTCGCTCACCTCGTCATCGGCAGCATCGTGAAGCCGATCCAGGCTTTGGGGCAGATCCATTCATTCAGTTATTGATGCCGTTTCATTCAGTTACTGTTGTTGTTAGTGTTTTGGCTCTAAGTTTTTTTATCTAGATCGGATCTAAAAAGAGCTATTCTATCGGAGGGTGCTGTTTGTGGTGTTGCTAGTTGCTGTTCTTGGCCAAGTTGTGTCATTTGCTATTGGTTGCTGAAAATCAAATCCGTTGTTTTCTTGTGCCGCTACCATGGGACAAACTGATGGAGCTGAGAAGAGTATTGGACTCGCCTCTACATTAGTTACAACTGCAGGTAATGATGGTAAGGTATTTAATATTTCTGCTTCTATTATGAATAGTGCATGGATAATTGATTCGGGTGCTACCGATCATATAACTTTTGATTCTAGACAAGTTCAAAATTTTCAACCATCCACTAAATCAACTGTGTCCACTGCCAATGGTGATCCTGCCACTATTACTGGCGAGGGTACCATACACCTCACAAACAACCTAATCTTAGATACTGCCCTAGTTGTGCCATCCTTGAATTTCAACCTATTATCTGTTGCCCAAATAACCACTGCCTTACATTGCAATGTAGTTTTTTGGCCTTCACATTGTGTGTTTAAGGATATTCGAACTCGCAAGAAGATTGGTTATGGGGTTAGACACGGGAAGCTCTATTACCTAGATTTAGAATCTGAATGTTCGAGCAAGTTGAGTCAAGCTCTAAGTGTGGAAGGATCCGAAGATGAGAAGAAGAAAACAGATATTTGGCTATGACATCGACGTCTAGGGCATGCCTCCTTTGGTTATTTGAAAAAATTATTTCCAAGTTTATTTTTGAAGTTGAATATATCTGCCTTTCGGTGTGATGTGTGTGAACTCGCAAAAGGTCATCGTGTCTCTTTTCCTCCAAGTCCAAATCGAAGCTCCCTTCCTTTTATGATTATTCATTCTGATGTTTGGGGTCCATCCAAAACCACTACATTTGGAGGAGCCAAATGGTGTGTGACCTTTATTAATGACTGTACCCGTATGACTTGGATTTGTTTGATGAAATCGAAAAGTGAAGTTAGTGGTTTGTTTCAGAAATTTCACAAGCATGTTATGATTCAGTATAATTCACAGATTCAAGTTCTTAGGAGTGATAATGGCGGAGAGTACCTGAGTTCAAATCTGCAACAATATTTGGTGGAACATGAAATTGTTCATCAGACTACATGCTCATATACACCTCAACAGAATGGAATTGCAGAAAGGAAAAATAGACACTTGCTCGAAGTGGTCCGTGCTTCTCTCATCCATGGAAATATGCCACTCATTTATTGGGGAGAAGCCCTTGCTTCTGCTGCATACTTAATCAACCGAGTTCCCTCTAAAATTCTAAACTTTCTCACACCATTTCAAGTATTAACTGAAGCTGTGAATGCACTAAAAGTTGTCAACTTGCCACCTCGTGTGTTTGGGTGTGTTGCATTTGTTCATCTTCATCAACATAAACGCAATAAGTTAACTTCTCGAGCTGTCCGCTGTGTTTTCGTGGGATATGCACAGAATAAAAAAGGGTATCGGTGCTATCACCCACCAACTCAAAAAATGTTTGTGACTATGGATGTTGTGTTCCATGAAGATGAGATGTATTTTTCCTCTGAGGTTGAACTTCAGGAGGAGTATCGAAGTGAAGTTCAAACTCTTGCCTATGATGAAGTGGTTACTATTCAAACTGAACAATCAGATATAAGGGGAGAAAATCAGGATGTAAGTAATGATGATTACTCGAATGAAGACTTGGTTGTGGAAGAAAATTTCCATGAAGATCTGCAGTCAGTGCCGAACCTCCATGAAGATGAGCCATCTCCACCACCAGCACCATCTGAACCATCTCCACCACCAGTACCATCAGATCTATCTCTACTCCTAGCAGAACCTCAAAACCAATCGTCATCGCTATCCGAAGCTCCAAGAAGAGAACTCCCAGACCGTACTATAAGAGGTATCCCCAAATCCACTTATGAGCCTAATCCCACTAGTAATGTCAAGTACCCCATGAGTCATTATGTGTCCACTCAACGATTATCTGAATCAAATAAGTCATTTGTGAATCAATTATCTGCTGTATCTATTCCTAACAGTGTGCTGGAAGCCCTTACCGAAGTGAAGTTCAAACTCTTGCCTATGATGAAGTAGATACTATTCAAGCTGAACAATCAGATATAAGGGGAGAAAATCAAGATGTAAGTAATGACGATCACTCGAATGAAGACTTGGTTGTGGAAGAAAATTTTTACGAAGATCTGCAGTCAGTGCCGAACCTCCATGAAGATGAGCCATCTCCACCACCAGCACCATCTGAATCATCTCCACCAGCAGTACCATCAGATCTATCTCTACTCCCAGCAGAACCCCAAAACCAATCGTCATCGCTGTCCGAAGCTCCAAGAAGAGAACTCCCAAACCGTACTACTAGAAATATCCCCAAACCCACTTACGAGCCTAATCCCACTAGTAAAGTCAAGTACCCCATGAGTCATTATGTGTCCACTCACCGATTGTCTGAATCAAATAAGTCATTTGTGAATCAATTATCTACTGTATCTATTCCTAACAGTGTGCAGAAAATCCTTACTGATCCAAGGTGGAAAGCAGCTATGGATGAGGAGATGAAATCCTTGAAAAAGAACGAGACTTGGAAGATAGTCGAGCTGCCAGCAGGAAAGAAGCCAGTAGGATGCAGATGGATTTATACAGTGAAGTATAAGTCTGATGGTTCAATAGAGCAATACAAAGCAAGGCTGGTTGCCAAAGGGTACACTCAAACGTATGGAATTGATTATGAAGATACATTCACATCAGTGGCAAAATTCAGTACTGTTCGAGTCTTACTGACACTTGCTGCCAATCTTGACTGGTCGTTGGAGCAATTTGATGTGAAGAATGCATTTTTGCATGGGAAATTGACAGAAGAAGTCTATATAGATCTTCCACCAGGGTCGAACAGACCAGTCCAACACAGCAACAAAGTATGTCATCCGAAGAAAGCATTGTATGGACTGAAGCAGTCGCTAAGAGCCTGGTTTGGAATATTTACAAAGGCAATGAGGACATTCGGATACTATCAGAGTAATTCTGATCATACTCTATTCCTAAAAAGGAAAGAAGGTAAAATTACTGCTCTCATTGTTTACGTTGATGATATGATAGTAACTGGAGATGATCCTGAGGAGATGAAGGCATTAAAGAACTACTTGTCACAAGAGTTCGAAATGAAAGATCTTGGTCCTTTGAGATACTTCCTTGGTATTGAAGTTTCTCGCTCAAGAAAGGAGATATTTCTTTCTCAAAGAAAATATGTCTGGATTTATTGAAGGAAACTGGAATGTCCGCTTGTTAACCGATTAGTACACCATTGGAAGAATGAATGAAACTATGCAACGAAGCTGATCAAGTGCCTTGTGATAAAGAAAGATATCAGAGATTGGTTGGACGACTAATGTATCCTGCACATACACGGCCAGATTTATCATATGCTTTAAGTGTGGTAAGTCAGTTTATGCATACACATCGGGAACAACATATGGACACGGTAAAGAGAATTATGAGATACATTAAGTCAGCCCCAGGAAAAGGAGTCTTATTTACGAAACATGGACACTTGAAGGTTGAGGTATATACTGATGCTGATTGGGTAGGATCTACAATCGATAGGCGCTCAACTTCAGGATATTTCACCTTTGTTGGAGGAAATTTAGTTACATGGAGGAGCAAGAAGCAAAAATTTTTTGCACGCTCTAGTGCAGAGGCTGAGTATCGCGGAGTAGTTTTAAGTATAACAGAAGCTTTATGGCTGAAACTCCTGTTGCAGGACTTAGGTTTTGGTCCAAAGGAACCTATGAAGGTGTATTGTGACAGTCAAGCGGCGTGTGATATTGCGGCTAATCCAGTTCAGCATGATAGGACGAAACATGTAGAGGTGGACAGATTTTTCATCAAAGAAAAATCAGATGAGAAAGTTATTGAGATATCCAAGGTGAAGTTAGAAGATCAACTCGCAGATATCCTAACTAAGGCTGTTTTGACTCGGTTCTTCTAGAAATTTGTTGACTAGTTGGGCATATTCGATAGCTATGAACCAACTTGAGGGGGAGTGTTGAAATATAGTAATTGTATATTCTGTTTTCTAATATATAGGAAACAGATTTTCCAAATCTCTCATCTCCCCAATCTCCTCTCAATCTCTTTTCTTCTTCTCCAAGAATGTTATTCATATATATAGATGTATACAGAAAAGAAATAAAACAACAAGAATAATTTTTATTTTCCCCAAATCGATTTTTCAACAATACTTAGAAGTCGCTATGAACGATCTTTAGTGATCTTAATTTTGAGGATATGGTTTGCTTCACCGATGTCCTTCATCTCTAAAATGAAGGACAACCACTTCATAGGGGCAACAATCCTTGCGAGATCATTTCCAGCTATAAGTTTGTCATCAACGTGCAGGCACAACATCAAGAGTTTCCTTGGATTGTTTCAGATACACCTAGTGGTCTTGCTCAACCATTGCATAGTCAATCCCAGTGACGACGCTATGGAAGTGAAGATAACACTGCCTGAATGATTGTGTTAGACCATGGATGGAACATTTGAGTCAACACACTTTGCGCTCATGTCCCTTGAACTCTAAGTCAGGAGGCTGATCCATAAAGATCTTCTCTTCTAGTTTTGCATTAATAAAGGCAGTTTAACGGAGATTCTATAGTTGAGAACTCACACAAAGTCCATGCTTTCAATATCAAACAACCGGAAGAAGACGAGTACGGAAGAGAGCAACAAAGAAACTTCTTTATTTTTTTAGGACCCGAAGGGGGGTTAATATGGGAAATTAATTAATTGTGTCCAGTATTTTTTACCCTAGCCTCTTCAAGGGCATTGAGGAGAGGATTCATATTGGAGCCTAAAGAACCCCTCGGGTGGACTAGCAAGTAGAGGGTTGTGCCTATCGTATACCCAAATCCGCTTAATACAAACTATGATTTTAAAAATGGGTGCTAGTGAGAGACATCATACTGCAACTTTATGGATAGGTGAGAGCATCCACAGTGGTATTTGCTATTTTCTATTATATGGCAGCTACAGTAATAGCAAATGGAGGAACATCGTGCAACGGTCGTTTGTTAATTTTTTCTCATATGCGTGCGTGGCAAAAATTTAAGGGAGAGACGGGGAAACATTCCCCGTCCCACCAAAAAAAAAAGTATCAGATGAGTATTTGTAATGTATATTTAAAAATAAGTGGATGGTGTTGATATCAGATGGGTATCATATAAATTAGTCTAAGTATCCGAACCATTCATTAATGAGTATTTGTAATTGATCTGCACATCTGAGGAGATATTTAAAAAAAAAAAAAAAAGTTGGGAGAGACGGGGTATCATACCCCGAACGGGGTATGTTTCCCCGTCTGAGGACATATTAAAAAAAAAAAAATTAAAAGTGGAGAGACGGGGTATCATATCCCGGACGGGGTATGTTTCCCTGTCCGACCATTTAAAAAAAAAAAAAAAAAAATATTCAGACGATATATCCTTTCCCGTCTCACTCGATTAAAAAATCATAAAATCGGAGCGACGAGATATGATATCCCGTCCTTTATAATTCGAGAATTGGTATTTCGTTTCTCATATATGAGAAACCAGAATAAAAAGTTTGTTATAAAATGACAAAATGAAAAACCATTGCAGCGATCCGTTTTTTATAAAATGACAATTTGTCATTTATCAAAAACTATTGTGGATGCTCTGATAGACTGATAGTCAAACTAGACTCGAAAAACATAGTGATAATCTTACATTCTTAAGTAACTTTGAAGGCCTACTGCATACTATTATCGACATGCCCCTTCCCTTTTCTCATTTATATATCTATTGCACGTCATATCTACCTTCCTTCTCTTGATATATCTATATCCTTGTAGTCGCTTTGTAATACTGAGCAAGCTCACATGATCATTGCTCCTCTTTCTCTTTCTCTTTCTCAACCTCAAACAGGAGGCGAAGCATCTCCCAAAGCAGTTGCATTATCCTGCAGTTACAGTTAAGAAGGTCACCATCATATCATCATATAAATTAATCATCATATATATTAAAGATGTACGGGATTATAAAACATTGAAGACGCACATAAGGGGAGAGGAGGGAATACTTTACCAATTTTATTATTGTAACTATTGTCATAATAGTCTTTGATGCATATTAGTCATTTCTTTAAAATTACAACAACAGCAACAACAATAATAAAGTCTTTTACTCAACTAGTTGAAGTCGGCTACATGGATCCTGATTTTCCATTCTGCTCAGTTTAGTGCAATATCTTCTGTAAAATCACAAGCTATCATATCTTTTTTCACTGTTTTCATCCAAGTTAGTTTAGGTCTTCATCTACCCCTAACTCTACCCTTAATACTTATCAAATCACTCTTTCTAACGGGGACACTACTAGGTCTACGTGTGACATGTCCAAACCACCTGAGGCGATTCTCTCTTAATTTATCTTGGATTAGAGCTACCTTTAGCATGTCTCGTATATGCTATTTTCTAATTCTATCCTTGCTTGTTTTACCACACATCCATTTTAGCATCATCATCTCCGCTACAATCATTTTTTAGACATGTTGTTTCTTTGTTGTCCAACACTCTGCTCCATACATATCATTGCTGGTCTAACAATCATTTCTTTAAAATTCTGCTGAGCTAAAACTTGCAAGTTGAGCAAACCAGAGAAGGAAGGAGGCAATATAATAACAAGGGAAATGAAGGAACGTGGTAGCCTAAGGGTGCCACACCTCTACACATGCAAACCTAAAAATCACTTGTGCATCCCTCACCCTTTTGAACGTTTACTTTGTTGTCATGCCACTCTAGCTGCTCTGGTTTTGTTTAAGTTGTATATAAATGTGTGTTGCACGGGTTTTTCCCGGTTTCAAGCAAAATTGAAAATTAGTCACCATAACTTAAGAATCGTTCTACAAAGGTAAGGTTCGCGCATATGCGGCTCGCTCAGCCTGACTGTAAAGTTAAATTAGTAAATATATTACAAAACGGTGCAAGAAGAGGCCCAGAGTTACATCAGTTACATAAGTTTGACTAGATGGCTTTTTACGCTGACAACAAATAAATTAGTATGTAAATAAAAAACATAAGCATTCTTTCAATTGAATCGTTATATATTATAACATAACATATTAAAACCAGTATAACTAATTATCTCTTTCAAAAACAAAAAAAATAGTGTAGAGTACACATTCAATGTATAAATTATGAAGTAAGAAGGTTGATCCTCGATCGGAAATAGGACTGCTCGAGTTAAAAACCATGTTGTCTTTTTCTCCCAATAGTATCTCTTCTTCTTTTGGGTGGCCACTCGACAATGAGAAGATGATCCATGAACTCAACTGTGATAATCTCTTTGCAAGCTACAAACCCTTAGAAACAGACATATCCAACAATTCAATCAGTTCCACTCCTGAATTTCCTGATTTCGAGTATGATGACATCCACAACTCGAGGACTTCTATGAAGAATAAATCAAGCCACAACGAATATGAGCGTGATAGAAGGAAGAAGCTCAACAAATTGTATTCCTCCCTTAGGGAACTTCTTCCGGAGAAAGATCAAAAGGTATGCCTTTGCTCTTCCGTACATTCAAACAAACCAAAAGAAAAGAATCTAAGATATTGGAGGTCGTGGTATGCATATATTGGGAGATATTATTAGAGTATATCTCAAGAGTGACTAAAAGTGTTTTTCTTTGTTGCAGAAGAAATTGAGCATTCCATGTACTATTGCCAATGTGCTGAAGTACATACCGGAATTGCAGAGGCATATCGAAAGACTGAAGGGAAAGAAGGAAGATATTTTGATGAGGGTAGCAAAGGATGAGTACAGTTTAGCTTGTAACAAAGAGAGGATCAGCCCACTAATCTTGGCAGCACGTCTGAGTATAAATGAGCTAATGATGCAGGTATGCACCTCGAACACTAGCGCAATGGTGCGCTTTTCGGAGATTGTGAGAGTTTTGGAGGAAGAGGGACTACAAATCATGAATGCCTCAACTCAGGCTACTACCGACGAGAAAATCTTCTGTACTGTACATATTCAGGTTGGAATTCTTATGATTTAGATCAAATTATTCACGGAAGAGTCATGTGTTGAGGGAATTGTAGCTTTTTTTTTTGCCCTCTTTGACCATAGAGGGAATTATATGTTTTTTTTTTTTTTTTTTTTTTTGAGATAAAAGTGATCATTATTATATGTTAATAAGTCCCACTTGTGTTTTTTGTTGAACAGGCAAAGGATGCAATGAGGATAGAGGGCCAAATATTCTGTGAGCAATTGATAAGTTCACTGCAGGAACTAACATCATGTGCTAAGTCTCTGTAGGCATGAGAATGAAGTTTCAAATCTCACTTGTATTATATTTTCCCTCACTGGTACGATATTTTCCCAACCGTAACTCACCATTGGGTTTGTAGAAATCAAAAGCTTTTATCACTTAACATATGTTAATATGAACTGAGGATTGTTTCAGAAATTTCAAGAATATCGAGTGCTATGTGGTAATAGGAATTTCAAGTATTCTATTCATAGGAATGGCAACTATTTCATGTGCTGTTGAGAATTGGGGGATCCAGACGAACCTGATATGACAATTACGGTAAAATGTCCTCTAAAAAATTACTGCAAACTGAAGCAAGCAAAACCAGTCAGCCAATACAGATCATGTAGGAAAGATGACATGAGACTTCCCCTAGGAGAAGAAGAAAACAATGAATGAGATTGTGACTGTCAAATTCAAGTTCTTGCTCTCTCCTTCTATCCCTCAAGAAATTGTACGAGTCTGTCACTGGAAATAGAGTTGGACACTGGTTGTGAACTTCCTGTATTACTCAAATCCAAAACTTTCTCAATGTATTTCCGTTTGGAGAATTAAAGTTTTCCTGTGCCTTTCTATCTTTTGGTTATCTCATCCGAAAATTTTTAGTAGGCAAACTCAAGTCCACATAAAACTCTGCCTGACTAAATATTTAGGCTCCTTGCATCTATTATACCTATCGCCATAATCTGCCATTCAATAATCAACCTTTCTGTCTAACCGAATAGTCATCAGTTCTCACATAACTGAGCAACTTAATCTTTCCAACCATATTTACTGCATTGACCTTCTTAAGAAATGATATGAAAGAAATCACAATCAGGTCCATGATCTAACCTTGGCTGCGCTGTATGCTCATGCTCCTTTAATGCTAAAGTTCAATGTTGATAGGACTCCAGGAACATGATGGGTTAAAAAGACGGATAATCGTCATCTTGACAAAAAAAAAGTTTCTCTCTCTAGAAATAAATCTAGCGATTATCTTGACAAAAAAAGATAATTCTAGAGAGAGAATCTCTCCAAAAAAAATCCCAAAAAAGAGAAACCCTAGTTCTACAAATTGGAGGGGGCGGCGGCGGCTAGGGTTCGTCGCCCCTTCCCCGTTCACCATGCTCCCCTCCTCTCTTTTATTCCCCTCCTATCTTTCCTCTTCTCCATTTCCCCCTACCACCAGAACCCGCCACCTGCGTCCTCCACCTTCCTTGTGCGCCTCCTACCTTCCCTCTCTTCCATCGACTTGGCGTAGCGGACGAAGGATGGCGTCAACTTGGGTCGTGGAGTCGGTTGCAGTGGCCTTTGTCGGCCATGGAGTTGTGGAGACGTGGAGGGTCGTCGAATCACGGGGTCGGCGTCGTGGTGTCGGGTCGTTGAATTGCGGGGACGGCATCGGCAAGGTCACTGTTTCTCATCGATTCGGGTGTTTGGGTTGGTGAGGCAGTGAGGGTTTGAGCCCGAGGGGTATTTACACCGGGTATTGATTTGCAAGTATGAGAGGGCTGTCTTGGCTTTGAGTGTGTTTGAAGAGTTGATTAGTGTGGGGTTGTTGCATGTCAAGGGTTATGGAGGCGACTTGTGACAGAGGGGTGTCGGCGTTGGTGGCAGGGGTTGTTGACCAGTCAGTTGTCGTCACGCAGCTTCAGCCTGCAGCGGGAGGGGGGGGGGGGGAGGATTCTAATCAATCGGTGGTCATCACGCAACTTCAATCTGTTAAGTAAAGATGGGTAAACCTGTGTGCACCAAATGAACAGATCCTGCTTCTGCCTTACGGCTCTGTCCCAAAAATGGATTTTATTAAAATACTAAACGTCATCAGAAAATTTCAAAATAATTCATGCATCATCTAGACATGTATGGGATCAATCTGTAAAAATTTTATCATAAAATTCTAAGTAGTTTGTTCTCGGAAAATCTAGAAAATGACATGCAGATCAAGATTTTCTGTTCTAGTTTCAGATTTCTAACAATCTACTCTTACACAACCATTCTAAAGCTACCACTACTCATGCATGCAAGAAAATCAATAAGAAAGAACAAGAATGAGATTAGAGAACTCCCCACCCTGAGTTGTCTTGAGAGGTTTCCTTCAGTTGTTCCTCCAATGATCCTTCTCCAAGTAAGAACTCCTCTCCAATTACTCCTTTCTTTCTTTCCTTCTCTTTCTTTGTTTCCTTTCTTTTTGTGTTTTGAAATTTCCAGAGCTATGGAGTGGGAATGAGAGGTTTTAATGAGAAGGAAGGAAAGTGAGGAAAGCGGGGGGGGGGCGGGGGGGGGGGGGGGGGGTCGTAGGCCGGCCATAGGGTAGGGGTAGGCTAGGGTGGTTTTGCCAAACCATTGGTTTTATTTGAGACAAGTTTGGGCTGAATTGTTTGGGTCTTGATCAAGCTCTAAATGAGAGATGAGATGTTAGATTTGAGTGCATGCAAAGTATACCTATTGTAGTATCATACAATTGCATATTTGCATACGTACCGCACTCAAAACTAGTGCATGTATTAGTATTGGTCCGTCTCATTCTCGCGCATTATCAAGAACGCAACCATCCACACTAACCGCCAGCAAACAATAAATGCACCTCACATCAATCATACTTATATAATCAAACAACACTACAATATATACATACATACAGACAATATATATATACAAAAGCATTATATTATCCGGGATATTACATTACTCCCTCCTTAGAATCGTTCTGTCCCCAAAACGACACTAGGGTAAAAATAGCAGACAATCATCAGAAGATACTTTCCTTGATCATCTCTAATCCCTCGAGGAACACCCTCGAAAACTGACTCTTAAAGTGCTCAGTGCATCATTCCATCCTGGAGATCAATCTCACCATGTGGATCATTTTGGGGCCTGCCTTATCCCGCATCCACCGTACTAGGGATGAATCACCTTGGGGGATATCGCTTTCGTCCCTGGAATACTAGAGACCAATTCCTACTCCATAGATCATTCTGGGGCCTATTTCATCCCTCGTCTGGAATACTAGGGAATGTCTCACTCCATGGATTATTCTGGAGCCCTCACCACATAAACTCCCCATGAGTATTGCTCTCGTCCCGAAATTTTGGAGATTAATCCCACTCCACAGATCACTCTGGGGCCTATTTCATCCCTCGTCTAGAATACTGGAGAATATCTCGCTTCGTGGATCATTCTGGAGCCCTTACTCATCCTTGAATTCCTTCGTGGGTATTACTCTCGTCCTCGGAATACTGGAGATCAATCCCACTCCACAGAACAATCTGGGCCTATTTCATCCCTCGTCTAGAATACTGGAAAATATCTCACTCCTTGGATCATTCAGGAGTCAATGTCCCACTAACCTACTTGTGAATGTTGTTCTCGTCCCTGGAATACTGGAGATTAATCACACTCCACAGATCAATCTGAGGCCTATTTCATCTCTTGTCTGGAATATTAGAGAATATCTCACTCCATGGATCATTCTGGAGCCAACGATACACAATCTTCCCCTATGAGTGTCGCTCTCGTCCCTGAAATATTGGAGACCAATTCCTACTCCAAAGATCATTCTGGGGCATATTTCATCCCTCGTCTGGAATACTGAGGAATGTCTCACTCCATGGACCATTTTGGAGCCCACCTCATCACACGAACTCCCCATGAGTATCGCTCTCGTCCCGAAATATTGGAGATCAATCCCACTCCACGAAACACTCTGGGGACTATTTCATCCCTCGTCGGGAATACTGGGGAATATCTCACTCCGGGGATCATTTTGGAGTCAATGTCCCACTAACCTGCATGTAAATGTTGCTCTCGTCCCTGGAATACTGGAGATCAATCCCGCTCCACAGATCATTCTGGGGCCTATTTCATCCATTGTCTGGAATAGTGGGGAATATCTCGCTCCTTGGATCATTCTGGAGCCAACGTCACACAATCTTTCCCCATGAGCGTCGCTCTCATCCCTAAAATACTGGAGACCAATTCCTACTCCACAGATCATTCTGGGGCCTATTTTATCCCTTGTCCGGAATACTGAGGAATGTCTGGTTGATCCTGTAGGTAAGGAAAATAACACTAGAGGGGGGTGAATAGTGTTGTATAAAAATTAATTAAAAACTTGAACTTTTTGTACTGTTAAGTCGACTGAAAATAGATATACAGTCAACTGTTGCGTCAGATAAGAAGAGTATTTTACTGAAGAGTAACAAGTCTGATCAGTCGACTTAAAACCAGTCGACTTACCATACAAGTTTTTGAAATAAAACTCAGAGAAATTGAAATTGCAAGTTGAGAGAATACAACCACAGAGAGTCAATCACAACCAAACAACAATGTATCCTGGTTCGGTCCTCCCGACCTACATCCAGTCCCAAAGCAACCAACTTGAGATTTTTCACTATTCTTGAAAAATTACAAGAGCACTCTACGGCCTTTGACATGAACAATGTCAAATCCGTAGACCTCTCACACCGCTAGAGAGAGCAAACCCACTCTACACCCTAGAGTGAACCGACTCTAAAACCAAGAGTCCTACTCTCCAACCGAGAGGACCACTCTCACAACCCGGGAGTGAAAACAATAAAAATTGAGTTTACAACAACCTATAGCCTTGTATGTGATAGTGCTTTTGTATAGTGGCTATTGGGTCAACTTCTGAATTCAGTCTAAAAAGAAATCAATGTTATATTAGACAAAAATTCAGAGAACCAAGTCTTAGAGAGTTTGTATGTTTTTGAAACACTTGTTCTTATTAAAAACAAAAGACTTGAAAATTAAAGAATGCTTGGAACCTTTTCCAAATGATTCCTTTAGTCTATTTATATAGTAAGAATCAAGAAACGTTGTAAAACAGTTCCATAAACCGTAATAAAACAGATATAAAAGATTTGAATTTGAAAAACAAGTTTTAAATTCAGAAAACTGTCGAAACGAATTGAACAGTTGGCTGGGTTGCCAAAATGAGTCGACTGGCCAGAGCTTGTATGAGTTCAGGCAGTTTCGTACTATGACAGTCGACTGGTTCCAAGGAGCGGTCGATTGGTACTTATACAGCTGAGCTTATTCAAGCTTGTTTTGACATTTTGATTTTGTAAAACACTCAGATTATTTAAAGTATGTGTGAGTGTGTGTGTGACAAGGATATTACAAGTTTCTAAGACTCATGTCCACCAACTAGATGGTCACCACATCCACACGATCTGCATCTGCCACTCTGGCTGCCAAAAGCAGTTGCTCTGTCCTAATCAATCACTGTTCAGCCTCCAAAGGAGTCTCAGTGCCTTAAAACCTGTTCGGATGCAGTCTCATAAAGTCTGTGACTGTTCCCGGACGGGGAGGAAGAACATCCTGCCTAGGCACAATGGGTGGAGGAACTCGAGCGGCTTCTAAAGCAGCCATCACCAAATCACTATGGTTCTGCTGTTGATTAATCAAGCGCTCAAGTATAGCAGTGACAGCCTCAAGCTCAGGCTGATCATCCGAGACACGAGCAGGACTTCTACGAGCCATAGTCTGCACAAAACCAAAAATAGTTTGCATCCAAATCAATGTTGATAATCAATTTATTTATGCATGCATGGTTGGTGAAATGTTGAGCAGATCTCAGTTTGAGCCAAGCTTGTCTAATATATTAGGCAACTAATATATTATCCAAACCTGGGCTCTGATACCACTAAAATGCCTGTCACAACCCGCTTCCCAAAAAGAATACAGAATACGGATACGAGACAAAAGTCCAGCGAATGATTTTCATCATCCATAAGCAGTTCAAGAATCTTTACAACATTCACAAGAATCATCCGAGTTGGAAGCAAAAGTATCAACCAACATGCACATATGAACCAAAATAGCAACAAACACTTGAAACCAAATATATAATCTCAAATAGTCATGATCTGAATAAGACAATTATCCTGGGTCACATTGCCCAAATACAAATACAAATCCAAGTATCAAAATACAATATGGTTCAAGCAAGTTACAAGAATATAATAATAAAATCCAGCACTAATACTTTATGTCACCAATACCATCTGAAACCTGTCTCCAAAATCTGCAATTCAACAATTGCAGGAAGAGGAAAAGAGAAAATAAGTACCCGTCAATTGTAAGTTACGGGCCGCTTGTAATACAGGATACAAGTACATGGGAAAAACTAACTAACGACATGTGATATCCATATATAGCAACTAGAATGACAAATGAACAAGTATATGAGGCACGCATCAAGTGTCAACTGAACAAGTATCATATAACAAGTGTGAAGTATCAAGGGTCATGTATCACGAAATCAAGTATCACGAAATCAAGTATCACGAAATCAAGTAACAAGTAACAAGTGTCAAGTAGCCAAGTACAAGTGTCAAGTATCATGTTCAAGCATCAAGTCTCATCTATCATGTAATCAAGTATCAAGTAAACATGTATCATTTTCAAGTGTCGTATATTAAACCATGTAGTTATTACTATCTAGGTAACACTTCATGTGCCATCCTTTTATCACATGGTTGTTACAGTCAATACAGTTTTGTTTCAGATTTCATAATGGACCATATAGGCATTGTACTCAGGGACAAGCCTCAAGAATCAAGTATCAAGTATCAAGCCTCAAGTATCAAGTAAACAAGCCTCAAGTAAAATATCAAGCCTCAAGTAATGAAATATCAAGATTCAAGTAATCAAGTGTCAAGCCAAATCTTAAGTATTAAGCCAAGTCTCAAGTATCAAGCCAAGTATCATATAGAATCAATAGATTCTCTTCCGAGTACACGTTTCTGAATTATCCACTATTAGATCTGTCCCTTTAACCTCGACCTGGTTAATTTATTATTAATGTCAAACAAGCAAGTATGTGTCACGAAACAAGCAAGTATATCATGGTATGATCAAGTAATAAGTTCAAGTTGCAAGATAAGCATGTACGGGTGCAAGATAACACATAAAAGAACAAAATAACCAAATCTCAAGTTCCGGACAGCAAGACCATATTGTAGTAAAACAGCAATTTCCAAAGTTACAAACGTGCAAACCTGAATCTGTTTAAACTTCTAGAAAATAGACTCCCAACCGAATCCAGCGAGTATAAATAAGTCATATAGTGTTTCACAAAGTTAAGTCTCAAAATAGGTTTGAATTCAAAAATTAGGTTCAGCCAGAAATCAGTAACTCAAATTTTCAGTCAGGAAAATAGCATCAAAACTCAATAAATAAATCCACAAAAAATCTGGGGTATTCCCCTATCTGTCTAGTATCAAAATATAAGGTCTCAAAATTTTCCAGTAAAGTTAGTTTAGCCAATAAAAATCAGAAAACACCAAGAAACGATAGTTTGGTAAATCTGGAATTCCCAACACAGCTGTACGAAAATTGGAATATCTCGCAAACCGTGAAACGAAATCCAAATCTGCCAAAGGGAGATGTAAATAGAAAATACAAACTAACTTTCATATTTCACAAATATTTTTCATACAGTCAAAGGAATCAGGGTGAAAATACGATTCTTTACGAAACGGCGAGCAAATTACAGCAAGTACAGTCTTTATAAACAAGTATGAAACAACATATAAAACTCATCAATAAATCCACCAAAATTCTGGATAATCCCTAAATAAGTATAAAAAAACTGACCAAAGTTTTAGATCAAGATAATATGTGTAGCACAAGTATCAAAATGATTTAGTCATCAAAATCACCAAGAAACGAAATCTGGAAAAAATCTACACCTCTATAGTAAAATAGTCATAACTCACACATACGAAAACAAAATCGAGCAAGGTCAGAGGGGTTGTAAAGAAAACGAATTTCTCTAAAACTCATATTTTATACTGGAATTAAGGTTCTGGCTTTAATATGGTCTAAATTACTGATCAAGACAGATCATCGACAAAACACAGAATTTCCGTAAAAACCAAAATCAACATAGATTCAACGAAACTTGATCTAAACACAACCAAACATGAAATCGAGTCTACTAAGTGTCCAAACATCATGAGATAGGGTAATTAACATATCTAAAACAAGTTTATCACATGTTTCTCAACAAATACCCAAATTCTCACTAGAAGTATCACATACATGATCAAATTAAGAACAGACAAAACCTAAGTTAATTCATGTCAATATTGTGTCGTGAGGCAACTATGGTCAAATCACTTTAGAGACAATATCAACAAGGGATTTCACACACAATTTGTCTTTAGAACCCAACTACACTACAAGCAGTATTTATGACTTGTATCATACAAAGAAATTTGAGTACAAGTTACTTGCCTTAACCAAAGACGAAACGAACACCAAGAGTAACGGGAACGGATTCCGACCAACGAACGAA
This sequence comes from Hemerocallis citrina, assembly GCA_017893485.1. Classification (NCBI taxonomy): domain Eukaryota; kingdom Viridiplantae; phylum Streptophyta; class Magnoliopsida; order Asparagales; family Asphodelaceae; genus Hemerocallis; species Hemerocallis citrina. The sequence continues at coordinate 101,165,112 of CM030365.1, forward strand.
ATCCACGAACAAGTAATTCGCAAATCAAGAGCAACGGACCCACGAACAACTTGCATGATCACACGCGCAAGCTTCTTAAAGCAAGAGAAAGAGAGAGACCACAAGAGAGAGAGATATGGGGCCGGGGCTTGTGGCCTGGGTGCTGGCTGTCGACGGTGCTGGTGGGAAGAGACGAGGAGAGAGAATGAGAGAGGTGCAAGGGAGCTCGGTGTATGGACAAGGGGATCGGGATGTGGGGCTGTGCAGCATCAGGTACAGCCGGGAAAGGGGGCTAGGGTGGCGTCGGCCTGGGCTGGGGGTGTTCGGGTTGGCTGTGCGACGCAAGGGAACAAGGAGGGGCCGGGGGTGTATGGAATTAGGGTTAGGGTTTGAGGTGAGGGAGAGAGAGAGAGTTATATATATGTGTGTGGTAATTAGGGATTAGAAATATGAGTTGGGTATTGGGTTGTGGATAGTTTAGGAGTAGTAATAGGATTTGGTTAATTGGGCTTTGATTAGGATACAAATTATATAGGTTATCAAATGGGATTGTGGATTTCATTTGGCTTTGGTAATTCTATTAGGGATCAAATAATTGGATTGGGAATAGGATGAACAACCAATCGCCAACACGAGTACCCAAGAAAAAAATAAAGAGGACAAGAACCAAATGAAAGAAAAAAAATCGATGAACAACGAAAACAAAAAACAACCACTCAAACACAAAGAGCTCAAAATAAAATAAAACGATTACATTTTGAAAACAACTCCAATAAACAGTTCAAAAGAAATACAAGAGGAATACAAAGAGGGGGAAATACACCAAAACGAGAAATACACTAAAAAATTCACAAAATGAAAAACGGGGGTGACAATCCTACCCACCTAACAAGAAGAATTTCGTCCTCAAAATTCAAAAGGAAGATACATAGGGTAACCCCAAAACAACCAAAAGAGCAAAACAAAACTACTCAAACAAATGAGAAAACTTCTACTGAATCTCCTCCTCCAGATCCCAAGTCGACTCACCAGGCGAGTGAGGATTCCAAGCAACCCGAACCAACTTGATGCCCTTGTTCTTAAACACTTTCTCCCACCGATCCATAATAGCAACTGGCGGAATCTCACAAGTCAAATCCTGCCGAATGGTCGACTCAGAATAGTCGATCACGTGGCTCTCATCTCGGATATATTTCCTGAGTTGTGAGACATGGAAAACATCGTGCACTTCTGATAACGCTGGCGGCAAAGCAAGACGATATGCCACCTTGCCTACTCGCTCCAAAATCTCAAACGGTCCAATAAACCTAGGGCTAAGCTTGCCCCCACCACCGAACCGAATGACATTGCGCCACAGCGATACCCTTAGGAAAATGTGGTCACCAACCTCAAACTCCAATGCCCTCCGTTGGACATCAGCTGATCACTTCTGCCGATCTTGAGCTGCCTGCAATTGCTTCTTGATCTGAACCACAGCATCAACTGTCTTGGTGATCAACTCTGGACCCAACAACTTTCTCTCACCAATGTCATCCCAACACACTGGCGATCTGCACTTCCGCCCATAGAGTGCCTCAAACGGAGTAGCTTTAATACTGGCTTGAAAACTGTTATTGTACGAGAATTCTACGAGATTCAAATGGTCCCCCCATGATCCACCAAACTGAAGCATACAGGACCTCAACATGTCCTCAAAAATCTGAATAGTCTGCTCTGACTGTCCATTAGTCTGGGGATAAAAAGTTGTACAGTACTTCAACTTACTCCCCAAACTAGCCTGAAGACTCTCCCAGAACTGATATCTGAATCTCGTATCCCTGTCGGATACAATACTGACTGGAACCCCATAAAGTCTAACAATCTCTTGCATATATACCTCTCAGCTAGGCTCTCAGTAGACTGCCCGACACGAAAAAGAATGAAGTGAGCACTCTTCGGCAAACAGTCGACAATCACCCAAATGGCATTATGACCCTTAGGACTCCTAGGCAAAGCAATCATAAAATTCATAGTGATATGTTCTCACTTTCACTCTAGAATAGGAAGCGATTGAAAAAGTTTAGCGGTCCTCTGATGCTCTGCCTTAACCTGTTGGCAGATCAAGCACTGAGAAACAAACCGAGCCACAACCCCCTTCATACCATACCACCAGAAATGAAGCTTCAAATCTCGATACATCTTAGTACCGCCGGGATGGATAGAATAGGATGACTGGTGGGCTTCCTCAAGCAACCTCTGAGGAACCTTACCCTTCGGGACACATAATCTGGAGCCAAAACGAAGCGAACCATCAGCATGAATGCCCATGTCCATTCTGGACCTAGACTCAACCTCAGCTCGATAACCCTGCAACTGCACATCACCAGCCTGCGCCTCTTTAATCTGATCAACAAGAGACGACTGTAGCTGGAGCGCCAAACAACTCCGACCAGAACTCGGCAACACAACATCCAACTCCAACCTCCCCATCTGCTCAATTAAATCCCTCTGCTGAGTCAAGAACATAACTGCCGGCCTCCTACTCAAAGCATCTGGCATCAAGTTTACTTTACCAGGATGGTATTGCAAACTGATGTCATAATCGGCCATGAGCTCCAACCAATACCCTTGCCTTATGTTTAACTCCTTATGGGTGAAAACGTACTTGAGACTTTTGTGGTCAGTAAAGATCTCCACTCGGTCTCCAAGTAAATAATATCTTCACAGCTTCAAAAAATAAATCACTGCCGCTAACTCCAAGTCATGAGTCAGATAGTTCTTCTCATGCGGCCTCAAATGCCTCGATGCATACGCAACGACTCGGCCCTTCTGCATCAAAACTGCTCCAAGACCCTTATCCGAAGCATCGTAGTGAATTACAAATCCGCCTGAACCATCGGGAATAGTCAACACAGGCGCTGACGTCATTCTGTTCTTCAACTCAACAAAAGCCACACCACACTTATTAGACCAACAGAACTTCTGATCCTTCCCAGTCAACTTAGTCTATGGTCCTGCTATCTTCGAAAAATCTTGGATGAATTTTCGATAATAGCCAGTTAAACCAAAGAAACTCCTGACTTCAGAAACTGACTTGGGAACAAGCCAAACCTTCACAGCCTCAACCTTGGTAGGATCCACAGAAATACCATCACCTGAAATAATGTGCCCCAAGAATGAAACCCTGTCGAGCCAAAACTCGCACTTGCTAAGTTTCCCATAAAGCTGATTCTCTCTCAAAGTCTGCAGAACCACTCTAATATGCTCAGCATGATCTTCCAGATTCCGAGAATACACCAAAATTTCATCAATGAAGACCACCACAAATCTATCCAAGAACTGAGAGAAGACCCGGTTCATAAGACTCATGAATACAGCAGGCGCGTTCGTGACTCTGAACGGCATCACAAGATACTCATAGTGGCCATATCTGGTCCTGAAAGCAGTCTTCTGCACATCAGTCGCCTTCACTTTGACTTGGTGATATCCAGAACAAAGATCCAACTTCGAGAAAATAGTAGCCCCACTCAACTGGTCAAACAAATCATCGATCCTGGACAATGGATACCGATTCTTTACAGTAACACTGTTTAGTTCCCAATAATCCACATACAGTCAACGACTACCATCCTTCTTGTTGACAAAAAGGACTGGAGAACCCCAAGTCGAAACACTGGGTCTGATGAAACCCAAATCAAGCAACTCTTGAATCTGCACCTTAAGCTCAGCTAACTCAACCGGTGTCATCCTGTAGGGACTCTTCGATATAGGTGTCGTACCCGCTGAACTTCAATACCGAACTCCACATCCCTATCAGGGGGTAAGCCATGCAACTCCTCTGGAAGAACATCCGGGAAATCCAGAACTACTAGAGGCACAGCCGCACAGCCTGAATGCAACTCCATCGCACAAATCTCCTGATCAACTGCAGCTCGGCCAAGGGAAGACTCCCCAGCATGGAACTCAAACTCTGCGCGATCTGGAATCTGGAACACAACTTTCTTGGCATGGCAATCAATAATGGTATGGGTTTCACCCAACCAATCCATACCCAGAATAACGTCGAATCCTGAATTCCCAATTACAATCAGATTGGCTTTGAACTCTGCGCTTCCAATAATTATGGGACACTGCCTGCACTCCCGAGAACAAATACCAACTCCACCACCTGTGACAATGTTCCAAGCCGTAGACATGTTGCTGCACTCCAACCGATGGCGAGTGAAAAATCGAGAGGAGACAAAAGAATTGGTTGCTCCGGAATCAAAAAGAACATGAGCAAGGAAAGAGCACACAAGGACAATACCTAAGACAGAAAGCAAAAGAGACAGAAAAGAATGGTTGAACAGGGGTGAGGAAAATAAAATGCAGAAAGGACAAACAGAAAGAAATAAAACAAAGGAAATGAAGAAACAAAGAGAAACAACAAAACAATAAAATAATAAAACCAAAGATACCTGCAACCTCACCCTTAGCTGACTCGGCATCAGCAGCAATCAGGTTAAAAGCCTGACCTCTCCTGGGAGCAGCGGTCCTCTGACCGACAATCTGGCACTGCGGAGGAAGAGGTGGTCTAACTAGACCACGAGCTAGGGCAACCTGCTAAAAGGGACCCCTGGCTGGAAGAGCCATCTGCTGCTGTTGCGGGCAATCCCGCTCCATATGATCAGAAGCACCACAACCAAAGCCGCGACAATTGGCACGCCGGCAATCCTTGTGCTCATGCCCAGCAAGACGGCAAAAGTTGCAAAAATTGGCCCGTTGAGGAACCGCAGAAGAGTAATGAGCTGCCCTGACCAGATGGGCTGGGACAGGCATCCGAACAGGCCCACCGAAGGCCTAGCAACTGAGTGCGAAACAGTCGACTGAGAAGGAGCCAATCCACCACGAGCCTGCTCCTGAGCACGGGCTGCCTCTAGAGCTTCTGCATAAGTGCGCAAGCAGAGGGAGACAAGCTGCCCCCGAATCTCGCGCTCAAGCCCCAAAGTAAATCTGCGAGCCCTATCCTCTTCGTTTGCCACAAGAACGGCTGTGAAGCGACTAAGTCTTATAAATCCAGCCGCGTACTCGTCCACAGACCTGGCGCCCTGTTACAAGAAATTCTGATGTTACAACATTGTATGGACAATATGTAACGAAATTCCATTACTAGAAATAACGACCAACCGATTTCAGGTCCAAGAATTGTTGCACCATCTCCACTCTGGTGCTGCTACGAAAGAACTTCTCCAAGAAGCTCATAGTGAAAGTGACCCAAGTGATCGGTCTTTCGAGCCTTTTGGACTCGGACCTCCACCAGATATGAGCCAAGTCCACCAACTGGATGGTCCCCACATCCACACGATCTGCATCTGCCACTCTGGCTGCCCAAAGCAGTTGCTCTGTCCTAATTAACCACTGTTCAGCGTCAAAAGGCATCTCAGTGCCTGAAAACCTGTACGGATGCAGCCTCATAAAGTTTGTGACTATTCCAGGATGGGGAGGAAGAACATCCTGCCTAGGCGCAATGGGTGGAGGAACTCGAGCAGCTTCTAAAGCAGCCATCACCAAATCACTATGGTTCTGCTGCTGATTAATCAAGCACTCAAGTACAGCAGTGACAACCTCAAGCTCAGGCTGATCCCGGGACACGAAAAGGACCTCTACGAGCCATAGTCTGCACAAAACCAAAAACAGTTAGCATCTAGATCAATGTTGATAATCAATTCATTTATGCATGCATGGTTGGTGAAATGTTGAGCAGATCCCAGTTCAAGCCAAGCTTGTCTAATATATTAGGCAATTAATACATTAGCCAAACCTGGGCTCTAATACCACTAAAAACCTTCTCACGACCCGCTTCCCAAAAAGAATACGGAATACGGATACGAGACAAATGCCCAATGAATAATTTTCATCATCTATAAGCTGTTCAAGAATCTTTACAACATTCACAAGAATCGTCAGAGTTGGAAGCAAAAGTATCAACCAACATGCACATATGAACTAAAATAGCAACAAGAATACTCGAAACCAAATATGTAATCTCAAATAGTCATGATCTGAATAAGACAATTATCCTGGGTCATATTGCCTAAATACAAATACAAATCCAAGTATCAAAATACAATATGGTTCAAGCAAGCTACAAGAATATAATAATAAAATCCTGCACTGATACTTTATGTCACTGATACCATCTGGAACCTGTTCTCCAAAATCTGCAATTCAACAATTGCTGGCAAGAGGAAAAGAGAAAACAAGTACCCGTCAATTGCAAGTTACGGACCGCTTGTAATACAGGATACAAGTACATGGGAAAAACTAACTAACAACATGATATAAGCATGATATCCATATATAGCAACTAGCATGGCAAATGAACAAGTATAAGAGGCACGCATCAAGTGTTAAGTGAACAAGTATCATGTAACAAGTGTGAAGTATCAAGGGTCATGTATCACGAAATCAAGGATCACGAAATCAAGTAATAAGTAACAAGTGTCAAGTAGCCAAGTACAAGTGTCAAGTATCATGTTCAAGCATCAAGTATCATCTATCATGTAATCAAGTATCAAGTAAGCATGTATCATTTTCAAGTGTCGTATATTAAATCTTGTAGTTATTACTATCTAGGTAACACTTTGATATGGCTAAAAATGGGGGTTAATTGGAACCGTCCAAATCGGGCACGAATCTTGAAGCCCAGGGGTAAAACGGTAATTTCACCTACAAATAGGGTCTGAGATGGGTACTGGGTCTCTCCGTTAAAGACCCAATAACCCACAAACGGATCCGCTTCAATCGGGCGCAGGTTTCAACCAGCAATAAAGCCCGATCAGAGGGATAGAATTAAGGCTCCTGATTAGATCCTAATCAACGGCCCTGATTCATGCCTATCCCTCCACTAGAAATAAGGGATTACATTCCTAATATGTTTACAAGGAGAATATTCCTTATCAGATCACAGGGATTACATTCCTAATCTGTTTACAAGGAGAATATTCCTTATCAGATCACGGGGATTACATTCCTAATCTGTTCCCTAAGACGCCTATAAATACCCCCCATCCATCTCCATTAAGAGGTAATCAATCTTTCTCCAATTTTTGCGCTCTTTCATAGTCTTCCCAGATTACTGACTTGAGCGTCGGAGGGTGCGTCGCCGGGAACAACTCCGATGTCTCGCACTTTTTGCAGGTGTACGGCGGGACCGACGATCAAGCCTGACGGAACAGGTATACAGGTTTACTATTCAGTTTCCCTAAGAATCCACAAATACTATTTGTTTGCCCCCACACCAAATTTAGCAGCAACAGATTGGCACCGTCTGTGGGAAACTAACGAATAGAAACCTCTCCTCTTCCTGGTGAACAGATCTTCTCCAGCCATGCCTCCTAGGAAAGTCAGATCAAGAGGGTCCAACTGAGGACCCAACCCCGATCAGCAGCAAGAAGTTCCCATCCAGCCTACCCAACAGCAGGGACAGCTTCCTCCTCAAGCGGAGGACCCGCTCCAACATGACCTTCCTCCTCCAAATCAGCCACCTCCGAAGGGTCCTAACCCACAAAAACAGCCTCTTCACCAGGACCATGTCTCCATCCACAATGCCTCTTCGGACTCTATGGCCTCCCATCATCCCCGAGCCTCTGGTCGCCACAATACCGCCCTCAATCGCCAGAAAGATGATGACCTTCGCCGCCATCTGGATGAGAAGCGGGCCCGAGAGGGAACCTCCCGCCAACACCGTCCGGACGAGCGGTCCCCTCGCCACTGGGAATATAGAAGGTCCCCTAACCGAAGGGGTCGGAAAGAATCCCCCGAGCACTACCGAAGAAGGCCGCATTCCCCTACAGGTCGGCAACAACCCAGGAACAATGAGGCACCCATCACACATGCCGAGTTCCAGCAGTTCCAAGCAACCGTCCTACAAGCTCTCAATCTCCGTCCCAACACCAACACACCCAAGATTCCATCTCCTCCTCCGGTCCGAAGCCCTCGCCGACGGTCCCCATCTCCTCGTCCTGCTCCTAGCAACTCCCGGTGTACCCCAAGTCCTCGTCGCTCCCGAAGTTACCATCGCCGTAGCCCTCGCTCTCCCTCATACGAAGACGAGTCTAGAGGCTCGGCTGATTACCGTCGGAGGGACGACACCATGTACCGCCGTCTTCATGAGGTAGAGAGGTGCCTGGGTCAGATAGACCGAGAAGAAGAGCTTAGGGGGAGGACCCTACGTCCTAGCCGACCCCCTTTCTCCCGAACCATAGTGGATGCACCTGTGCCGTTCGGGTTCAAACCTCCCCAATTTGAGACTTACACCGGGGAGACCAACCCCGTTGATCACATCGAAAGCTTTAAGACCTTGATGCTCTTCCATCAAGCTTCCGATGCCCTCCTCTGCAAAACCTTCCCCGCAACTCTCAAGGGCCCAGCTCAAGAATGGTACTCTCGCCTTTCCCCTTCCTCAATATTCTCCTTTGAGCTGTTCGAGACCCTTTTCGTCACCCATTTCGTAAGCAGCCGTAGAGCTGAGAAGACCAGCATCTTCCTATTGCACCTCCACCAGAAGAAGGGGGAGAAATTGGTTGACTATGTGAAGAGGTTCATAGCTGAAGCCAGGTCCATAGCATCCCTCGACCAGTCGGTCGCTGCGGCAGCATTTCAATCTAATGTCCTCAATTCCAACCTCCGCTCCTCCCTCGCCAAGAAGCCTCCGCAGAACTTTTCCGACCTCCTCCTTCGTAGTGAAAAGTACATCCGGGCCGAAGAGGCCGAGCATCGACCCAACTGGGAGGGGTCTTCCTCCGGGTTTAAGAGAAAGGGAACAGAAGAGGAAGGAGCCAAGAAGCTCCAGAAGGATAATGCTGGCCAGCGCCGACCTCCCCCCAGATTCGAGAAGTTCACTCCCCTCACGACTAACGTCTCAACTATTCTGATGGAAGTCGAAAAGGAAGGGATCATACCTCCTACTCCGCGGATGAACACCCCCGCCAAGAAAAGAGATAAAGAGAAATGGTGCCGTTATCACCGGGACCATGGGCATGACACCAACGATTGTCGCGCCTTAAAGAACGAGATCGAAGCCCTTATCTAGAGGGGGCAGCTGACCAGGTTTGTAAGAAAGGACCGAGCCGAACTTTCTCCCCCACCCCGGGGGGCTAACAAGTGTCCGGAACGAGAAGAGATGCCTGACTTCGAGGAGGAGCGAGTCCTCCACCTCATTCATGGGGGCCCAATGGGGGCCTCCTCAAACTCCTCTCGGAAGGCATTTATAAGAGAAGTCAACTCGGTCCGAACCACCCCTCCTCCCAAAGGCCTCGGAGTGCCTGTCACATTCTCCGACGAAGATCTTGAAGGAGTTCGCACCCCACATTGTGACGCACTCGTCATTAACCTCCACATGGTGAATTTCAAAGTGGAAAGTATCCTAGTGGATAATGGCAGCTCCGTAAACTTCCTCTTCCTCGCCGCCTTCAAGGGCCTAAAGCTCTCCCGAGATAGACTCAAGCCCGCCGGTTACACGCTCCATGGGTTCACGGGAGTGCCAGTGACTATTGAAGGGGTGATTACCCTCGATGTAACCGCTGGCAAAACTCCTACTACCCGAACGGAGTCGATGGACTTCATGGTCGTAGATGTCCCAGCAGCCTACAATGTCATTCTGGGCCGGCCCGGCCTAGCCGCCCTTGAAGCCTCCCTTCTTGCTACCATCTTAAAATGAAGTTTCCCACTCGGACCGGAGTAGGGGAAGTAAGGGGCAATCAGGAGACAGCCCGTAAGTGTTACATGACCTCTACCCTCGGACCCGTTCTCTCCTTAGAAACTCTGGAAATCCCCCAAGACACTACCCGGCCGACCTCCGAGCCGGTGGACGAATTGGAGGAAGTGCTCTTCTCTGAGCAAGACCCGACCCGCAAATTCTTTGTTAGCAAGACCCTCCCGTCCGCCCTATGCTCAAACATTGTACAATGCATCTGAAGGAACGAAGACCTCTTCGCTTGGTCAGCTGCAGATATGCCCGGTATCTCCGAAGAACTCCTGGTCCACCACCTGAGCGTTGTTCCGGGGTCCAAACCGGTTCAGCAGAAGAGGCGCAAGTTCGCCCCCGAGCGTCAGCTCGCTATCAAAGAGGAGGTGGACAATCTCTTGAAGGCCCGGTTCATACAGGAGGTCAACTATCCTGAGTGGTTGTCAAATGTAGTATTGGTGAAGAAGTCCAATGGGACTTGGAGGATTTGCATTGATTTTACCGACCTCAACAAGGCTTGCCCTAAGGACCCATTCCCTCTACTGAGTATTGACACCCTGATCGACGCAACCTCGGGACATGAGCTCCTCAGCTTCATGGACGCCTTTTCAGGCTACAATCAGATCCGGATGTTCCCCCCGGATATCCCAAAGACCTCATTTGTGACCGACTAGGGCTTCTATTGCTACAGAGTCATGCCGTTCGGTCTGAAGAATGCAGGTGCAACATACCAACGCCTCGTCAACAAGGTTTTCCAGGCTCAGATCGGCCGGAACATGGAGGTGTACGTTGATGACATGCTTGTAAAAAGCATCCGAGGCGTTGATCATGTGACCGACCTCCAAGAAGCGTTTGACATTTTGAGAAAGCACAATATGAGACTCAACCCGAACAAGTATGCGTTCGGTGTCTCATCAGGAAGTTCCTCGGCTTCATGGTTAGCCAACGAGGAATTGAAGCGAACCCGAAAAAAATCAAAGCCATATTAGACATGGCCCCTCCCAAAAGTGTAAAAGAAGTTCAGAGGTTAACAGGCCGCTTAGCCGCCATTGGGCATTTTCTCTCAAAGTCCGGGGAGAAATGCCTCCCTCTCTTCAAGGCCCTCAGGGGGGCTAAAGGTTTCGAATGGGGGCAGCAGCAACAGGAGTCCTTCGACCAACTCAAGGCTTACCTCGTCAACCCCCCTCTCCTCAACAAACCGATCCCTGGTGAACCCCTCTACCTCTACCTGGCGGCCTCCGATCAGACCCTCAGTGCAGTCTTGTGAGGGAAGAAGACCGGGCTCAAAAGCCCATCTACTATGTCAGCAAAGTGCTTCGAGATGCTGAGCTCAGATACCCGAAGATAGAGAAAATGGCCTATGCCCTGGTGATGGCCACGAGAAAGCTCCGCCCGTATTTTCAGTCCCATTCGGTGGTCGTTCTTACCGACCAGCCGCTGAAGCAGGTCCTCCACAAGCCCGAAACTTCGGGTCGCCTTATGAAATGGTCTATCGAGCTGAGCCAACACGATATAACTTATCAGCCTCGGACCTGCGATCAAGGCTCAGGCGCTAGCCGAATTCATTGTTGAGAGTACTATCCCTGAGTCCAGCCAAGCAGTGAAGGGACCACCAGTCTGGTCGGTTTATGTTGACGGATCCTCCTGCAATGAGGGAAGCGGGGCAGGGGTCATCCTGGCAGGCCCAGATGACTTCATCCTCCAATACTCCCTCCGTATAAACTTCAAAGCTTCGAACAACGAAGCTGAATATGAGGTGCTCATAGCCGGCCTTGGGATGGCCCGAAATGCAGGCGCGCAATGCCTCCGGATCATTAGCGACTCCCAGCTAGTCGTAAATCAGGTCCTCGGCGAGTGTGAAGCACACGACGACAGGATGGTTAAATACTTAGCCAAAGTCAAGAGTCTCATGGCACTGTTTGAAGAGGCCCTCATCCAAAGAATCCCCCGAGAAGAAAATGCTCAGGCTGACGCCCTATCCAAGTTAGCTTCCTCTTCCCTTCAAGGTCTCGAGCAGACCGTACTGATAGAAGTCCTTCTGAAGCCGAGCATAGAAGACGAAACTCCCGACTCTATAGAAACATTGCCTGTCCTCTTCGAAGACAATTGGATGAAACCCCTCGTCGAATTTTTAAGGGACGGACTCCTCCCTGAGGATCCCAAGGAAGCGAGAAGGGTTAGAACCCGAGCCGAGCGTTACACACTAATCGGAGGCATCCTATATAAACGCTCCTTCACCCAGGTGGACGGTCGGCCCTACCTGAGGTGCCTCTCCCCCGGGCAAGCCGACTATGCCCTGCAGGAACTTCATGAGGGCATCGGCGGGGCCCATTCTGGTTCCAAAGCCATAGTGCGCAAAGTGTTGAACTACGGGTATTTCTGGCCCACTCTCCTACGGGACGCTGAACGACACGTTCGGCAATGCCGCTCCTGTCAGAAATACTCCGACATCCGACGCCTCCCACAAGCTCCACTTGCCTCCCTATCAAGTCCGATCCCATTCGCAATGTGGGAGATGGATTTACTAGGGCCATTTCCGCCAGCTCCCGGACAGTTCAAGTTTCTAGTCGTGGCAATCGACTATTTCTCGAAATGGATAGAGGCCGAGCCCTTGGCCACGATCACCGAAAACAAGGTCGTTCAATTCTTCTGGAAGAGCGTGATCTGCCGATTTGGAATCCCCAGGGTCCTAATTACAGACAACGGAACACAGTTCACTGGGGCTGCCTTCCGAGCTTTATGTGAAGACCTCGCCATACAACACCGATTCTCCTCCGTCTCTCATCCTCAGTCAAATGGCCAGGCCGAAAATGCCAACCGGCAGATCCTCTCCGGCATTAAGAAGAGGTTAGACAAGTGTTCCAAAGGCTTGTGGGTCGATCAGCTTCCCAACGTGCTCTGGAACTACCGCACCACAAAGCGGACCCCAACGGGTGAGAGCCCATTCAATCTCACCTATGGGTCCGAGGCCATCATCCCCCTAGAAGTTGGAATACCCTCTCCTCGTTTGATAGCTTTTGAAGAAGAGCAGAACGCTAGAGAACTCAGAGCAAGTCTAGACCTGATAGACGAAATCCGAGAAAGAGCTGCCATACGGCAACAAAGCTACCGAAGAAGGATTGAGCTAGCATACAACAAAAGAGTCTGCCCAACGGACCTCAAAGAAGGGGACCTGGTCCTCCGAAAGTTGGCCATCTCGTTCCCAGGTCAGAAAAGCAAATTGGTCCCGAATTGGGAGGGACCTTACAAGATCTCTAAAGTAATCCGTCCCAGCACATACAGACTAGAAGATCTCGAAGGCAGGGAGATCCCCAGGACATGGAATGCCGACCATCTCTTAAAATACCAAGAGAGAACAACAACGCCTCTCTAAGTAATTCGAGATGTCGAACCGTTCTTTTTCTGTTACTTGTAGTGATTTTCTTTCATTTTTTCCTTATAATAACGGCTAGCAACTTTAGAAGCAGCCGATCATTGGTTATTAATAAATAAAGTTTTTTCATATTTTTGCTACTATTTGCATCTCTCTGCTTTTTACTCTTCAATCTAACGATGGTTCGGAGTCCAACACTTGGCTCGATTCTACTTCGCAAGCTCGCTTCTAAGCGGGCTAGAAGTAGTTCGCCATTCGGAATTGCTCCCACAACTGTTGAACAAATCTAACGATGGTTCGGAGTCCAACACTTGCCTCGATTCTACTTCGCAAGCTCGCTTCTAAGCGGGCTAGAAGTAGTTCGCCATTCGGAATTGCTCCCACAACTGTTGAACTAATCTAACGATGGTTCGGAGTCCAACACTTGGCTCGATTCTACTTCGCAAGTTCGCTTCTAAGCGGGCTAGAAGTAGTTCGCCATTCGGAATTGCTCCCACAACTATTGAACTAATCCAACGATGGTTCGGAGTCCAACACTTGGCTCGATTCTACTTCGCAAGTTCGCTTCTAAGCGGGCTAGAAGTAGTTTGCCATTCGGAATTGCTCCCACAACTGTTGAACTAATCTAACGATGGTTCGGAGTCCAACACTTGGCTCGATTCTACTTCGCAAGTTCTCTTCTAAGCGGGCTAGTAGTAGTTCGCCATTCGGAATTGCTCCCACAACTGTTGAACTAATCTAACGATGGTTCGGAGTCCAACACTTGGCTCGATTCTACTTCGCAAGTTCGCTTCTAAGCGGGCTAGAAGTAGTTCGCCATTCGGAATTGCTCCCGCAACTGTTGAGCTAATCTAACGATGGTTCGAAGTCCAACACTTGGCTCGATTCTACTTCGCAAGTTCGCTTCTAAGCGGGCTAGAAGTAGTTCGCCATTCGGAATTGCTCCCGCAACTGTTGAACTAATCTAACGATGGTTCGGAGTCCAATACTTGGCTCGATTCTACTTCGCAAGTTCGCTTCTAAGCGGGCTAGAAGTAGTTTGCCATTCGGAATTGCTCCCGCAACTGTTGAACTAATCTAACGATGGTTCAGAGTCCAACACTTGGCTCGATTCTACTTCGCAAGTTCTCTTCTAAGCGGGCTAGTAGTAGTTCGCCATTCGGAATTGCTCCCACAACTGTTGAACTAATCTAACGATGGTTCGGAGTCCAACACTTGGCTCGATTTTACTTCGCAAGTTCGCTTCTAAGCGGGCTAGAAGTAGTTCGCCATTCGGAATTGCTCCCGCAACTGTTGAGCTAATCTAACGATGGTTCGAAGTCCAACACTTGGCTCGATTCTACTTCGCAAGTTCGCTTCTAAGCGGGCTAGAAGTAGTTCGCCATTCGGAATTGCTCCCGCAACTGTTGAACTAATCTAACGATGGTTCGGAGTCCAATACTTGGCTCGATTCTACTTCGCAAGTTCGCTTCTAAGCGGGCTAGAAGTAGTTTGCCATTCGGAATTGCTCCCGCAACTGTTGAACTAATCTAACGATGGTTCAGAGTCCAACACTTGGCTCGCAAGCTCGCTTCTGAGCGAGCTGGAAGTAGCTCGCCATCGCTCCGACGACCATCGAGCCACTACAGCAAAGGTCCGAGGTCAAACACTTGAGCTTGAGCGCGTTTCGCAAGTTCGCCAAACTGCGAGAGTGGGCGCCAGAAATAATGCTCGGCGCCACTGGCCGAACACTCATCTCACCGACCTGCAAACAAACAATTGGCCAACCAGAAAGCCTCGACGCATTGAACAACAGTCACGAACACAAAGACTACGCCAAACGCCGAGGGACACACAAATTCGGGCACAACATTTTATTGACAAATGGGACACGATACAAAGAGAATCACACACAGCAAGATTACAAACCACAATGCCGACTTATTGCACTTGGCTAAAAGATACAAAAGCTCTTGGAGACGACGACCTCAACGCTTCCTCGGAGCCGGAGCATTCCGCTTCAAAGACACCTGGGGGTGACGATGCTTGTCTCCGGAGCGCGACCCCAAGCCGGCAAACTGGGATGAATCCTCGACACCGCTTCTAGTGGCAGCTCCGACGGACGCACCGCTTGACGAGATTGCTACCGAGCTCTGCGCGTCCCCCTGACTAGGATGGCCGATACGCTGACGGGTCGCCATCTCATAAAATGTAATGCCCCGATCGCTCTCCGCGCGAGTGCACGAAGTGCTCCTGACGTTGATTGGCCCCGAGCGCGGTTTCAGACGAGCAACCTCTGCCTCTAGCTCGGAGATCCGCTCCCTCAAAGAGTCGTCCTTTACGTCGACCTCGAAGCGTGGTGGAATCGCAGAGTCCAGCACACTCGAGCGACTCGCTATCAGGCGGCGAAGATGAGTGACTTCGATACTTTTGTCAACGGTAGCCCTCTTCAAGGCATCGACTTCGGCTGTCAACCCATCCCGTTCAACCGTCAGCTCTGCCACCTTGCCTGCCAAGCTCGCGCCCTCCGTCCGAAGCTTCGTCTCTACAACCTGCAGATGCCGAATCTCGAAAAGCAGGTCGTCCCTCTCCGCTGCTATTTTAGACAAGTTATGACGGATGCACTGAATCCGAAGCTCATTACTGAAAGCAGTCGGCGAATATTCACCTTCTCCTGTCGGAGTCATTTCGGCGATTCTGCTTTCCAAACGACGAATCTCGATGTCTCGCCAGCCGAGGACGAGCTGAAGATGTCTCCTTTCACTTTCGACTCGGCGCAATCCGAGCTCGACTTCGTGGAGCCGCTCTCGGCATCGCGCCAGAAACAACCTCGTCGCCCCTAGGCCGGCCTCGGCTCAAGCTCCTTCGTCCGAACGAATTGCCTCGGTATCTTGGGCGACCACCATGAGCTGAAAAGAGATCGAGATAAATAGCAAAAGTTCAAACACTGCCGGAGCATCACACTTGAGAAATTTTCGAAACAAGAAACTTTCAAAACAAAAAGAGAATATTTGACGAAAGGGCGGCGAAAGACGAAGATCCGAATACCAACACTTCAAAAATTTTCTTTTCATTCATTTCAAAAAAGTAGCGGTGGCCAGTCCGCTATTAGGCGTTACAATATTTGAAAAGAAAAGGAAAAAGAACAAAATACAAAACAAGAAAATGAGGAGCGGAGTCAAGGCGCGACCTCTTTCCCCGGGCGACGAGTTCGGGTGGGGGTCGACTTCTCCGAAGGGGACGCCACCGCCAGCGGAGTGACCACGGTACCGGGGACCTCATCAGTGACCTCGACCTCGGCATCAGCTTCGTCGTCCCCTTCCTCCTCCTCCCCTTCGGACTTAGGGTCGAAACCCTCGACGTGGCTGGGGAATAGCCTCCACCCCGAGACGTTCACCTCGGGGAACTCCTTCGACACCCGGTCGATGGCCGCGGCGAAGGCCTTCACCATGTTCTGGGCGAGGAACCCCCTGCGCCTTCTCCAGGGTCGCGTCCTCCGCCGCCTTCACAGCCGCCGCCTTGGCTACCTCGGCTTCGGCCAGCTGCTTGGCCGACCCCTCCTTCTGGCGAAGGAGCTCGCCCTCCAACCTCGTCACCTCGGCCTCGAGGTGCACCATCCTCGCTGACCTGCCCTCGTGCTCGACGCGAAGCTTGTCGAGCTCGTTCGACAGCCGAGCTTTCTCGTTCCGAGCCTGGTCGGATTCTTGCTTTAGCTCCTTCTCCAGAGCTTTCAACCTCTCTGTGAGGTGACCAAAGTGGACGATGATCTGTAGCAAAGAAGAACCAAAGGAGTTAGAAAATTTTTTTTGGTTAAAGGAGTACAATGAATGAAAGAAGCTCAAGGCTTACCGACACCGCCGAATGAGCGATCTCGATCACATCGTCGCCCTCTCGCCCGGCCTCCATGGCGGCCCGGTCCTTCGGAGTGGCGAGGTGCTTGACGGCTTGCATGCTCGCCAGCGAGTTGCCGAGGAACCCGTTGTGCTTCCGGACTTGCCAGTCCGGAATGTGAATTCTTTTGTGCTCCTCCGTCAGGAGCTCCTCGGCAATAGCCGTCAGGGGCGGCGTCGCCATTCCCAGGGCTGCAGCGATAGGGAACTCGCCGGTAGCAGCCGAAGCCGAAGTCCCCACCACGGCGGCAACAGGACTGTCGAGGTTCTCCACCTCCTCGACCGGGGCAGTGATCCTCGGAGCCTTCGAGGTCGACGGCAGCTTGGTCGTGACCCTCTTGCGCTTCTTGGGGGCCTTGCTCGCGAGTCCGGCCCTGAGCGCCAGCACGGCGTCGTAGTCCATGGTTTCTGCATCCAAAGTAAAAATTGATTAGAACACCGCAAATAACAAGGAAGAGAGTTCGGAAAGCAAAAACATAATGAGAGCCGCGTACTGGGATCTATGCGGCAGAGCCCTCCCTTGTAGATGATATCCTCCGTCAGCTCCCTCCAATCGTACTTTGGCCGATCAAGGAGAGTCCGGACCGCTTCTTCTTCTTCTACACTGAGCTTCGGAAGCGCCCTCGCCCTCTTCGGCACCCCTTCTACCCAGTTGGAGGGGATCGGCCACGCCTCCCGACTCTGCACAACCAAAAACTTCTCTCGCCAGTGCTTAATGGAGTCGGGGCATATGACGAGCCTGCCATCGTGCCTCGGAGTCAAGTAATACCGGTACTCCGATTTATTCCCTTGGTGGAGCCGGTATAACGTCCGAAGCACATTCAACTGCGGCTGGATCCCTGCAGCTTGGCAGTGGAGAACGAAACCATTTATCACTCGCCACGCGTTCGGCATGAGTTGGATGGGGCTGACCCCGAACCAACTCACCACAGTAACGGCGAACGCGTGGAGAGGCAGCCGAGCCCCGGCGATGAAGGCATCGACCGGCCAGCAACACATTGTCACTGGCAACGGCGAATTGGCCCTAACCCCGGGACCCGGCAGCATGAGCTCGTACTCCTCCGGGATGTGAAAGGAATCCCGGATCACCGCCAAGTCCTCCTCGCGCAGGATCGACGCCGTATTGTCCGCCTCCGTCGTCTCCCTCGCGGCGTTCTCCTCAAAGGACCTCCCCCTCCCATGAACGATTCGCTCGGCTTGATCTTCCGGGAGCTGCCTAACTCTATGGAGCCCGGTTAACGGCCCTGGCAGTTGTCCGAACTCTCCCATCCTCTTCGGATCTTCAACGATCGAATCCTTGCCGAACACCTTCTTGCCCTTAGTCGGAGTCGAATCCTCGACAACTTCAAGGGAGGGCTCGGACCAAGAGATTTCTTCGGAGACAGAAGCTACAGACATAATTGATAAATTACCTTAAAAGAAGATAGCTGCCGGAAAACTTCGCCGGAACCAAACGTCGACCACCGGAAGTACTCGCCTAAGCACAAGAGACTGCCTGAGCAAAAGAGAAGGGAAATGAGAAATGAGAGGGGGGGTGAGGATTTATAGAGAGATGCACGCCAAACGAGGATGGTGGGCTTGTACGACCGGCCCATCTACACAAAATGACAAAGCGACCTCAATCGTCGCCTTGTTTACGACGCCAAATCATGCGCTGCATTTAATGAGCATCCCATCTGATGGAAGCCCAGAGGTCACTGCATTTAATAAACGTCCCATCTGTCAAAAGCTGTCAGAAGTTGTCAGAGGTTCAGAAGGCGCACTGTTGATACAAACTTCTATGACGAAAAACGACAAGTTACAGACCTCGGCACAAGCTGCCGAGCATTCTTGACACCGACCCCATTACGGGGGGAAAAATGCACCTCGGCACCAGCTGCCGAGCGTTCTTGCCACCGACCCCGTTACGGGGGGAAAATTCGAGATCGGCACCAGCTGCCGAGCGTTCTTGCCACCGACCCCGTTACAGGGGAAAAATGGACCTCGGCACAAGTTGCCGAGCATTCTTGACACCGACCCCGTTACGGGGAAAAAATTCAAGTTCGGCACCAGCTGCCGAGCATTCTTGACACCGACCCCGTTACGGGGGAAAAATGGACCTCGGCACAAGCCGCCGAGCGTTCTTGACACCGACCCCGTTACGGAGGAAAAATTCAAGTTCGGCACCAGCTGCCGAGCGTTCTTGCCACCGACCCCGTTACGGGAAAAAAATGGACCTCGGCACAAGCTGCCGAGCGTTCTTGATACCGACCCCATTACGGGGGAAAAATTCAAGTTCGGCACCAGCTGCCGAACGTTCTTGCCACCGACCCCGTTACGGGGGGAAAATGGAGTTCGGCACCAGCTGCCGAGCGTTCTTGAGAATTTTTTCCCAAACCGCCCCACTTTTTGAAAGTTTTTCCCAAACCGCCCTACTTTTTTTTTTAATTCCCAAAACGACACACTCGGTCTTTGAAAGACCGAGTTTAGTACAAAATAACTCGGTTTTTCAAAGACCGAGTGTTAGAATTCGATTTTTCGAATTCTAACACTCGGTCTTTGAAAAACCGAGTTATTTTGTACTAAACTCGGTCTTTGAAAGACCGAGTGTGTCATTTTGGTAAATACTTTCGAAAGTGGGTCAGTTTGGTAAATATTTTCAAAAAGTGGGTCATTTTGGTAACAAGTTCGAAAAACCTAGTATTCTTAACAATTAGTTGCTTCTTAGTTATCTGGTTAAATAATGGCATTACAATTATTATATCTACTAAAATAAATCTAAAAGGACTAAAAGAGTAGGTATCTACTCTCTTCCGGAACATGGGTTCATTATACGAGTATGATACAGTACAAGACGAGGAGAGTAATAGCAGCAGTCGTCTCAAAATGTATCCTATGAGGAATGGAGATCAAACAATTCCACATGATATAACTAGGTATCATGTGCATATCCATGGTGAAAAACATTCGTTCCTCTTGTTTAAATTATAAAAGAGATGTATTTTTGTGTTTTGCATTTTTATCTATGCTGGTTTTTTAATACCATTATTCCTTTATCATGCATGTAGTGTATTTAAACTTGAATTTACTTAACTTATAGCATATACATGTACATCATCATGTTACTACTCCAATATCTGGTTGATGCATTCTACAAAAGATGTTGCATTATTATGAAAGTAGTATGCAGGAATTACGTAAAATCTTGATGTGTATATCAGTATATACCAACAGTAATATTGTGTCATATATATAGGTACCTATGCAGTAAATTACCATTATATATATACGATATCATATTCACATGACTATCATTTTGTTAACATCAAATTTATAAGTCTTCTAACAAGATTACATTAACTGAAGTCTTTGTTGTTTATATTCTCAATCATGTTAGTGCATCAGGCATTTGTTCATTTGTGATTAGTTCACAGTGTAGTTACAGAATATTTATTCAGAGGGAAACTTGAAGAGAGTTAATAAGCCATGTGACATGTAAAAGAGATGACTATTTCCCAAGAAATTTCTTTAATTGGGGCTTGGGAAGAAATTACTCCACAAAGATGCATAAATTGCCCATTGATATTCATATTTTAAAGTGAAGTCTGATAATTATCTTGATATCTAGGCTAAGTTGTAGAAGCTGATGCGAAGTTTGTCTTTCGGAGAACATTAGCAGTCAACTACCATTAAGTTGTTAACTTGAAGCGGATGGTGTTTATTTTACCTGGCTGCTGTGCATCAGCAAATGAGCAAACATTCTATACTAGATAGGAACTCTTGCCGATTTCTTTAAATTATCTTAATACAATTTTTACCCACAGATCCTGTGTACCAAACTTTTACTTTCTACTGGATTCATTGTTCCATATCATCATATGTAAGTAGGACAAACACGAAGCATCTCAATTGTGTGGCACTGTAGGTGCTGCCACCCAAAATTGCTATAGAAAAAAATGTTTTTTTACTGTGCTTTTAACATATGTTTCCTGCATCCTCTTATCCCTTTCTTCTCCATGAGGAATTTTTTCATCTATACAGGATTGATACTATTTGTTAGAAAGCTGAACTATTAATAATCTGATATAGTTCTTTTTCCCAAAATACTGTATGTTGCTCACCGTACACTCTTTTTGTAAACCATCGCTACAACTGAAATTCTGCTGAAATAACTATTACTTGAATATTTTTCTCTCATACCTTAATTGTTTCCAAACTTTTTTTCAACATTGCTCCAGGTTTTAGCAGAACCCTGTATCTGAATACGTCATTACTACTTGCTTCTGATGATATAAATTATATATTAATTAGGTTTACAGGTGTAGATTGTCCCCTTATTTCCTTCTTGAATTAAAATTTCAGTTAAGTAAATTCAGGGTAGTGTACTAGTTAATCTATCTGTAAGTTTCTACAGTCCTGACAACTATGAATAAAGGATGTTAAGTCAACTGCATGTCTTACTTTTCTTTGTATTTACATTGGATCCAATGTGAATGAAGATCATGAACTGGTCTTTTTCCAGGTTCGTCCGAGGGCCATGAAACTTAATCTTTTGACTCTCATGCAAAAGGCTTGATGGAACTTACAGTGGATGTATCATCAGCATCACTGAGACAGCATTTCTTCAGGCAAGTTACT
This sequence comes from Hemerocallis citrina, assembly GCA_017893485.1. NCBI lineage: Eukaryota > Viridiplantae > Streptophyta > Magnoliopsida > Asparagales > Asphodelaceae > Hemerocallis > Hemerocallis citrina. The sequence goes on from CM030365.1 coordinate 101,186,656, forward strand.
TATAAAATTTGTTCTTCTCCTTTTATTTTGTAGCTCCATAGTTCATGTAAGGCACTCTAAATGACAAATGTAGGGTCGAAGTTCTAAGTACATCCTCAAAGAGGATCAGGAACTGAAAGTTGGGGTTGACAGTTAAGACACCCTGTTAAGGAGATTTAAATAGTGACAAAGGACAATGGCTTGAGATTATTATAATCTAACTTGTCTAACTATAATTTCCTATACGATTGTGTATGTATATAACATGAACTCGTTGTTTCTCTCACTGAAAATGGCATCTGTAGAACCACAGAGAGTTTTTTTAGTATAGGGTCAGAAAGTATATATTAATAATCATGCAACATTATAATGTTAAATTGTTTTATAGTCTCAGCTGTCCAACAGGAACAAGATTGGCTTCAGTATTTTGCTTCCCTTGAGGGAGGGTGAGTATTCTCAATCTCTTCTCCTCCTTTAGCACACTCGATCCAAGTGCAGTTTAAACAGTCAGCCAAGTATTAAGGAGAACTCTATTTGAGAGGAAGTGGCATGGGGTTTTCTCAGGAACATGTTACCAAAATGACCCAATTTTTGAAAATATTTACCAAACTGACCCACTTTGAAAGTATTTACCAAAATGACACACTCGGTCTTTGAAAGACCGAGTTTAGTACAAAATAACTCGGTTTTTCAAAGACCGAGTGTTAGAATTCGAAAAATCGAATCCTAACACTCGGTCTTTGAAAAACCGAGTTATTTTGTACTAAACTCGGTCTTTCAAAGACCGAGTGTGTCGTTTTGGGAATTAAAAAAAAAAGTAGGGCGGTTTGGGAAAAACTTTCAAAAAGTGGGGCAGTTTGGGAAAAAATTCCGTTCTTGGCACCGACCCCGTTACGGGGGAAAAATTCAAGTTCGGCACCAGCTGCCCAGCGTTCTTGCCACCGACCTCGTAACGGGGGAAAAATGGAGTTCGGCACCAGCTGCCGAGCGTTCTTGGCACCGACCCCATTCTAGGGGAAAAATTCGACCTCGGCACAAACTGCCGAGCGTTCTTGACACCGACCCCATTCTAGGGGAAAAATTCGAGTTCAGAATCATGAGCCGAGCGTTCTTGGCACCGACCCCATTATAGGGGGAAATGGAGTTCGGCACCAAGTGCCGAGCGTCCTTGGCACCGACCCCATTCTAGGGGAAAAAATGGGGTTCGGCACCAAGTGCCGAGCGTTCTTGGCACCGACCCTATTACGGGGAAAGATTGGACCTCGGATCATGCCGAACTCCCTCTCAGCACTCACGACCTTGCCGAGCTCTCTCCCCCCTTCGGAAAGATGCGCCGAACCGCATACGGACCTCGGTCCCCTAATCAGCGAGCTCCGGAAGGGGTCGGAAGCACGATACGAGCACACATGCCCCTCAACGAAGGAGAACGCCCAAACCATTGCGCCAAAAAATTGCAAAAAACAATTAAAAATTCGGAGGGGCAAGGAAGAACTCCTGGAAGGCAGTCATGAAGATGGGGAGCACCTTCTCGTCCCCAAACAAGCAATTATTGCCAAGAACAATCTTCCAAGACCCCCGAACGACGAATTGACACTTCGCAAAGTTAAAAGGATATCCCTGCAAGAACACCATATGACCACAAGGGCTCAGGAGCAACTCAGAGTTCAATCCACTTGAAAAATCACCAAACTACCTCCTTCAAGATTCAAAACCTCCCATTTGGGCTCCGATACAACTCCGCTGGCCATTAAAACAGTCAAACTACTCCTCAAAGGCCGATCAAACTCAGCCTTTAGGAGTGGGGGGCTCGTGATATGGCTAAAAATGGGGGTTAATCGGAACCGTCCAAATCGGGCACGAATCTTGAAGCCCAGGGGTAAAACGGTAATTTCACCTACAAATAGGGTCTGAGATGGGTACTGGGTCTCTCCGTTAAAGACCCAATAACCCACAAACGGATCCGCTTCAATCGGGCGCGGGTTTCAACCAGCAATAAAGCCCGATCAGAGGGATAGAATTAAGGCTCATGATTAGATCCTAATCAACGGCCCTGATTCATGCCTATCCCTCCACTGGGAATAAGGGATTACATTCCTAATCTGTTTACAAGGAGAATATTCCTTATCAGATCACGGGGATTACATTCCTAATCTGTTCCCTAAGATGCCTATAAATACCCCCCCCCATTCATCTCCATTAAGAGGTAATCAATCTTTCTCCAGTTTTTGCGCTCTTTCATAGTCTTTCCAGATTACTGACTTGAGCGTCGGAGGGTGCATCGCCGGGAACAACTCCGATGTCTCGCACTTTTTGCAGGTGTACGGCAGGACCGACGATCAAGCCCGACGGAACATGTATACAGGTTTACTATTCAGTTTCCCTAAGAATCCACAAATACTATTTGTTTGCCCCCACACCAAATTTAGCGGCAACACACTTCATGTGCCATTCTTTTATCACATGGTTGTTACAGTCAATGCAGTTTTGTTTTAGATTTTATAGTGGACCATATAGGCAGTATACTCAGGGACAAGCCTCAAGAATCAAGTATCAAGTATCAAGTCTCAAGCCTCAAGTATCAAGTAAACAAGCCTCAAGAGTGAAGTATCAAGCCTCAAGTGAAATATAAAGCCTCAAGTAATGAAATATCAAGCTTCAAGTAATCAAGTGTCAAGCCAAATCTCAAGTATCAAGCCAAGTCTCAAGTATCAAGCCAAGTATCATATAGAATCAATAGATTCTCTTCCGAGTAAACGTTTCTGAATTATCCACTATTAGATCCGTCCCTTTAACCCCGACCTGGTTAATTTATTATTAATGTCAAAGAAGCAAGTATGTGTCACGAAACAAGCAAGTATATCATGGTATGATCAAGTAATAAGTTCAAGTTCCAAGATAAGCATGTACGGGTGCAAGATAACACATAAAAGAACAAAATAACCAAATCTCAAGTTCAGGATAGCAAGACCATACTGTAGTAAAACAGCAATTTCCAGAGTTACAAACGTGCAAACCTGAATCCGTCGAAACTTCTAGAAAATATACTCCCAACCGAATCCAGCGAGCATAAATAAGTCATATAGTGTTTCACAAAGTTAAGTCTCAAACAGGTTTGAATTCAGAAATCAGGTTCAGCCAAAAATCAGTAAATTAAATTCACAGTCAGGAAAACAGCATCAAAACTCAATAAATAAATCCACGAAAAATCTAGGGTATTCCCCTATCTGTCTAGTATCAAAATATAAGGTCTCAAAATTTTCCAGTAAAATAAGTTTAGCTAATAAAAATCAGAAAACACCAAGAAACGGTAGTTTGGTAAATCTGGAATTCCCAACACAGCTGTACGAAAACTGGAATATCTCGCAAACTGTGAAACGAAATCCAAATCCGCCAAAGGGAGATGAAAATAGACAATACAAAATAACTTTCATATTTCACAAATAGTTTTCATACAGTCAAAGGAATCAAGGTGAAAATATAATTCTTTACGAAACAGCGAGCAAAATACTGCAAGTACAGTGTTTTTAAACAAGCATGAAACGACATATAAAACTCATCAATAAATCCACCAATATTGTGGGTAATCCCTAAATAAGTATATAAAAACTGAACAAAGTTCTAGATCAAGATAATATGTGTAGAACAAGTATCGAAATGATTTAGTCATCAAAATCACCAAGAAACGAAATCTGGAAAAGATCTACACCTCTATAGTAAAACAGTCATAACTTACACATACAAAAACGAAATCAAGCAAGGTCAGAGGAGTTGGAAAGAAGACGAATTTTTCTAAAACTCATGTTTTATACTGAAATTAAGATTCTGAACTTAATATGGTCTAAATTACTAATCAAGACAGTTCATCGACAAAACACAGAATTTCCTCAAAAACCAAAATCAACATAGATTCAATGAAACTTGATCCAAATACAACCAAACATGAAATCGAGTCTACCAAGTGTCCAAACATCATGAAATATGGTAATTAATATATCTAAAACAATTCTATCACATGGTTCTCAACAAATATCCAAATTCTCACAAGAAGTCTCACACACATGATCAAAAGAAGAACGGGCAAAACCTAAGTTAATTCATGTCAATATTGTGTCATGAGGCAACTATGGTCAAATCACTATAGAGACAATATCAACAAGGGATTTCACACACAATTTTTCTCTAGAACTCAACTACACTACAAGCGGTATTTATGACTTGTATCATACAAAGAAATCTGAGTACAAGTTACTTGCCTTAACCGAAGATGAAACGAACACCAAGAGTAACGAGAACGGATTCCCGGCCAACAAACGAAATCCACGAACAAGAAATCCACAAATCAAGAGCAACGGACCCACGAACAACTCGCACAATCACACGTGCAAGCTTCTCAAAGCAAGAGAAAAAGAAAGATTACAAGAGAGAGAGATATGGGGTCGGGGCTTGGGGCCTGGGTGCTGGCTGTTGACGGTGCCGGCGGGAAGAGACGGGTAGATAGAATGAGAGAGGTGCAAGGGAGCTCGGTGTATGGCCAAGGGGATCGGGATGTGGGTGTGTGCAGCGTCGAGTATAGCCAGGAAGGGGGGCTAGGGTGGCATCGGCCTGGGATGGGGGTGTTCGGGTTGGCTGTGCGGCGCAAGGGAACAAGGAGGGGTCAGGGGTGTATGGAATTAGGGTTAGGGTTTGAGGTGAGGGAGAGAGAGGGAGTTATATATATGTGTGTGGTAATTAGGGTTTAGAAATATGAGTTGGGTATTGGGTTGTGGATAGTTTAGGAGTAGTAATAGGATTTGGTTAATTGGGATTTGATTAGGATACAAATTGTATAGGTTATCAAATGGGATTATGGATTTCATTTGGCTTTGGTAATTCTATTAGGGATCAAATAATAGGATAGGGAATAGGATGAACAACCAATCACCACCACGAGCACCCAAGAACAGAAATAAAGAGGATAAGAACCAAATGAAGGAAAGAACAAAAATCGATGAAGACGAAAACAAAAGACAACCACTCAAACACAAAGAGCTCAAAATGAAATAAAAAGAATATATATTGAAAACAGCTCCAATATACGGTTCAAAAGAAATACAAGAGGAATACAAAGAGGAAAAAATATACCAAAACGTGAAATACACTCAAAAATATACAAAATGAAAAATAGGAGTTACACTTTGAATCTTGTCTTGAACTTGAGTCTTTGTCTTGAGCTTGAGCATTTGTCTTGATGTCTTGAAGCTTGATCAATTACTCTTGAAAGCTTCATCAGATTGTGTTGACTTTGTGTATTTTACCATGATATTGACTTGATACACTCTGCAAGAGATATTTGGTAGAACAACTTTGTATTGTGTTGTAGTCATCAAAACCAAGAATCAACATTCTCCCCATTTTTGATGATGACAACACAATAACTTATAATAATAACAATATACATATTAAGATGTCACACATAATTTAAAGATATACAAATGTGAAAAGAGCTCCCCCTAAATAATATACAATATGCACACAATTGTGAAATAATGACAATATATATAAAACATGCACAAAAAAGCACAAAAAACCACAAAACCATATTTTTCTCTCCCTTTGTCATCAACAAAAACATAAAGAGGAAGGATACATCATAAAGAACAAAATCAACATTGCATAACCAAAATCGAGTACATTGTTGCAGATTACAATAGAAGATAGAAAAATAACAAACATAAAACATAGTTGAAAATAAAAAAAATACATCAAGTTTATTCTTCTTCTTCATCGTCATCACCTTTGGAGGCAGGAGGAGGTTGTGGAAGTTGTTGAGTGAACATGTGAGTAAGGTTAGCAAGGCTAGCCTCAAGATTATCCTGTCTACCAAGGATAAGATCAGTACGATCCATGAGATAATTAACCGAAGTATAAAGACTCTCGGGATCAGCAAAGACAGCTCTAGGACGAGAAGAACTAGAAGCAGAAGACCGACGACCAGAAGTGGCTAAAGGAATAAGAGGTATATTTCTTTGAGGAAACTGAGGAGGACAGTTAAGGATCTTCATACGAACTAAACTCGCACGATCAAAAGACTCATAGTAAGTAACAACACTCGACTCGGAATCAAGATCAACTTCATAAAAATTGAAAAAATGAGTAAGAAGTGCACCAAAAGGAAGGAAAGAGGTGTGAGCCTTATGGAGACGATTGAAAATTACTCGACTCCAATTGATTTGAATATTGCCAAAAATCGCATACACGGCTTACTGCAACTCATGTGAAAATTGGTCGTAACTACCCGTTTTAAGGATAATGTTATACGACAAGATTCTTGCAATGAGCTTAGCTAGCGGCGTAATCGATTTATTGGTCATAGGAGGACCTCGATTAGAAAAGAAAAATTTTGACAATATAGGATCCTCAACCATCTCTATTTCACCCAAATCTAACCCTTCATTAGGGTTACCCAAAATAATTCCCAATTTTTCAGGAGTTAACCTTATTCGAATATTTTTCACCATAGTAATAAAACATATTTCGTTACCATCCTCGGAGGTGGAAACCTTCATATTTGTATAAAACAAATAGATAAGTTATGGATAGTAATAGGGTTGATGGATAAGGGAAAGTAATTCAAATAACCCACATTGTTCAAATAATGGGGCGATAAGGAATCTATCTAAATCAGGAAAATTCACAAATCTACCTAGAAATATTGCAATTTGACAGATGAGAAAAAATTTCTCAACAAGATTGGGATTCCTTAAGTATTGAAGGTAGTTCTGAGAAGATTGACCTTTTTCTACATTAGAACCTCTAGCTCTCTTAGGTTTAGGCATTGTTGAAAAATTAGGAAACTTGAAAAGGATTGAGAGATCAAGAGAGAGAGAGTTACCCAACAACAAGATAAAGAACCGAAATAGCTTCAAGAGACACTAAAAGAACTCAGATCTGGATGGAAATCTTCAAGCCAGGAACAACAAGTCAAAATTGCCAAGAACTGGAAATGGGCACCCGACTTGAATCTTCTCGAGAGAAAAAGTGAAAATGAAAGAGGACTAAGAGATTTAGGGTTTTTACATTAGGTAGACGGCTGAGATGAAGACTAGTTGGGAATGGACGATTAAGATCCATCAATGGGTAAAAGTAAGAAAGAGAGATGACTCAGTTAAGTGACGATTCGGAATCAGAAAAACCAAACTAATGTTGCGACAGTCGACTGGTTTTGATATCAGCCGACTTAGTCGAGAGAAAATTAAACCAAACGAAACATCAAGTAAAACTTCTGTCAGTCGACTGATTACTGAAACAGTCGACTATGCAGAACACAAAATTCAGCCAAAATATGGACAACAAAAATACTTTATAAGTCGACTGAAAAAGACGTTTAAGTTGACTTAAACAAAATAAATTTTCAAGAAATATCATGAAAACAGCAAATTCCTAGTTCTCTTTTAAAGTTGATAAAAGTGTCTTCCTTAACTGGTTTGGTAAATATATCTGCTACTTGTTTATCAGTAGAAATAAAATCCAAAGTTATATCTCCCGTTGAAACATGATCACGTAGAAAATGATGTTGAATATCAATATGTTTTGTACGTGAGTGTTGAACCGATTTTTTAAATAGATTAATAGCACTGGTATTATCACACATTATAGTAGGTTTTGAAAATGAAATACCATAATCTAATAAAGTTTATTTCATCCACGAAATTTGGGCACAAGCCAAATTTGCAGCAATATATTCAGCTTCTGTAGTAGATAGGATACCAAATTTTGCTTTTTACTGCACCAAGATACTAATGAATGTCCCAAAAAGTGACAAGTTCCACTAGTACTTTTACGATCAATTTTACTACCAGCAAAATCAGCGTCACTATACGACAAAAGTTGAAAATTACCGGTGCATGGATAAAGCAAACCATATTCAGACGTGCCTTTAATGTATCTTAAAATACGTTTCACAGCTTTTAAGTGAGATTCTTTAGAATTCGACTGATATGTAGCACACAAACATACACTAAACATAATATCTGGTCTATTAACAGTTATATATAAGAGTGAGCCAATCATACCTCGATAGAGTTTTTCATCGACACTCTTACCTAAATTAACTTTATCAAGTGTAGTAGTAGTAGCCATAGGTGTGGTCTTACTACTAGTGCAATCCATGCCAAACCGTTTGAGTAATTCCTTAGCATATTTTCCTTGATTAATAAATATGCCATTTTGTGACTGCTTTATTTGTAATCCAAGAAAATAATTGAGTACACCCATGTGACTCATCTCAAACTCATTTTTCATGGTATTAGCAAACTCTTGACAGTGATTACTATTAGTAGATCTAAAAATTATGTCATCTACATATATTTGTATGATTAGAATATTTGTCTCTATTTTCCTAATAAACAAGGTAGTATCTACTTTACCTATCTCAAAACCAGTTTCTAAGAGAAAAGTTTTTAACCGATCATACCAAACACGAGATGCTTGTTTAAGACCATGTAAAGCCTTTTTCAATTTGAAAACGTGGTTTGGGAATTGATCATGTTCGAAACCGGGTGGTTGCTTAACATAAACATCTTCCTTAATAAATCAATTCAAGAAAGCACTTTTAACATCCATTTGGAAAAGTGTAAAATTCATAAAACACGCAAAAGATAATAAGATCCTAATTGATTCTAGTCTAGCAATAGGAGCATATGTTTCATCAAAATCGATTCCTTCTTCTTGATTATATCCTTGAGCAACTAATCTAGCCTTGTTCCTAATGACTTGTCCTGATTCATCTAACTTATTCTTAAATACCCATTTGGTACCAATTATAGTATGATCAGGAGGTCGTGGAACTAGATCCCATACATCATTTCTTATAAATTGGTTAAGTTCATCTTACATGGCATTCATCAAAAATTCATTCTCACAAGCTTCTTATATATTCTTCGGTTTAAAATCCGACAAGAAAGCCGTATGAGAAATCATGTTAACATGAGATCTTGTTTGAATACCACGTAAAATGTCACCAATTATTAAGTCATGAGGATGATCTCTAACTTCAACAAACGCTTTTAGTAAAGTTTGAGTCATCATAACAAGATCAATCGACTTAACAAGTCCATCAGCCGACTGATTCATATCAGTCAACTTGAGATCCTTATCAGTCGACTTGTCTAGGGTAGTTTGCTCTAGTAATTTAATAACGTTATTTAAAGGTGATGATCCAATTTCATCATCTTTAATAACAGTAGATGAAGGCAATGATTCATCAAATGAAACATGCATAGATTCTTCAATAGTCAAAGTTGACTTATTGAAAATTTTAAATGCCTTACTTCTATTTGAGTATCCAATGAAGATACCTTCATTAGATCTAGCATCAAATTTATCTAAATTATCTTTAGTGTTTAATATGAAACACTTACATCCAAATACTTTAAAATATGATACTTTAGGAATTCTTTTATAGAATAGTTCATAACAAGTTTTCTTAAGCTTAGGCCTAATCAATATTCTATTTAAAACAAAACATGCTATAGAAACAGCTTCAGTCCAGAAGTACTTAGGCAAATTGCTTTCAACAAGCATAGTACGTGCACACTCTTGTAATGTTCTATTCTTTCTTTCGACTACTCCATTTTGTGGTGAAACTCTAGGAAATGCAAATGGATGTGTTATACCATTCTTATTGCAATATTCTGAAAATGTTTCATTCTCAAATTCTCCATCATGATTACTTTTAATAGTGACTATGGTTAAAGATTTTTTATTTTGAATTCATTTGCAAAAATTTGCAAATTCTTCAAAGGCATCATATTTATGTTTTAAAAAGAAAACTCATGTAAATCTTAAAAAACCATCTACCAAAACAAATACATATCTACCTTGATTTAAATAGCAACTCTAGTAGGACCAAATAAATCCATATAGATTAATTCAAGAGGCCTACTAGTAGAAATCATTTTTTTGTCCTAAAAGTAGATTTGACTTGTTTTCCTAGTTAACATGCATCACATAACTTATCTTTCTTAAAAGATAATCTTGACAGCCCTTTAACTAGGTTGTATTTAGACAATTTAGTAATATTTTTCATATTTACATGGCCAAATCTCTTATGCCAAAGCCAAGAATCATTGTTAGAAGATACTAAGCAAAAATCATTAGAAAATTCATTTGTTTTTCAGCATAACTCATAAATGTTGTTTTTCCTAAAACCTTGAAAAATAACACTTTGTATAGATGAATCATATATTAAACATGCATCTTTTTCAAAAACAATTCTATATCTCTTATCACAAAGTTGGCTAATACTTAACAGATTATGCTTTAATCTACTAACTATAAATACTTCTTCTATAGTAGGGGTAGTGTTCTTACCGACCATGCCTATTCCAATAACCTTTCCTTTGTTGTTGTCACTGAATGTGACTGTTCCTCCATCTCTCTCTTGTATGGAAGAAAGAAGATTAGCATGATCAGTCATATGTTTGGAGCATCCTCTGTCAAGTATCCAACGTTCTCTTTTAGGTACCTATAAAAGAAGCATTGTGACTATGGTACCCTTTTCATTGGGTCCGAAAGGGATTAGTTTTTGGGAAACCAAACCCAAAGTGAATTTGATTTACTACCAAAAGCAGGAATATAATTTACAGAATTACATACATTAAGAACATAAGAATTATATAAGTAATTCTATCGTTTAGACTCAGGTTGGCTGGAAACCAAATGTTTTTAGTCTATCCAGTTGACTTTATTGTACCTTTCAGTCGACTGTTATGAGAAGTCAGTCGACTGGGAGGTGAAATAGGTCGACTTATCTGAGGTTTTCGTCTCTTTGAATAAGACTCCAAACCTCTAGACAGACGACTGACATTAGGGTCTGAACAACAGAATTACTATTTTTATGGAAAACAATAGTTTTTGGTTTCTAAAAAAACTCATATAATTTGTTCTTCACACTGAAAATAGAATTAGTCTTATTTCTACTAGTATTCTTAGAAGAATGATGTTTTCAAGAGTCTTTTGAAAACAAAGTCCAAATCTTTTATTAGATTGAACTTGATTTTGGAGAACTTCATTTAAATTCTCCTTTCCTTTGTTAAATTTAGATACATTCTTGGATATCTCTTCATAATTTTTCTTAAGAGATACAAGATCTACATCCAAATTTGAAAGTCAAGAATTTAAAGATTTGACTTGAACATTTAAGTCAAGTTTTTCTTCAGAAAGTGTTTGATTGACTTTCTCTAAATTTTTAACTCTAATTTTCTCCGTCTTAAGTTCTTGAAAAACTTCATTGAAAGCATCAAATAAGTTATTTGAATCAAAGTTTTCACTTACATCGTTTTGTGTAGCCATGAAACATACGATCGCCACTTCGTTTGACTCCTTATTTTCTTTTTCCGATAAAGAGTCGCTATCATCCCAAGTTGCTTGATATGCCTTCTTGTTCTTCATATACTTGTTCTTTGTGTACTTGTCCTTCTTGAAGTTGGGAGCCTTTCCTTTTGATTTTGCATTTTCTAATGGGCAATCCTTCTTCATATGACCTTTCTTGTTACACTTGAAACAAGTGGGAAGTTCATTAGTATTTTTAAACTTGAAATTAAATTTACCTTTTCATAAAAATTTCTTGAACTTTCTAGTGAACATGGCTATTTCTTCTTCATCTTCTTCTTCATCTTCGGAATCCGACATGGCCATGAAAGCGAGTGTCTTCTTCTTTGCTTGTTGAGGTTCTAGATCCTTCTTGCGTTCTTCAAGTTGTACTTCGTATGCCATAAGATTTCCCACAAGATTCTCAAAAGAGAGTTGTGTTAAATCGTTGGCTTCTTCTATGGCGATGGTCTTATTCTTCCATTCGGGGGTTAGGGCACGAAGAACTTTCCTCACCATTTCCTCTTGCGAGTACGTCTTTCCGTGAACCGTGTTATCATGTCCGACACATCTTGTTCTCCTTCATACGAAACATCTCGAACCTGTGAACAAGAATAGATATCTTAGATTGTTTAACCTTATTAGTACCTTTATGAGTTACCTTGAGTGTGTGCCAAATTTGATGAGCCGTTGTTGCATTTGACACACGATTGAACGCCTCTTTGGTAAGTGCACAGAATAAAGTATTCATCGCTTTTACATTGTTCATTGTATTGCTCTTCATGTCATCGTTCCATTGTGCATAGGGAATTGTAGGAGCAGTGAATTTTGTCTCATTCATGTTCCAAATCTCATAGTTGATGGACTGAAGGTAGATCTTCATTCTACACTTTCAATAGTCACTACAAAAGATACTCGATTTCCCGGCGTTTTTTTACGTCTTTACCGGTGTTTTTTTACGCCGGTGAAACTTTCACCGGTGTTTATAATAGCGCCGGTCCAAATGCCGCCGAAGCGAGCGTCGCGGAAAAGAAGGGGTCTACACCGGTAGTTTTCGTGGATGCCGATAAATGTGATAACTACACCGGCGGCCATAAAACTCCGGTGTATGGGGGTCTCTGGGTGCCGTTCTTTTACCCCCAATATACATTCACCGGCGGTTTACGACCGCCGGTGTTTGTCAATTCACCGGCATTTATAGAAACGCCGGTGTAGAATGAATGTATACCGGCGGTCGACGACCGCCGGTGTATGTGCGTTTATGAGTGCCCGGGTTTCCCTACTTATAATCACCGGTGCGACCAAAAAGCGCCGGTGTAGTTAGGTATACCGGCGTTCGTAAAACGCCGGTGTACCTCGGTGCCGTTACAACTGATGACATACACCGGCGTGTGTGGGAACGCCGGTATATCGCACACTCCAACAAATTGATTAGATAGACAGGCGTTTTTTAAAACGCCGGTCTAGCTATGCCCGTTTATTTTCGATACTCCGGTTTTCCGTTCGATTTCAATTCACAGTTTCATTTACAAAACCTGTAAACTAATTCACAACTTATTCAACCAATTTTGTTGTATATTACTGCGCAAATCACAACCAAACACAAGAATAATTAAACATAATAAAGTTTCACACGTGTCATATCAACGTCCAAATTCATTGATTAATTAACAGTGTCATAATCAACAAATTAATATAGGGACTAACATCCCAAATATCCAAACAAACCAGTCTGACAAATATCCAAAATATCCCAAATTAAAAGATTGACATAACTCTCATAAAAAAACCCAGTCTGACATAACAACAACAAGGAGGAGGACATAAGAACAACAACCATACAGCAAGGAGGACATAAGAAAGGAGGACCGCAGCTTCATACCCCTCGAGTAGCTTCAGTTCTGATCATCAGAATTTCCTTCATCTGGGCGACCGCTCTGTGAAAAAAAAAACAATAGTTTAATTCAACAGTAGACCACAATACAGAATATACATATTTTTTGAACTTGCAAAAAGATCTACCTGTATCTTAAATTATAAGATCATAGTGCCAATTACAAATGGAATTGTTAATGATATATACAGAGGTAAAATAATTACATTGCAATGCTAAAAATCTAGTACTTAATTTTGTTTTTAAATATATCTAAAATAACAAAACAAATGAAAATTCAGTATCTAACTTAAAACCTTTATATTCTCCTCTGATTGGGAATATCCACTATCTAAAACAGTAAAACAAATGAAAATTCAGTATCTAAGCATGTCTTTCATGGATTGTTCAGACAATCCATGAAACTGTCATCGTGGACGGAAACCAAATATAAGAAAAATAAGAAAAAAAAGATAGGGCTCATATCAAGTGTATTTTTAGGGAACTGTCATCGTGGAAGGAAACCAAATATAGAAGCCAGAAATGGAAACAGAAAGAAGAATGGTAGAGACTTTGGATACACCAGGCTAACATAGCGGCATTTTCCTCATCTCTCTCTCATCCCTTGTTTCCCTTCAGCACACGAACACAAAGAGACATCAGCAACAACAGCAAGAGCGACAAGAACAACAACAATAATAAATTATTATGAACAAGATGTCTCTATATGGGTTTCCAGATCTCCACTCGAGCCCTCTCTTACTAATCACAGCCCAATTAAGAACATAGACAACAGCCACTAAACAATCCAATCACAGCCCAATCAAAATTTGCCATCCTGGATCTTAATGAAATAAGCTTCATTAACAGTGAAAGATAATGAGGATGCTAGCAGCATACTTAGTTTGGAAGTGAAGCCATTTTTTGTTAAAAAATCATGCCAAAGATGGCAATCAGCTTCATTAACAGTATCTGAAAATGAAAATTTCCATTATCTGAGCTTATATGTTGCTCTACTAATTCACTGTGCCCAACTAAATCTAAAACCCAATTGTTGTGCATATCCGGAGGATTTTGGCATACGTACCTATAGCATCCTCAGTTCACAGTGAACCCATTTTGGTCAAAAAAACATGCCAAGAAGATAATCAGGTGCATGAAATCAGCTTCACTAACAGTGAAAGAAAATGGGGATGCTAGCAGCATACTTAGTTTGGAAGTGAACCCATTTTGTGTTAAAAAACCATGCCAAAGATTGCAATCAGGTTACTTTAACAGTATCTTAAAATGAAAATTTCCATTATCTGAGCTTATATGTTGCTCTACTACTTCTTTAGCCCAACTAAATCTAAAACCCAATTGTTGTGCATATCTGGAGAATTTTGGCATACAGCTATAGCATCCTCAGTTCACAGTGAACCCATTTTGGTCAAAAAAACATGCCAAGAAGACAATCAGGTGCATGAAATCAGCTTCACTAACAGTGAAAGAAAATGGGGATGCTAGCAGCATACTTAGTTTGGAAGTGAACCCATTTTGAATTAAAAAACCATGCCAAAGATTGCAATCAGGTTACTTTAACAGTATCTTAAAATGAAAATTTCCATTATCTGAGCTTATATGTTGCTCTACTACTTCTTTAGCCCAACTAAATCTAAAACCCAATTGTTGTGCATATCCGGAGGATTTTGGCATACAGCTATAGCATCCTCAGTTCACAGTGAACCCATTTTGGTCAAAAAAACATGCAAAGAAGACAATCAGGTGCATGAAATCAGCTTCACTAACAGTGAAAGAAAATGGGGATGCTAGCAGCATACTTAGTTTGGAAGTGAACCCATTTTGTGTTAAAAAACCATGCCAAAGATTGCAATCAGGTTACTTTAACAGTATCTTAAAATGAAAATTTCCATTATCTGAGCTTATATGTTGCTCTACTACTTCTTTAGCCCAACTAAATCTAAAACCCAATTGTTGTGCATATCCGGAGGATTTTGGCATACAGCTATAGCATCCTCAGTTCACAGTGAACCCATTTTGGTCAAAAAAACATGCCAAGAAGACAATCAGGTGCATGAAATCAGCTTCACTAACAGTGAAAGAAAATGGGGATGCTAGCAGCATACTTAGTTTGGAAGTGAACCCATTTTGTGTTAAAAAACCATGCCAAAGATTGCAATCAGGTTACTTTAACAGTATCTTAAAATGAAAATTTCCATTATCTGAGCTTATATGTTGCTCTACTACTTCTTTAGCCCAACTAAATCTAAAACCCAATTGTTGTGCATATCTGGAGGATTTTGGCATACAGCTATAGCATCCTCAGTTCTCAGTGAACCCATTTTGGTCAAAAAAAACATGCCAAGAAGACAATCAGGTGCATGAAATCAGCTTCACTAACAGTGAAAGAAAATGGGGATGCTAGCAGCATACTTAGTTTGGAAGTGAACCCATTTTGTGTTAAAAAACCATGCCAAAGATTGCAATCAGGTTACTTTAACAGTATCTTAAAATGAAACTTTCCATTATCTGAGCTTATATGTTGCTCTACTACTTCTTTAGCCCAACTAAATCTAAAACCCAATTGTTGTGCATATCTGGAGGATTTTGGCATACAGCTATAGCATCCTCAGTTCACAGTGAATCCATTTTGGTCGAAAAAACATGCCAAGAAGACAATCAGGTGCATGAAATCAGCTTCACTAACAGTGAAAGAAAATGGGGATGCTAGCAGCATACTTAGTTTGGAAGTGAACCCATTTTGTGTTAAAAAACCATGCCAAAGATTGCAATCAGGTTACTTTAACAGTATCTTAAAATGAAAATTTCCATTATCTGAGCTTATATGTTGCTCTACTACTTCTTTAGCCCAACTAAATCTAAAACCCAATTGTTGTGCATATCCGGAGGATTTTGGCATAATCTAAAGCTTAGTTCACAGTGAACCCATTTTGGTCAAAAAAACATGCCAAGATGACAATCAGGTGCATGAAAATAAGCTTCACTAACAGTAAAAGAAGATGAGGATGCTAGCAGCATACTTAGTTTGGAAGTGAACCCATTTTTTGTTAAAAAACCATGCCAAAGATGGCAATCAGGTTACTTTAACAGTATCTTAAAATGAAAATTTCCATTATCTGAGCTTATATGTTGCTCTACTACTTCTTTAGCCCAACTAAGTCTAAAACCCAATTGTTGTGCATATCCGGAGGATTTTGGCATACAGCTATAGCATCCTCAGTTCACAGTGAACCCATTTTGGTCAAAAAAACATGCCAAGAAGACAATCAGGTGTATGAAAATAAGCTTCACTAACAATAAAAGAAGATGAGGATGCTAGCAGCATACTTAGTTTGGAAGTATACCCATTTTATGTTAAAAAATCATGCCTAAGATGGCAATCAGCTTCTCTTACAGTATCTGAAAATGAAAATTTCCATTATCTGAGCTTATATGTTGCTCTACTACTTCTTTATCCCAACTAAATCTAAAACCCAATTGTTGTGCATATCCGGCCGGAGGATTTTGTCATACGTACCTATATACCATCCTCAGTTCACAGTGAACCCATTTTGGTCAAAAAAACATGCCAAGATGACAATCAGATGCATGAAAATAAGCTTCACTAACAGTAAAAGAAGATGAGACATCAGCAACAACAGCAACAACAGCAAGAGGGAACCAAATATAGAACAATTGGGTTTTGAATGGAGATTGTAGTCATAGATCAATTCTTCATTGAAGAAAAATACGAATAGGGCTCATATCAAGTGTAGTTTTAAGGAATTGTCATCGTGGAAGGAAACCAAATATAGAAGCCAGAAAGAGGAATGGTAGAGAATGAGGATACACCAGGCTAACATAGCGGCATTTTCCTCATCTCTCTCTCATCCCTTCTTTCCCTTCAGCACACGAACACATAGAGACATCAGCAACAACAGCAAGAGCGACAAGAACAACTATAATAATAAATTATTATGAACAAGATGTTTCTATATGGGTTTCCAGATCTCCACTCCAACTCGTCTCTTTCTAATCACAGCCCAATTAAGAACAATTGTTCACAGTCACTGTTAAAGAAACATATATGCTCAGATTATGGAAATTTTCATTTTCAGATACTGTTAAAGAAGCTGATTTCATGCATCTGATTGCTATCTTTGGCATGATTTTTTAACCAAAATGGGTTCACTTCCAAACTAAGTATGCTGCTAGCATACCAAAATCCTCCAAATCAGTACAACAACACGGCTGAACAAACCTTGTTTGCAGGTCATACAATGTCATCTATACCATGTTATGTGCCAAAGTGGGGTTGGTCATACAATGCATGAACGACACGTATTAGTTGTTTGTGAGTATGCAATAGGGTGCAGCTATGAACAGGGCTCATATCATGTGTAGTATTACGGACTGTCATCGTGGAAGGAAACCAATTTAATATAGAAGCCATATATGGAGCCAGAAAGAGGGATGGTAGAGAATGAGGATACACCAGGCTAACATAGCGGCATTTTCCTCAACTCTCTCTCATCCCTTCATTCTCTTCAACACACGCACACAAAGAGACATTAGCAACAACAGCAAGAGGGGGTTGGTCCAACAATAAGTGTAGATTATAATAAACGAGATGTCTCTATTTGGGTTTCCAGATCTCCACTCCAGCCCTTTCTTTCTAATCACAGCCCACTTAAGAAACATAGACGAAATGCTTATAGACGACAGCCACAATGCAGACTCACAAACACTAGTACGTGTCTTTCATGCATTCAAGACCATAATCTCTTTAAAAATACCAATTTAAAGACTTACCGATGCTTTTTGACAGTGGGCGGCGTGCTACCCTCACTCTCATATGTTTGACTGCCACTATTATTTAGTGGCTGCTCATCCCCATGGCTCTCGTTGCCATTATTTATATTTACCCTCTTTCCACGCCTCGGTATGTTGTACCTGTCAAGAATTCGATAACTTCCTTAGAGATGCAAATTTAATTAATAACATGTTTATAATAACTATCATAAAATTTGTACTTTAGTAGGATTAACAAACCAACATAATTATAAAAAAATTAAAAAAATGAGATTTGTAACAGATTAAATTACAACGATAGTTTGGTTCAAATGACACTAAGCATAGTTTAATGTAAATAATACCAAGCAGTAGAAAATAGAAAGATAATTCACAATGAACAAATTCGAAATTACAGACATAATATTACAACAAGATTTAAGACATAAAATTACAGACATAAAATAAACCCAATTGAAAATCATGTAAACTACAATACAACATCTTCCAGTACATCGCCCTCTTCTCCATCCTTGCGGAGCCAAGTCCCGCAAATTCCAACGTCGGTTGTGTTTACATCAAACACAGGAAACTCAGAAGCAATGTAACTGTTCATGACTTCACCGTCTTCATCTTCTGAAGTATCGTCCAGTTGGAATACATCTCTTGGTTGCATAGGGAGAGCCACATACGATTTTGGCAGGGTTGGATCTTCAATGTAGAACACTTGTTGCACTTGGGATGGAAACACAAATGGCTCATGGCTAATGTGTGTACCGATGTGAATCAATTTTGAGAAGTTTACAATTGTGAAGCCAAGCTTATCCTTGTTGTTAACAAAATTCCTATCAAACTTAGCCCAATCCCCACGAAATAAGACAACACAGAAATGACCAAAATAATTCAACTCAATGATATCCGTGAGCACTCCATAGTAGTCAAGATCTCCATCTACATGCCTCGTGTCCGATTTGGAAGCATAACTTCTAGTCTTAGACGTCACTACCATTCCACTATTTTGAGACTTCAAATGACATTCACGATCCTTAGTACGAAATCTAAAACCATTGAATATGTATCCTTCGTATCTTTTGACCATCTTATAGGGACCTTTGGCAAGTACTTGTATTTCAGATGACGCACCTTCAGGACCCAAAGAATGTACCTATTAATTTTGCGCAAATCGTATCAGCACCATAAAAAATGTAGATAGAATGAAGATTAACTCGCATAACTGTAATTCACCTACATGAGATTCAAACCACTTATGAAATTTTTCATTCATCAACTTGTTTTGTTTACGTGGTGGTAGTCTTCTTGGTCTAGCCCTTCGTTTGATGTCCCTGACAAATTCGCTAAAAAACAAGCAATTGAAATAAGGAATAAAAAAAGTAAGTTAATATCGAACTCCGCGGTTTTCACTGTATTCGATTTAAATTCAAAAGCAACTTACCTTCGAAATGGTTCCACTGATGCATGGTGGTTTAGCACATATCGATGTGCCTGTTCCCACGCTAAGTTATCTAGCTCAAATGCATCAACTTTACCAACAATAGTGCCAGCGGTATCAAAAAGATATTGAGCACCATCAAGGTTGTAAATGTCTGGATTTCTACGTGGTCTACTAGAAGATGTCTCCACACCCAGCAAATACCTGGAAAAAAAATGTGAGCACTCCTCTGATAGATATTCCTGGGCTATTGACCCTTTAGGATATGCTCTATTTTTCACATAACCCTTTAGTCGGTATAGGTACCTGAACATGTACAATTAATGAATTAGAGCGGATTAGGGGATTAAAAGAAATGAGCTTTTGAAAATTCAATTTCGTAAGATGAATGAATTCTTTTACCTCTCAATGGGGTACATCCACCGATAGTGAACAGGACCGCCGATTCTGGCTTCACCAGCAAGGTGGATTATCAAGTGAATCATTATAGTGAAGAACGATGGAGGAAATATCATCTCCATTTTACTAAGTGTCAATGCCGCCTGCTGCTCCAATTGGTCCAGATCTTCAACACGAAGCATTCTTGAGCAAATACCTTTATATATGCTACAAAGATCTTTCAGGACTGTAGTGACTTGCTCACACATTGAAGACCTTAGGGCCACAGGAAGGAGATCCTGCATTAGGATGTGGTAGTCGTGTGACTTTAGACCCTGAAGCCTCTTCTCTTTAAAGTTGACACATCTTGCCATGTTAGAAGAATAGCCATCAGGGACTTTAAGTTCCAGTAGTACTTTGCAAAACAATTCCAACTCCGATTTTGACATTGAATAGATTGCAGGAGGTAGGAGTACTTTCCTGTTCGGCAATTCTTCTGGGTGCAACTCATGTCGGATGCCCATTGACTTCAAATCAAGTTGGCTCTTGAGATTGTCCTTTGTCTTCCGATCATCTCCCATAACTGTTCCTATACAATTTTCACCAATATTTTTTCCGATATGCATCACATCTAAATTATGTCGCAGTAAGTTGAATTCCCAATACGGCAACTTGAAGAAAATACTCTTCTTCTTCCATGCACCTAAACTCGTCATGTTTTGATCATCGTCTTCGCCATATAGATCGGTCTCCTCACCTTGCTCCGACCTTGCCCTTTTCTTGCCCTTTGTCTTGACTTTTGGTTCTTTTCCATATTTGAATTGATGACCATCTACCCGCCTCAAAATATCTGAACCAGAAGAAGACCCAGGAGCATGTTCCCACTCGTCGGTACCATCAAATGTCGCTGCCTCTGCCCGAAATATATGTGTGTCAGGCAACCATCTCCTATGACCCATATAGCAAAACTTTCTGCCATTGTACAACCACCTTGAACTAGTTTGGTCAGCACAACATGGACATGCATAACGTCCTTTAGTACTATATCCAGATAAATTTGCATATGCTGGAAAATCATTGATTGTCCAAGACAACACGGCCCGAAGAGAAAATGTTTCTTTAGCCACAGCATCATAGGTTGGAACACCCACCCATAACTTCTGAAGTTCATCTATTAACGGTTGTAGGTACACATCTATATCATTTTCAGGACTTTTCGGTCCAGGAACTATCATGGACAAAATAAATGAGGACTGCTTCATGCATTTCCAAGGCGGCAAATTGTATGGTATCAACACAACCGGCCATATGCTGTATGTACTACTCATTTGCCTGAAAGGGTTGAAACCATCACTAGCTAGTCCAAGTCTCACATTTCGAGGATCTTCCGCAAAATCAGGATATCTTTCATCAAATTTTTTCCAAGATTTAGAATCAGCAGGATGTCTAAGAATCCCATCATTAGTGCGACCTTCAGCATGCCATTTCATATCAGAAGAAGTTTTCGTAGACATAAACAACCTTTGTAGCCTAGGAATCAGAGGAAAGTAACGCAGTATTTTGGCAGGCTTCTTTTTCCTACTTCGCTTAGTAGATCCACTGGCTCCCTCGTCTTGATTTGGTCTTTCTTTCCATTTCGAAGAACCACACACTTCGCAATTCTCCAGACTTTCCTTACCACTCGTGAAAATCATACAGTCATTTGGACATGCTACTATCTTCTCATATCCTAGATCGAAAGAACTTAGGAATTTTTTGATTTTATAGGCTGAGTTTGGAATAGAGATTTCAGGAAATGCTTCATTCAACAATTCAAGTAGCTAGTGAAGGACTTAGCAGACCACCCGTTTAAACATTTAATCTGAAATAGTCTGACAATGAATGAGAATTTAGAAAATTTGGTGCAATCGCGGTACAATGGAGTACTAGCATCTTCAAGTAACTTAGCGAAGGATTCTTGCTGCTTATTATTTTCAGGGGTGGGGCCAGACATTTCCTCGTCCACCCCACCACCAATCTGGTTTGTTTCTGTTGACTCATTGTGAACTTGGGTTGTTGGGTTATTGGTGTGGAAAGGAACATTATGAATCCCCATGGCATCTTGTAACAAAGCATGCATCTCATCGGAAACGCTTAAGTCTTCGTTCATTAAGGGCTCAGCTTCATTTTCTAATACAACCGGACGAACAAGAGCTGACGTATGATCCTCTCCATGACAAAACCACCTTGTGTACCCTTGAAGAAAACCGTTGACAACCAAGTGTGTATGTACTATGTCACATGTCCTCTGCATACAATTTGTACACCGGAGGCATGGACAAAGGATTAAGTTGGGATCACGGGAATGTCGTTTGGCAAAGATAATAAAATCTTTAATACCATCACGGTACTCCTTGGATAATCGTGGTTTACTAATCCAACTTCTATCCATTATATCAATAGCACACAATCTGAAATTAAAATTTGATATATTAAATAGTAATAACAGTAAAAGGCATTTTGTATATTAAATTTCACCTATTTGAAAACCATCCCTAGCTGCAAATAAATAAACGATATAATCTTTAACTGTAAAATAAAGAAATTGTGGTTCCAAAAAATGTACAAAAAAAAACTACATCTTAACACAATCTACTCTATTCACATAACCCTAAACTACCTTTTGTGGAAATTATCACAACCACCTTAGTGGTATTTTATCGCACACCCTGTGTTCGAGCATTAAAAAAAATCGACTATAATCTCCCCTGTATTTGGCTTTCCGTTCAAGGAGATGATGATGGTAAAGGGTATTTTGCTGATGAAGAGGAATCGGCCGAATAATGAGCGCGTCGTACTGTAACTACGGTAACAAGAAGATATGATGACTCATGAACTATTCTGTTCATGGCTACTAATAATCACTTATCTCATAATAATAATAATAATAATAATAATAATAATAATAATAATAATAATAATAATAATAATAATAATAATAATAAACAAAATAAACTAATATGGCTACTAATACGTTTTTCTAAAATAATTCTTCATCCCAACTAAATCATTGATGCTTGTAGCGCCAAAAGAAACCTGCACGAGGTTTGTTCAGCCCAAATCTTGTACAGATTTGGAGGATTTTTGTAAAAAAACATGCCAAGATGCCAATCAGATGCATGAAATCAGCTTCATTAACAGTAAAAGAAAAATGATAATGTCCAGTATGTAAGCATATATTTTTCAGAGTGAACCAATTGTTGTACATATCCGGAGGATTTTGGCATACAGTTATAGCATCCTCAGTTCACAGTGAACCCATTTTGGTCAAAAAAACATGCCAAGATGACAATCAGATGCATGGGATAAGCTTCATTAACAGTAAAAGAAAATGAGGATGCTAGCAGCATACTTAGTTTGGAAGTGAACCCATTTTGTTAAAAAATCATGCCTAAGATGGCAATCAGCTTCTCTAACAGTATCTGAAAATGAAAATTTCCATTATCTGAGCATATATGTCGCTCTACTAATTATTTAGCCCAACTAAATCTAAAACCCAATTGTTGTGCATACCCGGAGGATTTTGGCATACGTACCTATACCATCCTCAGTTCACAGTGAACCCATTTTGGTCAAAAAAACATGCCAAGATGATAATCAGATGCATGAAAATAAGCTTCACTAACAGTAAAAGAAGATGAGGATGCTAGCAGCATACTTAGTTTGGAAGTGTACCCATTTTTGGTTAAAAAATCATGCCTAAGATGGCAATCAGGTTATCTAACAGTATCTGAAAATGAAAATACCCATTATCTGAGCGTATATGTTGCTCTACTAATTCTTTAGCCCAACTAAATCTAAAACCCAATTGTTGTGCATATCCGGCCGGAGGATTTTGGCATACGTACCTATAGCATCCTCAGTTCACAGTGAACCCATTTTGGTCAAAAAAACATGCCAAGATGACAATCAGATGTATGAAAATAACCTTCACTAATAATAAAAGAAGATGAGGATGCTAGCAGCATACTTAGTTTGGAAGTATACCCATTTTATGTTAAAAAATCATGCCTAAGATGGCAATCAGTTTCTCTTACGGTATCTGAAAATGAAAATTTCCATTATCTGAGCTTATATGTTGCTCTACTACTTCTTTAGCCCAACTAAATCTAAAACCCAATTGTTGTGCATATCCGGCCGGAGGATTTTGGCATACGTACCTATAGCATCCTCAGTTCACAGTGAACCCATTTTGGTCAAAAAAACATGCCAAGATGACAATCAGATGCATGAAAATAAGCTTCACTAACAATAAAAGAAGATGAGGATGCTAGTAGCATACTTAGTTTGGAAGTGAACCCATTTTTTGTTAAAAAACCATGCCAAAGATCATGCCAAAGATTGCAATCAGCTTCATTAACAGTATCTGAAAATGAAAATTTCCATTATCTGAGCTTATATGTTGCTCTGCTACTTCTTTAGCCCAACTAAATCTAAAACCCAATTGTTGTGCATATCCGGCCGGAGGATATTGGCATACACACCTATAGCATCCTCAGTTCACAGTGAACCCATTTTGGTCAAAAAAACATGCCAACATGACAATCAGATGCATGAAATCAGCTTCATTAACTGTGAAAGAAAATGGGGATGCTAGCAGCATACTTAGTTTGGAAGTGAACCCATTTTTGGTTAAAAAATCATGCCAAAGATGGCAATCAGGTTACTTTAACAGTATCTTAAAATGAAAATTTCCATTATCTGAGCTTATATGTTGCTCTACTACTTCTTTAGCCCAACTAAATCTAAAACCCAATTGTTGTGCATATCCGGAGGATTTTGGTATACGCACCTATAGCATCCTCAGTTCACAGTGAACCCATTTTGGTAAAAAAAAACATGCATGCCAAGAAGACAATCAGATGCATGAAATTAGCTTCATTAACAGTGAAAGAAAATGGGTATGCTAGCAGCATACTTAGTTTGGAAGTGAACCCATTTTTTGTTAAAAAATCATGCCAACGAGGGCAAATAGGTAACTTTAACAGTATCTTAAAATGAAAATTTCCATTATCTGAGCTTATATGTTGCCCTACTAATTCACTGTGCCCAACTAAATCTAAAATCCAATTGTTGTGCATATCCGGCCGGAGGATTTTGGCATACGTACCTAGAGCATCCTCAGTTCACAGTGAACCCATTTTGGGTAAAAAAACAAACATGCCAAGAAGACAATCAGATGCATGAAATCAACTTCATTAATAGTAAAAGAAGATGAAAATTTCTTGTATCTAAGCATATATTTTTCTATTCATTCTTCATCCCAACTAAACCATTCATGTTAAGGAAATCAAGATGCATACTCTGAAAAAACATGCTTTTTTTGAAAAATAAGGGAAATCAAGAGATGATACCGAAGAGAGAGAGAGAGAGAGCAGGGCGACGAGCGCGGGGGCGTAGGAGAGAGAGAGAGCGGGGCGATCGATGATTCACCTCCAAATAGAGAGAGGGAAGAGGGAAATCGAAAATGACGAAGGGAAGAATGAACGATTTCGAAAGGTCGAAGGCCGTCGAAGAGGACGAAGCGGCGGAGGCAAACGCGCGGGAAGTAGAGCGAGGAAGGAGGGAAACGAAGCGCCCCTTTGTTTTGGGGGGGAGGGGGGTTTGGAAAAATGGCGAGCGAAAGATTAGGGTTCGCGGGTTTTATCGCAGCTTATTCACCGGCATTTCAATTAGACACGCCGGTGAATGTGTCCGTATATTCACCGGCGTTTATTATCAAAACGCCGGTGAATAATACACTTCACTGGCATTTCTAAATAAAACGCCGGTGAATACGAAGATTGACCGGCGTTTTAAAGCGACCGCCGGTGTATAACCATTCCATCTGGCGCCCCATTCCTATTTGCTCCTTACCCCGGCGCTAGTAGTAAAACGCCGGGGAATATTCGCCGGTAAAACAAGTATCTTTTGTAGTGAGTTATAGTTTGTTCCATTGAATAAGGGTGGCCTTTGTGTGGATTGGCCTTCATGGTATTGGCTTGCATTTGAAGTAGATGCCATTGAACTCAACTAAGCTTTGATACCAAGTGTTGGATCCTGTAGGCAAGGCAAATAACACTAGAGAGGGGGGGGGTGAATAGTATTGTATAAAAATTAATTAAAAACTGGAACTTTTCGTACTGTTAAGTCGACTAAAAATGGATATACAGTTGACTGTTGCGTCAGATAAGAAGAGTATTTTACTGAAGAGTAACAAGTCTGATCAGTCGACTTATAGCGGAAAACCAGTCGACTTACCAGACAAGTTTTTGAAATAAAACTCAGAGAAATTGAAATTGCAAGTTGAGAGAATACAACCACAGAGAGTCAATCATAGCCAAACACAACAATGTATCCTAGTACGGTCCTCCCGGCCTACATCCAGTCCCCAAGCAACCCACTTAAGAATTTTCACTATTCTTGAAAAAGTACAATAATACTCTACGGACTTTGACAAGAACAATGTCAAATCCGTAGACCTCTCTCACCACTAGAGAGAGCAAACCCACTCTACACCCTATAGTGAAACCGACTCTAAAACTAAGAGTCCTACTCTCCAACCGAGAGGACCACTCTCACAACCCGAGAGTGAAAACAACAAAAATTGAGTTTACAAGAACCTATAGCCTTTTATGTGATAGTGCTTTTGTATAGTGGCTATTAGGTCAACTTCTGAATTCAGTCTAAAACAAAATCAATGTTATATTAGACTGAAATTCAGAGAATCAAGTCTTAGAGAGTTTGTATGCTTTTGAAACACTTGTTATTATTAAAAACAAAAGACTTGAAAGTTAAAGAATGCTTGGAACCTTTTCCAAATGATTCCTATACTTTATTTATAGAGTAAGAATCAAGGCATGTTGTAAAACAGTTCCATAAACCATAATAAATGGATATAAAAGATTTGAATTTGAAAAACAAGTTTTAAATTCAGAAACTGTCGAAACGGCTTGAACAGTCGACTGGATTGCCATAATGAGTCGACTGGCCAGAGCTTGTACGAGTTCAGGCAGTTTCGTACTAAGACAGTCTACTGGTTCCAAGGAGCGGTCGACTGGTACTCCTACAGCTGATCTTATTCAAGCTTGTTTTGACATTTTAATTTTGTAAAACACTCAGATTATTTAAAGTAGGTGTGAGTGTGTGTGTGACAAGGCTATTACAAGTTTCCAAGACACAAAGGAAAAAAATATAATATTACAAGACACTTTGTTTAAACAATTGAAGCACTTTGAATCTTGTCTTGAACTTGATTCTTTGTCTTGATCTTGAGCCTTTGTCTTGATGTCTTGAAGCTTGATCAATTACTCTTGAAAGCTTCATCAGATTGTGTTGCCTTTGTGTATTTCAACATGGTGTTAACTTTGATACACTCTTCAAGAGATATTTGGTACAACAACTTTGTATAGTGTTGTAGTCATCAAAACCAAGAATCAACAATGTCTCACTCCATGGACCATTCTGGAGCCTCCCTACTCATGATCGTTCTTGCTTCATCATATCTCCCTTCTAGTGTTGAGTCAAGTTCTCAGCATATCTTCTAGCTCTTGGTTGCACTACTTGAGGGTCGATGACCACTCCTTCATTGGAAGAAAATGAGCCTGACCAAGGAGAAGGCAAACATTTCAGCATTATGCCTTATCCTTGTAACACCCCGAATTCGAAAAGATACTGAATTCGAAGTTCTACAGGATCTTTACACTTCTTTTGTACAATTTTACAAGGAAATAAAACTTTTTGTTACATCAGAGTTTACATTTACATTACATATTTATAGTGGAAGCAATTTACAACAATTTACATAAATTGAAATGTACAGCACTTGAATCAATCTTTAATCAGCATGCATTCCTTAGTCTTGTTAACCACTTTATCCTGCATAGAAACTGTGGGTGGGTCAGTTTCTTACAATCAAAGAAATATTTTACATGGCTATTTTCTCTATGCCGAAAACAGTATAACGATTCTCAAATACTTAAACAACCACAAACTTGATCACAAACAGAACTACAAGGGACTATCCTATTGATGTCGTCTTGTGCGGTGCACTTAGTCCTTAATATAGTTATTTATATTAGATGACACTAATGCGCACTTGTTCAGATTCTATGCATCCCATATTACATAGTCTGAGGGCAAGCCCTTAACCGTTCTTCATCTTGTAGGGTTCAATCCCTCGCTATGACTTAAACTACTACTGTAACTACGATAAATATCCTAGATGTTCTATGAGTTACGAGCTCATGTCCAGACAGCCTGGAGGGAAATCCCATGCCATGTCACGACGCATCTTGAAGAACCTATGGACAATTCAGCCTCTGTCATGGGACATGATACCACCCGCAGTCACCAAACATCCCACGAGCGTCGCCTGCGGTACGGACTCCTGGAGACATATTCATGTCATGTCACGACGCATCGTGAAAACAGCCTGTGAATACTCTCACACCGTAGCTACGAGGCCCTCATACTCGTGTTTTTCTCTTATTTTCGTCATGTCTTCACTACGTATATAGTCCTTAGTTATTTGAAACATGAACAAAATCAATTTTCTAGAGTTAGCCTTTCCACTATACCGGTCTTAACCATTTATACAATGTGACCCAATTTTGGTCTTTTCATTTCAAATTTCATTTCAACATATTTCTTTTCGATGCCGGTATGAGGCTTAGCTACACTATGGTTCTCAATTTCAATTCATAATCACAAAAATTGAGTTCTCATACTCATATAGTCTTTTCATAGTTCAAATAAATATCCATCTCCTTTCCATAATTCAATGTTCAATTTCAATTTATAACATTCTCATTCAAACAAATAAGTTTCAATAATTCCACTTAATTTCCGTACTTTTATTTCTTTTTCTCCAAAAATCAAAATCATATTTTTCATTTAACTTTCAATGCATACATACCCTAGATAATAACAAATATCCAAAATGAACACACTTCAAGTTCTTTTTATACAAAATTTTCTTTTATAAATTTAGTGTAACCCAAAAATCACTTTTGTTCTTACACTTGTGCAAATATCGATTTTACAAGGTTCTACTCATTTTTTCTTCTCACACTATTTAATTTAAGTCAAAATAGTGTACAAATAATTTTCATGAAGTCTATATATTTTTAAAACAAATATTATCAGATTTTTCCCAAATTTTTTTTAAGTCAAAAAATCACAAATACATTAAAAATCGAAAAGGGGTTTAATCATGCCAAAGTCTGGAATCGAACCAGTAACCGCAGACAAAGCCAGCGCACGCGCTAACAAGAAGAGATAGGGTGCAACCGCGTCACAGAGAGGACCCAAATCCAAATGAGTTCGTTTCTAGCCCTCGGTTTTTACCCTTAAAAATTAAAATCAAAACTGAGGCCAAGTTTCGAACCCAAGACCCAAGACCAGACCCACGCTACAGTAAGCGCACCCAACCGCACCTACTAGCCAATTAGTCCAAGCGACTAAGCTGATTTGGTTTAGGTTTAAGGGTTTTGATCCGAATTTTGTTCATTCGATTTTAAAAAAACTAGTTTCCACTTCGTTTCTTCTCCAATTAAAATCAAAATTTCCAGAATCTAATTTTTATGTACTTCTAAAATATTAGTAACTAAAAACATAATTTTTGGCATAAAAATGTGATTTTTCCTCTAAAACGATTATGTCTTGTAATTTCAATAAACACATACAATAATTTCTTTTGTAAGGTTGCATTCAAACTTCTTACATTTCTTTCTTATTATGATTATTATTATTGCTTAATCATTTCAGTAGCAAATCCCTCTTTTCTCATTATTAACAATTGAGATAGCAAAATCACCATTGGGCATGATTATTATTTCGATCCAATTAAGCATGCAATCACGTCTCCTTAATATAGCACAAATCATCAACTAAAGCATGGTAGCATGGTCAATATTTAACTAACTATCAAAATTTGCAACTAATTATCATTCTTTTCACACACAATCAAGCATTCTAATTTGTCTCATTCTCATAACACATGGCTAGAATAGCTATGTTTCTTTTCAATTGCATCAACCATACTCTAGCATGAACCTAATTAGAAGTGTAAGAGAATTACCTACCTTGGATGGAGAGAAAAACAAATAAACTCCTAGAGATATCCTACAACGATTGAGCGAAGCCTTCTCCTCCTTGATCAAGCCACCAAATTGCCTTCCCTCCTAGTGATGCAAGCAACCCGAGCTCCCTTTTCTTGATCCTTGAAAATGCCGGCCTCCTCCTTGGACGAAGAACACAATAGCACACAATCTTACAACTCCTCAATCTTTTGTCTCAATAAAATGACTTCTCTTTCTTTTCTTTCTAATCTTTTCTTTCAAAAACTTCTCTTTCTTTTCTTTCTAATCTTTTCTTTCAAAAATTTTAAGTGTGAGAATGCAGAGTATAGGGAGGGGTATTTATACAAATTTTTAGGGTGAATGTAGGGCTAGGATGTGATCAAATGGTTAGAGATCAATGGTCTAGATGAACTAGGGAGTTATAAAAACTACCCATGATGAACAACCACCTCTCCACCACTTCCATCTCTCCCACTCCCTCCATCTACAATCTGGCCTATGGGAAAAGTGTGCAATGCACACCGTTGTGTTTGCACGTGCCAACTAGTACCCCCTCCTTACAAGTGTACATGTGAATAAAAATTTAATTGTTCATGAGAAGAGTCTACACTACAAGTTGGATTATTTTAAAAAGAGAAATAAGATAAATGGGCTCAATAACGGGCCAATTTAACCATGGGTCAAAATAATTAAATTAATTAATTAATAGAGTGGGCTTAAAAAGATAATTTGGCTTAGATTTCAATTAGGCTTTTAAAGAAAATAATTTTTGGAAAATAAAAAGGAACAAATACTATATAAGAAATATATTTTATACGAGAAATTATACAAATGAAATTATATGCGCAAAACACGTAAAATCACAAAATCTCATAAATGAAAATCTAGGGTGTTACAAAACTCCCTCCTTAGAATAGTTCCGTCCCCGGAACTACACTAAAAGAGTGAGAAAACAAAAAATACAACAAAGAGATAAGGAATGAAAAATAAGATACAAATCACACAAAGAGCTCAGGAGGATCTTTCATCATCCTCTCCTCAGATTCCCAAGTAGCCTCTTCAACCAAATGGTTTCTCCAGACGATTTTGACCATCGGTATCGTCTTGTTCCTCAAGACTTTCTCCCAACGATCGACAATCTCAATCGGAAGCTTAATGTAACTCAGATTCAACTGCAAACCCTCCGGCACTTTGGGCAAATGAAGACTCGGATCTGGAATGTAATCTCTCAGCATAGACACATGGAAAATATTGTGCACCTGAGATAACTCTTCCGGCAACTCCAACCGGTAAGCAATTTTCTCAATCCGCTTCAATATCTTGTATGGGCCTATGAACATCGGGGCTAGCTTCCCACCTCTGCCGAAGCGAATCACACCCTTACTAGGTGAAACCTTCAGAAAGACAAAGTCACCCACCTCAAACTCAAGGTCCCTCCTCCGATTGTCTGAATAGCTTTTCTGCCTACTCTGAGCATCCACCAACCTCTTCCTGATCAGATCGATCTTTTCAGAGGTCTGCTGTACAATCTCAGGCCCAAACATCTGCTGCTTCCCAACTTCAAACCAACAGACAGGTGTTTTGCACTTCCTGCCATACAGAGCTTCGTACGACGCCATCCCAATACTAGTTTGAAAACTGTTGTTGTAGGCAAACTCCACCAGAGCTAAATGCCTTTTCCAACTACCTCCAAAGTCTAGTACATAATACCGAAGCATATCTTCAAGAATACGGTTGACTCTCTCGGTCTGCCCATCGATCTGCAGATGAAAAGCAGTGCTGAAATCCGTCTTGGTACCCAAAGCTGTCAGAAGACTCCTCCAAAAATGCGAAGTAAACCGCGCATCTCGATCAGACACAATGGTTAACGAAACACCATGAAGCCTGAAGATCTCCCCAACATACAGCTCAACCAATCTGTCCATCAACGAAGTGAGTTTCATCGCCAAAAAGTGAGTGGACTTGGTTAGTCGATCGACTATGACCCAAATTGCATCATTGCCCTTTAAACTCTTGGGCAAACCCATGATGAAATCCATACTGATGTTATCCCACTTCATTCCAAAATAGGTAACAGTTGCAATAGACCTCCGGGTTTCTGATTCTCGGCTTTGACTTGCTGACAAATCTTACACCTCACCACGAACTCAGCCACATCCTGCTTTAAACCTGACCACCAGAAATACTGTTTAATATCCTTATACATCTTGGTACTCCCAGGATGTACAGACAAAAGAGTAACATGTGCCTCTTGAAGAATGCTCTCCTGCAATTCTGTTTGATCCGGAACACACAGCCTCTCTCCGAACCACAACACTTCATCCTTGATCTGAAACTCGGACAACTTGCCAGCACCAACCTGCTCCTTCATCTTCTGAATCTCAGCATCTTCCTTCTGACTTGCAAAAATCTTTTCATTCAGCCTTTGTTGAAGTCTCAACTGAGCTAAAAATGATCCCAAGCCTTGCAGAACAACTTCAATACTAGCCCAATCCAACTACTCTACCAGCTGCCTCTGAGTTGTAATCAGACTAGCCAGACTGCTCTTGCAGCTAAGTGCATCAGCAACAACATTAGCCTTCCCAAAAAGGTACTTAATCTCAGAACGAATGTCCTCAAGTACTTCCAGCCATCTCCTTTGCTTCAGATTTAGATCTTTTCTGCTGATAGATGTACTTCAAGCTTTTATGGTCCGTGTACAAGTTCAGCTTCTCACCATACATGTAATGTCTCCATTGCTTCAAGGCAAAGATAATCGCAGCCAACTCTAGATCATGAGTCGAATAATTTTTCTCGTGCAATCGTAGTTGCCTAGACCTATAAGCGATCACTTTTCCCTCTTGTTTTAAGACAAAACCAAGCCCACGATGTGAAGCATCACTGTAGACATCATACTCAACTCCTGCTCTAGGCAAAGCCAAAATGGGTGCAGTGGTCAGCCTTTCCTTCAACTCCTGAAAGCTTGCCTCGCACTGCTCAGTCCATTTGAAGTTCACATTCTTCTTGGTCAGACCAGTGAGTGGCACAGCTATCTGAGTATAGCCTTGGATAATCCTCTTATAATATCTAGTTAGCCCAAGGAAACTCATGATTTCCTTCACTGTAGTAGGCCTTGCCCAATCCTTCACCGCCTCTATCTTCTGCGGATCAGTTGCCACTCCCTCCTTAGAAAGGATGTGACCCAGGAATGCCACTTCAGATTTCCAGAAATTGCACTTGGACAACTTGGCATACAACTCATGACCTTGGAGCTTCTTCAAAACTGCTGCCAGATGCTCCGTGTGCTCCTCCTCCGACTTGGAGTACACAAGGATATCATCGATAAACACCACAACGAAAGAATCAATGTACGGCCTCAGAACTCGGTTCATCATATCCATGAAAATTGTAGGCACATTCGTCACTCCAACCGGCATAACCAAAAATTTGTAATGCCCATGTCGAGTTCTGAATGCATTCTTATGCACATCTTCAGCCTTCACTCGAACTTGATGGTATCCTGATCGAAGATCTATTTTGGAGAAAATAGCCGCTCCTTATAGACAATCGAACAGGTCGTCAATTTGGGGAATTAGATACTTATTCTGAACAGTGACTTTATTCATTTCTCTCGGTAATCGATGCACATCCTCATCAAAACATCCTTCTTCTTTACCAACAGCATCGGTGCTTCCCAGGGCGATGCACTCGGTTGAATAAAGCCTTTCTCCAACAGTTTATCAATCTGCCGTTTGATCTCATCCTGTTCCACAGGCACCATCCTATATGGTGCCTTGGAAATTGCTGCACTCCCAGGATGAATAGTGATGCTAAACTCCACATCACGATGCGGGGGTAACCCAGGAAAATCTTCCAAGAACATAGTCGGGTAATTCCGAACCACTGGAATTTGCTGCACCTCTACAGGAACATCCTTCTTGCTGATAGCAGCAACCAAACCTGACTTGGAAAGTGACTTCAGGTCCAGCTGGAGCCTTGACTGTAGCTTCTTTGGTCTTGCACTCGATGCTTGCACTGTACACTGACATCCAATCAATGCCAATGATCACATCGACTCCCAAGACATTCAGCTCGATCAGATCAATCCTGAAAATTCTGTCCCCAATCACGATCTCGCTGTCTGCATAGTACCGATCAGTAGTTAGAGTCTCCCCTGATGGAGTAGCTACTGCCAAGACCTTGCATGGAAAGACTTTCGGTTCGACTCCCAAAACTTTAGCAAACTTAGGTGATACAAAAGTGTGAAAGGAACTAGTATCGAACAAAAAAACTGATTTCTTTCCATTCAAAATAAGTTCTCCTGTTACATAACACACACTCGTTACATAACAGTTCACTATATAAAGCGGGAAAAAGAGAAATAATAGAAAACACTCCTAAACATCATCCCTCGTACAAGTAATGACGTGATCCACCTCATCAGCGTCATCTTCAGTCAAGGCAAATACTCGCCCCTGCTGGTACGGCTTCTTCCCAACTTGCAGCGTTGGTCCACTACGGGTGAAATTCTGCGGCATGGGGCATTGAGACTTGTAATGTCCTGTCTCACCATAGTTGAAGCAAGTCACCACAGGAGGTCTCACCCAATTGTTTTCGGGTCTCCCAGCTACGTTGACAGCATTCGCTCCCATTGGTTTGAACCTCTGGGCTGACGGCTATCCCCTGAAGTTGCCAGAAACTGCAAGGCCTCTTCCCAACGTTCCATTTGGTCCTCCAATTTTGAACAGCATGGAACTGCTCCATATCTGCCTCAATGGATGCAGCTCATTTGACCAGCCTGTCAAACCTCATGATATTGAGGGGTATCATCCTGGATTTCAAACTTGGCCTCAAACCATGCTCGAACTTTCGAGCCTTCTTCGCCTCGTCTATCACCAGTTCGGGCGCATACCTAGAGAGCTGAGTGAACCTTGTCTCATACTCCCTGACCGACATGCCGCCCTGCTGCAGCGTCAGAATCTCCATGGCCTTCTTCTCCTGGACGTCTGATGGAAATTAATGACTACGGAATTCCTCCAAGAATTCCTCCCAGCCAAGAATAATATTTCCCATCGTCCGCTTCATCGACTGCCACCACACAGCCGCATCCTTCTCGAACTGCAGCGCAGCCAGCTTCACCTTACTGCCCTCCGGAATCTCCAAGACTTTGAAGATAGTCTCTACCTGTCAGATCCAATTGTCAGCCGCGTTAGGGTCTGACTTTCCCTCAAACACCGGTGGTTTCATCTGCTTAAACGATTCCACGAGTTTGACTGCTTCGGGTACTAGATTCGCAGGCCCCCTTTCTTGATTCTGATTCATGGCAACGACATTGAGTGTCTGATAGACTCTCGCTAGTTCCATTTCCAAGTCCAGACCTTCCCCATTTCGAGCTCCTTTTCTTGCCATATTCTAATGCAAAAGATCCATTAAATTCAAAGTATAAACATGAATTTTAAATCAACTTTTCATTTCATTGAATTCCAAACTTTATACATTCGAATTTAAAACATTTCTGACATCAAATAAAAGTAGTAAGAAGATACAACAATCTAGTTCCTATGGTTCCTCTTAGCTTTACGAAGCTCTTCTCGTAGTTCCGCCACTTCCTCCTTCAGTACATCGTACATGTTTTTCCTCTTCTCGAGTTCCCAAATACAATGACTGAGAGTTGTAATGTCTCCTTGCACTTCGCACACTGTGCCTGCTGCAGCTCTGCTATCTCCCTCTGAGTCTCTAACTGCCTCTGAAGAGATACATTGAGACTACTCGGAACGAGTTCTGCCTCGTCAGAGGAATCATCAGTTGAATCCGTAGGTGGAGTGATCTCTCAGGACTTAGGCCATTCCTCTTCAAATTCTTTAGGATCTTCTTCGTTTGAATCAGCTTGCTCGGGGTAGTAATCCTCTTCAACTATGTGCCAGTCGTCATCTCCAGCTAGGTCGAAGTGGTCTGCCTTCTTAGAGAAAGGAGAAGGAGAAGCATAAATCATAGAGCAACACAAATATAAGTGACTTACATTTAAATCTTTAGACTCAACACACTCTCTAATGTCCACTTCTAGGGTGTCGTTCCTTATAAATTTGTATTACTTGGAAGCGTGGCTCTGATACCACTCTGTAACACCCCGAATTCCAAAACATACTGAATTCGAAGTTCCACATGATCTTTACACTTTTTTTGATGTATCGGATCTTTACACTTATTTCGTACAATTTTACAAGGAAATAACACTTTTTGTTACATCTGAGTTTACATTTACATTACATATTTATAACGGAAGCAATTTACAACAATTTACATAAATTGAAATGTACAGAATTTGAATCAATCTTTAATCAGTATGCATTCCTTAGTCTTGTTAACCACTTTATCCTCCATAGAAATTGTGGGCGGGTCAGTTGCTTACAACTGATGAAATATTATACATGGCTATCTTCTCTATGCCGAAAATAGTATAACGATTCTCAAATACTTAAACAACCATAAACTTGATCACAAACAGAACTATAAGGGACTATTCTATTGATGTCGTGTTGTGCGGTGCACTTAGTCCTTAATGTAGTTATTTATATAAGATGACACTAATGCGTACTTGTTCAGATTCTATGCATCCCATACTACATAGGTCTGAGAGCAAGCCCTTAACCGTTCTTCATCTTGTAGGGTTCAATCCCTCGATATGACTTATACTACTACTGTAACTACGGTAAGTATCCCAGATGTTCTATGAGTACGAGCTCATATCCAGACAGCCTGGAGGAGAATCCCACATCATGTCACGATGCATCGTGAACAACCTATGGATAATTCAGCCTCCGTCATGGGACATGACACCACCCGCAGTCACCAAACATCCCACGAGCGTCGCCTGCGGTACGGACTCCTAGAGACATATCCACGTCATGCCACGACGCATCGTGAAGACAGCCTGTGAATACTCTCACACCGTAGCTCCAAGGCCATCATACTCTTGTTTTTCTCTTATTTTCGTCACGTCTTCACTATGTATTTAGTCCTTAGTTATTTGAAACATGAACAAAATCAATTTTCTAGAGTTAGCCTTTCCACTATACCGGTCTTAACCGTTTATACAATGTGACCCAATCTTGGTCTTTTCATTTCAAATTTTATTTCAACATATTTCTTTTCGATGCCGGTATGAGGCTTAGCTACACTAGTTCTCAATTTCAGTTCATAATCACAAAAATTGAGTTCTCATAATCATATAGTCTTTTCATAGTTCAACTAAAAATCCATCTTCTTTCCATAATTCAATGTTTAATTTCAATTTATAACATTCTCATTCAAACAAATAAGTCTCAATAATTCCACTTAATTTCCGTACTATTATTTCTTTTTCTCCAAAAATCAAAATCATATTTTTCATTTAACTTTCAATGCATACATTACCCAAGATAATAACAAAAATCCATAATGAACACACTTCAAGTTCCTTTTATACAAAATTCTCTTTTATAAATTTAGTATAACTCAAAAATCACTTTTGTTCTCATACTTATGCAAATATTGATTTTACAAGGTTCTACTCAATTTTTCTTCTCACAATATTTAATTTAAGTCAAAATAGCGTACAAATATTTTTCATGAAGTCTATATATTTTTATAACAATTATCAGATTTTTCCCGAATTTTTTTAAAGTCAAAAAATCACAAAAACATTAAAAATCGAAAAAGGGGTTTAATCATTCCAAAGTCCGAAATCGAACCAGCAACCACAGACAAAGCTAAAGCATGCGCTAACCAGAAGAGATAGGGCACAACCGCGTCACAGAGAGGACTCGAATCCAAATGAGTTCATTTCTGGTGCTCGGTTTTTACCCAAAAAAATTAAAATCAAAACTGAGGCCAAGTTTCGAACCCGAGACCCAAGACCAGACCCACGCTAGAATAAGCGCACCCAACCGCACCTACTAGCCAATTTGTCTAAGTGACTAAGCTGAGTTGGTTTAGGTTTTAAGGGTTTTGCTCCGAATTTCGTTCATTCGATTTTAAAAAAACTAGTTTCCACTTCGTTTCTTCTCCAATTACAATCAAAATTTCCAGAATCTAATTTTTATGTACTTCTAAAATATCAGTAACCTGAAAACATAATTTTTGGCATAAAAATGTGATTTTTCCTCTCAAATGATTATGTCTTATAATTTCAATAAACACATACAATAATTTCTTTTGTAAGGTTGCATTCAAACTTCTTACATTTCTTTCTTATTATGATTATTATTATTGCTTAATCATTTCAGTAACAAATCCCTCTTTTCTCATTATTAACAATTGAGATAGCAAAATCACCATTGGGCATGATTATTATTTCGATCCAATTAAGCATGCAATCACGTCTCCTTAATATAGCACAAATAATCAATTAAAGCATGGTAGCATGGTCAATATTTAACTAACTATCAAAATTTGCAACTAATTATCATTCTTTTCACACACAATCAAGCATTCTAATTTGTCTCATTCTTATAACACATGGCTAGAATAGCTATGTTTCTTTTCAATTTCATCAACCATACTCTAGCATGAACCTAATTAGAAGTGTAAGAGAATCACCCACCTTGGATGGAGAGAAAAACAAGAGATATCCTACAACGATTGAGCGAAGCCTTCTCCTCCTAGATCAAGCCACCAAATTGCCTCCCCTCCTAGTGATGCAAGCAACCCGAGCTCCCTCTTCTTGATTCTTGAAAATGACGGCCTCCTCCTTGGATGAAGAACACAATAACACCTCAATCTTTTGTCTCACTAAAATTACTTCTCTTTCTTTTCTTTCTAATCTTTTCTTTCAAAAATTTTAAGTGTGAGAATGAAGAGTTTAGGGAGGGGTATTTATACAAATTTTTAGGGTGAATGTACGGCTAGGATGTGATCAAATGGTTAGAGATCAATGGTCTAGATGAACTAGGGAGTTATAAAAACTACCCATGATGAACAAGCACCTCTCCACCACTTCCATCTCTCCCACTCCCTCCATCTACAATCCAGCCTATGGGAAAATTGTGCAATGCACACCCTAGTGCTTGCACGTGCCAACTAGTACCCCCTTCTTACAAGTGTACATGTGAATAAAATTGTTCATGAAAAGAGTCTACACTACAAGTTGGATTATTTTTAAAAGAGAAATAAGTTAAATGGGCTCACTAATGAGCCAATTTAACCATGGGTTAAAATAATTAAATTAATTAATTAATAGAGTGGGCTTAAAAAGATAATTAGGCTTAGATTTCAATTAGGCTTTTAAAGAAAATAATTTTTGGAAAATAAAGAGGAACAAATACTATATAAGAAATATATTTTATACGAGAAATTATACAAATGAAATTATACGTGCAAAGCACGTAAAATCACAAAATCTCATAATTGAAAATCTAGGGTGTTACAATCCCAAACACTTAAATAAATAAGCACAAGACAAGAGATGACCCAAATGCCCAAAAACTTTCATGCTTTATATAAGTCATAATATCTTACTACAGAACACATTACAAGTTCATTATTCATAGCTTGCAAAAATTCAACTAACAAAATATATTGCTGCTCTAGACCATGCACAACTTCACACACCTTTCCAGTTAAGCTGAAGCTCATCGAACCAATTTTTTTTTCAAACCTCTGAATGCACAATGGTACTAACTTGGTTCTAAGTCCAGGCCTAAGTCCCTATTCAAATCTCTTGGCCTTTTTCACTTTGTCTTGCACCATTTCTCTGGGCATAACGAGACAGTTGAGTAAATTTGGTTTCATATTCCCAGATGGTCATACCTTCTTGCCTTAGATTTTTAAATTCCATTGTCTTTTCTTCTTGTAAGTCTGGGGGAAAATAATGCTGCTTAAACTCATCCAGGAAATCCTCCCCATTCTAGAGGTTCTCTTCCCATTCTTCGTTTCACAGATTTCCTCCATTGCCTTCTTTGGTATGTTGCGAATTCTAGACTCAATACTGAGTCTCGGTGCGGCCTTGTCGTTCTTCCTCAACCTTTGTGCTGAAACTCACCTTCATTTGTCGTTCGACTGCAGACTTGCTACCTGCAAATCAGGTTATGAATTTGCTTTTTCACATCCGGTTGTAGATTTGCCTTCTACATATTCGGTTGCAGACTTGCCCTCTGATATCCAGTTGCAGGTTTTCCTTTTGGACCTTCAGTTGTAGATTTGCCTTTCGATATCCAGTTGTAGATTTGCCTCCATTGATGTCTGGTTACAGACTAGCCGCCATTTAAACTTCACTGCACCAAGTTGTTAGTAAAAACGAAGTACACTGAGACTAGTTCAGATATAGGGAATATCATAATCCTATGTTGTAAAGCGCTACCATATGATTTACGATCATCCTATCTGCCAAACTGAACTCAATTTATCTGGCCTTCAAGTCTAATTTCCTACCATGTTAAACTGTAATTTGAAGTCAGCTCTGATACCACTTTTTGTAATGCCTCGGATCCCTATTACCGGACATCCGTGACGCAACCAGAATCTTTACTTTCAAATGCATCTCAACATAGTAATAATATGGAAATTTAGAAACTTTTATTGCCAAATAAGGTCATTACAACATTGATTACAACCAATATCATGTTCTTGAACAAGAAATACAAATTACATTAACTCATACATCATATTACAAATTATTCACCAACTACTCTTGTAAAGCTATCAGTTGTCTCCCGGAATGGTAATCGATAGGTCACCGCCGAAGCTCCGCTGAGTGGCCCATCTTCTCCCTTGGGACTTGCTCCTCGGCTTGAGTCTTCTGCTGTGTGACTCTGATATTTCTATACCTGCTCGAAAGGTGGGACCGGTACCTAAAAGGTGGGGAACGTCAATACTTCGACTGACGCAATGCTTATAAGAAACAGCGATCTCCAAAGTGGCAACCACAAACCATCTTGAATAGAAAAAGAAACGTGCATCCTAATTCTCTAGTGTTCGTGTATGCCATGACTCTACTACTAGATGCATCAATCACATGCCTACTTCTAATACAAGCAAAACTTTGGAACTCTGGATACGCAGGCATCCCATACTATATACGTTTCAGATCAAAGCATGGCCTAATCTAATGCACAAAACAAAGAATGCACACGATGAACCTATTTTAATGCAATTCATTTAGGAATGTATGCATCCTATACTACATACTTCCCCAAAAAGTTCACCTCTCCTGATTGTAGGGTTCAATCCCTCGCCATGCATCCTACCCTTGTACTCAACCTGTTCCCAATAGATTTCCATGTCTGAGGAGGTTGCAGCCATTCTGTCTAGTTCAGCACTACAGTCCCTAAAGTGGTGGTCGTGTTTTCCACTTAGTACCCACAGATGGACCTCACTCAAAAAGCCGTGTTAAAATTTTCGGTACGAAACCATGTACCCTAATAACCTTCCGGTACAGGCCATGCACCCAATAACCTTCCGGTACGAAACCATGTACCCAATAACCTTCCGGTATAGGCCATGCACCCAAATGACGTAAATGATTCATATAAGAACAAACCCACGCACACAGGAACATGATGGAGTCGAGGGTCAAATTCCCCTATCTGACAGGAGCACCTTCCGTTCCTTACTTCGGCTCTTTGGGAATTACTAGATTGATATACGAGATCACAAACTCAAAACCTGAGAACCGAAAATGTATCCCTACGACAGAAAAAGTACAACACCCGACTATGGTCTGCTAGTACTAATGCAATGTAAAAATCTCTAATACAACCCTCTAATCCAAGACTCACTCTAACCATTAAGGTAAAAGATGATTGCTCCTAATTCTGCCTATCGACTACTGGACCTGGTGACACAAGTCCCGCTCGCCACCTCTCCTAGCTCAAATTCGTCCCTTACCATGGCCCACGTTCTTCCTTAACCGGCATGAAATGCAACTTGACGGCACCACTAGGACGACTAACACCTCGGTGGAAGTTTATATCTAGGGTCGATAGGCGTAGGATATCACCCTACCCAAGTGACTAACTCGAGTCACAACAATCCTCTGCAGGGGTCACACTAACAAGACCAGCAAAAATGACACCATACATCCCTAATAATGAGGTACCAACTCTTAGGTACACAAGGAGAATGGTTCTACCAATACTTAGTCAAAACCATGACTAAACCAAACTAATGGTGTTCTGCCTGAAACTTAAAAAGATCATAACTCCGACAATACAACTCAAATTTGGGTGTTCAAGCCTAATCTGGAGAGGTAAAGACCTATACTACAACTTTCTAGTTGATCATCACCTCAGATTCAGTCATCTAAATCCTCAAATTAGCCTCACAAGCCTCATAGTGTGTACTTCCTGTATATGGGCTGTACCTTACCGGTAGCATAAGACGCTACCTGCTCATCGGAATGATACAAATCTAGGTCTGTGGAAAGGTGTGATTTTCCTCTACAACGTTCTAGTTGATCACCAATCCAAAATATGTCATTTGATCACTCTAAAATAGGTATTACTCTCAGGTGTACAGAACCACACACTAAGTCTTACCCAAACAGAGCCTTTAGCTCAACACGTGATTTCTGTCAAACCATGTAAAAATCTTATTAAATAATATACTCACAGGAATTTCCTTAAATAAGGCTTGTTGAAAAGCTCTAGTTGTCTACTACAAATTCCTAGTAGAACACTTCCTCAAAATATGCTCTTACAGATCCTCAAATGTATCATCTTATCAATGTGTCCATTCTGACTGAGTTAAGCACAGTACATGCTAAGAATTCTATCATAAATCATATACTTATCAAATGGTCACCAAATTTGCATTACAGAAACTAGACAACATTTTGAACAACATGAAAAATGATTCACATCCAAATTCCAAGTATTCACCGAGTTCTATTTATTTTAAATATGCATAAAAATTTTGTTGTTCTTCAGTTACAGTCTTGACTACTGTTTATAGATTAATTTTGTACATACATGTAACTTCAGCCAAATAAATACATGAATTTTCCATAGAGTCTAGATACATGTAAGAAATCATGGAAAAAATTTCAGCCATAGATCATGTGCCAACTAATTATGAGAAATCCCACAAGATCTGTAATTACAATAAACAGATCCTGCTTCTGCTTTACGGCACTGTCCCAAAAATGGATTTTATTAAAATACTAAACGTCATCAGAAAATTTCGAAATAATTCATGAATCATCTAGACATGTATTGGACCAATCTGTGAAAATTTCATCATCAAATTCCAAGTAGTTTGTTCTCGGAAAATTCTAGAAAATGACATGCAGATCAAGATTTTTTGTTCTAGTTTCAGATTACAAACAATCTACTCTTACACAGCCATTCTAAAGCTACCACTACTCATGCATACAAGAAAATCAATAAAAACGAACAAGAACGAGATTAGAGAACTCCCCACCCTGAGTTGGCTTGAGAGGTTTCCTTGAGTTGTTCCTCCAAAGATCCTTCCCCAAGTAAGAACTCCTCTCCAATTACTCCTTTCTTTTTCTCATTCTTTTTCTTTTTTTCCTTTCTTTTTTTTTCCTATAATTTCCAGAGCTATGGTGTGGGAATGAGAGGTTTTAATGAGAAGGGAAGTGAGGAAAGAGGGAGGAAGGAGGGGGGGGAAGGGGTAGTAGGCCGGTCATAGGGTAGGGGTAGGGGTAGGGGTAGGCTAGGGTGGTTTTGCCAAACCAATCGAACCATTGGTCTAGCGATTGGTTTTATTTGAAGCAAGTTTGGGCTGAATTGTTTGGGTCTTGATCAAGCTCTAAATGAGAGATGAGAGGTTACATTTGAGTGCATGCAAATTATACCCATTGTAGTATCATACAATTGCATATTTGTATACGTACCGCACTCAAAATTAG
Organism: Hemerocallis citrina; assembly: GCA_017893485.1. NCBI lineage: Eukaryota > Viridiplantae > Streptophyta > Magnoliopsida > Asparagales > Asphodelaceae > Hemerocallis > Hemerocallis citrina. The sequence continues at coordinate 101,230,401 of CM030365.1, forward strand.
TGCATGTACTAGTATCGGTCTGTCTCATTCTCGTGCATTGTCATGAACGCAACCACCCACACTAACCGCCCGCAAACAGTAAATGCACCTCACATCAATCATACGTATATAATCAAACAACACTGCAATATATACATACATACAGACAATATATATCTACAAAAGGATTATATTATCCGGGGTATTATATTCGGGGTTTTTAAGGGAAAAGATCGAGTAATGGACGATATAGAAATGCATATTCAGAAGGAACTCGTTTTCCACTATTTACTGTGGTACCTACTGTTTATCTCTGGATGCATGAGTGCATGATCCATGACACTGTTTGTTATTACTATTATTGTAACTGTTTGTCTGAATATATTGCCCTATAGAAGTTTCACTACAAAATCTTAAAGTGAAACTTTTTGATGTAGCAACCATGTAGTAAAATCAGGGACGCATGAAGTGCAACCTAGTTAGTAATGAATATTAGACATAAGAATAAGTTTTTACATTGTCGCGTCTTGTTACGGTTACTGTGGACTTTACTATTACTGTTGATTACTGTTACCATTGACACACTGTTACTGTTGATCCGTACTGTTACTGTTATGCTTCTCCTGTTATCACTACACTGCTTACTGTCATCTGTAGATTGTTATATTTGCTACCCTCTTGTAATATCCGGACGGATATTACCGTATATAAATTATTATTTTATTATTATTTTATTATTATTTTGTTTTAATTCCAAAATTAGAATATTTTGGTGATTTTCACCCGGTTTGTCCATAGACATTATCTGTATCCAGATATCGGTCAGTATATATCCGTATTGTATCAAATTGATACCGTGATCTTCCGAACTAATAATAAAATTTATGTTATTATTATTTCCAAGATTTAACTATTTTTATACGGATTATGCGAAGATTTTCCGGTATACGGACATATATGCGCACGTACGAGTAGTATGTCGATTAGTGCATTATACGAATTGTGTGTTGTGTATTTTTGGACTAGGTGTTTATCTTGTTATAACAACCTAATTAGAGGGTTAGGGTTTGATTAGGAGGCTTAATCTAGGGTTTTTGTATGCATAAGAAGATTAAGTAAAAACCCCTACTAGAATATATCTCTCCCACATCACACCTCCACCACATAACACCTCCCTCCACCTCACCCCTTCTCCCCTAGGGGTATGGCCGGCCCCAATATTAAGGGAGGGCCTTTTTGCACTTGTGTGCATGCATATTTGCATTCTCCACCCCTCTCTCCACCTATAAATACCCCCTTCCTTCACCTTAGTCTCATTTTAGAAAGATCAAAAAGAAAGAAAGAAAGAAAGGAAAAGAAAGAGAGATCACCATGCTAACTTGAGAGTTTTATTTGTAGGGTTCCTAGGAGTTCTAAGAGCTAGGGGAAGGAGAAGGTTGGGCTAGCTAGTTCTTCCTACAAGTGAACCAAGATGGGGGTTTCTCCATATTTGTTTGTTGTTTGTTGGTTGTTTGTTTGTTTGTTTATGGTTGTTTTGATGTTCTTCTTCTTCTTACCCTCCCTGTTTACTTTCTTTTTGATATGGTTGTTTTGAGTAAGAATCACATAAAAATGGAAACAAATGGACATAAAGATCAAATCTTTGTAGTGGTAGTTGTTGTTTGTATCTGATATTGGACATAAGGCATATGGACTTGAACATACAACCATGTGGGGTTGTAGGACTTGATATGAACTATACATAAAGCATATGAACCATTTTATACAACCATTTTTGGTTGTAGGACTTGTATTAAACTTGGACTAAAAAGATAAGCATATGGTTGGACCAAATAAAAAGATCTTTTCTTTTATAATCACTAGTTGTAAAAAGATCTTTTCTTTTATAAACACTAGTTGTAGAATAAATAAAAAGATCTTTTCTTTTATAATCACTAGTTGTAGAATAAATAAAAAGATCTTTTCTTTTAAAATCACTAGTTGTAGAATAAATAAAAAGATATTTTCTTTTATAAACACTAGTGATAATAAATCAATACTAATAAAGACTAGTAGACAATTAAGTAGTAGCATGTTAAAATAAAGTAGTAGTAGTATGTTGATTAAATAAATTAGTAGTGGTATGTTGATAAAATAAAGAAGTAGTAGTAAGTAGTTGTAGATGTTTTACGTCCATAAAGTAGTAGTAGTAGTAGATAGTTGGGTATTATGTTCTTGACTAAAATAAAGTAGTAGTAGTGGTAGATAGTTGTATGTTATGTTCTTGGAGTAGTAGTAGTAGTAGATAGTTGTAGATTTTTATTTTATGTTCATAAAGTAAATACCATGCTAAGATTGTATTAGATTAATTTAATGATGCTTAGGATGTTGTAGGATTCATTCTAAAAATCCTATCATGTTTAGATTAGTATATTTATACTTAGGATGTTGTAGGATTCATTCTAAAAATCCTATCATGTTTAGATTAGTATAAATATGCTTAAGATGTTGTAGGATTCATTCTAAAAATCCTATCATGTTTAGATTAGTATATTTATGCTTAGGATGTTGTAGGATTCATTCTAAAAATCCTATCATGTTTAGATTAGTATAAATATGCTTAGGATGTTGTAGGATTCATTCTAAAAATTCTATCATGTTTAGATTAGTATATTTATGCTTGGAATGTTGTAGGATCCATTCTAAAATTACCTATAATGATTTTTATGCTTAGAATGTTGTAGAATTCATTCAAAAAATAGCTATCATGTTTAAGGATGATTTTTTTGCTTAGAATGTTGTAGCATTCATTCTAAAAAATACCTACCATGCTTAAGAATGACAATTATGTTTAGAACGTTGTAGGATTCATTCTAAAATTCCTACCATGCTTAGATTAATTTATTTATACTTAGAATGTTGTAGCATTCATTCTAAAAATACCTAGCACGTTTAATAATGCTTAGAATGTTGTAGGATTTATTCTAAGAACTTCCTACCATGTTTAGAGTAATTTACTTATGCCTAGAATGTTGTAGGATTTGTTCTAAAATTTTCTATCATGTTTAGGGATGATATTCATGCTTAGAATGTTGTAGGATTTATTCTAAAATTACCCATCATGTGTAGGAATGATATACATGTTGTAGGATCGATGCTAATTAATTTACCATGTTTAGATGTACATATATATATACTTAGGAATGTTGTATGTTCATACTAATAGTTATCCATGCTTAGTAAGACATTCATGCTAGTAGTTATTCATGCTTAATAAGATTCATGCTAGTAGGAAGGTTGTATACCATGCTAGATTAATTGATCTATGCTTAGATAGTTGTAGGAAAGTGGTATGTCATGCTAGATTAATTTATCTATGCTTAGACAATTGTAGAAAAATATATACCATGCTAGATTAATTTATCTATGCTTAGATGATTGTAGGAAAGTAGTATACCATGGTAGTTTAATCTATCTATGCTTAGATGATTTTAGGAAAGTGGTATATAATGCTAGATTGATTTATCTATGTTTAGATAATTGTAGGAAAGTGGTATATAATGCTAGATTAATTCATCCATGCTTACATGCTTGTAGGAAAATTGTATACCATGCTAGATTCATTTATCTATACTTAGATTGTAGTAGGAATCATTATACATGTTTATAATGTTGAAGGATTGATGTTTAATTAACCTACCATGTTTAGAACATTGTAGGAGTGTCATGGTGGGTGGTTATTATGTACCATAATTAGATTGTCGTACGTAGATGCTTGGAATTGTATGCCATGCTTAAAGTGCTATAGGTTGAAGTAGTAAGGATTGGGAAGACCACTAGAAATAGTTAGTTGATAAAGGCTATTATGTCGCCTTCGGTCCTTCCTTATTAGAATACCGATCATAGACTACTAGTAGATTCTTTTGTTGTTTCTAATGATAGAAGATCAAGTTTGCTAGTAAGCACGTTTTGTTGCTTTTAAGATTGATTACCTGTATGGTTGTTTGCATATGGTTGTGCTCGTACGTGGCTCGACTGGCCCGTCTGTAGCTGTGGGTCTCATACGTAGTTTAATTGGCTCGTATGTAGGTTGTTGTCTCGTACGCGGCTCGACCGGCCCGTGCGTAGCTGTTGGTCTCATACGCAGCTTATTTGGCTGGTATGTACGTGGTTATCTCCTACGAGGCCCGCCTGGCTCGTAGGTAGTTAGTATTTCATACGTAGCTTATTGGCTCGTATGTGGTTGTTACTCGTGTATAGCTTGTTAGCTAGTACACAGTTTGTTGTGCTCGTCTAGGGTGATGTTACCACCCTAAGGACTATCGACCATCAAGACATATGTTTTCTTACCCTAAGAAACTGTGGAAGAGTCACTCCTTGTGTACCGTCGAATCTTAACCATGGTAGGTTGATCGAGGACCGGAGTATAGACGAAATCCAAGTGTAGGGTAACGGCATGCATGTATATTCGCACTGCCGAAGTCTTGGATCGATGAGCCACGGACCGGATCCCGAGGGGTTCCGGTAAGTCTAGGTTAAGCAGCCTAGTAGAGTTGTCTTGCAAAGTCTAAATTAAGGCTTAGCATGTTGTGGTTATAATATTGTCCTCCCTAGGAGTATTTAGGGCTAGGGACATTATTAGGGTAGTGACTTATAAAGATCATTACTTAAAACCTTTGCCGGAAGAGAGGAGTCGGTTGTAGGGGGCACCTTATGACTAACTCGTCCCTTGAGGCAGACCAGGTGGTGTTATTGGGTTGTACCTTCCCGTCAAAGGGATACGTACGGTGCCATCTCACAAGTTGAGGACACGGGTTGCGTATCTCGCGCTGTTAATTCCTGAAGTACTGTGGCTGGGGTGCCACAGGATGCATTGTGCAGTCCTGCGCTTGCGAGACCCCAGAGGGTGCCACAGGGTAGGCTTCACGCTACCCTGCACTTGCGAAATCCTATAGTTTGATTTTGGAATGATGCCCGATACATTGGGTTCGTCTATTTTAAGAGAGGTCCGGTTAGCCGGGTCACAGTGGCGAACATAGACACCACTGGCAAAATGCATTAGTGGGACTTGACCACATCTGCAACCTCATTAGTCACGTGTACCTGTCAGGAACAGGTTGTGTACAATTAGAATTCATAACGCTGGTTCAAATTCCCTATATATGGAGAAACGGCTTGAGAAGGGTCGCATGTAGTATGGGCTACATGTTGACTTCGGAGACTTGCTGACATTAGAATAGGAAGCATCCTAGTTCTATTTAAGTATCGCATTAGAGTCTAGTCATAGCACTCACAAATACTTAAACTACACCAACACCATTGCTATATTTTGCATATTGTTTGGGAGATTCGCTGCTATATGATCAGCCTTTAAGCGTCAGTGAATACTGACGTCCCCACTTCTATAGGTACTGGATCGCCGAAGTACAAAGGCGAGATTCAGGAGGACTCAAGGCAAGGAAAGCAAGGAGTCAGTGTTATGTTTAGTTCCGCTGCAGTATATGTATTGATTATCTATTAGTTGAGAAGTACTCAAGTGAGAGTTACCAAGTGTTGTTCTTCATTCCTTGTACTCTGATGTAAGATGTTGAAGGTTGTAATACTTGGAAATGTAAAGGTAATATTGTAACTTTATTGTAAGGCATTGCAGTTGTATAATGTTCAGACTTGTAATGTATTGAGTATTGAATAAAAAGTTTTAAATTCTCCTGTTTTTATGTGTATTGTGACTAATTGAAGAAAAGGTCCTGGCTCATGTCACAGTTTCTCAGTATTGGAAATCGGGGCGCTACACCTCTCCATGTTAGAATTACCTTTTTAGTTTAGTCTTTCCCTTCATTTTCTTACTTGTATTGCTTGCGGCCCGGATTTGCATCTAACGGACATTATGTTTTCCTGTTTTTCCTATTTTTCGTGTAATCACCATAAGAGCATGTTTTTCTGATCAATTGTCTGCTGGAGTTGGTGAGCAAAATTTTTGAGCTGCGCAATTGGAATAATTTGCTTAAATGTTTTGATGAACAATTTTATTTCATGAACTATATTGAGACTTGTATTTGGACTTATTGTCCCATGATTAATTTTTTGTTTCAGATCTAATATTTGTTGGAACATTTATTATTGATGCAATGATTACTGTTGAGTTATGATTATTTTTGCATGCTTGGTTGGAGTATACTGTTATATTTACCGTTATGAAGAGTCAAGCAGATCCGTACATCTTATGGATGGAGAAAACTATCTGCTGGGCTTAGTCGCGTACCGTATTCCGTATTCTTTTAGAAAGCGGGGCGTGATAAGATTTTTAGTGTTATGAGAGCTTCACGTTTGGCTAATGTGTTAATTTGACTATGATATTAGATAGGCTTGACTCAACCGGATTTACTTGACTCCCAACAGGCCATGCATTGCACAAATGATTATTAATCAACTGGATCTGAATACTAATTGTTTTGGGTTTTGTGCAGACAATGGCTCATGGGAATGGTTCTTCTTCGCAAGAATGCCATCTTGAGTTGGCAAGTGTAACTCAAGTGCTCCAGCAGATTGCTCAGATGCAACAGGAGAACAACGAACTGGTTAAGGCCACTTTGGAAGCTGCTAACTGAAATGCTGTTTCGACCCTCATTGTGCCTGTCCCTACAACTTTTTTCCCTGGTTTGGGTACTGTTGCAGATTTCATGATGTTGTACCCTGATAAGTTCACTAGTACTGAGATGCCACTTGAGGCTGAGCAATGGCTGATACAGACGGAGAGTCTGCTACAGGCAGCTAGGGTCGCCGATGCCGACCGTGTGGATGTGGTATGCGTCCAGTTGGTGGATTTGGCCCACATTTGGTGGAGGGTAGAATCTGAGAGGCTAGAGCAGCCCATTACTTGGGCCACTTTCGCTCAAAGGTTCCCGGAGAAATTCTTCTCGCGCATCACCCGGGTAGAGATGGAGCATCAATTTCTTGCCCTGAAGCAGGTTGGTTGGTTGGTTGTCTGGTTGATTTATTAGTGCCATGTTTTGAGATTCAGTTACTTATTATGTATGTAATATTGTAACACCAAGTTTTCTTGGAACAGGGCTCTAGATCCGTGGACGAGTAAGCCGCGGAGTTCCCCAGGCTTAGCCGCTTCGCTACCACCTTGGTGGTGAATGGGGAGGATCGTGCTCGAAGTTTCCTTATGGGTCTTGATCAGGGTATTCAGGTGCACTTGGCCACCCATCGTCTCCGTACCTATGTGGATGCCTTGGAGGCATCTCAAGCGATAGAGCAGACTCGTGCTCGTGAGACCCCTTCTAAGCTGGTTGTGCAGTACCCCGCTGTCGTTGCTGCCAGGCCTACTGGAAGTCCGATCAGGAGGCCAGCTTCGGTCCTTTCTGTCAGGACAGCTCCCTACCATCCTGCTTCTCCATGGAGGGATGTTGTTTGTGACTTTTGCCCGACCCCTGGGCATTTGCACAAGGATTGCTGGAAGGCCAACCGCAGTTGTCTCGGTTGTGGTGCTACCGACCACTTGGTTCGAGGTTGTCCTTGGAGGAGACATGACCAAGCCGCAGCTATGCCAGTCCGTAGTCAAGCTAGACCGCCACTTCCCCCCAGCATCAGATTATCGGTCAGAGGACCGCTGCTCCAGGGAGAGGTCAGGCTTTCAACTTGACCGCGGAGGAAGTCGTTGCAGGTATTCTTTTGTGTTTTCTTTTGTTGTTCTGTTATTTGTTCCTTGTTTCATTTATTGCTCTTGCATCTTTCTTCATTTTGTCTTTCTGCATCATTTTTTATATTTCTTGGTTATCTTTCATTTGTTTATCTTTTTCCTTATTTTGGCTCTATCTAATGTGTTATTCTTGTTCATTCTGTTCCTGCTCGTGTTCTTTTTTATTCCAGGGCAACCCATTCCTTCGTCTCCTCCCGTTTTGTGGATCAACATCAGTTGGTGTGCTGTGAGTTGTTGGTTGCTTGGCATATCACCACAGGTGGCGGTGTTTTCGTCTGTTCCCGGGAGTGCAAGCTGAGTCCCGTGGTGATTGGAAATGCTGGTTTCAGAGCAGCTGATTGTGATTGCAGTTCAGGGTTTGATGTGATTCTCGGCATGGATTGGATGGGTGAGACACACGCATTCATTGATTGTCGAGCGAAGAAGGTTGTTTTCAGGATGCTAGGTCGTGAGAAGTTTGAGTTCCATGCTGGGGAGTTACCCCTTGGGCGTGGTCAGGAAGTAGTTGTCGATGCTAGTTGTGTAATGGAGTAGCATTGAGGCTGTGAGGCTGCACCTCTTGTGTAGAACCCCGTATTTTCAAATATTATTTTAAAGATTTGAAAATAAATTAAAATGATTTTCTGAAGAATTAATAAATCTTTTCTAGAGATTTATCTTTTTACACGTGCGAAACACGTACAAATAATTTTTGGAGTGAATAACCAATTTTATATTTTTAGTAGATTCTCCTAATTATAATGGAGTATATTCTAAAATTTGGGATTTTTCTGAGTAGAGAAACTATTTTTATAAATACCTCGAAAGGGAGGGGCTTTTATGTAAAAATTCGTTTGGATCTTGAATAAAATATGAAAATTCGTTTTTACTGACATTTTGGTTCTCCATGGTTATCATTTGAATTTCAATATATTTAGATTTTATTTAAAGTCGATTTGGTGAAGATTTAAACAAAAAGGGTGTTTTTGCAAATATGGAATTCTTGTAGAATCTTGTACAAATGTTTTTCTGGAGAGTAAAAGTCAAATATTTTGATTGGAAAATATAATATGTATTATTAGATATTATTTCGGATTTTTCTGGATTTTTACGAATATTTTATGGTGTAATTGCAAATATTACAAAAGGGAGGGCTTTTGTGCAAAATTGCCACCCTGAGTGTAAATCCGAAATTTTCTTATCTCTAGGCTGTGCTGGGTTGTTGGAAAACTTAGTGGTAAAAGGATTTTACTTTGTTTTGATTTATTTAACTTATTTTAACTAAGAAAGGTTATATATGTGAAGTAATAAATTGAAAAATGACTATTTTGCAAAAGTACTTCAAAACCCTAATTCCTTTCAATCCCGGCCTGTATAAAAGAGGACGTGCAGCCGTCATTCGCTGCACAACTCCAGATTTATTATATTATCATTTTCTTGGTGATCAAAAGGAGAATTTTTGGATCTCGCAAAAAGGAAGGCTTTTTGTTGGATCTTTTCAATTCAAAGGTGAGTGATATAAATTTGTTGTTGTTTTGATTTATATGAGTGACATTGTTTTGTTTTGTTTTGACTTTGTGAATGATATGAACTTTGTTTGTGAAGTGATTCATGGGAACGATTGTTGGTTGTTTGTTTGATATGTTGTTTAGTTAGAGTATTTTGCATGAGAACGATGCAAAGGTTGTTGTTTGTACCATGTATGTAAAATCTATGAATGACTAGTAGATCTTAGTTTATAAAATCGTATTGTTAGAAAGCATGTTAAGATTTGAGTATGGTTATGATCGGATGGTGAACATCTGGATCTTGTGATTTCAAATCAGATCTTGGCTATGAGTTGTAAAGAAATTCAGTATCGAGAAACCCTAATGAAAGAATTAGGAATTTAAAACATGAGAATTGAGTTTTAAGATATTGTATGATTGAGTAATGTGTCCATAATGAAGAATATTTGAGAATTGTCATTTTGCCTGAATACGAACTATTTTCATAAACAAGGAATCTTTAGAAAAACGTCAGTTTTGATTATTGTATTCAGATCTAAATTATGAAAACTGTAGGCCGACAGTCGACTGGTCTACTATTCAGTCGATTGGTACGACCCAGCTGCTGTATCTTTAGTTTTTCTCGAAAATCCGTTCTGGACAGTCGACTTAGACCCTTTTCAGTCGACAGGTACACTTAGAATTTATTTTTCAAAGTTATCGTAGATTTTTCTCTCGTAAGTCGACTTATGACCTTTAAGTCGACTTATATTGTATTTTAAGTTGACTTATAACACTTAGAATATTTTCTTAAAGATTTCTGGAATTTCTCTCTGGTAAGTCGACTTATGTTTTTATAAGTCGACTTATGTTCTTATAAGTCGACTTATGTCTCCCTTAAGTCGACTTATGTTTTTATAAGTCTGCTTATGATCTGGTAAGTCAACTTATGATTTTTATAAGTCATCTTATATTGTTGGTAAGTCAACTTATGATTTTTATAAGTCATCTTATATTGTTGGTAAGTCAACTTATGTTTTTTATAAGTCATCTTATATTGTTGGTAAGTCAACTTATGACTCTTATAAGTCAACTTATATTACTTAACTTATTTTCTCAAAATCATGGACATTTTCCCTTTGGACAGTTGACCTACTACAGTAATAAGTCGACTGGTACTGATGAGTTTTCATAAACTTGAATGTTCTTTCGAATGATTGGTCTTCAAATATTTTAGTCTATACTTTGTCTTCAGTTAAGCATTTGATTTGAGATATTCAGTTGAGCTAATTTTGTTTAGTGGAAAGTTGATTAAGACTTTTGAGTTCGAGTCCCTAGAGGTGAGTGACCCTAGTATACCGGTGTTGAGTTATTTTGTTGAGGCCCGTGAGGCATTTCAGTTAGTCAGTTTTGAATTTAGGCCGGTAGGGTACACCAACTCTAGGAGATTCTTTAAGTAATTAAATAACCCAAATGATAAGGACAGGCACTAGTGGTGATATGATGAACGGGAACATGGGTTATGCACCTCAGTATGGCTTTAGATGTGGGATTTAATATCCGGAATTATCCAAGTAACTTATTTGAGATGTGGGATTTATCTCCGGAATTATCCAGGTAAATTACCTGCGATGTGAGATATATCTCCGGAATTATCCAAGTGACTTGCTTGAGATGTGGGATTGATCTCCGGAATTATCAAAGTCGAGGCGACGCACATGGGGTATTCATGTGATGATGTGTCAATGTTTAGATGTGGGATGATCTCCGGAATTATCCAGGAAAATTACCTGAGATGTGGGATCTATCTCCAGAATTATCAAGCATGGGCTAATTCTCACAGTTTATCTTTATCTCGTAGTAGTCATCGTGATAGGATTAGTTGCATAGCGGGGGATTGAACCCTATGATGTGGAGACGTTAAGGGCTTGCACCGAACCTATGTAGAATGGGATACATAGACTTCGACAAGTATGCATTAGAGAGTCCGCATATAGACCTTGTGTTGTCTTGACTTGGTTTCGTGCATGTGTTTTCTAGTTTTCCTACACTTGACACATTGACTAGATGCACTTGTTGTTTTCATTCTATGATGTTTTCATGCTTTACATCTTTGTTATTTCTCATTCATTTATCATGATGGTTAATACATGTTGTTGATGACCTTATGTTTTACGATTAAATTATGTTGTTTGTTTTTATGTCACTCACACCATTTATGGCTGACCCCTTTAGTTTTGGGGGTTAGGGATCATCTCTAGCCTCATATGTTACAGGTTGTTGCTTAGAGTTTGGAGGTTGGATGCTTGAGATAGATTTGGAGACAAACTGATGTAATAGAGCTTTGTGTAAAATTTTAGTAAAAGAAGTGTTGTGAAAAGAAAGATGTAATTCAAGGTGTTTGTAATTCCGCTGTATTTGAAAAAGATTGTTGTAATAAAAGTTTGGAATAAAATTATTTGTGTTTTTGGGCTATGTGTACTGTTACATTGAAGTTGATGCTGGGATTGTGCCACGTATTTTCTAAGTTATTATATTAGAAATTCGGGGCGCTACATCTTGTTCTGCGGGATTTTCTTGATGTGTTTCCCGAGGAGTTTCGTGGACTACCCCCGGATAGGGATGTTGATTCGGTATTGATGTTCAGCCTGGTACTGCGCCGATATCAAAGAGTCCTTACTGGATGGCACCAGTTGAGCTAGTAGAGCTGAATGTGCAGGTTCAGGGTTTGCTGGATTTGGATTTTATCAGGCCCAGTGTGTCTCCGTGGGGCCCTCCTGTCTTGTTTGTCAGCAAGAAGTACGGAAGTTATCGTCTGTGCATGGATTATCATGAGCTGAACAGTGTTACAGTGAAGAACCGGTATCCGCTACCCATGATTGATGATTTGTTTGAGCAGTTAGGTGGAGCTGCTGTCTTTTCAAAGTTGGACCTTCACTCTGGTTATCATCAAGTGAAGGTGAAGGTAGCTGATGTGCAGAAGCCTATGTTTCGGACCAGATATAGGCACTATGAGTTCCTAGTGATGCCTTTCAGAGTCACGAATTCGCCAACATTGTTCATGAGTCTGATGAACAGGGTTTTCTCTCCATTTCTGGACAGATTAGTAGTGGTCATCATAGACGACATTCTGGTGTATTCTCAGAATCGGAAGGATCATACTTGTAATATCCCGGACGGATATTACCTTGTATAAATTATTATTTTATTATTATTTTGTTTTAATTCCAAAATTAAAATATTTTGGTGATTTTCACCCGGTTTGTTCATAAACATTGTCTGTGCGCATATACCGGTCTGTGTAACTCCGTAGTGCATCAAACGGGTAGCACAATCCTCCGAATTGATAATAAAACTTATTTTATTATTATTTTCAAGATTAAACTATTTTATACGGATAATATGAGGATTTCTTGGTATACACATACATATACATATACATACATTTGTATTGTACCAAATTAGTACATTATACAAAATGTGTAGTATGTACTCTTGGACAAGGTACTTATTCTTGTCATGGCAAATTAAGTTAATTGTTAGGGTTTTAGGAGGTTTAATCTAGGGTTTAAGTATGCATAAGAGATTAGGAAAAACTCTTCTAGAAGCCTTATCTCTTCGACCATGCCTCCACCTCACACCCTAGCCCATACCTCCACCTCACCCTACACCCATGCCCTCCCTCACCCTACACCAAGGCCGGATTACAACCCTAAGGGGTTTTGTGCAATTTTGTGAGTGCAATTTTGCACTCCCCACCCTCTCCTCCACCTATAAATACCCCCTCTTTCTCCACTTGTCTCACTTTTTACAAAACACCAAGACAAAAGAAAGGAAAGGAAAAGAAGAGAGTACCCAGTCTAACAAGAGAGTTTTCATTGTAGGTCTCATAGGAGATTTCAAGCTTAGGGGGAAGGAGAAGGTTGCTAGGCTAGTTCTTTCATCAAGGAAAATTTTAGGTGGGGGTTCTCCACTTTCTTTTGTTGTTGAGTTTGTTGTTTTTGGTCCTTCTTCTTCTCATCCTCCTTGTTTTGTTTCCTTTTATTTTGGGTGCTTTCTTGTGATGTTGTTGTGTGTTGTTTTGTGGTATATGTTGTAGCTTTTGTATGGATAAAAAAGAAATGTGATAAGTAGTAGTAAAGAACAAAAAGATTGAATCTTGTAGTAGTTGTTGTTGTTCTTGTGTTATTAATTGGACTAAAGAACATAAGCATATGACCTTGTGTATACACCCATTTTTGGGTTGTAGGACTTGAATGTGGACTCATACATAAGCATATGGACCTTGGTATATACACCCATTTTGGGGTTGTAGAACATACACTTGAACTTTTGGACTAAAGATTATGCATATGATTGGTTGAACCCAAATAGAGGATTCTTTACTTTATTTTATTTTGCTTAGTTCTTTTTATTAATCTTATGTAAAAAGAACTCATTTTAGATGCTAATTCTAGTATGAAAAAGAAACTAATCTAAGTTATTAGTTGTAGCATGTTAAAAAGATTTCCTTTATGTTTGACTAGTAATAATAAATGTTATGCTTAAATAGGTAAGAAATAGAAGCTATTCTTGAGAAAAATAGTAGTAGTAGATGTTTATATAAATTTGTAGTAGATGTTTGTGTTTAAATGAATTTGTAGTAGATGTTTGTGTTTAAATGAATTTGTAGTAGATGTTTGTGTTTAAATGAAGTTGTAGTAGATGTTTATGTTTAAATGGAGCAGTAGTAGATACTTATGTCTAAATAAAGTAGTAGTAGATGTTTGTGTTTAAGTAAAGTTGTAGTGGATGTTTATGTTTATGTTGAAGTAGTAAAGGACATTTTTGTTAGGAGTATGGTAGTAACCCATGCTCCCATTGTAATAGATATCCATGGTTAGATAGTTATAGGTTGATGTTTATGTGGTGTTATATTTTTGTAGAAAGGTTATACATCCATGCTTAAGTATTGATAAAAGACCCATGCTTGAAGTAAGTATTATGCTAGATGGTTGTAGGAAAATCATATACCATGTTAGATTAATATTCATGCTTGGTTAGTAGATGTTCATGCTTAAATGTTTTTCATGCTTAAGTTAGTAGATGTTCATGCTTAATGATATTTATGCTTAAGTTAGTAGATGTTCATGCTTAAATGATATCCATGCTTAAAGTATAGTAAATAATCATTCTTGAAGTAGATACCATGTTGTAGGAATTATAAACCATGCTTATGATGTGTATCATGTTGTAGGAAATTCATTCTTGAAGTAGATACCATGTGGTAGGAATTATAAACCATACTTATGATGTGTATCATATTGTAGGAAATTCATTCCTGAAGTAGATACCATGTTGTAGGTTAATGGAACCATGCTTAGGTTGTATATACATTGTAGGAAAAATATATACCATGCTTAGCTTGTTGTAGATAAATATTGGAGTTGAATACCATGCTTAGGAATGTGTAGGATTAATGTTAAAATTACCTACCATGCTTAGCTTGTTGTAGATAAATATTGGAGTTGAATACCATGCTTAGGAATGTGTAGGATTAATGTTAAAATTACCTACCATGCTTAGCTTGTTGTAGAAAGATTATATGCCATGCTTAGATTTTGTAGGATTAATGCTTATCTACCATGCTTAGGAATGTAGCAAGATTCATGCTAATTATATATCCATGCTTGGGTTGTAATGATTAATCATGCTTAAGTAGTGGAGATCCATGCTTAAGGTGGTAGTAGAGATACATGCTCTACGTAGTAAGCATTCATGCTTAAGTTATAACTTATGCTTAAATTATAGTAAAGCTTCATGTTTAGATTATAGTAATTATTCATGCTTAAGATTGTTATAAGTGCATGCTTAAATCATATTCATGCTTTAGCTTGTTGTGGGTTGATGGTTATGTTATATACCATAATTAGATTGTTGTGAGTTGATGGTTATGTTATATACCATAATTAGATTGTTGTGGGTTGATGGTTATGTTATATACCATAATTAGATTGTTGTGGGTTGATGGCTATGTTATATACCATGATTAGATTGTTGTGAGTTGATGGTTACGTTATATACCATGATTAGTTGTTGTAGGTTGATGCTTACAATTGTATACCATGCTTAAATTGCTATAGGTTAAGTAATAAGGAAAGAATCATGTTGTAATTGTAGTAATAACTACCTTGTTGCAGTTAATGTTAGTAAGGAGTCATACATGCTTGAAGGGTATAGGGTGGCATCCTAGTTAAATAAGAAAGCGGACGTATGTTCTAGGTTGTTCTAGTCAACTTCAAGGGAAATCCATGGGACAAGTACCACAATAGTTCTAGCTCAATTGACAAAAGAACCCATGCATTTAGTCTAGGGGATTCTAGCTCAATCTTGAAAAAGAACCCAAGAGTCTAGTTGCATGTAGCTCTAGTTCAATTGGGAAAAGAACCCATGGACTCTAGTTGTGCGAGGTCCTAATTGAAATTGGACCATATCATGGGGACATTCTTCATCCGTAGGAGTGATAAGGATTGAAAAGATCACTAGTAATAGTTAGTTCGATAAAGGCTGTTATGTCGCCTTCGGGCTTCTCATTGGTAGAATGCCTACCATAGACTATTAGTAGATTCTTCTGTTGCTTCTAATAATAGAAGATCAAGTTGCTAGTAAGCACATTTGGTTGCTTCTAGGTTTGATTACCTGTATGGTTGTTTGCATATGGTTGTGCTCGTACGTGGCTCGACTGGCCCGTATGTAGCTGTGGATCTCATACGTAGCTTGTCGGCTCGTAGGTGTTCTGGTTACTCGTATATAGCTTGTTAGCTAGTATACAGTTGTTGTGCTCGTCTAAGGTGATATTATTACCCTAGGGGCTATCGACCATCAAGACATATATTTCTTACCCCTAAGGAACTGTGGAGGAGTCACTCCTTGTGTACCATCGGATCTTAACCGGTGTAGGTTGATCGAGGATCGGAGTGTAGATGGAATCCAAGTTCAGGGTAGTGGCATGCATGTATGTTCGCATTGCCGGGATCTTAGATCGATAGGCCAGGAACCGGATCCTAAGGGATTCTGGTAAGTCTAGGTTGAGCAGCCTAGTAGAGTTGTCTTGCAAAGTCTAATTTAAGGCCTAGCATATTGTGTTTATAATATTGTCATCCCTAGGAGTGTTCAGGGTTAGGGACATCTTTAGGGTAGCGACTTATAAAGATCATTTACTTAAACCTTTTGCCGGAAAGAGAGGAGTCGGTTGTAGGGGGCTCCTTACGACTAACTTGTCCCTTGGGACAGACCTTAGGTGGTGTTATTCGGTTGTACCTTCCCGTCAAAGGGATACGTACGGTGGCTTCTCACGAGTTGGGAGCACGGGTTGCGTATCTCACACTGTTAATTCCTGAAGTGCCATGATAAAGCGGGCGGAGCTAGGGGGATGGACCCTGGAACTCCGTCGGGTCCTATGCCGGGGAAGCGAACTGGCCAAAGACTACGGTCTGGCTAGGGGGCGGCAGGGGGCTCTCCTGTTGGCGAAAACCTCGATGGTTCGTCTGGTTTTTGAGTGAGGTCCGGGTAGCAGTGGCAACATAAACACCATGAGCGTACTGCCTTGGTAGGCTTTGACCACGTCGGCAACCTCATCAGTCATGTTGTATCTATCAGGAACAGGTTGTGTACAATTAGAATTCATAATGCGGATTCAAATCCCTATATATGGAGAAACAGCTTGAGATGGGGCGCATGTAATATGGGCTGCATGTTGCTTCAGAGACTTGCTGACATTAGAATAGGAGCATCCTAGTTTTAGTTAATATTGCGTTAGATTCTAATCATAGCACTCACGAACACTTAAACTACACCAACATAAATTGCCATGTTTTTGTATGTTGTTTGGGAGATTCGCTGCTATGTTATCAGCCTTAAAGCGTCAGTGAATACTGACGTCCCCACTTCAATAGGTACTGGATTGCAGAAGTACAGGTGCAAAATTCAGGAGGACTCAAGGCAAGGAAAGCGAGGGGTCAGTGTCATGTTTAGTTCTGCTGTAATATGTGTGTTGATTATCTATTAGTTGAGAAGTACTCAAGTGAGAGTTACCAAGTGTTGTTCTTCATTCTTTGTACTCTGATGTAAGATGTTGAAAGTTGTAATACTTAGGAATGTAAAGATATTATTGTAACACTATTCTAATGTATTGCAGTTGTATGATATTCAGACTTGTAATACATTGGGTGTTGAATAAAAAGTTTTAAATTCTCCTGTTTTTCTGTGTATTGTGACTAATTGAAGAAAAGTCCTGGCTCGTGTCTCGAATTCTCCATATAGGAAGTTCGGGGCGTTACAATGTTGATCATCTTAGGTTGGTTCTGCAGGCCTTGAAGGAGAATCAGCTCTATGAAAAACTCAACAAGTGTGAGTTCTAGCTTGATCGAGTTACCTTTTTGGGGCACATTATCTCAGGCGATGGTGTCTCTATTGATCCGTCCAAGATTTTTGTGGTCAAGTATTGACCTGTTCCTAATTCAGTTTCGGAAGTGAGAAGTTTCCTTGATTTGGCCGAGTATTATCAGAAGTTCGTCCAATACTTTTAGAAGATAGCTGGTCCGTTGACTAAGCTGACTGGGAAAGATCAGAAGTTGTTTGGGATGGAGCTTATGGTGGAGCTTTTGCTGAGTTGAAGCGTCGGTTAACGTCAACACCAATGTTGACTATTCAGGATGGTACACGTGGTTTTCTGGTTCACTGTGACGCTTCTGGCTAGGGCCTAGGTACAGTGTTGATGCAAAAGGATCGAGTTGTTGCTTATGCATCCAGACAGTTGAGGCCGCAGGAGAAGAACTACCCTACCCATGATTTGGAACTGGCAACCGTGATCTTTGCTTTGAAGTTATGGAGGTATTATCTGCTTGGAGACAGAATGGAGATCTTTACTGACCACAAAAGTCTCAAGTATGTGTTCACTCAGAAGGAGCTGAACATGAGGCAGGGGCGATGGTTGGAGTTGATGGCTAACTATGACATCAGTTTGCAATACCATCCTAGTAGAGTGAACTTGGTGCCAGATGCTTTGAGTAGGAGACCAGTCGCCATGTTCCTAACTCAGCAGAGAGAGCTTGTTGAGTAGATGAGGAGGTTGGATTTGGATGTGATCTTGCCAAGTTGCATGATGCTTCAGTTGCAGTCGTCTCTTGTTGAGCAGATTAAGGAGGCTCAGGCAGGTGACAAGCAATTGCAAGGGTTCAGAGCCGAAGTTAAAGCAGGTACGAGGACCGATATGGTTGTTCACTCAGATGGATCTCTTCGTTTTGGTTCCAAATTGTATGTTCCGAAGGGTGAGGTTTGTCAGAAGTTGCTTGAGGAAGCCCACCAATCGTCGTACTCTATTCATCCTGGTGGTACGAAGATGTACCGGGACTTGAAGCTTCATTTTTGGTGGCATGTTATGAAGAGGGCCGTGGCTAGATTTATGTTGCGGTGCTTGATCTGCCAGCAGGTGAAAGCAGAGCATCAGAGGACCGCTAGACTTCTTCATCTTCTTCCCATTCCAGAGTGGAAGTGGGAGTATATCACCATGGATTTTGTGATCTCTTTGCCAAGGAGTCCTAAGGGTCACAACGCCATTTGGGTGATTGTGGATAGGTTGACCAAGAGCGAGAACTTCATTCCCTTAAGAGTTGGACAGTCTACTGAGAGCTTAGCTAAAAAGTACATGCAAGAGATTGTTAGACTTCATGGGGTTCTAGTCAGTATTGTATCTGACAGGGATACGAGGTTCAGGTCACAGTTTTGGGAGAGTCTTCAGAGTAGTCTAGGGAGTAAGTCGAAGTACAACACTGCTTTTCACCCTCAGACAGATGGACAGACAGAGAGGACCATCCAGACTCTATAGGACATGTAGTGGTCATGTGTGCTGCAATTTGGAGGTTCTTGGGAGGACCACTTGCATCTTGTAGAGTTGTCATACAACAACGGCTTTCAGGCCAGTCTTAAAGCCGCTCCTTTCAAGGCACTCTATGGTCGTAAGTGTCGGTTGCTAGTGTGCTTGGATGTTATTGGCAAGAGGAAATTGTTGGGGCCAAAGTTGATCACCAAGACAGTGGATGCTGTGCGTCAGATCAGGAAGCATCTTCAAGCCGCGCAAGACAGATAGAAGCGATAGGCTGATGTTCAGCGTAGAGCCTTGGAGTTTGAGGTGGGAGAACATGTTTTCCTTAAGGTATCGCCGTGGTGAGGTGTCATTCGTTTTGGTGGCGGAGGCAAGTTGAGCCCCAGGTTCATCGGACCATTTGACATCGTGGAACGAGTAGGCAAGGTGGCCTATTGTCTTGCATTGTACCCGGCTTTATCTGGAGTGCACGACGTCTTCCATATCTCAAATCTTCGGAAGTATATCCGTGATGAGAGCCACGTGATTGACTACTCGGAGTTATCTGTGAGGCCGGATTTGTCTTGTGAAATTCCACCAGTTGCTATTGTGGACTGACGGGAGAAGGTTTTAAAGAATAAGGTGATCAAGCTTGTTCATGTTTCTTGGAATCCTCACTCGCCGGGTGAGTCTACTTGGGAGCTAGAGGAGGATATCTAGCGGAAATTTCCTCATTTATTTGTGTAGCTCTTGTGTTGCTGTTTTTGCTTTTGTTATTGTATTTTTTTCTTTTCTTTTGGGGTTATCCTATGTACTTCTGGTTGAATTTTGAAGACGAAATTCTTCTTGTTAGGTGGGTAGGATTTGTAACCCCTACTGCTCATATTTGTATTTTTAATTATATTTAATAGAATTCTTGATTATTTATTTTATTTTAGGTTGTATTTAATTTCATTCCCTTTGTATGGTGTGCTGTTCTTCTCTCTCTTGTGATTCATTTTGCGTTGATTCAGCTTTTTATTCTCATTTATTTGGCCTACAATTTGTTCTTGATCTCGTATATTGTTTAAACCTATTTCATGGCCTATTTGTCTCGTATTGGATTCTTTTCTTCCCATTGGATACTACCCAGTTCACCCAAACCCATATTGTCTCTATATAAACACCCTAATTGTACCATAACCCTAATTATCAAACCCAAATACTACCTCTCTCTCTCTTAGCCATCACCCTCTCTCACCCCTGACCTCCAATCTCACCCCCGACCTCGCCTCCCGATCCCCTCCCCTACCTCTTGCTGTCGTTGTCTCTGTCTTCCGATGCCGGCAACACCCCCTATTCCGGCCCTCTCTTTCTCCTGTGCGCACCCCCAGGTCGAGCCCCCCTCGTTGTCTTATTCCGTCGAGTAGCACAGCCCATAGCGCCCCTCCGATGTTATCGCTGCCATTCCTTTGCGTTGTCGTCTTCCCTGAGCCGAGCACCGCCTTGATGTCACGCCATTGCTGTGGTCGCCGCTGTTGTTGCTGCTTTGTGTGTGCGTGTGAAGACACGTGCACTGCTCGTGGTTTTATTGGTGTGATTTTTGTCTCTTGTTCATGCTTTCATTGCGTTCGTTGTTCGGGATCCGTTCCCGTTATTTTGTTCTTCGTTTCCGCTGTCTTCATTCAGGCAAGTAGCTTGTATGTGTTCTTTTTGTCATACAAGTTAATATCGTAAGTAATCTAGTATGAAAATATTTGTACTCTCATGATGATCCTATCCTGTTAATTAAACCATTGACATCATCTCTTGATCATGAGTAGTTACAATAATTGACACCCGTTGCATGAAAACAATTAGATTAGATGACACTTTGATTGTAAGTTGTTTGTGGCACACTGTATGTTGTAGATGACTGTTGCATAGATGTTGTTGGATTTATTATCTCATTATGAACTATTTGATTCACATGTCATGCTGATTTGAGTAACCCACATATCCTATGCTTTGTATGACATCTAGAATGGACCATTTGTAGTTAAGTTGTTTGATAAAATGCTGAAAAGAACTTTTGTTTTGCTGCCGCCCTATTTTGTACAGTAATTTCGACACTGTTGACATCAGTAAAAATAATAAGTTTTTGAACATGATTTGTTGCCTTTGTTTTCTAGTTTTCAGAACTTTTGACGGATCTGAATTCTGATTTCTACTGCATGAGTTATTGCCATTTTACGTCATATCGTATATTCCAGATTCTGAACTATATGTATTTTGTATGGAATTTTATTTTTAAACTAATATTAAAAGTAGAATTTGAATGCTATATTTTACTGAGTATGTCTAGATATGACTGGGTTCAATCTCTAATTTTTATGAAAATAATTAATGACTTTTGTATCTCATTTTATGCTTTTGAAATCAATCGAAATATTTCCAAACTGCATGCTATTCAATAAAGAATTATGTTTTCAACCTAATTCTATTAGTTTTTTATGAAAACTTTGTGAATATAAACTGTAGCCTGATTTTTCTATTTTACTAACCTTTTGAAGTATCTGGATTTCGAATTATATTTTATAAATTATCTCTGTTTTGGTACTGCTGTGTCTGAACTTTCAGAATCGAGATTTTGTTGCATTACTCTGTTTTCCCAATTTTGTTGACTATACTATCTGTAATATAATTTCATGATATTTTATATTTTGAAACTAGATATGTTAAGCAATCTTCCAAATTTTTCTCGAATTTAATTATGATGATTTTTAAACTCCTTTCATGCTTATAAACAAGATTTTGCATTTTCTGGCTGAATATAACATGTGTTCAATGCTGTTTTCGACCCTGTTTCTGTGGCTGATATGTAACTTATATATATGTGCTAGAATCGGAAGAGAGTCTAGTTTCTAGATTTTCTAACAGATCTGAATTTTCTATTCTGTAGCAACGAGAATCTCACATTTGTTACAGTAGTGTCTTGCTGTCCAGAACTGAAAATTGTTGTTCTTTTGACTATTATGAGTTATTTTTATCAACTGTTGCAAACACTTTTTCATCTTAGACTTATTTCCTGATCTTGCCATGTATTTAGTCTTTTTGTATTCGTTAACACATGTTTGTTGATAATAAAAGAAATCAAGCCGGGGTTTTTAAGGGAAAAGATCGAGTAGTGGACAATATAGAAATGCATATTCAGAAGGGACTCGTTTTCCCACTGTTTACTGCGGTACCTACTGTTTATCTCTGGATGCATAAGGGCATGATCCATGACACTATTTGTTATTACTATTATTGTTACTGTTTGTCTGAATATATTACCCTATAGAAGTTCCACTATAAAAAATCTTAAAGCGAAACTATTTGATGTAGCAACCATGTGGTAAAATCTGGGACGCATGAAGTGCTACCTAGTTAGTAATGAACATTAGACATAAGAATAACTGTTTAAACTGTCACGTACTGTTATGGTTACTGTGGACTTTACTGTTACTGTTGATTACTGTTACCGTTGACACACTGTTACTGTTGTTCCGTACTGTTACTGTTATGCTTCTTCTGTTATCACTACACAGCTTACTGTCATCAGTAAACTGTTATATTTGCTACCCTTTCCATGTTAGTAGTACCTGTTTAGTTTAGTTTTTCCCTTCATTTTCCTACGTGTATTGCTTGCGGCCTGGACTTGCATCTAACGGCCATTATGTTTTCCTGTTTTCCCTATTTTTCTTGTAATTGCCATATGAGCAGGTTTTGCTGATCAATTGCCCACTGGAGTTGGTGAGTAGAAGTTTTGATCTGTGCAATTGGAAAATTTTGCTTAAATATTTTGATGAACAATTTTATTTCATAAACTGTATTGAGACTTGTATTTGGACTTATTGTCCCAGGATTATTGTTTTGTTTTGGATTTATTATTTGTTGGAACATTTATTATTGATGTAATAAATACTTTTGAGTTATGATTGTTTTTGCATGCCTGGTCGGAGTATACTGTTATATTTACTGTTATAATGAGTCAAGCAGATCCATATAGCTTATGGATGGTGAAAACTATCCGCTGGGCTTAGTCGCGTACCATATTCCAAATTCTTTTAGGAAGTGGGGCGTGACATCAAGAATTTGTTTTTCTCTTCTCTGCTTCATCTATGTGACATAACCCATATATTTATATCCAAAATAAAAACATTTTTCGTTCTTTCCAATTTAATGTCATAACAACCGGACCATAAAGTGCCATAAAATGGTTTTAATGATTTTACTGGTCAAAAAACTGGCCAGTAAGAAAGCAAATGTTTTTATTTAAAACAAAAAAAAATGTTGTTTTTTTTTCAAGAGACCCCAAGACCCCCAAAGCCCGGCCCGGTCAAAGATATATAAATATATGCATATATATTATGTGGAATGTAGGAATTGAACCCCCAACCTTATGTGAACTCAAAACTTTAACCGTTGGGCCATAAGACACTGTTGTCAACAAGAGAAGTATTTTGAATGTATTCTCAATTCCAGCACAATCTTTGGTGGGAGGGTATCTAGTCTATCGGTGGCCATCACGTAGCTTCAATCTGCCGTGGGGGGGTCTCGAACACGCAGTTTCAATCTGCGACAGCGTCGTTGGGCAGACATACTCTCATCGGCTTTGGTTAGGTGCAGGAGGGTGAAGAGGGAGGGTGTTGGAGGTGGGTAAAAGGAGCTTAGGCTTGGGTCTGGGTTGGGAAGTGGATTTGGGGAAGAGGAGAGAGTTTGGTGGTGTGTCAGAGAGAAGTGGAGATGTCCGTAATATCCAAATCTAAACTACAACTAACTTACAATTACCAAGAAAATGAATCCTAGATGTGTGGGTCGACGGTAGTCGAGCAAGTTTATAGTTTGAGCTCAACTTCGATCTATTTAGATCAAAGTGAGGGGTGCCTAGGATCACTATCATGTCAGGGGGCTTGGAGGCACTTGGGGAGCCGTTGGGGGCGATGACAACCTCCATTGCGAGGCGGCGATGATAATTATTGGTGGTTAAGCTAGGGGATGAGAACGATGTCTCAATCTGGACATGAGTATGTCAGATTGGTGGGTACCTGAGGTGTCTCTCGTATGGTGCTTGAAGTTGATGTATGGGTCATTGCTGGGGGCGATGGCAGTGTGATTGCGAGTGATGGCAAGAATAAACGAGGTACAAGCGAGGGAATGAGAGAGAATGAGCTCAAATTGGTACGAGAAAATTGCTCTGGTGAGGTCGGCCGATCAGTAGGATTAGGTTTTGTTGTATTTTTTGTTTGTTGGTTGGAGTGTATGTGTTCCAAGACTCAGATTGTTTGGTTTCCTGAAATTTATAAGTCTTATTTTTTTGTTGTATGTTTTATTAAGTTCTTTATAATGAAACGCCGAGAGCTTTCAATACACCGATGACGATAATAAAAAAACAGATGGATAGTCCTAACTTCCAATCGAGCTGAAATTTTGTATTATGAAGGGCTCCTAATCAAATTCCTCCTCACTATAATCTAATCCAAAGGAACAAAGACTTATGTATCACCAACAGGAGAGTTACTTGTCATTGCAAATAAATTCCTAATATCTCAAAAGCCAGCCTACTTTTACGTACAGAAAAAGCATAGAGAAGAAAACACAGAAAATTTTCAATGCTTCTACATCAAGAGTTCAGACATGCGGTTCGTATAGCACCTAAGACTACTGTCTATTATGTTATAGTACTACCTCTGGAATCTCTTTCCCCAAATCATAGAACTAACCAAAACCCTAAATTTGGTATATGCCATTGGGTTGATCAGATGAACAAAACAACCTCAACTAACCGAAAATTCAAAAGATGCTGCATATTTGTGTAATTAGCCAAACACTGGTCAGTTTAGCAAATACCTTAGATATAATGCACTTATCATTGAATAAGTGAACATCATACACAGACGTTATCTTGGACAGGATTATTATCTATACTAGTTTCCCTTTCGTAGCGTCACTAGATGATTCAACTAGCCATTAGATTATGCTACACTTGCAAATAGAAATAAATAAGACTAGTAAATACACGTGCAATGCACGTCCGAACAATATTTTTTTATATTCTATTTATCTATATTATAATGGAAGAAGCACGTGCGGAACACGTAAAATAATAGACTGATATTCACTGTTCATGATGCTTCTCCCACGGGGCAGGTGCAGAGAGAGAGGGAGATGAAGAGAGTAAGGTTTTTGGTTTTTTTGAGAGATAGGAAGAGGGTAATAAATTTGAACGTGTACTGTACCTATTTCATTGGTATATATTGTAGAGTTTAATTAAACGTGTGTTGCACGGGTTCGGATATGGACAAATTACCCATTATAGTAGTAGAGATAAGAAATCATGAATATAAAAGGATCAAGGAAGAATAATATAAGCAAACACAGCACGAGCAAAGGGAATTGTGTTTACCACGGGGAAATACAGTTCAACCACATGCAAAGCTAGCTGCTGCTCGTGTCTGCCATGCAGGATGTTTGCTCCTAATTGTTATACCAGGCTTCCATTAACTGCTAATCAATGCAGTATTTTCACTATAAAGAAAAATATAGATAATGATATCAATTGCTTACAGTATGGAGAAAATGCAAGAACCCACGGAAAATAAAACTATAGAAGTATGTACCAATAATGTAGCTTCTTGTGGTGCTTAACAAGATCAGTGTTTCAGCTGTTCTCAGTTAAATCAATTAACTAGTATTTTCTCAAGGAAATGTTTTTGACTAGGACAAAATACAACAAAGTTGAACATCAATTGTTGCTATAATTGATTACTCTAAAAATTTTGTTTGTTAGATTTGGAAATATACTGCTAAGATGAAAAGGGGGCATCAAGGTGAAAATGCATGAATACAGAAGTACTCATTAAATACACTAATTCCAGACATACATGTAGGACTACCATGAGTAAACCTGACAATTTAAAGATACCCATCCAAACAGTTCATTTCTAAACGAATTATATGATAGACGTCTCACAACCAAAGTTGGAAAAAAATCCAACAAAGCTATAGCTGTGTTATCACAGACAGCTTATACAAGATGCTATTAGTCCGATACTCAGAGATAATCATGAAAGAAACATATCACTTCTGAGTGTAATGGCGTGCCCATAAGGATGCATTATAATCACAATTAGGAACACATGAGTTAATCCAGGGTATCTTCTTGTTTTTTGCTTCTGTTTTCGTTTTAATTTTCCTTACATGAGGAAAGATAACCGAGGGCATCTCCTCTTTCTCGTATAAAGCAGGATGTGAGCAATAATCAGGACTTGGTCCTTAGCCATTCCTTGCATTTTGCATAGTAGTTAAAGTGGCACCCATGAGAATAGGTCCACAAGAATGCACAGATCCTACATTGTAGGCATGTGAGAATAGGTCCTTAGCCATTCCTTGGATTTTGCATAGTAGTTAAAGTGGCACCCATGAGAATAGGTCCACAAGCATGCACAGATCCTACATTGTAGGCAACGTGAGCATGATTTTAGGCACTTTAGTTATTTTGCTTTCATGTATTTAAGCATTCCTAGTTGTAACTCTGTTGTGTGAAGAATCAAATAAAAATCAATTCCAAAACAAAAGCCTCTGTTTCTTCTTCCCTTCAACGTAAACTTCACTGTCTCATCTCTTCATCACAAACACACACCTGTGTGTGCAATCCCTTTAAAGCCATCAAGTGGTATCAGAGCCTTTGTTTGAAGAGATGGGCAAGCATGGAGCTGCATCGCCGAAGACACCGGGTTCGAGCGGAAGTGCAACCACACAGCCGCTGACCACACTTGTGAAGGAAGGCAACTTGGCACTCTCGTACCCTATCCTTACCAGCACTAATTACTCTATGTGGGTGGTTAAGATGAGGGCTAACATGCGCGCACAAGGCGTGTGGAGCGCGGTTGAGCCCAAGGCCGATGAGGAGGTGAACGAGCGCAAGGACCAAGCAGCCCTTGCACTCATCTTCAATGCGGTGGACGAAGAGAGCTTCATGCACATCTCCGACAAGGAGAATGCCAAGGAGGCATGGGAAGCCTTGCGCACGGTGCATCTGGGAGATGATCGTGTCAAGGAGGTCAAACTCCAGACACTCCGATGGGAGTTCGAGGATCTCCGTATGTCGGAGTCCGACACGGTCGATGGCTATGGTGCAAAGGTGACAAATCTGGTGAATCAGATCAGAACTCTTGGTGACACGCTCGAGGAGTCGTACGTTGTCAAGAAGGTATTGCGATCAGTACCTGAGAGGTTCATGGGGCTCGCCGCAACCATTGAAGAGTTCGCAGATCTCAAGAAGAAGAAGTTGGAGCAAGTCTTTGGCTCCCTGAAGGCGCATGAAGAGCGGATGCGCGCATATGCACCACGGCAAGGTCAGATCATGCTACTGAAATCTGACCAAAAGCCGTCACAAGAGGTGGCGGAGAGCTCGAGCGCCGGAGGGCGTGGACGTGGCAAAGGTCGTGGTCGTGGTCGCGGAAGGGGCCGCGGCAGAGGAGGGCGTGACAATGACAAGCCCGTTCGCGACAAGTCGAAGTCCAAGTGCTTCAAATGTGGGGACTTCGGGCACTTCGCTGCCGAATGCAACATCAAGCCGGAGCCAGAAGCTAACCTAGCCAAGGTTAACTTCAAGGAGGATCAAGACACACTTCTGGTGGCATCTCATGTGGAGAAGTCGTGCCAGATGACGCGGGGGGCTGGAAGCATTTCCAGGCATGGTGGTGAAAACGTTGTCAGACCCGAGGAGCTTTGGTACCTGGACAACGGTGCTAGCAACCACATGACCGGAGAGAGAACAAAGTTCTTGGAATTTGAAGAGAAGGACCTCGGCGGTGTAAGGTTCGGTGACGGCTCGGAGATCAGCATCAAGGGCATTGGTAATGTTCTTCTGCAATGCAAGACAGGGGAGCACAAGCTACTTGAGGGTGTCTACTACCTCCCTGAGCTGAAGAGTAACATCATCAGCTTGGGGCAATTGGACAAGCAAGGGTGGCAGATCGTCATAGGAGGTAATCAGCTAAATCTTTACGACAGGGACAACGCCCTTGTTCCAAGGGTGAGGCGGACTGAAAACTGCTTGTACAAGCTTGCCTTGAGAGTGTGCTCGCCCGTGTGTTTGTCGATGAAGACACAAGATGTGGCATGGATCTGGCACGTACGCATGGGCCACCTCAACTTCCATGCACTGCGGACCATGTGCGCGAAGAAGATGGTCGAGGGGATGCCGATGATAGATCACTTGAACAAGGTTTGCAACGGGTGCCAAACCACAAAGATGGCACGACAGCCATTTCCCGACAAGGCGGAGTTCAGAGCGAAGTCGCCACTGCAGCTGGTGCATGCGGATGTTTGTGGTCCCATCACTCCAACGACACCAGCAGGTAACAAATTTATTCTGCTCATAGTCGATGACTACAGCAGAATCATGTGGGCGTACCCACTGACATTGAAGAGCGAGGTCTTCAACACTTTCCGGCGATTCAAGGTGGCGGTGGAAGCTGAATCAGGTCACAAGCTGAAAGGGCTCAGAACCGACCGTGGCGGCGAGTTCGTTTCACGTGAACTCAACAAATATTGCGAGGACGAGGGGATTCGTCGCTACCTCACAGCCCCGTACTCACCACAGCAGAATGGAGTCGTGGAGCGCCGTAATCGAACCATGTTGGCGACAGCTCGAAGTCTGCTACATTCTCGAGGTATGCCCGCTTGGTTCTGGGGTGAAGCTGTTAGACATGCCATGTATTTACTAAACAGGTCTCCGACGAAAGCTCTAGACGGCGTGACACCATACGAAGCATGGACAGGAAGGAAGCCGAACCTGCATCACCTACGCACATTTGGCTGCTTGGCGCATGTCAAGGTGCTTCGTGGTCACCAAGGAAAGCTGGAGGACAAGAGCACGATCATGGTGTACCTTGGAGTTGAGCCTGGCACCAAGGGACATCGTCTCTATGATCCCATGACCCAGTCTGTACGTGTCAGCCGTGACGTTGTGTTTAGAGAAGATGAACAGTATGACTGGAGCACTGAAGCAAACCAACTTGGGGTCGTTCCTGTCACCTTCACCGTACAATACAATGAGGAGCATGTACCCCTATCTCCAGCGACGATGTCGAGCTCTCCAAGTACACCACGCACGCCACCAGATGGAGTTGGTGCAACAACATCTGAACCTGAGACCTCAGGGTTTAATGTGCCTGCAGTGAGACAGGCGTCTGCAGAAAGTGATGCAACGCCGCCAACCGGAGAAGCTTCAGACCCCAACATCGACGGGAGTGGGCCACATAGATACCGTGACTTGTTTGATATCTATGACAACACAAGTGAGCTCCATATGTGTAAGCTACTCAATGATGAGCCCCAAAGCTATGACGCAGCTACACATGACCTCAACTGGAAGCAGGCTATGGAGGTTGAGCTTGAAGCCATCCAGAAGAACAAGACGTGGAGTCTTGTAAAGCTGCCGGAGGGCGCGCGAGCCATAGGGCTGAAATGGGTGTACAAGCTCAAGAAGGATCCAAATGGCGACGTCATCAAGTACAAGGCTCGGTTGGTTGCAAAGGGCTATGTTCAATGCCAAGGCATCGACGTCGATGAGGTGTTTGCACCAGTGGCTAGGCTTGAAA
Source organism: Hemerocallis citrina (assembly GCA_017893485.1). Lineage (NCBI taxonomy): Eukaryota > Viridiplantae > Streptophyta > Magnoliopsida > Asparagales > Asphodelaceae > Hemerocallis > Hemerocallis citrina. Next base: position 101,259,981 of record CM030365.1, read on the forward strand.
CCATCCGGCTCATTCTCGCACTAGCGTGTCAGCGAGGTTGGCGTGTGCATCACATGGACGTCAAATCTGCATTCCTGAACGGCGAGCTCAAGGAGGATGTCTACGTTGCGCAGCCAACTGGGTTCGTCGTGAAGGGTCACGAGGACAAAGTGTACAAGCTTCATAAAGCCTTGTATGGTCTACGTCAGGCGCCACGAGCATGGAACTCAAGGCTTGATGCATACTTGTTATCACTTGGTTTCAGCAGATGCCCACAAGAGCATGCCATGTACATGCGCTGTCAGGAGAATGAGGTGCTGCTTGTTGGAGTCTATGTTGACGACCTTATTATCACCGGCTCAAATCTTAGACATGTGGAGGAGTTCAAGCAGCAGATGAAAGGTGAGTTTGAGATGAGTGATCTCGGCGACCTCAGCTACTACCTTGGCATAGAGGTGCAGCAAGGTGCCAATAAAGTCAAGCTGAAGCAAACAGCCTACGCCAAGAAGATCCTCGAGCAGACCGGCTTGTTGGAGTGCAATGCAAGCAAAACACCCATGCAAACAGAGCTGAAACTCACCAAGTCAGATACAAGCCCAAAGGTGGATGCAACACACTACCGGAGTATCGTCGGGAGTCTTCGATACTTGACGCACACCCGGCCCGACATCGCATACTCCGTTGGTGTGGTGAGTCGCTTCATGGAGGCGCCGACGCAGACTCATTTCGCTGCCATCAAGCAGATACTGCGATATGTGAAGGGCACACTACATTATGGCCTTGAGTTTGTCAGAGGACAAGCAAAGGAGCAGCTACAAGGCTACTGTGATAGCGACTTGGCCGGAGATTTGGACGACCGCAAGAGTACCACTGGGATCATCTTCTACTTCTGTAAATGTCCGATCACTTGGACGTCACAGAAACAGAAAACAGTTGCATTGTCTTCGTGTGAGGCGGAGTATATGGCGGCGTCGGCAGCAGCTTGTCAAGCTATTTGGCTGAATCGCATGGTGGAGATGATGACGGGGAGTGCAAATTGTTCAGCAAAGCTACTGGTGGACAACAAGTCTGCAATTGCATTGGTGAAGAATCCTGTTTTTCATGATAGGAGCAAGCATATAGATGCACGCTATCATTTTATCAGGGAGTGTGTCGAGAAAGGGCAGATTGATGTGGAGTACGTGAGCAGCAAAGAGCAAGCTGCAGACATCCTGACAAAGGCTCTGAACCGATCCATGTTTGAAGAGCATCGTAGGAACATTGGAGTCAAGGACTTCTCAGAGTGAAGTCCAGATTAGGGGGGAGCATGTGAGCAATAATCAGGACTTGGTCCTTAGCCATTCCTTGCATTTTGCATAGTAGTTAAAGTGGCACCCATGAGAATAGGTCCACAAGAATGCACAGATCCTACATTGTAGGCATGTGAGAATAGGTCCTTAGCCATTCCTTGGATTTTGCATAGTAGTTAAAGTGGCACCCATGAGAATAGGTCCACAAGCATGCACAGATCCTACATTGTAGGCAACGTGAGCATGATTTTAGGCACTTTAGTTATTTTGCTTTCATGTATTTAAGCATTCCTAGTTGTAACTCTGTTGTGTGAAGAATCAAATAAAAATCAATTCCAAAACAAAAGCCTCTGTTTCTTCTTCCCTTCAACGTAAACTTCACTGTCTCATCTCTTCATCACAAACACACACCTGTGTGTGCAATCCCTTTAAAGCCATCACAGGAGAGATCATGTTGGAATTCCTTCTCTGACTGTTTCATAGCTGAATATTTATACAAAAAAACCACTAAGAATGGGGATACTTGCAATGGAGATATTTTAGGGGGAAGAGCTTTTAAACCAACTTTGAAATAGAAGATATCTACTGATAGCAATTCTAATTTCTAAGTATTGTATTCACAATTGAGATAATAGAAGACTACGGTGTCACCTTTGTGTATATCATATGCGATATTTGATTGTTCTTTTTTTTGAGATAAGATATTTGATTGTTCTTGCTGAGTAAAAACAGTCAATAACGGAGAAAGCAGCACTGAGAAATTTCCTGAGAGCAAAAGATCATAATTCAAACAAGATTAAAGACCTACTGACACCTAATGTTTACCTTAATTACCAAATAGCACTCGAAGTTTTCATATTTCCCAATTAGCACCCGAAATTTATATTATTGAACCAGATAGCACATGACGTTAATTTTTGTTAAGTTTTGAATGGCAAGAGGATAAAATTACTATTTTACCCCATGTCTCTTTAATGCTGATGTTGTTGTCGGGCTCAAGTTTGGTGTTGGGTTTGATTGGCGTCAAGTGAAAGTTTGAGGCTGTCTGGTTTATGTTTAAATGGAGGCAAGGGTGAGGGTGACGATTGTTAGAGATTATAAGAAATTATAATAACAGAAATTATGGTTAATATCCTAGACTAAGGTGCTTGAGATATTTACCCTAAGTATCAAAATTGGAATATCTAGACTACTATCACAAGCCAGTATTTATATGATAAATACTGGTTTGGGTACTGAGTTCTCAATCCACTCAACCCGCGTTCCAATATTCATATAATTAGTACGTGTAACACACGTGTTACCCACAAAATAATATTACACATAATATTATTCATATAGTGAGAATATACTTATATATCCAACAATCTCCTCCTATATTCTCAATATATAAACATATTGATTATCTCATTTATTCAACATGAAGCTGACTGGCTGATAGCAGTCTTTAAATAAAAAAAATGCATCACACAATGAACATTTCATAAGGACTAAATCAATTATAAATCCGAATATTTCAAAAAAATACTAAACCAAAATAATTAAATAGTTTCCAGACCATATCACAATAGAATAGTTCACAATGACTGAACCACCTAAAGAAATCTGTCATAGTTTCAAAATCAAACAAAACAAATAAACTTCAAAAACAAAATATGAGTTTTAAGCTCATGAACACAAGAGTCTTAAACTCAACAGAAGTTTTACTAAGCAAGTAACAAATTTATTCTCCTCCATTTTGACCAAATCATTATTTTGAAATGTAACGCCCCGAATTCCAAATAAGACCAAATTCGAAATTTCACAGGATCTTTACTTCACTTCGTACAATTTAACAAGGAAATTAATACATTTTCAACAACATCAGAGTTCTTTACATTTTGTTTACGCAGCGGAAGAATAAAAGAAATACAACAATGAAATAAAATACAACTTGTACAACTTTCACAATGTAAGTCATCAACTGCATCATAACATCTTTACTTCTCCGTAAAAGTCTATTACCAGCATATTAAGCTGTGGGCACGTCAGTTACTTACAACTGACGAAAATGTTATACTCGGCCATCCTCTCTATGCCGTACATATAATGATTTCATTACTTTAACAAATCACAAAAATTGAATGAATAATAAAGTGTTAAATTGTGGCTACGCTAAACATGTAAGTGTATGCCTTGCCTTAATGCCTAATGCACACATTTTATACTAGGATGACACTAATGCATACTTGTTCCAATTCTATGGATCCCATACTACAGAGGTCCGAGGGCAAGCACCTACGTACTCCAATTTTAAAGGTTCGATCCCTCTCCACGAAACTACCCAGTAATAAGACAAAGTTAAGAAATTCCAAGAGTATGGATCTCAATCCCGGGGAACCGCCGCAACAAATCCCCCTACCGACTGTTATACAGACTCCTCGTCGTGCGAACCTCCCGCAAGTGCCCCTCTAGCACCAGCTTCCTTCTTCTCTTTCTCTCTCCTTCGAATTCCCGAGTCAGAGTCTCTTGCTGCTTTGGTTTTCTTCAAATCACCACCACTTTCTCTCTCTGGTTTTCGTCTTGGTTTCTGTGCCACACACCAAAACAAAACAGAGCCGCCCCCTCGGACTTTTTGTTAAATTCTTTATATGTGGAGGGGGAACAGTAGGTTAGGGTTTAGTTAAATAAATTTAGGATTAGATAATTAATGAATTAATTAGCTAAAATTTATAAATTAAGATTAATCTAATAAATTTTAAATTATTCAACTAACTGATCTTAATCCAAATCCACCTACTCTTCAATTTCGTACTATTTTTTTAATTGAAATTTTGTATTACAAAATTTCAATCCACCCCCTGCTTGACTATAATATTTTCTATTGATTCATCAAAGGGCCAATTTATAAATACGTGCATTTGAGTGCTTGAATCTTCCAGAAATCTTCATATAAAATCAATTTGAATTTTTGAAATCTTTATCCTTGTACATTTCCTTGATTTCTCTAAAAATACTTAAATTTTGTACTTATACATCTCATTCGTACAAAATCAAACAAATAAATAAATATAGTTAAGAATAAGATAAGTTTTTAAAAATCAAAGAGAACTCGCAATTTTAATGCATAAAAGAGTAATAAAAATTATTTAAAAATTAAACGCATTAATCACCGCCAAATCATCAGCACCAAGAAATAAGGAACTAATCTACGAACCCGCTTGGATGAGAGGTGCGCCTGAACTGAGGCCTCCCGCTCAGAACGTTAGGTAAACCAGAGAAGCAACTCTCCTAGGTAGAGATCAAGGCGTTCCTCCTCTCATAGGGGGCGTACAGCAATAAGAAGCCCGACTCATGTGAGTTGAAAGCTTCTTGAGCGGAAGAAAGAAAAAGATGCCCCAGTCACTAGGACCGAATTGGATAAATTCAAGCTCGACTTCCTCCGAGCTATCCAAGGTAGTCAAGATCTGGGCCATCCCTTTAAAGAGGAATCTATCGACTCAAGTGGATCCAAGGAGAAGGATGACCAAGTCCTTTGCGGTATCCGAGAGGTAGAAGATCGTTTAGAACAGATGAAGAATGAGCAAAGTCGTTCCAGCAAGACCTACCGCCCTAGTCTACCGCCTTTCAACAAAACCATCATAAATGCACCAATCCCAAAGGACTTCAAAGCTCCTCAGTTCGAATCATACAATGGGGAATCAGACCCGACTGACCATATCAAGAGTTTCAAGACCTTCATGATGGTCCACAATGCCACCGATGTGCTCATGTGTCGAACAATCTCCCAACACTAAAAGGACCAGCAAGGAAATGGTATTCCTGCCACACTTTGGAGTCAATATTCTTGTTCAACCTGCTCGAGGAGCTCTTCATAGCGCACTTCGTTACTAGCAGAAAAGCTGAAAAAACAAGTGCCTCCCTGTTGGAACTGAAGCAAAAGGAAGGGGAATTGCTAAAAGACTTCGTCAAACGCTTCACAACCGAAGAAAGGTAATCTCTTCCTTGGACTCTTCTGTGGTGGCTGCAACCTTTCAGCCACAACGTCACTCATAAAGACCTAAAAGCTTTTCTGACGATGAAGCCTCCAAAATATTTTACTGAGCTCCTAGAAAGGAGTGAAAAATACATCATAGTCGAGGAAGCTCTCAATCCGCAAACTAAGAAAGAGTCACATTTTCGGGAACAATCAGAAGAATTCAAGCAAGGAAGCACCCAAGAAGTTCCAGGAAGACGACACAGGTCAGTGTCGTCCTCCTCACGCACCCCCACTTCGACAAGTTCACTCACCTAAATGTGAGTGTCTGCCATCCTCATGGCAGTTGAAAAGGATGTGATAGTCCGTCCTCCTCCCAAAATGACAACATCCAGTAGAAGAAGAAACATAAATAAATGGTGTGCATTTCACAATGACCATGGACACACCACCGATGACTGCCAAGTCCTTAAGGAAGAACTGAAAGCTCTGATTCGTAGGGGCTATCTCACCAAATTTGTTCAGAAAGAGAACAACATAGAAAACCCTCCGTCCCCAGGGGGCAATAAGCGTCAAGAGAGGCCATCAGAATTGCAAGACTCTGAACACGTGGCCATTCTCCACACTATTCATGGAGGTCCCATGGAGCAAGATTCCAACTCCTCCCGCAAAGCCTTCGTGAGGGAAGTTAATTCAGTACACAATGCTCCACCTGCAGTAAGTTGGGGCTTCTCTGTATCATTCTCCGATAAAGATCTTGAGGGCATAAAAAAGCCTCATTGCGATGCACTGGTTATCAATTTATGCATGGCAAATCATGAGGTGTGACGTATCCTCATAGATAACGGCAGCTCCGTAAACATCCTCGTAGATAACGTTTGATGATCTAAAGCTCTCGCAATATCTAGTCAAGGCAGTCGGTTATAAACTTCACACCTTCTCAGGCGCACCCGTCCACGTTGAAGGAATCATCACACTTGATGTGACGGCAGGAAAAGCCCTAACAAATCAGATGGAAGCATTAGACTTCCTGGTAGTCGACATCAAAACCATATACAATGCAATATTTGGCCGCCTAGGCCTATCAGCTTTCCATGCAGTTGCCTCTGCGCTTCACATGAAAATGAAGTTTCCAACAATAGCAGATGTAGGCCAGGTAGTGGGAAACCAAGAGGCAGTGCGAGCGTGTTACACTGCCTCCATTGGGGGCTTAATTCTTCCACTTGATACCATCGAACCCACAACAGAAAGAAGTCATGCGACCAGAGCCCATGGATGAATTAGAAGCGATCCCTTTTTCTTAAGAGGATCAGAGCAAGAGTTTTTGAGTCAGCAAGACCCTTCCTCTCCAGCTTAAGGAGCGTCTCATCACCTGTATAAGAGAAAATCAAGTCTTTTTTGCCTGGACCGTAGTCGTTATGCCAGGAATTCCCAGAGACCTAATCATGCATAATCTTAGTGTGATTACGGATGCCAAGCCCATTCAGCAATGATGCCACAAAAATGCTCCAGATAGGCTCCAGGCGGTCAAGGAAGAAGTCGAAAAACTCCTAGCTTCACGCTTCATCTAAGAAGTTAACTACCCAGAGTGGTTAGTAAACGTGGTGATATTTCAGAATGCTAACGGTAAGTGGAGAATGTGATTAGACTTTACAGATCTTAACAAGGATTGCTCGAAAGACCCATTCTCACTCCCTAGCATAGACGCACTGATCGATGCCATGTCGGGCCATGAACTCCTAACTTTCATGGATGCATTCTCTAGGCATAATCAGATCCAAATGTTTCCACCTGAACCCCAAAGACATCCTTCATCATAGATTAGGGTTTGTATTGCTATCGAGTTATGCCTTTTGGCCTGAAAAATGCCGATGCTACTTATCAGCATTTGGTAAATTAGGTCTTCAAGAGTCAAATCGGCATGAACATGGAAGTATATGTGGAGGATATGTTAGTCAAAAGCATCCAAAAGGAAGACCATGTCACCGATCTCCAAGAAACATTCGAAGAATTGCGCATGCAAAACATGCGTCTGAAACCTACAAAATGCGCTTTCAGAGTATCCTTAGGAAAATTCTTGGGCTTTATGGTTAGTCAAAGGGGAATCGAAGCCAATCCCGAGAAAATTCAGGCAATTCGCAAATTGTCTCCCGCGACTACGGTCAAGGAAGTGCTTAAATTAATTGGCCACTTGGCCGCCATCAGCCGATTCCTCTCTAAGTCTTGGGTGAAATGTTTGCCGTTTTTCAAATTTCTACGGGGCACGAAAGGTTTTAAGTGGGGGGAAGAACAACAGATCATCTTCAAACAACTCTAAGCATACCTCATCAACCCTCCGCTCCTGAGCAAGCACGAGCCTGGTGAAATCATTTACCTCTACTTAGCCACCTCCGAACAAACTCTTAGTGTCTTCCTAGTTAGAGAAGAAGACAGAGTTCAGAAACCAATCTACTATGTGAGCAAAGCACTCCATAATGCAGAACTCCGTTACTCGAAGATGGAAAAGATGGCCTATACACTGGTCACAACAGCTCAAAAACTTTGCACTTATTTCTAAGCGCATTCCATATTTTTCCTCACCGATCAGCTGCTCAAACAAGTGCTCCTTAAACCGGAAAGTTCCGAAAGATTGATGAAGTGGTCTATTGAACTGAGTCAAAATGACATTAGCTACCGATCAAGAACGGCCATCAAGGCCCAGGCCTTAGCCGAATTTATTGTGGAAACCACCATCTCTGACTCCCCCGAGGAAGAAGAACTCCTCCGCTTTGGAAAGTGTATGTAGATGGGTCCTCTTGCCTTAAAGGAAGCGAAGCAAGAACTATTTTGCTTGGGCCCGATAAGTTTACTTACAATACTCATTGTGCCATACTTTCTCTGCATCCAATTGTCACGCCCCGCTTCCCAAAAAGGAATACGGAATACGGATTCGCGATACAAGTCCAGTGAATGGCTTTCACCATTCATAAGCTGTAAGGATATTTACAACATATACAGGAATAAACAAGAGATGTACAAGAAATAATCAACCATGCATGCATGAATAAATTAACATAACCAACGGGTTTACTTGAAAACAAGAATAATTAATATCAAATAATCAGGTCTGGAAACAAGACATAAATTCTGGGACAAAAATGCCCAATACAAAATCCATGTAGCAGTTACAATTTATTCAAACAGAAAATAAACTAATGCAAAAAGCTTCAGCCAGTCTAGAATACTTGGTCACGTAGTCCTTCGGGTAGTTGGTCACCAAAGTTTGCAAGTTTAACAAATTGCAGGAAGAGAAAAAAGAAACAAAATGCCCGTCAATGCAAGTTACGGGCCGCTTGTAGTGCAGGCAACAAGTACAGAAAACGAATAACAAAGATACAGAGTAGCAGCAAGAACAAGTACTGAATAGGCATGGAATGGATGTGACAGCAAAGTAGAGTATCTAACTCCTAATTAAGAAACAGAATCAAGTAACATGATGAGATAACAGGGTGCATGTAGCATGTGACAGGTATCAGGTAGCATGCAAGCAGGTAAACATGTAACATGTATCAAGTAGCATGTATAGGTAAACATGAATATGCAGGTGATCATGTTATTCTCAAGTCTTGTATTTAATCTTATCTAGGTAGCACTTCATGCCACCCAAATTTTACCACGTGGTTGCTACTTACATGCAAGTTACGTTTAAATTTAGTGGTGGGTTTCTATAGGGCCGTGCGTCATGCACAGGTAACAGGTTCATGAATCAGGTAATAACATAACAGGTTCATGAATCAACAGGTTCATGAATCAACGGATTCATGAATCAAAGCATAAAGTACAACAGGTTCATGAATTAATATAAAGTAAAACAAGTTCATGAATTAACCATAAAGTGGGAAACACGGGCCCCCTTCTCAGTACACATACCTAAATAGTCCACTACTATGGTCTTTCCCTTAAACCCGGCTTGATTACTTGTTATTATTATTAAACCAGGATTATACGTGCACAAAACAGGACAAGAAGAACATGGCAAGAACAAGAGAAAGGTTTAGGTCAGACAGGAACATACACAGGTGACAAACAACTCATAAAAGGTTAGGACAACGAAACTTTCAATTCTGGACAGCAAGACATGACTTCACCAAATATGAAATTCCCGTTGCCACAGGAATGCAAATCTGAACTTGTCAAAAAATCTAGAAAATAGACTCTTGGCCAAATCCAGAACATATACACAAGTCATATAACAACTATAGAAATATGGCTCAAAATAGCGTTTTATACGGAATTCATGTTCAGCTAGAAATTGCAAAGTTGTATTTATCAGCATGAAAATAGCATAAAAAATTACTGATTAAATCTAAGAAAAATCTGGAAGATTCCGTAGTATGTCTAGTATCAGAAAAAAATTCATAATATTCCATTATAGATAGCATAGTCAAATAAATTCGAAAAACAAAATGATACAACAAGTTTATGAATATGAAATTTTAGACACAACAGTACTAAAACAGTGATAGATCACAAGTATAACTCGAAATTCAAATCCGTCAAAAGGGTTGTAAAATAGACACAATAGGCTACATTTTATATTCACAATGTTTAAATCAACAGTGACTGGAAACAGGTTGAAAATATGGTTGCTTACTGAACAGCATGCAGTTTGGAAATATCTTGGTTTGTTCACATGCATGGAATAAATTATAAAAGTCATTAAATAAATCTACAAAAATTAGGGGTTGATCCCAGTCACATTTAGTCATATCCAGAACAATATTGAATCCAAATCTTACCTTTAACACCTGTTTTAAAATAAATAATCATACAACAAATACATAAAATAGAATCTGGAAATTTTAACATAGCCGTAGTAAAACAGCAATAACTCACACATCACAAATCAAAACTGAGATATGTCGAAAGTTCTGAAAATAGAAAACGAGGCCTACAAATCATATTCACAAAATAATTTGATTTACTGACCTTAACAGGGTCTAAAATACTGAACCAAAATAGGGCAGCAGCAAAACAAAAACTCTTCTCATGCATTAAATCAATCAACTCATATGCAATAAATCTAAATTATAATATAATGCAAAACATGGTATATAAAATATTCAAAACAACATGGTATGGTTATTTAACAAGTCTACTACAAGATAACACAACTAATACACCAAGCATGGAAAAATACACCACATATCATGGATCACGAAGCAACATATATACATGCATCAAGAGTCTAGTTAGATCTAGATTATTTTCATGTTGTGTGTGTGAAAACTAAATATGATGGATCAAGACTACGAATGGGTCAACGAATGGATCAATATTTAACAAGAGATCTTCATGAGAACTAATCCAAAAACAAAAGTGAGACTACAGGCGATATTTTGTACTTGTATATACAACAAAATTATACAAGTTACTTGCCTTAGGGTAGCCGACGAATCCGATGAAAATACGGGAATAACGGGAATGGATCCCGAGCAACGAACATGACCACGAACGATCACGAACGGTCACGAACACAACACTTGCGGAAGGCGGGAGATGGCGAAGCTCGGCGTCGAGAGCAAAGGCGCCGGGAGCAAGGCAGAAGGCCGAGAGGTGGCGCACCATCGTGGGGGTGTTGCTGGCTTCGGGAGGAGAATGGTAGAGATCAAGAGGGGGGCTGTCGTCGTGGGTGTATGGCACGACAACAGGGGGTCGCGACTAGCGGTCGCGGCAGTCAGAGGGCGGTGCAGCATCGGGATCACCGGCAGGGGGGTGCGGTGCAGTCGGAGGTAGGCTGCCGGGGTGTATAGGTCGGGAGCAGTGAGAGGGGGAGAGAGAGAAAGATGAGATAGTAGAATTAGGGTTTAGAAGATAGAGATTGTAGATTGGAGTATAACAAATTTTCTTGGGGTTTAATAATGAGATTTTGGGGTAAGTTGGGATTTGAAGAATCAAGAGAAGATAGGGGAGGCATGATCTGCTTGTTAGGCAGATATGGGGAACATGAAGAAAAATCTAAGGGAGACGGGGTAAAAGAAGAGGGTATTGGGTAGCGGGTTAGGATCCAGTAGGACGGATAGAAGGGTTTAAATAGGGTAGACTGGGTAGAAACCAGATCCAATAGTGCAGAAACAAATAAATAAACAATTAGGCCAAGAAATAAAATAGATTAGAATTAACAAATCCTTCGAAAATAATTGGTAGACAAATTGAATCAAAAAGATCAAATCACATATGACAAAACAATAGATGAGTTTATACTGAGAATGAAGAACAAATACATGGTTCAGAAAAATGAAAGAATACAATCAGATAGAATACACTGGGAAGAAAAATACAGTACAGAAATACAAGAAATGGGATACAGGAGTTACACCAATAACGAAGTTGAATATGATGCATTGATTGCCAGCCTCCGGTTAGCACGAGAAGCGGGCGCCCGTAGAATCGAGATGTTTAGCGACTCCCAGTTAGTCACCAACCAAGTTCACGGCAAGTATGAAGCCAGGGATGATTGCGCCAAGTACTTGTCACAAGAGAAGAAACTCCTGACAACATTCAGAGAAGCTAACATCACTCACATTTTCCATGAACAAAATAGGCAACCAGATGCCCTCTACAAGTTAGCAACCTCATCTCTCGATGGGCTTAAACGCACGGTCCTCATTGAGGTCCTTTTCAAGCTGAGCATCGAGGAGGAAGTGTTGGAGTTCATGGCCGTCACACCCCAAATGTCTGACGATTGTTGGATGAAACTTCTGGTTCTCCTTGAAGATCGCAAAGAAGCAAGGAAGATTCGGACAAGGGCAGAGAGATACACTCTCGTGGAAGGACTCCTATAAAAATGCTCATACACCATAGTTGATGGCACACCCTATCTTAGATGTCTCACTCTAGAGGAAGCGCAGTACGCCTCAAAGAATAACATGAAGAAATCGACAGCTGTTATCAAGGGGAAAGATCCCTCGCATGGAAGATACTTAATCATGGGTACTATTGGCCCACGCTGCTCAGTGACGTGCAAGAATATGTTCCCCAGTGCGACCCTTGTCAGAAGCATTCAACAATCAAGCATGGACCTCAAGCATTCCTCAGCTCTATGTCTACCCCCATCCCCTTCGCCATGTGAGGAATAGACTTGCTTGGACCATTTCCAGCATGAGTTGGCCGAAGAATTTTCGTAGTGGTTGCCATCGACTACATCACAAAGTGGGTTAAAGCCGCTAGCCCCTATCACATAGCAGAAAATCCAATAGTTCTTTTGGTGGAACATTGTTGGCAGATTTGGGATCCCCCGAATACTCGTCTCCAATAATGGCACATAATTCATTGGCAAAATTTTTTGTCAGTTCTGCACGAATTTGGGGATCACTAGTGCTTTGCCTCAGTCTCGCATTCCCAAACTAATGGCCAAGTTGAAAATGCAAATCGACAGATTCTAGATGGCCTTAAGAATTGACTGGGAGAAGCCGCAAGAGGTCTACAAGGGAATCACCATTCAACCTCGCCTTTGGCTCGGAAGCACTTATCTCCTTGGAAGATGGGTTGCCCTTTTCCCCGTCTCCTATCCTTCAACGAAAAGCAAAATTCCAATAATTTACGAGCCAATTTCGACATGTTGAAGAGGTACGAGAAAGGTCGGCCATATAGAGGAACATTTATCAGCAAAGGGTCGAGAAGTTTTATAAAAAGAGAGTCTACCCCATCAATCTAAAAGGGGGGACCTCATCTTGAGTAAACTCAAAATCTCGGACCCAAGAAGAAAATGAATGCTCTCTCCCGACTGGGATGGACCGTACAAGGTCTCTCAAGTGATTCGCCCGGGGTCATATTGTAACCCCTATTTCTGCTTATCTTTATTTGTAATTTCTTATTCTAAATTTTTGTATCCGGATTTATTTTAATAATATATTTTGCTATTCCTTGGACTCATTTATTCTCTTTTGATCATCTGCATTCATTTGGCTTGAACCCTGAAGTGGTGCACTGCTAATTTTTTCTTTTGTGTTTTGGGTTTATTTTGATCCATTATATTCATGTCCTATTTATGTCTATCTATTATTCTGATTTTGGATCCTAAATTCATACCCTTTAACCCGTTAACCCACAACCTAAACCCTACATCATAATACCGTATAAATCCCCATTAAACCCTAATTTTTAATTAACCCTAATTAAACTAATCCCTCTCTCTCTCCTCCCGCAGCTCTCAGCTCTCAACCTCAACCTCTGTTTTCCGCAAACCCAACCCGACCGCTCGACTCCCGTCATCGTCACCCCAGCCGACCACCTTCGGCCCTCGACCCCAGCTCAACTTTTGACTTCGCCACCTTCCAATCACCGCAACATCCTTTCCCGTCGACTACCGAAGCCACCCCGTTCCTCGTCATCAGCTCCTCATCCGTCACCGTCGACTGACCTGTTCCTTATCCATCCCCCATGTTTCTGTCGACCACCACAAGCCATCGTCGACCCTCGTCACTGTCCTACCATCGCAACCATTGCCACCAAGTCGACTGCCCCAGCCTCCGCCAATGCCGCCAGTGCCGCCCCCTGCCATTGCCGCCATTAGGTTGCAGCCGAATCTTGCTGTGTTTGGATTTTTACGTGCGTTGCATGTATAGTTGTTGCCCCTTTTGCACGTGTTATTTTCTAGTGTTTTGCACGTGTTTCGTTGCTTCCGAGATCCTTATCCTGCTATTTCTTCATGTTCGGATTAACCGTCTAAAAGGCAAGTCTCTTTTGAACTAGTTTTATTTATCTTGTTCAAGCATTCTTTGATCTCTGCAAGTAGATCCTGTTCGTTTATCATATTGTTATATTGTTTATCTTCCATTGAGTATATTGAGGATTTACATAAGCTAACCCAAGATATTCTTAACTTCGTGCCAATATCTTCGATCCAAACCCAAGCCTGTTATACATATAGTCACTTGCATACACGATACAAACATTAGATTAGAACTTGCATATAGAAATTGATGATTGAAAATTTTCGGTTGAATATGATGATCATGCCATGTTGATAATAAATTGTCTCACCTTAGTAGAATTTCACCCTAGAGTTGATCAAGCCATGTTGATTAAAATTGTCTCACCTATAGTAGAATTTCACCCTAAAGTTTGATTATAAGTTTCTATAATTTTTACTTCAAAATCATATGCATGCTTGGTTGTTTTGTTGCCTTTTAATAGTAACCTGCTTGATGGCCTGTTGTTTGCTCTCTGTTGATTTGAGTTTTCTACCCATTTGCTGTCGTAATTTGACAAAACTTTCTAAACATCATCTGTAGCTTTTTGAATCTATTTTCTAGAATTTTTTACAGAACTAGATTCTGATTTACGAGTTGAAAGTTATTATATTTTTAGTACTACTATGTTTTTAATTTCCAGATGTCTGTCTAGAGATACATCAACTTGATTTTCTATTAAAATAAAATGCTACTAACATAATTAGAACTTGAAATTTTATATTTTGTTACTAAACATGATTGGAATCACCATATTATTTTTGTAATATTATTTGACGATTTTCAGACCTTTGATAAATATGAAAACTTGACTCTACGCTGCTGTTAGAACACAAGTCCAGTAAAGAACATGATTTTGACATATCTATAGATAGTATCAATTAGAACTCATTAAATAAGAATTATAGCCCTATGTTTCTGAAATCCAGATCATCTGACGGTTTTGCAATCCAACCTACCAATTGCAAGATATCTACATTTCCGTTTAGTGATGTCTGAATTCCAGAATGTCGTTTATATATGCATCACCTTGCTTAATTAATTAAAATAGTAGATCAAATTTGAGAAATAAAATCTGAGATTAATTTTGTTGTTACTAATTGTCAGGAATCAAAATATAATTTTTATGAGATTTCTAAAGGATTTTACAGTCAACTTTTATACACAAGTATTTTGACTCTGTTGTGCTGCCTGAACCTATAATCAGTAAAGAATGAACTTATAGACCTAGATTCTGTATTTAATATATGTCACATGTATATTCACTGGAACCGGCAGAGAGTCTACTTTCCACAATCTCTAACGTAACCTAATTTGTTTTCCTATAGCAACGAGAGTCTCTATTTTGGTACAACAACATCTTGCTGTCCAGAATGTGTGATTTGCATATTGCTTATATATCCATGATTGATTTTGCATCTAGGGAATAGAAATAGTTGTATCATGCATTACATAACTTTGAAATCTCGTGACATCATTTCAAATCTTCTTTTACCCATTGCATGTT
The DNA here is from genome assembly GCA_017893485.1 of Hemerocallis citrina. Taxonomy (NCBI): domain Eukaryota; kingdom Viridiplantae; phylum Streptophyta; class Magnoliopsida; order Asparagales; family Asphodelaceae; genus Hemerocallis; species Hemerocallis citrina. The sequence continues at coordinate 101,275,443 of CM030365.1, forward strand.
CACATTTAAGTATAATAATATATTAGCAAGCCGGGGTAAATAATGGTCGACTTGGTAGTGAACAATCGGAGACTGTACTCAGTAGGGCCCCTTGTTCTTGTTGTCATAGAAGGTGGAGTCTTGATCGTGGAATCTCACTTGATTAAATTCTCGTCATCGTGCTGAGTACACGATCTACTGAGTTCACCATCATAGTCTAAACGTTCACTATTTGCATGCACCGAACCTGTGGTATGAGACGTAGTATTACATGCATTAGATAGGATAATAAAACACTAATGAACCTGGGATTGACACTTGTATTCTTGATCACGATTACTGTTATTGATCTTGCATCATTGATTACAATTACTATTTATTGCATGATGAATTCTAGCTTTGATTCTATTATCAGCTTTGTTATTGTCTTTGATCTTTGACTTTATTCTAGCCTATTATTTCTTGACATGCCATATTTTCCTTGGTTCTTTGCTTTCGCTACTTGCTGTCCGTGACTTTCTCTAAAGACATTATTTTCTCTTTTTTTAGATCACGAGCTTACAGGTACCGAAGGAGCAATACCATAAGGACTTTGTAAGCAAACTTTTTGAAGATCGAAGCTGGGCTATTAGACTATTATAGTTATCTCATGCTATTTGTTTATTTTATTGCTTTTACCATACGTTGTATTCCGGGCTTGTGTGTCCCGAAGTTTACCTTTTTTTGGATGTTAAATATTTTTAGTGAATTTATTTCATGCGTGGTTGTATTCTCTTGTATATTATTGAGTTAATCTGTTACATCAATGAATGGTATTCTTATCATTCGCTGGGCCTTTGTTACAGGCTCGTGTTCCCGTAGCTTGGGAAGCGGGGCGTGACACATATCGAATTGAAGACGGGGGGGGGGGGGGGGGGGGGGGGGGGGGAGGGGGAATACCCAGAACTTGGAATGTCGATCACCTCATGAAGTACACCGACAGCATCTGAAACGCCCTGTTTTAAGAGTAGAACTTTTAAAACTTATAATAAAGGTCAGTCACTAGAGCAGCCATTTAGTTTATTTTTCCTTCAAATAAAGACCGCTATCACTACTAGTCAGCGCATCTAATAAAGGCCAGCTGTAACCCCTATTTTCCACAAATACATATTTTCTGAGTATTTTTCTGCATTTTGAGATTTATAAAATTGTTATTGTTAAATTCATTTTGAGTTCTTAGTTAAAACATTTTCTTAAGCAATAATTATAACTATTTCAAATAAACTTTGTTTAAGTTCCTACTTGATCAACTATTTGCATTTTGTCCCTCCAAGTTATTGTTGCTGTTTCGACTGTTTCAACAAAATTCCTATTTTTATATATTAACAATATCCTGAGGATTGCTATTATTAATGTTAGTATTTTTATCGTCATTATTATTATTCTTATTATTACTATGATTACTTATTATTATTATTGATTATTAAAGCGAATCAATTCTTATTTGATAATTGTGTTTTTAATTATTTTAAATAATTTATGTAATGCAAATTTTATCAGATATCTTATTCTTGGTGTTTGGGTTTATATTGATCTATTGTATTACATACAATGTATTTTATTTTATTGGATTTAATACCCAAATACCCAATAGACCAATATCCTATTTTCCCCTATAAATAACCTAATACATTTTATTAACCCTAATCCTATTATTATACCCTTCAGCCGTCATTAACCCCTAATCCTCGTTGCTGTTCACTTCCCCCTACCCCGTCTCTCTCTCTCCCACCCTGTTCCGCTTCAATCCACAACCGCCCCTCTCCTCGTCGCTCTCCTGTCCTCCCTCCATCCACCTTCGATCCATCCCCTCTCAACCTTGTCACCATCAAATCCCTCCCCCCCATCATCGTCCCTGTCCTCACCCAGGAATCCACCGCAACCCAACCCATCGCCCCAACCCTTCTCCGTGCACCCCCACCATTGTCACCGTCGTCACTCGCCGCTCCAGCGCAGATCCCCTAGCGTCGTCTTCCAAGTCCCGAAGTCGCTGTTGTCACGTCTCTGTTTCCAATCAAAAAAGAGGTTGCTCTCGTCGGAGTTTCGTCGAGGCTGCCATCGTCACCGTCGCTTCCCGACCGTGGTGCCGATGCCGCTCCGCCCCTACCGCAGTGCCGTGCAGTCACCCCGCAGTCATGCCATGCCCTCTCTCTCCTTGCCGAGGTTGAAGACGTTCATCCATTGGTCGGAATTGTTGTCCCGTGTTTTGGCACATAAGATCCGAGATCGCTGTCCAGTGTTCTGTCTCGATCCAGTGTGTGGATTCGTTGCTGCTGCTATTGTTGGTGTGTTGTTGGTTTCTTTGCAGGTATCTCGCACGTGCTTTTGGTATTTTTCGCCGAGGATTCTGATCCCGTTATTCTTATTATTTGAATCTGCAAAATTAACAGGCAAGTCTCTTCTTGAACTAGCATTTTATTCTGTTGAAGTTTATTTGATCTCTGCAAGTAGATCTCGTCCATTTCGTTATCATACTGCTTTTGACAATTCCGTTAAGTTTATTGAGGGTTTACACGAGCTAACCCGACATACTCTTAACATCATGCTTTCTCTTTGATCTAAAACCTAGTTCCCATTGTTTCATGCATATGCACATTTAAATAACTAGATTCATGCATAGGACTACTTGATAAATTGGACAAGTATGTGCTAGATTGAAGTTGACCGATGAATTGATGCCATGCCTGTGATAATTGTATCTTATACCTTAGAAATTGCATGTTGACACCTAGGATTCACTTGATTACCAATTTGCATGCTATATGTGACCATATGATTTAATTATTGCCTATTCATGTTAAGTCAATTTTCTGAAATGTTAGTTGTATACTTTGAATCAAGTTTTCACCTATGATAATATCATAATTTGAATTTCCTTTAGAAACATGGATTTTTATCCTCTGATGTCTAGTTTAACATCCTTTTGACGGATCTAAGTTCCGATGTGTCATTTGCTAAATATCAACATTTTAGTACAGCCATGTTAGAAATTCCAAACTCACAATTGCATGCATACCCTGCTGTTCTATATTTTATTTGACCCTATTAATAATAAGATAAAAATCTGAAATAAATTAGGCTTGACCTAGACATGTATAGGTACTTTCCTGTATTTTTATAGATTTTATTAATGAGTTCTCTGACCAGAAATAATTAGTTGAACACAACTTACTGCATGCTGCCTGAACATAAAACCTGAATAGAATAGAGTTTTCACCCTAGTTCTTGTGCCTTTTTCATGCCTTAATTATATTCGCTGGAACCGTATGGAAGTCTACTTTCTAGGCCTTCCAACGGATTCAAGTTTTCTATTTGTAGTGGCTGTAATCCATGTTTTAGTACAGCAAGGCCATGCTGTCCTGATCATGTGATGTGTGTGTAAATGACTTGTTTGCTTCTTGATTTGTCTATATCGGATAGAATTAGTCACACTTAGTATTATACAACATTGACACCATCTTGCATGCTCACATAGGATGAAAATGAACTAATAAAAACCAGAGGTATCATGGGTTTGACTCGGTAGTGAACAATCGGTGGCTGTACTCGGTAAGGGTCCCTTGCCAACAAAATCCTGAACATCCGGAAAATCCAGAAAATCCCGAACTTCCCGAAAATCCCGAAAATCCCGAACATCATGAAAATTTTGAAAATCCCGAACATCCCGTAAATTCCCGACAATTGGACCGAGTACACGATCCGTGAATTCACCATCAGTCTAAAATGTTCACTGTGTGTTTGCGCCGAACCTGTGGAATGGGACGCAGTAGTACGTGCACTAGATAGGCTAATAAAATACTTAATAACCTGCATTTCCTACTTGATCCTGACATCACTCATTACATGCATGATTTACTGTAGACCTTTGATATTCTGCCTGCTTTTTGCTTTGCTCTTTGACTTTGACCCTGTCCCTTTTCTTTGATATACATATTTCCTTTACCTTCTGTTTTTCTCTACTTGCTGCCCACGACTTGCTCTAAGGGCATTATTTTTTTTCTTTTTAGATCAAGTATTAATAGGTACCGAAGGAGCAATACCAGAAGAAATTGGTGAGCAAACTCTCTGAAGATTGGAGCTGGACTGTTAGACTGTTTAGCTATCCTTCGTTATTTGCTTATTGTATTTCTTTTTATCATACTTTGTATTCTTGGGCTTTGTGACCCGAAGTTTGTTTTTATCCCAGATGTTGGATTATTATTTGGTGAATTTATTTCATGATTATCTTTGAGTTTATTCATTGTTTATGTGATTATATTCTTTGCCTGCGAGGTTGTTTCTCTTGTATATTGTTGAGTTAGACTGGTACAGCTTATGAATGATGTATAATCATTCGCTGGGCCTTCGTTACATGCTCGTATTCCCGTATTTTGGAAAGTGGAGCGTGACACTAGCCATTAGAGCAACTCCTTAATTCATTTCTCAATAAAATTAGCTAGTTTATTTCTAGACATATTGTTCAATTTAATTAAAGCAAACAACGAGTTGAATGCCCAACTTACATCTAAAAATGGCACTAAAAACTCGTTAAAAGCTCTTTATAAGACAGATTCGGAGTCCATACTCATGGCTTGAAGTTACTCTAGCAATTTGCAATAAAGAAAATTCAGAACTCGCTTTGCCATTCGATCTGCTCCTGCAATCTGTTAGCACCTCGACGACAGATTCAGACTCCCTACCTATGGCTTGAAGTTACTCTAGCAACTTGCAACGAAGCAAGTTCAGAGTTCGCTTCACTATTCAATCTGATCCTGCAACATGTTAATACTTAAACTAACAAGTTCGGAATCCATACCCTTGACTTGAATTTACTCAAGAAATTTGTACTGAAGCAAATTCAGAGTTCGCTTTGCCATTCGATTTGTTTCAGAAACAAGTTAAAATTCCTTAAAGACAGATTAAAGGTCCAAAATTGTGAATTGTAGTTACTTTAGTAACACTTGCAAAAGCAACACTTAGAGTTCAACTCACCACTCGATGTAACTCTCAAAATTTGTTGGAGGACCCATACAGCAAGTTTGAAAAATAACTCTCCCTCAGACTTGCTCCTACAACTAGCTGAGTACAAGGCGGATAAGTTCAAAACTCCGTCGCACATTGTCGACAGGTCGTTATCTATACACAACAGACTTGAGGCCATGTCATTTAGCTACAAAAAACCCAGTCAACGACCCATGAATCTAAAAAACTAGGCGCTACGGTCAAGCATCACTTCAAAGTGCATCAACACAATACAATAGGTAGTGACAAAGCTAGAAAATAGTTTTCATTTACAGAAATGAAGATACAAGAATGCGGTGGCCGGTCCGCAATTAGGCAGCACACCAAGCAACCAAAAGTCCAAAGCAAAAGCAACTAAATGTCCAAAGCAAAAGCAACTAACATCTGAAGCAAAGGCAACTAAAGAATGCCTAAAAGGGGGGGGGGGGGGCATAACAGGGTGAATCAAGTGTCCACCTGCTTCGGCACCACCACGAACTGGGAGCCCCGAGCTACCTCTTTCCCCCTGTTCTTCTTCCCAAAACTACTCCTTTCACCCTCCACAGGAGTACCATCCTCGTCGTCATCCATCTTGCCCGTATCAAGGGGCTTCCCAGGTCGAAGAGTCACATGCGAGCCCTTCCCATCGAAACCGGGAACACGCTCCGCCTCGTGTGAAATCGCCGCAACATAAGATTCGAGCACCACCCCCTGCAGCTTGGACTTACACTCTGCATGAAGCTTGGCCACCTCGGCCTTCAGTTCCAAAGTTGCATCAGTGCGGGCCTTCTCTAACTCCAGTAAAAGATCAGTGTTCCTCTTTGCCAACACCTTCTCTCTCTTCTTCAATGCCTCCCGCTCGAGGCGCATCTCCTCCATACTCGTTGCCAATGCATCCAACTCAATGCGTGCCTCCCCCTCCTCCTTCTTCTTCAGCTTCTCCAACTATGCCTTTAGCTTTTTGATGGCTTTTTTCTTGTCCTTCTCGGTGCGAGAGATCTAGGCCCTCAAATTCTTCTCCTCGGCTGCATAGAAGTCGACCAAATGCCTGAAGTGACACATCACCTGAGATAAGAACAACTAAAACATTATGTTGCAAAGGAGAAAAATGCAAGCTAAGAAACCAAGATAGCTAGATCATACTGTCATGTGTGCCATCGCAATCTCCAAGACCGCCCTCTCGCGGGGGGGGGGGGGGGGGGAGCTCCATCTTCAGCCTCTCTCAGTTCAGAAGGAGTAGGGATGTGGCGGCTAGCGTTGAGGCAAGCGGTAGAGTTCCCCAAGAAGTTCTCCCGGGGCTTCACGTTCCAGTTTTGGGTATAGACCATCTCCCTCCCATCAGCGAGAACCACCGCAGCATCAGCAATCAGTGGAGCTGACGTAGCACTTGCCACGATCGCAGCCAAGGAGGAACCCATGGCAGCAGCGAGCGGTGCCTCTGAAGCTGGCTTAATCTGTACAGCAGGGGCCGAGAGCAATGGGTCTTGGGAAGGAGGAGGATGGATCGCCAACCTCTTCCTCTTCTTTGGCTCGTCAGCCTTCTTATTGCAAAGCAAATCCAAGTCTGCCAATATGTCTTCGTAGTTCATGCCTGTTTTTCCTGCAAAGTGAAACTCGAAGAAGTTAGAACTTGTGAAGAAAAATGAAAGCAACATGGAAATAACGAAGACAAAAATAAAACAACAAATGCAAGCAAGCAAAAAAGGTCAACTGTACAAGAAACACCTGGGCTAAGACCACCTTCAAAGAGTACTTCGTCGGTGATATCTTGCCGCACCAACACCTTCAACGCGAGAAGAGCATCACTGACACCCTTCTCTGCAGCAGTCACCACTGGATCCACCCTCACTGCCGATGGAACCTCTCTCCTCCATATCGTGGGAATCCCCCACGACTATGCACTTCTCACAACAAGAAACTTCTCCCTCCAAAATCTAAGCGAGGTAGGAACATTGATTACCCCCCGATATTTGTTAGGGCTAAGATTCCAACATTCCTCCTCTTTGCCATGCTAAACAATCCTAAAGTACCACCTGAACAAGTTGAGACTTGATCCAACCCCGAGATTACGACATTGCAAGGCAAAACGAACAACATGCCTCCATAAGTTTGGCATCAGCTGTATCGGACACAGCCTATACCAGTTAAGCACCTCATTAACGAAGGAGTGGAGGGGCAAACGAAGCTCCGCGAAGAAGGCATCACAAGGAAAGAAATAATATTCCTCAGACATGGTGTAGCAGGCCCTAACTTCATGACCTGGTAGAAGTAATCCATAATCGAGGGGAATCCCGAAGCCCGCCCTAATCACAGCGAGCTCCCCCCCACATGAGAATGGTTAAGGCATAATTAGCCTCAGTAGTATGAACAGGCTTCGTCCCGGCATACTCCATGCCACCCCTAAGGAAGTCTCGCTCAACTAAGGGTTACTCTCTAACCAGCTGAAGCGCTAAGAACAATAGGGTCTTAAGGGCGCATCCCCTATTTCTCTCTGGCTCGACGATCGTTTCCATAATTGCAGAATGACCAAATACATCCCTTCCATTCTCTCCTATAGGAAAATGGCCAGATTCTGCATCGTCGCTTACATCTAGACTAAATGAAGTGGAAGAAGAACCGGTCGACGAAATGCTAGACATATTGAACAATGAGCGTGAGGAGGTTACCGAGTCGGAGTAATGGTAACACCGAATCTTCAACTGCAACTAGCGACACCGACGAACACCAGACGAACCACCAACACCGTCCGGTAAAACACCACAACTTCTAGAGAGAGAAGCTCTCAAAATTTTCTAAAGAGAAAAGGTGAATGTGGTCAATGGGGGAGGGGTGAAATCGACTTCTATTTATAGAACTCCCACCATCGAATCGCCATGTGAAAATATTTGAGCCCTCCATAAGATCCGACGGTCAGATTACACTACTCTAGATCCAGTAAATACAGTCCCCCAGTAGTGGAACTATTGATCGGCAAAACGGGCGAACATACAACGCTCGGCCAATGAGAGAACGGTTCGATGGGGTCAATTCAACAAATACTTGGTGGGCACAATGGGGTAGACAATTCAACAAGCATTTGGTGGGCACAAAAATCACCACCAACAAAGGAAAACCATCACCAAACAAGCTTCTAGCTGATCACGTCTACTAGCACCACAGTGACTCCCAATTTCTACCAAATGTAATCAATCTCACTCCCAATCAAAATCAAGCTCAAAATAAATCCAAAGCTTCAAAGGGAGATGTGAACAAACTCTTGCTACGTAGCTCATTCAAGAAGATTCATCTCATACATCGCCTACCAACATTTTTCTTGCAAATCCAAGTCCAATCTCACCAATTTTTGGATCCAAAAATCAATTCCAAATCCAAGAAAGTGCTGGAGCTTTAAGAAAGAGGTTGATGGGTAGGGTTTGCACCTGATTTGGACGCAAACGCACATCACAAAAAAACCACTCTCCTTCAAAAACCTCTTCTTCAAAACCATCTTATTCTAAAATCCCACTATCGAGCTCCAACTCCAAACAAACACTCACCGAGCTGCTTCTTCTCTACACCTGGATGAGCTGCTCCTCCTCCATAATCGCAAAGTTGCTCCTCCTTTACTGTCACCGAGCTAAACTCGTCGAACTCCCCCTATCTCGCCATGCTCACACAGGCGAGCTACTCCTCCTCCTCTCTTTCTGACCTCAAGCTCCGTCGCTTCCCTTAAGCGTCGCCCACCTCGACCATCTGAGAGGAAAGGTGGTGCAGCATTGTCGAGCTCTAGCTTCTCGTCGGCCTCAGAGTGGCTCCTTTCCAACCATTGCCGACCTCACCGAGCGCCAGGTACTCTTCGCCAAGCTCAAGCTAATTTCCAACCTCACCGAGCTCCAGGTCCTCTTTTCCGAGCTACCGACCTCGCTGAGCTCCATGCCTTCCATATCAAGCTCAAGCTCATTGCCAAACAACTCTTCCATTACACCACTGAGTTGTTCCCCTTCCACATCACCAAGCTGCCTTTCTCTCTACCAAGGTCGAAGAATTATCACCGAACTATGAAGGCACCGAGCTACACCTCCCCCTCGTCGAGCTCGAGAGCAAAGGAGAGAGGTTGGAGGTCGGTGAAATTGTTGGACAAGCTGGTGGCTTGATTTTGCTAATGGAGGCCTTTGGATCCCCACGAAAGATGCGCTCAAACGTGATGGAGGGCTCAAATCAAGCCTCATCGCTGATCACATCATAGCAGCTCTTATCACTCGGCGCACAAGTCCGATGCTAATCAACGGATCAGATTGATCTAAGGGGTGGGTCTGTTTGGTAATTTCCCTAAAAAAACCCCTGATTTCATTTTAATTTCGAAAATTTAATTAAAAACCAAAAAAATAATTATTTAAATTCGGAAAATTAATAAAATTTTCTGGAAAATAATTTAAAATCGGGTTTATTAATTATAAAATTTGAAAAAATGATTTTAAAATTGGAATAGTTATTAAAAAATCCAGAAAATTCAGAAAAGTTTGAGAAAACATGAAAAATTCCAGAAATTTTTAGGAAAATATTTGTCGCCTTCGGAAGCTTTCGATCAGTTCTAGGTATCTCTAAGACACCCTCAAAGTTAAGGTTGTGTTCCAAAATCCAAAAATAAGGTGGAAAGCCAAGAAAATTGTCTTCCCGGAGTGGGGGGCTTATGATAATGGTAAAAATCGCAGCAAATTAGGGTCATACAATTTCAGCACATATCACAAAGCTTCTGCAGGAAGATTAATCATAACGGGTCTCTATAACATGTCTGGGCCTTCTCCAGGCTCCTCTATATGGCACGTGCCTCTTTCAAGCCCATAAAATATAACAAATTAGGCCCACTAAGAGAGACCTAGCCCATGAGAGCTGTTAGTCAAATCTCTTCTCCCCAAATAAAGAGAGCTTATCTCTTAAGGGGAAGATTCGAATAGGAGATAAGGAATTCATAGTTGATCTAATGGATTCATATCAATCTCCTGGACTGTTTTTTAGGCCTATAAAGACCCTCCTCCCCTCTTAAGTTAGAAGGTAATCAACAGTTTCTCTCTCAAACTATCTTTCTCTTTCTGGTTCTGACTTAAGCATCGGAGGGTCTGTCGCGGGGCCATCCCTGGGAAAAACAGGCTTTTTGCAGGTCCATCGTCCGCGGCAGCAATCGTCGGATCCATATCACGATGTTCAATCAACGATCCAGATTCAATCTCAGGAGCTCTAACCGCATTTTACGACAACGATCAAATGTCATAATTTTAGTAGTATCTATCAAATATTAACTCACTATCTGTTTACTCCCACAAAAAAAATGCAGCAACGAGAAGCAATTCATTCAGGAACTTAAACTCTGCTAATAAGAATTTGATGCTTGATGTTGGTCTTCATCCGTAAACCGTTCATGAATCCTTGTACATTAACAATACTAGCAATCTACCTGTGCGATACACGTCCTAAGATTTTTTTTTAATTTTAATTTTAAGTAAAGACTATGATGTTATCTAGTATCAAACCTGAAGACTCCTTTCACTCATCTCAAATCCTTACCATACTCTTTACAATTACTCATATTAGTACCATCTTTTATTTTATATGAGTGTCACTTTGTAAATAATTATGTCACAAATATGTTTGAACTTTGAGAGTATTATGATAACTGATATAGGTAAAAGCCATAATTGACCCCCACCCTGCGGTTCTTTCACAAATCACAAAGCCCTTTGGGGCTAAAAATGCCCATCAAACAAAGGGCCCAAACCAAATACGCTCCACGGGCCTTCCACAGGCCCAATCGCATACCCCCGGCCCATCCGAGTCTCTCACCTGTCGATCATGTCAGTCATCCTGTCGATTACGCCACAATCAGACCCCCCCCTCAAATCAGGGATTTGATTAATGGCAAATCCGATATCAACGAGACCCCATGATCGGCTGAGAGTCTCTCCTTAATGGGCTTTCCAAAGACCTATAAATACTACTTCTCTAGCATTGTTACAAGGTAATCACCCTTTTTGCTACAAAACCCCTTCCCCTAAATTGTTGTCTTCTGACTTAAGCATCAGAGGGTATGTTGCCTGGAATACTCCCAGTGTTTTAGGCTTCTTTTTGCAGGTCGGCAAGTCAGCTCCTTCCCTAACCAATCCACTCGATTTTCCCTCGGATACAGAATGAAGGTCAGGATCACGACCATTTTTTCGAATACAAGAACTCACAATATCTGTTGCTCCTACACCCAAAAACAACTGCAACAATAACGGACAACATTTGACTAAATGGATGTTTAATATAACTTCCACTTAAAAATGTGTGGTTGAGGTTAGGTGGTTGATTGTCTACAAATTACAGTTTGTCTACAAATAAAACAATCCCAACTTTTCCATTATAATATTAGAGATTAGAGATGTATTTCAATTCTTCTTATCCTCTATATTATATCTCTTTCTCATGCATACACTTATATTATCTCAATAATGATCTGGCAATGCCATCAAAAAAGAAAAAAAGAAAGGAAAAAAAGGACAAACACAGTAAACATCAGCATCTGGAGAACAAAATATTGGCATAGTGCCATAGCATTATACATTAGCTTTAGAACAGTTAGGGCTAAAACTGGAAGTGGTCATATTTTTGGTTCTAGACAAACAAAGGTGGAACCAAGATTAATCATAAAAGGGTACGGGTGGCATCAGAGCTGGGCCAAGCCGGGACCGGCACGACCCACCTAAACTCAGACTGAACTGGCCCCCAACCTGCGAAGTAGACTGGTTCGGTATGGTCCAAAAAAACCCAAAAAAACCTACCTTTGGCTGGGCCCGTGAATGGACCGACCCGGCTTGAACCGGACCAGTTTGAACCAGCCCGGTCCGGTCCGAGCCAGCCCGCGGGCTGACCGTTGGCTGATGGTTTTTTTATTCTTCAGAATTTTTCTAAATTGTTATTAAAAAAATAGGTTTATATAATTACTAAGCCACCCCCCAACGGATTTATACTTGTAATGCCCCGGATCCCCGTTACCAGGTATCCGTGACACAACCAGAATCTTTTCCTTCAAATGCATCTCAACACAGTAAATAAAACGAAAATTTTAAAACTTTTTATTGCAAAATAAAATTATTACATTATTAATTACAAATGTTTATTGTTCCTGAATATGGAATACAAATTACATTAACTCATTACAACTTTTTACAAATATTTATAGACTCCACTTGCAATGCTATCAGCTGTCTTCCAGAACGGTGGTCGGCTGATTACCACTGGAACTCTACTGAGTGGTCAAGCTGCTTTCCTGGAACGTGCCCCCCAGCTTAAGTCTCCCGCTGTGTGACACTTATAATTCTGTGCCTGCTCGAATGGTAGGTAAGTACACTGCCACTCCACTAGGATGTTCTGCTTGTCTTGAGTTCTCCTGTACTAGCGACCCGGTATCCAGCACCTAATTGAGTGGGCACATCAGCACTTATACTGACACAATGCTGATAAGAAAACAGCGATCTCCAACTAGCAATCACAAGCAGCCTTTAGTGAAAATAGAAACATGCATCCTAAGTTCCTAGTGTCAGTATATGCCATGACCTGAAGTCTAATGCATAGTACACAATGCATAAAAACATATGTCACGCCCTGCTTCCCAAAAAGGAGATACGGAATACGGATATGTGAAAGAATAAAGTAAGACAAATGAAAGAAGCAAAAAGGGAAAACAATCAAAATAGAAAAGTAATAAAAACAAAATATACCTGCAACAACACTTTCTGCTGACTCAGCATCTGCAGCAGTCAGGTTGAAAGCCTGACCTCTCCTTGGGGCAGCGGGCCTCTGACCGACATTCTGGCGCTGAGGAGGAAGTGGTGGCCTGACTGGACCATGAGCTGGGGTCGCCTACTAAACTAGACCCTTGGCTGGAAGAGCCGTCCTCTACTGCGGACAATCCCGCAACGTATGATTAGGAGCACCACAACCAAAACAGCGGCGATTGGCACGTCTGCATTCCTTGCGCTCATGTCCAGGAAGTCGGCAAAAGTTCCAAAAACTAACCCTCTGAGGACCCGCAGAAAATTAAGGAGCTGCCCTGACCGGATGGGTTGGGTCAGGCCTCCAAATAGGCCCACCAGAAGGCCTAGCAACAACAGGGTGCGGAATAGTCCGCCGGGAAGGAGTCAACCTGCCATGAGCCTGGACCTGAGCTCGAGCTGCCTCCAGAGCCACAGCATAAGTACGCAAGCGAAGTGAGACGAGCTGCACCTGCATCTTGCTCAAGTCCCAATGTGAATCTACAAGCCCTGTCCTCTTCGTTCGCTACAAGAATGGCTGCGAAGCGGTTGAGTCTGGTAAATTCTGCTACATACTCATCCACAGGCCTGGAGCTCTGTCAAGATAGCCTCATGTTACAACATTGCGTGAACAATATGTAACAAAAATTCCAAATTAGAACTACGACCAACCTGTTTCAGGGCCAGGAACTGTTGCTCCATTTCAGCTCGAGTGCTGCTAGAAAGAACTTTTCCAAGAAGCTTTTAGTGAACGTGGCCCAATTAATCGGTCGTTCAAGCCTTTCGGACTCGGACCTCCAGCAATTATGGGCCTAGATCCAGTAGCTGGATGGTCACCACATCCACTCTATCAGCATCGACAACTCTTGCTGCCAGAAGCAACTGCTCAGTCCGGATCAACCACTGTTCGGTCTCCAAAGGCGTCTCAGTGTCGAAGAATCTGTCAGGATGCAGCCTCATGAAATCTGTGACTGTACCTGGATGAGGAGGGAGAGCTACCTGCATAGGCATAGCGGGATGCGGAACCCGGGCAGCTTCCAAAGCAGCCATCACAAGCTCACTATGGTTTTGCTACATATTGATCAACCGTTCCAACACATTGGTAACGACCTCAAGCCCAGGTTGATCTTTCTAAGAACTAGAAATGGAACCTCTACGAGTCATGGTCTGCACAAGATAAAAAACAATTAGCATCCAGATCAAAGTTGATTATAATTCACTCATGTATGCATGGTCTGTGTATGGTTAAGCCGATCCCAGATCGGGTCAAGCTTGTCTAATATATCAGTCAAAAAAATACATTAATCAAACCTGGGCTCTGATACCACTAAAAACCGTGTCATGCCCCGCTTCCCAAAAAGGAGATATGGAATACGGATACGTGACTAAGTCCAGCGAATGATTTTTATCATCCATAAGCTGTCAGGATCTTTACAATATTTTACAGGAATAATCAGAGTAGGAAGCAAGAGAAGTCAACCACGCATGCATATATGAATCAATATACCAATATGAATTTACTTGAAACAACATTTAATAATCTCAAATAAACCAGATCTGAACAAGTTAATAATCCTGGGTCACACTGTCCAATGCAAAATACTTTAAGTAACAGATACATTATTCAAAATAAGCAACAGAAAATAATAATAATAATAATAGCCAGAACTCCAGGAACTAGAATCTCATATCACCTACTCCATCAGAAAACTGCTCACCATAATCTGCAATTTAATAAATTGCAGAAAGAGGAAAAGGAAAACAAAATGCCCGTCAATGCAAGTTACGGGCCGCTTGTAGCAGCAGACACAAGTACAGGAAAAGATAAACAGATATAGAATAACAGTGGAAACAACATAGCACGGGCTAGGCATGTCAACAAAACAGGTTAACTAACAGGAATCAAAAAACAAAATCAAGTAACATTATATACGAACAGGGTACAGGTAACATGTATCAGGTGTCACGTGTCATACAAGTAGGTAAACAAGTAAACGGGTAACATATACAGGTAAGCATGTGACAGGTTTCATGTTATGTCATGTCATGTCTTGTATTTATTTCTACCTAGGTAGCACTTCATGCGTCCCAGATTTTTACCACATGGTTGTTACATTCAAACAAGTTTCGTTTAGAATTCGTAGTGGAGTCTATAGGGCCGTGTACTCAGGTAGAAGGTAAATAGGTATAGGTAAAGGTATCATGTAACAGTTAATCATGTATCAGGTAGGACTACGTCCTCTCCAAGTACACTCTCCCGTAGGAAGTATGTAGTTAGGTAACAGGTGGGAAACACGGGCCCCCTTCTGAGTACACCCTCCCGTAGAAAGTATATAGTCAGGAATCTGATAATAGATAATCAGAATCACATGTTAGGTAATCGTATCACAGGTAACAGATAACAGATAATTAGGTGGGAAACACGGGCCGCCTTCAAAGTACACATTTCTATATTTTCCACTACTAGATCTTTCACTTAAACCTTGGCTTGGTTGTTTATTATTATTATCTAACTGGCATGTATGTGTCACAAACAGAGCAAGAATAACATGGTATAAACAAGTAACAGGTTCAAGTTGAAGTATAAACATGTACAGGTGATAGACAACACATGAAAGAATAGAACAACGAAAATTTTAGTTCAGGACAGCAAGACAGTACTGCACTGAATCTGGAATTCCCGTTACCACAAATGTGCAAATCTGGATCCGTCAGAGAATCTGGAAAATAGACTATCGGTCAAATCCAGAAAATATATATAAGTCATATGGTGAATCACAGAAAACATGCCTCAAAACAGATTTGTATCCCGAAAACTTGTTCAGCCAGAAATCAGAAGTTTGCATTCATAAACATGAAAACGGCTTGAAAACTTACTGATTAAATCCAAAAAAAATCTAGGGTATTCCTTAGTATGTTTAGTAACATAAAATAAAGTTTCATAATTTTCCAACATTATTAGAATAGTCAAGTAAAATTAGTAAGCAGCAAGATACAGAAAGTTTGTAAATCTGGAATCATAAACATAGTAGTACTAAAACAGCAGTATCTTACAAAATATAAATCGAAATCCAAATCCATCAAAAAGGTGATAAAATAGATTCAATAGGCTACAATTCATATTCACAAAGTTTTTATAACAAGAAAATAGAATCAGGTTGAAATTAAGGTTCTTTACTGAACAATATGAAAATTCTGCAAGTATAGTACTTGTTTACAAGCATAGAATAGGTTATAAAATTTATCAATTAAATTCACAAAAATTAGGGTTAATCCAAGTCAAGTCTAGTTTTATTCAGAAAAATATTAGATCAAAATATTATCTTTAGCATCAGTATAAAAATAAATTACCCTACAGAATTCGTATAAAACTGGATCTGGAATTTTCTACACATCTGTAGTAAAACAGCAATAACTTGCAACTCACAAATCAAAACTGAGATCTGTCAGAAAATCGGAAAAGTAGAAAGAATTCTCTATAATTCATATTTATAAATAATTTTCATATACTGACCTTAATAGGGTCTACACTACTGAACAAAAAGGGGTAACAACAAAAACTGAAATCTTCTTCATGTACAAAATCAACATAGATCATATGAAACTCATCCAAATCATAACAAGCGTGAAATAGGGTATACTAGATGTCCAAGCAACATAATATAGGGTATTTGACAAGTCTACAACGAGTTATACTACAACGAACTCATCAAACATACAAGATCATACAACACCTCATAATTCACGAACAACATGCATGTATACATCAAGAGTCAATTAGATCTAAGCTATTTTACGTCGTGTGTGTAATGAGACGACTACGGACGGATCAACACATAGAGACAAGATATGACAGGGGTTATGCACAAGAATTGTTTCTAGAACACAACTACACTACACGCAGTATTTAGTACTTGTATTACACAACAAAAAGAATACAAGTTACTTGCCTTATAGTCGACGATGAAAACGGCGCAAAGAGCAAGAATAACGGGAACGAATCCCCAGGCAACGAACTCAACGAATGACTCAGGAACGAACACACAATCATAAACTCGGATCAACGCATGCACACAAAGGCCAAGCAATGGCAGAGGGGTGTGTGCACTATGTCGACGAAGGTCAGGTAGGACGATAGATGAGAGCGGCGCTACTGTTGACTGCAGTCGTTGCTACTGTTCGCGATGCGACGGAGGGGGAGCATAGTGGCGACGGCAGCGGCTGACTTGCTGCTGTCATTGGTGTGCCTGGCATCGGGGAAGAGCAAGAGGAGGAAAACTCCAGGCTGTCGCTACATCGAGAGGAGGCAAGGAAGGGATGGGGTTGGTGTTGCGGTGGTTGCGAGGTGGAGGGTCGCGAGGCAGGGAGGGTGGTCGGGAGAAGAGAGATGAGCGGGAGTACGGGTTGGGTTTAGAAGTAGAGGCTAGGGTTTGTGAGGGGGAGATAAACAGTGGGTAAATATATATAGAGGTCGGGTGTTAGGGTTAGATGTATTGGGTAACGGGTAGAGTTAGGGTAATGGGCTGAAGGGGTTGAACGGGTAGTGGATCCAAATAGGGTATATAAAGATATTGGGTTTTAAAAAAAGATCCAAGAGAAAGAGATTGGAACAACAATGAATAATAAAATAGGGTATGAACAATATAAAATAAAAAGGATAAAAAACAATAGCTCGATCAACAGAGACGAACAATAGGAGACAATAGAATCAAGAAGATCAAATAAAGGACGACAAAACAAATAGATGAATATATATAAAATAAAGATCCAATATATGGTCCAAAAAGACATACAAGATGAATAAATACTCAAAAAGAAAAATACAACAAAAAAAATACAGAAAATGGAAAATAGGGGTTACAAATGTATTTAACCTAATGTCAGCAACTCTGGATACGCAAGCATCCCATACAACATATGTTCCAGATCAAGCCGTTTCCTCCAGTTTCTGGGTTTTGAACCCTCGCCATGCAAATATATTCTACTATTGTACACAACCTATTCCTAATAGATATAATCGTCGCTGGTGAATCCTGCAATTATTACTGCTAAACACAGTGGTGTCTTTGTTTGCCACTAGTGCCCCAATCCGGTCTGGATCACACCAAATGCCGTGACGATCTTACAGATATACAACCGCATATCTATGGTGCCGAAGATCCATGGGATAGTAGCCCCATGGTCCGTTCGTGTCCACTTAACATAAGAACATGACGGCCTCGAAGGTCTAAGCCCCTTATCCGACAGGAACCCTCCCATTCTTACCACAGTACTTCCGGAATCAACAGTGCGAGATACACACAGCAGCACATATCCCTAATGACAGGAAGAGACAATCCTGGTTATCACCGCCTAGTGCTGGCACTTAGAATGAGTCAAATTATAGGGTATTATCCCTAACACCAACTCGGTCATTAAGCGAACAGTAAAGAAAACTTAGTCAAATACAGTTTACTGAAAATACATTTATCACTCAAATCTTGCACGGTGTCTTAAACAAATATCGAGCCTGACTGGTGTGTCAAAAAAATTACCGGTTAATCACGGTGAATCAACATTCACCGATTTCCAATACCTTCACTGGTCTTCGACCAAATTCCCGGCTCGTGACTTTCAGCGAGTAGTCCATCGGTGCCCAAAAGATGCATACAAATTTGTGAATGAAGGTAACATACATTAACACCAACACCCGACCATTGACAGACTCAGACATCAAGATAAAAATCATGTGTCCACCATGAGTACTAAGCACAAGAATCTTGTCTAAGTTCCAATGAAGTGCTTAAAACATCTTAAAACTCAATAGCTCACAATCACCATACTGTGGTATGCAGAGAATTCCTTATCAATCTTCCAATCATAAGCAGTTCAAGACATAGCAGTTGCTGCGACTCAAACTATGCTCATCGGAATCCAACAAAATTAGGTTTTCTAGAATGGTAGGAAACTCAACTAAAATTTTCTAGTTGACAACTCCTTCAATTTCCTTATAGAACACTAGTTCCCTAATTTAACCCATGCTTGAAGTCGATCAAGACAGCAGGTTGCTGAACTTGTAACATTCATATCTTCCAAAATATTATTCAGAATTGCTTGATATTACCCATTCTGGAAACTTAAGACCCTAAACTATAAGTCTCTAGTTAACCATTTCTTCAAATTCATCCATCTAGGGGCTATACAATCTCAATATGCTCTCGGCCGTGCATTTCTTCCTACACTTGCTCCATCTTGCCATCAACATAAAAACTTGTTTACTTGTTGAAATTACGCAATTCTGGATTCCATGGAAAGGTGGGAGTGTCTACTACAACTTCCTAGTTGAACATATCCCCAGATTCATCCATTTAAGTCCTCTAAAATTCCAATTTTTATCGGTATACACACAGGAAATAAGTTTCCTTTACAAAAGTTAAGTCCTTCAATCTAGACTAGTTCTTCCCCAATCTAAATGAAACCATAACTTTTGCTACATAAACTGGAATTGCATAATTCCAGATGTTTTGGAAAGCTAAGACTCTCCACTACAAATCTCTAGTTGATCATTTTTCCAAATCCTTAACACATAATTCCAGATTTACACAAATTCGCAGACCAGTTAACCTGAGCTAACCTAAACCCGGTCTACTTTAAAATTCAATAACAAATCAACTCTAACTCCAAATCTCATGAAATTTTAGATTCTGAAACTACACATATACCATTCAATTGTATCCAAAAATTGCATCTAGATTCATAATACACAGGGAGATATGACTATTCAAACTTAACATAAAATTATCTCTTCTTTTTAGATGGGGTGTCTACCTCTTTATGCAATTTATTTTTGAAACTTCATCAAATGTTGTCTAATAATTCTAAAATTTTAGAATCATGATGTACACTCATACTAAAACCTACAACAAAAATTTCATGAAAATATCATGCACACAAAAGTAGATATGAATTGATGAATTTCAACCTCAACACAGGCAAATTTAGCTTCTGTTTTCCAGACCAGTTGCAATCTAAAAATTCTTTAAGGTATCAAACGATCTCAGAAAATTATGAAATTTGAAACTATAGTCCTAGACACATAAAAGAGCATCCAGCAAGATTTTGGGCTTAAAATACCCTACCATTTCTGAGTTATGATTTTTGGAAAAACATCAAATTTCCATAAAAGCGGCAGCTTTTAGCTTGCTTACTGTCCGAAATTGGACTGGTTGTTTGGGATACTAAACAAACCTAGAAAAATATGATAATAATAGAGGATACTATGAACTCATCCTAGAACATTCCACAAAAATTTCATAATGAAATTCTAAACCATTTACAAGTTACAAATTTCTAAGTATAACATACAAAAGTTGAAGAACACCCACCTTGGATGCACAAGCTTGTTGGCTCCTCCTCCTTCTTGCTTCCTCCTCCTTAGCTCCTAAGCAAAAAAAATGAAGCTCACTCTTTCTCACACTCTAACTGTCTTATTATTTCTTACTTTCTCCTTTTTTTTTTTGAATAAAGAAGTGAAGAAGGTTGGAAGAAGAAATGAATGGAGTTGGAAAAATGGAATGAGATGAGATGGGGGGGATGGGGGGTTATGTGGCTAGATTTGAGTGGGTGGGGGTGGTGTGGTGTGATGAGGTGGAGGGTGGTGATGGAGGGTAGATGGGTGAAGGAGTTGGACGGTTGGGATGAATGCCAACACATAACAACAATCACTTTCCACATTCTTCTCATTTGTTGAAGAATTCTTCACATGGCTTAATGTTTGAGCCCTTGGATCTCATCAAAAATCCATCCAAGATCAATCATGATGGCTAGGGTTACATAACCCTAGGTTAGGTCAAGTAACCCTAGGTTTAGCAACCCTAACCCTAGGTTAAGTAAAATCCTAACTGATACAATTCAATATTTGTCTATATGTCTATATATAGAAAAATATATTCAAGTATTTAACTCATAGAATATATACAGACCCATACATTCAAAACAATTATAGATCGTATATCATATACGATCCGGCACGATCCAATCTATATATAGATATTTATCTACTTACTTAAAAATAAGATATTTTGAATTTATAAAAAATATATATTTTTAAAACTTATTATTTTCCCGAAGATTGCTTTGTCAAGACAATCGGGACAAATCCATAGTTTAATTGAGAAGATATCCTGAGTTTATCTGATCGGGTTCACAATAGCTCATATATCTGAAACTTCTCAATTAAAACTGATAATTATTAGAAAAATACATAATACATGCAACTCTCAACTATGCACGGATTATGATGCAAAATAGCTATATGCTATTTTGCGGGGTATTACAATACTAGCTAGTTTTGGTGGGTATTTTGGGAAATGTGAAAATATACATATTCTAAATACTCAACATCATTTCATTCATTTCTCTTCACTAATTCACTCAACTCTCTCTTCTATCATTCAACTCTCTCAACAAATCAACAACAATCAACAACACCTAGTGTTTCAGCATTGATGTTCAGCCAGATACGGTGCCTATCTCAAAAGTTCGTATCTCATGGCACCGGTTGAATTGTCGGAACTGAATGTGCAAGTTCAGGAGCTATTGGATAAAGGTATCAGGCCTAGTGTTTCACCTTTGGGAGCTCAAGTTTTGTTCGTCAACAAGAAGGCTGGTAGCCATAGACTTTACATTGACTATAGAAAGTTGAATAATGTCACTATGAAGATCCGGTACCCATTGTCGAGGATTGACAATCTGTTTGACCAACTGGGAGGTGCTTTTGTGTTCTCGAAGTTGGATCTTCGTTCCGAGTATCATCAGGTTAAGGTGAAGTCAGAAGATGTTCAGAAAATGGCAATCCGAACGAGGTACGGGCATTATGAGTTCTTGGTGATGCCTTCGGAGTTACTAATGCATCGACTGTGTTCATGAGTCTGATGAACAGGGTGTTCTCTCCATTTGTGGATCAGTTTGTTGTGGTCTTCATTGACGACATCTTAGTGTATTCTCGGAATTGAGAAGATCATGCCGAGCATTTGAAGATTGTTCTGCAGACTTTGAAGGAGAACCAGCTGTATGGGAAGCTCAGTAAGTGTGAGTTTTGGCTGGATCGGGTTGCTTTTCTGGGTCATTATTTTTGGTGATGGTGTTTCTGTTGATCCGTCGAAGATCTCTGCGGTCAAGGATTGGCCGATTTCGAAGTTAGCATCTGAGGTGCAAAGCTTTCTTGGTTTGGCAAGGTATTATCGGAAGTTTGTTCAGAATTTCTCGAAGATTGCTGGGTCTCTGACCAGTTTGACGAAGAAGGAGCAGAAATTTGATTGGGATGAGGCTTTTGGTTAGGCTTTTGCAGAGTTGAAGCGTTAGTTAACGTGAGTGCATGTGCTAACAATACCCGACAGTTCGGGTGGTTTTGTGATCTATTGTGATGCTTCGGGTAGAGGTCTGGGAGCAGTGCTGATGTAGCGAGGTAGGGTCGTCGCTTATGCATCCAGGTAATTAAGGCCTCATGAGAAGAACTACCCCACTCATGATCTGGAGCTTGTAGCTGTGATTTTGCTTTGAAGTTGTGGAGGCATTATCTGCTTGGAGATATAGTGGAGATATTCACTGATCACAAGAGCCTCAAGTATGTGTACACGCAGAAGGAATTGAACATGAGGCAAAGAAGATGGTTGGAATTGATGGCAGATTTTGACATCAATTTGCAGTATCACCCGGGCATGGTGAACATGGTACCTGATGCTTTGAGTAGGAGACCTGCCGCTATGTTCCTCACTAAGCAGAAGGAGATAGTGGAGAATATGAGAAGGCTAGAGTTGGATGTGTCACTTCTTGGATCAGCACAACAGTTCATGATGTTGCAGGCAGTTGCAGTCTTCTTTGGTGGAGCAGATCAAGGAGGCCCAAGCGAGCCACCAGCAGTTGCAAAAATTTAGAAGCAAAGTGGAAGCAGGCTTGAGGACCGATTTGGTCATTCATGCAGATGGGTCGCTTCATTTTGGCTCTAGGTTGTGTGTACCTAGAGGAGAAGTCAGGAAGAAGCTATCGGTCTCCGTATTCTATTCATCCAGGTGGTACTAAGATGTACAGGGACTTGAAGCAACATTTCTGGTGGCATGGTATGAAGAGATCTGTGGCTAGATATGTCTCTAAGTGTCTGATCTGTCAGCAGGTGAAGGCAGAACATCATATGACGGTGGGAATGTTGCAACTTCTTCCAATCCCAGAGTGGAAATGGGAGAATATCATGATGGATTTTGTGACAACTTTGCCAAGGAGTCACAAGGGTCATAATGCTATCTGGGTAATAGTGGACCGGTTGACGAAGTGTGCCCACTTTATTCCTTTTCGTGTGGGTCAGTCCACCGAGAGTTTGGCCGAGAAGTATGTTCAGGAGGTTGTCCGACGGCATGGAGTTCCTGTCAGCATCGTATCGGATAGAGATACGAGATTCACGTCTTAGTTCTGGGAGAGTCTACAGAAGAGACTGGGTACTAAGTTGAGGTAAAGTACAATGTTCCATCCACAGACAGATCGGCAGTCAGAAAGGACGATTCAGACCCTAGAAGATATGTTGAGTTCCTGCGTTCTTCAGTTTGTAGGTTCGTGGGAAGATCATCTGCACTTAGCCGAGTTCTCATACAATAACAGTTATTAGGCGAGTCTCAAGGCAGTACCATTTGAGGCTCTATATGGGCGTGTAACACCCTGCAAAATTGGGAATGACAATTTTGCCATTAGGTGTTACGTACGTGTATTTTGTACCGTTACGAGTAATATCCGTAACGTGTTCACCACGTATTTTGGATTTCGACTATTTATACATTTTCCGTATTCTCAAAACTTATTTGAGTCAACTCAAATATATATATTCCAATTTCTATGTTTTTTACGTGCTTTATACGTGTTATCGATGCACATATCGATTGCATATTTTTTCACCGTTACGTGTAATATTTTCTATGTGTTTCAATTATTTATTTTATGATGTATTCAAATTTGTTTTATAAACGAAAGTTCATTTTTCCCTATTTTGATTAAAACACTTTGATACGTGCATTGCACGTGTTCTCTATGTACGTAGTGATTACATGGAGGAGTATATAAAAATTAATGAAATATATTTTTGTATGTTACATTCGATTATTTATAAACATTTCCGTTCAATCAAATCTATTTTCGTACTTGAATAATTATTTTACGTGAGATGCCCGTGTTTATAGTGCACGTATTAGCTGCATTATCTTTTAAAATAAAATTTCATGAAGTACGTGTGTGTTTCTATTCTATTCATACATGAAAACTATAATTTTTAATTAAACAAATTCTATAGGCATATTATATATATATATATATAAACATATGTTTTAAATTAAATAAATAATTAATTTTAGTGAAGTGTACACAAAGCACGTGCACATGCACATGTGCAATAGGCACACTCAAAAAAAAGTGGTCGTCTGTTTTTGGCATGGAGGAAAAAATAAGCTTTTGAATTTAATGAGTGGATTAGTGGAGGTGTTAGTGGGCAATTAGTTATAATAACCACTCAATAATCCTACTAATACCCCCCAAACCACTCACTTTCTCCTCATCTCTCCTTCTTTCCTTCTCTACCTAATCCGAAAACCCCCCAGAAATTCATCCGATCTTCCTCCCTTCACCCACATACAACATATAATATTTCCTATTTTATATGTATACATACATACATACATACATATACATATATATATATATATATATATATATATATATATATATATATATATATATGTGAGAGATGAGGGTGTTGTGCTTTTCGGGAGGCATTCTTGCTGTGCATTTCGGAGGATGCAATTGCTTGGGTTTTTGGAGTTTTGGAGTGCTTTTAGAAGAGAAATTGCTACTAGTATATTCTCCTATTAGGTGGGTGTTTCTATATGCTTTCTAAATTGTAATTTAATTGTATGTTTAAGAGATTCATATTACAATGGTAGATGTGAATGGCTTAATTTACTCTCTAAAATTTAATGTGATGCACGTTGTAAGAAAAAACTAAAAATTTGTGATTGATGAGAATTGCATGTTAGATAAAAAATTTATGGAGTAGACACAGTCTGCAACCGAATGTCCAAAAGGCAAACTGTAATCGGATGTCGAGATGGCAAATTCTACAGCTAGAGGTCTAGGAGGCAATCTTGCAGCTGGATACCAACGAGGCGAACCTACACCAGAAGGAAATTTTCTAGTTTGATAACCCCTACTTTGTTTTCTATAATATTTACCTACCACTATCCCATTTTTGTACTAGCTTATACAGTTTTATAATATTTGACACCTAGCATTATATTATTTGTACTGGTTTTTATATATATCCTACTTGTGTATGTACCACTTAATCTCAACTATTTTGCCGTCTTCTTCTTATTATTTTGTATCTTTATGTAAGTTAGCATTTCATACAACTTCATCGTATTTTATTTTTCTATTAACTTATCTTAGATTTGGCGACTCAAAAAAAAAAAAAAAAATTATTATTTATATATTTTGTTTACAATTCATAACTTATTTCTATATAATTAGTTTTCGTATTGTTTCAATAATATGTTATTACTTTTACTACTATGATATCTTGTTTTACTCCAACAAACTATTTATAATTTTCATATCATAACATTCATTGTTTCACCCTATAAATTTTACGCCTATGTACGTATATAAATTTTGTATGTTGGTTTTCTTGCTCTACTTGACAACTCGAAAGTATTTCGATGTGCCTTCTATATCTTTAATTTTCAAATCATATGTATAATTATTATAGTTACCTTACAAATTATTTTATGATATTAATTTGTATACATTATCATTTTATGTTGTCTATACTTTTAACTAAACTTCAAGCTCGTATATTTTTTAAATTGTTATCCAATAGTCTTCTTTTAAATTGCTAATTCATTTTTTGTCATACAGTACCAATTCAGTTTGCGATTTTCTACCGCTTATTACTTTGATAAAATTTGATTATCAAATCTATTTATAAACTATCCATTGACTATGTTTCTCTTTATTACATTGTTTTCCAAACTATTCCACAGTTAATGACTTAATTTATTTTCATTTTATCTAGTGCTTTACCTAGTATTATTTTTGTATGAAAATTTCTCTCAATCCATCTTGTCTTTTTGTCACATTTTTTTTCTTATGCTATTTTTCTAGTTTTCTTGTTCCATTCGTATAAAATTTTGATACTCATAGTTTTCTTATATAGAGTTTGTCTTGTTCTTCTACATTACTTATTTTTATACTACATTGATTTTCTTAATGTTTGTCGTTTTCTATATACTATAATGATATTTTCTTTGGTGTGTACAACATACAACCTTTACCCTAGCGAGTTCTGAAAACGGAACTGTTCTAAGGGGGCCCCGCAAAATTGGGAATGACAACTTTGCCCTCGTGTGTTACGAACGTGTATTTTGTACCGTTACGAGTAATATTTGTAACGTGTTCACTACGTATATTGGATTCCGACTATTTATGCATTTTCCGTATTCTCAAAACTTATTTGAGTCAACTCAAATATAAATTCCAATCTCTGTGTTTTACGTGCTTTATATGTGTTATCGATGCACGTATCGATTACGTATTTTTCCACCGTTACGTGTAATATTTTCTATGTGTTTTAATTATTTATTTTTATTCGAATTCTTTTTATAAACGGGAGTTCATTTTTTCCTATTTTGATTAAAATACTTTTATACGTGTGGTGCACGTGTTCTCTATGTACGTAGTGATTACGTGGAGGAATATATAAAAATTAATGAAATATATTTTCGTATGTTACATTCGATTATTTATAAACATTTTCCGTCGATCAAATCTATTTTCGTACTTGAATAATTATTTTACATGTGACGCACTGTTTACAGTGCACATATTAGTTGCATTATCTTTTAAAATAGAATTTCATGAAGTATGTGTATGTGTCTATTTTATTCATGCATGAAAACTATAATTTTTAATTAACTAAATTCTATATGCATAATATATATATATATATATATAAACATATGTTTTAAACTAAATAATTAATTAATTTTTGTGAAGTATACACAAAACACGTGCACGTGCACACATGCAATGTGCACACTCAAAAAAAGAGTGGCCGGCTGTTTTTGGCATGGAGGGAAAAATAAGCTTTTGAATTTAATGAGTGGATTAGTGGAGGTGTTAGTGGACAATTAGTTATAATAACCACTCAATAATCATACTAATACCCCCTTAACCACTCCCTTTCTCCTCATCTCTCCTTCTTTCCTTCTCTGCCTAATCCGAAAACCCCCAGAAATTCATCTTGTCTTCCTCCATTCACCCACATACAACCTATAATATTACCTATTTTATATGTATATATATATATATGTGTGTGTGTGTGTGTGTGTGTGTGTGTGTGTGTGTGTGAGAGAGAGAGAGAGAGAGATGAGGGTGTTGTGCTTTTTGGGAGGCATTTTTGCTGTGCATTTTGGAGGATGCAATTGCTTGGGTTTTTGGAGTTTTGGAGTGCTTTTGGAAGAGAAATTGCTACTAGTATATTCTCCTATTGGCTGGGTGTTTCTATATGCTTTATAAATTGTAGTTTAATTGTGTGTTTAGGAGATTCATATTACAATGGTAGATGTGAATGGCTTAATTTACTCTCTAAAATTTAATGTGATGCACGTTGTAAGAAAAAACTAAAAATTTGTGATTGATGAGAATTGCATGTTAGATAAAAATTTTATGGAGTGGATACAGTCTGCAACCGAATGTCCAAAAGGCAAATTGCAATCGGATGTCGAGATTGCAAATTCTGCAGCTGGAGGTCGAGGAGGCAATCCTGCAGCTGGTAAGTGAAATTAGAAATTCAAATTGTGCAAAATAGTAGATAAAATGCCATGAAAAATTCTAATTTTTGTATAAGAAGATTTTAAGGAAAATTGTGAAAAAGAAACTAAAATTTTGCTTGATTAGAATTGATATTGAAATTTTGGGAAAAATTCTCACCATGTTAATTTCCATTAAAAAGAAAAAGAATTCAATGAATGTGTAGTAGAATAATACTTTACAATTTAGAGAACGCTTATGGCATTTGGGATGTTCTTAATTTTGTTACATATCTTTAAATTGCAGTAAATTTGCTTTGACACATAAACGATCAGTAAATATTTGTTATTGTACTCTCGAAGTGTGTAGTATGAGTAAATAAAATTGGCGTAATGAATCGAAGTTCGATTTATTATGTTTTAAATAAATGAATTGGGCCGAGACTGGATACTTAAAGAATTAAACCCTATTCATATTAGTTAGTCGCTCTGGAATTATTGGTCTTCGGGTGCGCTTTGGGTCTGTTACTGTAGCTCGGCGGAGGGGTTGATCTTGGGTTCGAGTCTTGTAGACGCTCTGTTTTTATGAAATTTGATTTTTTTTTCCAAAGTATAGTACAACACATGCAAAAAGAAATGAACTGAACTTCCACCGCTACTCACCTACGGACTTTCTGGTCTTCAGGTGTGGATTTAGGCGGTCACTGTAGCTCAGCCCCAGCCCCCATTTTGATTAAAATTGATTTTTTTGATATATTTTGAATTTTAAGAGCAATAAAAATTCGGGAAAAATTCTATTTCATACTCTTAACTTATTTAGACTTTATAAAAAATATTTGCACAATATTATGATGTATGTTTTGAGAATTGGAAGTGGATTTCACATTAAATAATTGTTGAAGAACTCGATGATTTAATTAAAAATGTGAATCTTGTTTAATTAAAGGAAGATAAAAATTTGGTTTACAATTGGATTTGCTTCTTATTGAGATTCAATAGACTTTTATTTTTGATTAAGAGAATATTTGAATTGCACACAATGTTATGAGTGATTAAATTGATAAAAGAAGTTGAATTAAATTATTTCATGTTATGAGATTATAAAGAAAAGTTTCTCTTTGAGAAAGAGATTGTGAATAAAGGAATTGAAATATTATTTTGAGGTTGAATATAACCTATTGTTGATCTCTAGAATGAGATAGTTGTTGGAATCTAGAGGCTAGGCGAGACCCTTAGAAACTGGCAATATTTATTAATGAATTGAGAGCTAACCAGTGTGGGTTGAGCATCTCTACAGAAGTATCCAGTTGGGCTGACTGTCTCTTTTGTTTGGTTTAAGTCCGGTAGGGTAATCTAGCTCTAGGTTGTGATGATTTTCTTCTAAAACTTAAGGACAACACAATAGTGGAGATGTAATATCCCGATTTTCATTTATGAAAATTATTTATTTTTTTTGTACGTTTTGTGCACGTGCAATTTTTGCAGTATAAAACCTTATAATTACTTTCAATATGGATAATGTGTGTGTGTGTGTGTGTGTGTGTGTGTGTGTGTGTGTGTGTGTGTATATATATATATATACATGTGTTCTCTAATTATTTTTATAATAGGCCCATATATGTACATGTGTTCTCTAATTATTTTTATAATAGGCCCATTTTCTTCAAATAAACATAAGCCTTCTTTTTAGCTCAAATCTAATTTATTTTTTTTTGTAAACCATTATTTGGCCCATTAAATGAAGCCCATGAGCTATTTCTTCTTATATTACAACTTGTAATGTAGAATATTTTTATAAGAGTATTTTTATAAAAAATATAATGTACAACTTTTTAAATGGAGAACAAATGAATGCACGTGCATTGCACGTACACGTGCAAGTAGCACACATAGTGTGCCGGTTTTGGTATGGAGGGAAAAAAAAAAAAGAGTGGAGTTATGGGTGGTAGTTGTTTGAATCATGGTTGGTTACTACAACTTCCCCTTCAATCCTAACCTTTTATTTTTAACTCCTAGATTGATCCTAGCCCTTCATTTGCTCCAATTTTTAGTATAAATACCCCCCCTAGCCTAGTTATTCTTGTACTTTTCATTTATCCAAAACCTATAGTAGAAAATACAATTGTTAGTAGTGTAGTAAGCGAGATAAAAAAAAAAGATTGAGAGTTGTGGGTTGTGCTTGCACCAAAGGAAGGCTGGCATCAAGGAGGGCTCGGGATTGCACTTTGAAGGCCGGTTTTGCACATCAAGGAGGAGGAGGAACGCTCTTTTGGCAAGCTCGCGAAGGACTCTTTTGTTTAGGAGGTGTTGCAATATTTATTCTCTCCAAATAAGGTGGGTTATTTTCCATGTTTCTAATTAGATATCATGCTAAGGGTGATTAAATTGATAATGCATGAAAGAAACTAATAAGAGCACATTTAGTTGGAAAAAGGCTTGTTAGTTGATTGAATTGATGCTAAATAGATTGCATGTTATTCCATCATGAATCTTAAGTTGTATGTGAATTGTTTGTAGCTATGGAATGCTTGAATTAAAATTTGTTGTTAGTATCAAAACTAAATTCAAATGGTAGTAGATGAAATTGTTGCTTTATGTGCTTAGATGGACTTTTGTGATAATGTTTAGCAAGAGTAACCTAAAATATATTTTTGGTTTGTAAAAGAAAAATAAACAGGGAATTGATATAGGAAATATTAATGTTAAGTTGTATAAGAAATATCGAAATGAGATGTGGTAGTAGTAGTATACAATTTAAGTTAATTGTATGAAAAATATGTGTTTAATTACTGGAAAAATTATTTTAAAATTTCTGGAGTGTTAAACTATGTTTAATTAGACATTCTGGAGATTTACAAGAAATTTAGTAAAAAGCAAAACTCAAATGAGAGCTTTTGAACATCGAAATGTTCTAATTGAACCGAGGATGGATTTAATTAAAATGCGAGTTGTATTCAAGAAAATTTGAGCCTATAGCTCAATTGGTCGGGAGGCTCTCTAATGCTACAGTGTGTGCAGCTTGTTCCCTTGGATCGCTGGTTCGATACTTGAGAAATCCAAATTTTTATGTGCGTTTGTAAAAATTTAATGAATTCCCAACCCCAGAGCATTTAATACTCTCAATCCCCTTTTATATCGAACGGCACAATTGGCCACATGGCCAGAGCGTGCGGCTTGCTTCCTGCGGGTTGCTAGTTCGAATCCTGGCCTCGGCCAGAATAATATCTTTTTGGAAAAAATGACTTTTGTGGTTTCTTTATGTGTAAAAATTATGGAAAAAATTACTATTAGTATTCTAAAAACATGTGTGACTTATGAAAAATAAGTTGGGAGTTATTAGGATAAAATAAAGTATATTTGGGAATAAAAATGTGGTTGGAACTATAGTTTTACACTTGTATATTTTGTGAAAAATGCATTATTGCAAAGTACTTGAGATAAATGCTAGAAAAGAAAAATAACAAAGAAAGAAAGTATATATTGTGAAGTTGGTATGGATTGGATTATTCTTATTAAAGAATAGTGTGACACTAATGAGTTTGTGAATATTCATTTTGGCTATATATTTGGTGATACGATTTTAATGTGGAAATAAATATTGTGAAATACACGTTGTATAATTGAACTCCATGAATGGTTATTTTGACTCATGAATAATTTAGAAATCATGTGATTGGAAAAGAGAAATGTTATTGAGTATGACAACTCAAACATGTGAATTTGTGAATCGAAATTGAAAATTAGGGTGTAGCCAAAACTCACACCGGCAAGTGAAAAGTGATGAAATAAGATTATTGATATTGAAAAGACCAAGGTTGGTCATGTGAAATTGAAGAAATAGGTAGTAGTGAGAGGGCTAACTCTAAGAGATTAATTTTGTTCATGATTTCATTAAATTAAGAATTTAGTACATAGTGAAAAGGTGATGAAAGTAAGAGAAAAGCACGAGTATGAGGGCCATCGGATTGGCGGTGTGAGAGTGAGCCACAGAATACATGCTTGATGCGTCAGGACATGGCGTGGGCACTACTCCGGAATTATCATCCCGGTGGCGACGCTTGTGGGATGTTTGATGACTGCAAGAGGATCGTGTGCCATGAAGGAGGCTGAATTGTCCATAGATAGTCTTCACGATGCGTCGTAACATGACGTGGAATTCCCCTCCAGTTTTTCTATATATGAGCTTGTACTCATAGATCATCTAGGATACTTACCGTAGTTACAGTAGTAGATTAAGTCATGACGAGGGATTGAACCCTACAAGATGAAGAACGATTAAGAGGCTTGCCCTCGGACCTATGTAGTATGGGAAGCATAGAATCCGAATAAGTGTGCATTAGTGTCATGTAATGTAAATGATTGCATTAAGGACTAAGTGCACGATCACAACACGTCATCAATAGGGTATTCCCTTTAGTTTGATGTGTGACAAGTTTGTGTTTGTTAAATATGGAAAATCAGTTATACTGTTTCAGGCATAGAGAAGATGGCCGTGTATAATGTTCGTCGGTTGAATAAACTGACGTACCCACAGTTTTGTATGCAGGGTAAATGACATGATAAAGATTAAAGGAGAAATGATGCTTAGCGATTTTTCAAATGTTGATGTACCTTTATATAAATGTTGTAAATTTGCTTCCGCTGTAAAATGTAAAGTGTAAAGATTCCTATGTAACTCTGATGTAAAGTGAAAAGTTTTAAATTCCTTGTAAAATTGTACTAAATGAAGTATAAAGATCATGTGGAATCTCGAATTCAGTGTATTTTGGAATTCGGGGCGTTACAGAGTGGTATCAGAGCCACGCTTCACACTAGTACAAATTTATAAGGAACAACACCCTAGAAGTGGACATTAGAGTGTGTGTTGAGTCTTGAGATTTAAATGTAATTTACTTACATTTGTGTTGCTCTATGACTTATGCTTCTTCCTCCCTATTTCTAAGATGGCTGATCACTTCGACCTTGCTGGAGACGACAATTGGCATATCGTAGAGGAAGATTACTACCCTGGACAAGCAGATTCCGAGGAAGAGTACTACCCAGGGCAAGCAGACTCTGACGGAGAAGAATGGCCTAAGTCCCGAGAGATCACTTCACCTCCGGATTCATCTGATGACTCTTCTGACGATGGAGAAGAACCAGTTCCAAGTAGTCTTGTGATATCTCTTCA
Source organism: Hemerocallis citrina (assembly GCA_017893485.1). Lineage (NCBI taxonomy): Eukaryota > Viridiplantae > Streptophyta > Magnoliopsida > Asparagales > Asphodelaceae > Hemerocallis > Hemerocallis citrina. The sequence continues at coordinate 101,308,199 of CM030365.1, forward strand.
GATGCAGGTAGAAACACTGCGGGAGAGAGTCAGACTATTGGAGGCTCAGTTGGCAAAGCGCAAGGATGATTTCGCGGTTCTTAGTCATCGTGTATGGGAACTCGAGAAGAGGAAAAATATGACCGATGTGCTGAAGGAAGAAGTTGAAGAACTACGGGGAGAGCTTCGTAAAGCCAAGGGGAACCGTAGGAGTTAGACCATTGTATCGTCTACTGCTTTCATTTTGATGTCAAAAATATTTTAAATTCAAATGTATAAAGTTTGAAATTCAATGAAATGGAAATATTGACTTGAAAGTTCATGTTTCACACTTCGAATTTAATGGATCTTTTGCATCAGAACATGGCTGGACGAAGAGGAAGAAATGGTGAAGGTCTGGACTTGAAAACGGAACTCGCGAGGGTCTATCAGACACTCAATGCCGTGACCATGAATCAGAACCAAGGAAGGGTACCTGCGAATCCGGTGCCCGAAGCAATCAAACTCATGGAATCATTCAAGCGGATGAAACCACCGGTGTTTGAAGGGAAGTTAGACCCTGATACGGCTGACAACTAGATCAGGCAGGTAGAGACTATTTTCGAAGTCTTGGAGACCCCTGAAGGTAGCAAGGTGAAGTTAGAGACTCTGCAATTTGAGGAGGATGCGGCTGTGTGGTGGCAGTCGATGAAGCGGACAATAGGAGGTTTAGTTCTTGGCTGGGAGGAATTTTTGGAGGAATTCCGCAGTCATTACTTTCCTTCAGACGTCCAGGAGAAGAAGGCCATGGATTTTCTATCACTACAACAAGGTGGCATGTCAGTTAGGGAGTATGAGACTAAATTTTCTCAGCTCTCAAGGTATGCTCCCGAACTGGTAATGGATGAGGCGAAGAAGGCTCGTAAGTTCGAGCATGGATTAAGGCCGAGCTTAAGGTCCCGGATGATACCTCTTGGTATCAGAAGATTTGACAAACTGGTCAAGCGCGTGGCAGCCACGGAAGTAGACATGGAGCAGTTTCATGTTGTTCAAAGTCAGATGAACAACTGGCAGTCTGGGAAGAGGCCCGCAAATTCTGGGAATTTTAAGGGTCAACCATCGGCACAAAGGTTCAAACCGACAGGGGCGAACGCTATCAATGTGGTTGGAGGACCCGGGAACAATGTTGTGAGACCTCCTGCGGTAAATTACTACAACTGTGGTGAGACGAGATATTACCAATCTCAATGTCCCAAGTCACGGAATGGTAATCGCAATGTACCAATGCAGCAGACTGGGAAGCGGCCGTACCAACAAGGGCGAGTATTTGCCTTGACCGAAGCTGATGCCGATGAGGTGGATCATGTCATCACTGGTACGAGGGCGGATGTTTAGAGGTTCATGTTGTTTCTTTTCCCGCTTATTTAGTGAACTGTTACGTAATGGGTGTGTATTATGTAACAGGAGAACTTTATTTGAATGGAATGAAAGCTGTTGTTTTGTTCGATACTGGATCCTCTCATAATTTTGTGTCTCCTAAATTTGCTAAAGTGTTGGGAGTTGAACAGAAGATTTTTCCAGACAAGATCTTAGCAGTAGCTACTCCATTAGGAGAAACTTTAACCAGTGATCGGTATTATGCTGATTGCGAGATTGTGATTGGGGACAGAATCTTCGGAATTGATCTAATCGAGCTGACTATCTTGGGAGTCGATGTTATCATTGGCATTGATTGGATGTCGGTGTACAGTGCAAGCATCGAGTGCAAGACCAAGATGGTAATAGTGAAGGCTCCAAGTGGACCTGAAGTCACTTTCCAAGGGAAGGAGAAGTGTTCTAGGCTGGTGGCAGCTATCCGCAAGGAAGAGATTCCTGTGGAAGTGCAAAGGATTCTTGTGGTTCGGAACTATCCAACTGTGTTCTTGGATGATTTTCCTGGGTTACCCCCGCAACGTGATGTAGAGTTCAGCATCACCCTTCAACCGGGAAGTGCACCCATTTCTAAGGCACCGTATAGGATGGCTCCAGTGGAACAGAATGAGGTGAAACGACAGATTGAGGAACTGTTGGAGAATGGCTTTATTCAACCTAGTGCGTCACCTTGGGGAGCACCAGTGCTTTTGGTAAAGAAAAAGGATGGTTCGATGAGGATGTGCATCGATTACCGAGAACTGAATAAGGTCAATGTTCAGAATAAGTATCCTATTTCCCCGAATTGATGACTTGTTCGATCGTCTACAAGGAGCAGCTATTTTCTCCAAAATAGATCTTCGATCAGGATATCACCAAGTTCGAGTGAAAGCTGAAGATGTGCACAAAACTGCATTTAGAACTCGACATGGGCATTACGAATTCTTAGTTATGCCATCTGGAGTGACGAATGCACCCGCAATCTTCATGGATTTGATAAACAGAGTTCTGAGGTCGTTCATTGATTCTTTCGTCGTGGATATCCTCGTGTACTCCAGGTCAGAAGAGGAGCACACCGAGCATCTGGCAGCAGTTCTGAGGAAGCTGGAAGAGCAGGAGTTGTATGCTAAGCTGTCCAAGGACAATTTCTGAAAATCTGAAGTGGCATTCCTAGGTCACATCCTTTCTAAGGAGGGAGTGGCAACTGATCCTCAGAAGATAGAGGCAGTAAGAGATTGGGCAAGGCCTACTACAGTGAAGGAAGTCAGAAGTTTTCTTGGATTAACTGGATACTACAGGAGATTCATTCAAGGTTATGCTCAGTTAGCCGTACCGCTCACTAGTTTGACCAAGAAGAATGTGGACTTCAAGTGGACTGAGCAATGCGAGGCAAGCTTTTAGGAGTTGAAAGAAAAGCTGACTACTGCACCTATTTTAGCTTTGCCTAGAGCAGGTGTTGAGTATGATGTTTACGGCGATGCTTCACATCGGGGGCTTGGTTGTGTCTTAATGCAAGAAGGAAGAGTAATCGCTTATAGGGTCTAGGCAACTACGACCGTATGAGAAGAATTACCCGACTCATGATTTGGAGTTGGCTGCGATTATCTTTGCTTTGAAGCAATGGAGACACTACGTGTACGGTGAGAAATTGAATATGTACACGGACCACAAGAGTTTGAAGTACATATACCAGCAGAAGGATCTAAATCTAAGGCAGCGGAGATGGTTGGAAGTGCTTGAGGAAATGCGACCTGAGATCAAGTATCATCCTAGGAAAGCTAATGTTGTTGCTGATGCACTTAGTCGCAAGAGCAGTTTATCTAGTTTGATTACAACTCAGAAGCATCTGATGGAAGAATTGGATCGAGCAGGTATTGAAGTTATCTTGCAAGGATTGGGAGCATCTTTAGCTCAGTTGAGGCTTCAGCCTACACTGAATAGAAGGATTATTGCAAGTCAGGAGGTTGATGCTGATATCTTGGAGATGAAGGAGCAGGTTAGTGCTGGCACGTTGCCCGGATTTCAAATCAGGGATGGAGTGCTGTGGTTCGGAGATAGACTGTGTGTTCCAAATCAGGCGGACCTGAAAGAGAGTATTCTTCAAGAGGCACATGCTACTCTTTTGTCAGTACATCCTGGGAGTACTAAGATGTACAAAGACATCAAACCGCATTTCTAGTGGTCAGGTTTGAAGCGGGATGTGGCTGAATTTGTGGCGAAGTGTGAGGTTTGTCAGCAAGTCAAAAATCGAGAATCAGAGAACCGGAGGTCTATTACAACCGTTACCTATTCCGGAATGGAAGTGGGATAACATCAGTATGGATTTCATTTCGGGATTGCCCAAGAGTCCTAAAGGCAATGATGTGATTTGGATTAAAGTCGATCGACTAACCAAGTCCGCTTACTTCTTGGCGATGAAACTCACTACTTCGATGGACAAGTTAGCTGAGTTGTATGTTGGCGAGATCGTCAGGCTTCATGGTGTTCCGTCAACTATTGTGTCTGATCGAGATGCGCGGTTTACTTCGCATTTCTAGAGGAGTCTTCAGACAGCTTTGGGTACCAAGACAAATTTCAGCACTGCTTTTCATCCTCAAACCGATGGGCAGACCGAGAGAGTCAACCGTATTCTTGAGGATATGCTTCGGTGTTGTGTACTAGATTTTGGAGGCAGTTGGGAAAGGCATTTACCTTTGGTAGAGTTTGCCTACAACAACAGTTTTCAGACCAGTATTGGGATGGCGCCGTACGAAGCTTTGTATGGCAGGAAGTGCAAAACACCTATTTGTTGGTTTGAAGTTAGGAAGCGTCAATTGTTTGGGCCTGAGCTTGTGCAGCAAACCTCTGAAAAGATTGTTCTGATCAAGGAAAGGTTGGTTTAGGCTCAGAGCAGGAAGAAGAGCTATGCAGACAACCGGAGAAGGGACCTTGAGTTTGAGGAAGGTGACTTCGTCTTTCTGAAAGTATCGCCCAGTAAAGGTGTGATTCGATTTGGCAAAGGCGAGAAGTTAGCCCCGAGGTTTATAGGCCCGTACAAGATATTGAAAAGGATTGGGAAAACTGCTTATCGGCTTGAGTTACCGGAAGAGTTATCTCAGGTGCACAATGTCTTTCATGTGTCTATGCTGAGAGGTTATATTCCAGATCTGAGTCATCATTTGCCTGAAGTGCCGGAAGGTTTGCATTTGGATCTCAATTACATCGAGTCTCCTATCGAGATTGTTGATCGTCGGGAGAAAGTCTTGAGGAATAAGACGATACCGATGGTCAAGGTAGTCTGGAGAAACCATTTGGTTGAAGAGGCTACTTGGGAGTCTGAAGAGAGAATGTTGAAGGATTATCCTGAGCTTTTTGCTTGATTTATATTTTGTATTTTTTTTCTTGTGCTTGTTGTGAGTGTTTTGTTTCTCGCTCTTGGCGGTACTTCTGGGGACGGAACTATTCTAAGGAGGGAGTGTTGGAATACCCCGATTTTCATTTATGAAAATTATTTATTTTTTTTGTACGTTTTGTGCACGTGCAATTTTGCAGTATAAAACCTTATAATTACTTTCAATATGGATAATGTGTATATATATATATATATATATACATGTGTTCTCTAATTATTTTTATAATAGGCCCATTTTCTTCAAATAAACATAAGCCTTCTTTTTAGCCCAAATCTAATTTATTTTTTTTGTAAACCATTACTTGGCCCATTAAATGAAGCCCCTGAGCTATTTCTTCTTTTATTACAACTTGTAATGTAGAATAATTTTATAAGAATATTTTTATAAAAAATATAATGTACAACTTTTTAAATGGAGAACAAATAAATGCACGTGCATTGCACGTACACGTGCAAGTAGCACACATAGAGGGCCGATTTTGGTATGGAGGGAAAAAGAAAAAAAAAGAGTGGAGTTATGGGTGGTAGTTGTTTGAATCATGGTTGGTTACTACAACTTCCCCTTCAATCCTAACCTTTTATTTTTAACTCCTAGATTGATCCTAGCCCTTCATTTGCTCCAATTTTTAGTATAAATACCCCCCTAGCCTAGTTATTCTTGTACTTTTCATTTATCTAAAACCTATAGTAGAAAATACAATTGTTAGTAGTGTAGTAAGTGTGATAAAAAAAAAAAGATTGAGAGTTGTGGGTTGTGCTTGCACCAAAGGAAGGCCGGCATCAAGGAGGGCTCGGGATTGCACTTAGAAGGCCGGTTTTGCACATCAAGGAGGAGGAACGCTCTTTTGGCAAGCTCGCGAAGGACTCTTTTGTTTAGGAGGTGTTGCAATATATATTCTCTCCAGATAAGGTGGGTTATTTTCCATGTTTCTAATTAGATATCATGCTAAGGGTGATTAAATTGATAATGCATGAAAGAAACTAATACGAGCACATTCAATTGGAAAAAGGCTTGTTAGTTGATTGAATTGATGCTAAATAGATTGCATGTTATTCCATCATGAATCTTAAGTTGTATGTGAATTGTTTGTAGCTATAGAATGCTTGAATTAAAATTTGTTGTTAGTATCAAAACTAAATTCAAATGGTAGTAGATGAAATTGTTGCTTTATGTGCTTAGATGGACTTTTTTGATAATGTTTAGCATGAGTAACCTAAAATATATTTTTGGTTTGTAAAAGAAAAATAAACAGGGAATTGATATAGGAAATATTAATGTTAAGTTGTATAAGAAATATCGAAATGAGATGTGGTAGTAGTAGTATACAATTTAAGTTAATTGTATGAAAAATATGTATTTAATTACTGGAAAAATTATTTTAAAATTACTGGAGTGTTAAACTATGTTTAATTAGACATTCTGGAGATTTACAAGAAATTTAGTAAAAAGCAAAACTCAAATGAGAGCTTTTGAACATCGAAATGTTCTAATTGAACAGAGAATGGATTAATTAAAATGCGAGTTGTATTCAAGACAACTTGAGCCTATAGCTCAATTGGTCGGGAGGCTCTCTAATGCTACAGTGTGTGCAGCTTGTTCCCTTGGATCGCTGGTTCGATACTTGAGAAATCCAAATTTTTATGTGCGTTTGTAAAAATTTAATGAATTCCCAACCCGAGAGCATTTAATACTCTCAATCCCCTTTTATATCGAACGGCACAATTGGCCACATGGCCAGAGCGTGCGGCTTGCTTCCTGTGGGTTGCTGGTTCGAATCCTGGCCTCGGCCAGAATAATATCTTTTTGGAAAAAATGACTTTTGTGGTTTCTTTATGTGTAAAAATTATGGAAAAAATTACTATTAGTATTCTAAAAACATGTGTGACTTATGAAAAATAAGTTGGGAGTTATTGGGATAAAATAAGGTATATTTGGGAATAAAATTGTGGTTGGAACTATAGTTTTACACTTGTATATTTTGTGAAAAATTCGTTTTTGCAAAGGACATGAGATAAATGCTAGAAAAGAAAAATAACAAAGAAAGAAAGTATATATTGTGAAGTTGGTATGGATTATTCTTATTAAAGAATAGTGTGACACTAATGAGTTTGTGAATATTCATTTTGTCTATATATTTGGTGATATGATTTTAATGTGGAAATAAATGTTGTGATAATTTAGAAAGGGTTATTTTGAACTCCATGAATAATTTTAATGTGGAAATAAAGTTGGTATAAATTTTGTCTACACGATGTATAATTGAACTCTATGAATGGTTATTTTGACTCATGAATAATTTAGAAATCATGTGATTGGAAAAGAGAAATGTTATTGAGTATGACAACTCAAACATGTGAATTTGTGAATCGAAATTGAAAATTAGGGTGTAGCCAAAACTCACACCGGCAAGTGAAAAGTGATGAAATAAGATTATTGATATTGAAAAGACCAAGGTTGGTCATGTGAAATTGAAGAAATAAGACCGGTAGTAGTGAGAGGGCAAACTCTAAGAGATTAATTTTGTTCATGATTTCATTAAATTAAGAATTTAGTACATAGTGAAGAGGTGATGAAAGTAAGAGAAAAACACGAGTATGAGGGCCATCGGATTTGCGGTGTGAGAGTGAGCCACAGAATTCATGCTTGATGCGTCAGGACATGGTGTGGGCACTACTCCGGAATTATCGTCCCGGTGGCGACGCTTGTGGGATGTTTGGTGACTGCAAGAGGATCGTGTGCCATGGAGGAGGCTGAATTGTCCATAGATAGTCTTCACGATGCGTCGTGACATGACGTGGGATTTCCCTTCAGTTTTTCTGCACATGAGCTTGTACTCATAGATCATCTAGGATACTTACCGTAGTTACAGTAGTAGATTAAGTCATGACGAGGGATTGAACCCTACAAGATGAAGAACGATTAAGAGGCTTGCCCTCGGACCTATGTAGTATGGGATGCATAGAATCCGAACAAGTATGCATTAGTGTCATGTAATGTAAATGATTGCATTAAGGACTAAGTGCACGATCACAACACGTCATCAATAGGGTATTCCCTTTAGTGTTATATGTGACAAGTTTGTGTTTGTTAAATATGGAAAATCAGTTATACTGTTTCCGGCATAGAGAGGATGGCCGTGTATAATGTTCGTCGGTTGAATAAACTGACGTACCCACAGTTTTGTATGCAGGGTAAATGACATGATAAAGATTAAAGGAGAAATGATACTTAGCGATTATTCAAATGTTGATGTACCTTTACATAAATGTTGTAAATTTGCTTCCGCTGTAAAATGTAAAGTGTAAAGATTTCTATGTAACTCTGATGTAAAGTGAAAAGTTTTAAATTCCTTGTAAAATTGTACTAAATCAAGTGTAAAGATCCTGTGGAATCTCGAATTCAGTGTATTTTGGAATTCGGGGCGTTACAGGAGATGTGATGAAAGTAAGAGAAAAACATAAGTGTGAGGGGCTCGGATCTACGGAGTGAGAGTGTTCATAGTATGTCTACATGATGTATCATGTCATGACGTGAATACATCTCTAGAATTATCGAGACCGTGGCGACGCTTGTGGGGTGCTTGGTGACTACGTAGTAACATTGTTCCATGATGGAAGCGAATTGTCCATAGGCTGGCTACATGATGCGTCAGAGTGTACGACTAAAAATTTGTAAGAAGTGTCAAACACCCTATACGTTTAAAATAAGATTGAGATCGGGTACACTTCAACGTCACATAAATAGATGTCAACTCGAAATTTGTAAGGACAATCTCACACAACAAAAATTACACCTTAGGACCGCTCAAGTAGATAGTCTAGCTACAATCACGATATCGTTCGTAGGAAAATGGCTAAGTTAGTAATTAAGGATGAATTACCTTATTCGTTTGGTGAAAGTAGGAATGTAGAGACTTTTGCACAAACAACATTAAACCCCCATTATAAAAAAATTACTAGGAATGTAGTTAAAGGATATTGTAAATTAGTTTACAATGAGGCTTAGGATTTTTTAATAGTAGCACAAACATCACTAAACACTAGAGTTTCTTTGACATCAGATAGGTGGGTAAGAGTGAATGGCGTACCAATGATGTGTGTAACATGTCATTAGATAGATTTTAATTGGTTACTTCAAAAGAGGATAATTTTATTCGTTTTTGGTAGATACCCACATAAGGGTGAAATAATTGCCACACACATCATGGATGCATGTAATAATTTCGGTATTTTTGATAATGTTTTTGCTATTCGTTTTTGTAACCCCTATTTTCACAAATACGTATTTTCTGTGTATTTTCGGTATTACAATTTTTGTAAATTATTCTTCCATTTTCAAATTCTTTTTTCGTTAAAATATATTGTTGGATCTTCTGTTGAAGTCTATTTTTGATCAATAATTTTATTTGTAACTATTTCATATGATTTTTTTTATATTGTAATACAAATCTTATTATTGTTAATATTACTTTGATTTCTATTATTGTTATTGTTATTAGTATTATTGTTATTATTATTATCATAATTGCTGTTGTCACCATTATTATTAGTACTATTATTATTACTGTTATTATTATTATTATGTTTATGATAATTTTTATTATTTCTATTATTATTATTATTATTAATAATTTTGACTGTTTATTAAAAATCCATTTCTATGTACTAATTGTATTTGTAGCTATTTCAAATAAATTCTATGTGGTAATACAAATCATATTTTGTTATAAATCCTATTTTATTTGGTTATCCTGTCCCCTATTGGATCTAAAACCCAAAAACCCAATCCTATCTCTTATTTGATCCACTTCAACCCTTTAACGTATATCCTATTGTCTAGTGGATCTTATTAATACTCGAAACCCAATAATACCTAACCCGTAACCCATTTCTACCCTATTTATAACCTGTTTAAACCCTAATCTCCTATTAAACCTAATTACCCTTCAAAACTCAGCAGCAATCCCCCTACCATGTTTCATCTCCTTCTACCTCCCGCTCAACCATCTCCCGACCTCCGAAACCCTCTTCTCTTTGCTGAACCCATCGCTTGCTCCATCTTTGAGAGCCTCGCCAGCACCGGCTACCCCCGTCTCCCCTTTCCGCGTCGTTGCCATGTCCCCGACCGCAATCCTCATCACCACCATTGTAGAGCTCCATTGCCAGCGACCTTCCGATCAACACTGCAGCGCCAGAACTGAAGCCCCCGACCAACTGCGATCAATGTCGTCTCCAACAGCATCGCAATCCCCGACTGCCATTGCCGCCTTCACCGTCCAGTCGAACCTCCACCGCTCCTCCTCTGTTTTTACCACCGAAACAGAGCACCCCCTGACCCTCGACAGCACCCCTCTGATCACCTCTGCCCTCATCCCTGTGCTCCGCTCCTCCGACCTCCCTTGTCCCCAACATCATGCCAGTACCAAAGCTTTTGCTGTTGATGTTGGTTTTGCCACTTTGAATCTCGATCGTCTGATCTCCTCTTGATCATCACGATCATGATCATCAAGCTTGCTTTGATCTCAACCGTCCGATCGACCGATCACACTTGATCTCGGCCCTTGACCGTCTCGATCGTATTATTCGTCTTCTACTTGGTGAGTTAAACATTTGATCCACTTTTGTTCTCATTCGTCAAATTGTCAATCATGGTATATTTACTCCTTTGCTACTCTTCTAATTCTTATATATTCTATATTCGATATCGGCCGTTGAATTCGCTTGATCTTCATCTTGGTCACCATCTTGATCATCGAGATCCGTGCCGATCGTGTTCGTGGCCGAGAATCCGTTCCAGTAATTATCTTTCTCTCCGTTGGGTTCTTCGTCAATTTGAAGGCAAGTCACTTGTATTCCTTTTTGCATATACAAGTACTAAATACCGTCTGTAGTGTGGCTCATGTGTCTAGATTAGTTCTCATAAAAATTCCTTGTTAGATCTTGTCTCTATTTGTTGATCCATCCGAAGTTGTATCGTTACATACACGTCATGAAATAACTTAGAAATAATTAATTCTTGTTGCATATATGTATATTGTTCGTGATCCATGATGTGTTGTATGATCTTGTATGCATGATGTGTTAGTCATAGTATATCTTGTTGTAGACTTGTTAAACACCCCATATCATATTGCTTGGACATCTATTATACCATGATTGTGTTTTGTTTTGATTTGGATTTGTTGCACATGAACTAGTACATTTAATGCATACGAGGATTTCTGTTTTTGCTATTGTCACATTTTTGTACAGTATTTTAGACCCTATTAAGGTCAGTAAATCAATTTTTTTTGTGAAAGTGAACCATAGATTTCGCTGTCTATTTTTCAGAATTTCCGACATATCTCAGTTTCGATTTGTGAGTTGCAAGTTATTGATGTTTTACTACAGAGGTGTAGAAAATTCCAGATTTGGTTTTAAGTGAATTCTGTAGAGTTATTTATTTTTGTACTGATGTTAAACATAAAATTTGGGTCTAATATTTTGCTGAGTATAACTAGACTTGATTGGGATTAACCCCAAATTTTTATGGATTTATTTGATGACATCCAAAAACTATTCTATGCTTGTAAACAACTACTATACTTTCATAATTTTCATGCTGTTCAGTAAAGAACCTTAATTTCAACCTGCTTCTAGTTGCTTTTGCTAAAAACTTTGTGAATATGAAATGTAGCCTACTGTATCGATTTTATCACCCTTTTGACGAATTTGGATTTTAGTTTATACTTTGTAATCTATTTCTATTTTAGTATTACTGTGTCAAGAGTTTCAGATTTACAAATTTGCCGCATCTTGCTCTCTTCAGATTTTATTTGCCTATACTATCTACGTTCGAATATTTTGAAACTTTATTGTTGATACTAAACATACTAGGGAATACCCCAGATTTTTCTTGGATTTAATCAGTGAGTTTTTATGCCCATTTCCTGTACATGAATACAACTTTGCGATTTCTGGCCAAACACGTTTTCTGTTTATAATTCTGTTTTGTGCCATATTTCTGTCATCATTATATGACTTGCATATATTTTCTGGATTCGGCCGAGAGTCTATTTTTCAGATTTTCATGTTTGTGTCAATGGGAATCTCAGTTTTGGTGCAGTAGTGTCTTACTGTCCTGAACTGAAAGTTTCGTTGTCCTACCTTTTATGTGTTGTCTATGACCTGTGCATGTTTATCTTCTGACCTGAACCTGTCACTTGTCATACCATGTTATGCTTGTCCTGTTTGGTGCACGTATATCTGTTTGATAATAATAACAAGTAATCAACCCGGGGTTAAGGGAAAGATCTTAGTAGTGGACAATATAGGTATGTGTACTCAGAAGGGAGCCCGTGTTTCCCATTTTTATGTTTAATTAATGTTGATATATGAACCTATTGCACTTTATGTTTGATTCATGAATCTGTTGATTCGTGAACCTGTTGTACTTTATGCTTTGATTCATGAACCTGTTGGTTCGTGTACCTGTTATCTGTTGATTCACAAAACCGTTGATTCGTGAACCAGTTTACTGTTTAATTCATGAACCGGTTCCTGTTACCTATTACATGATGCCTAAGTACATGGCCCTATAGAAACCCACCACTAGATCTAAACACAATTTGCATGTATGTAGCAACCATGCGGTAAAATTTGGAACGTATGAAGTGCTATCTAGATATGACTAGATACAAGACCTGTAATAACATGATCATTTTCATATTCTGTTACCTGTACATGCTACCTGACACCTGTTTACATGTTTACCTGCTTGAATGATACTTGACACTTGTTACATGTTACCTGTACTCTGTTAGCATATCACATTACTTGATTTTGTTCCTGATTTATGTTAGCTATTCTGTTTTGTTGTCATATCTATTCCATGCTATGTTGCTTCTGCTGTTACTCTGCATTTGTTTATCTTTTACTGTACTTGTTGCCTGCACAACAAGTGACCCGTAACTTGCATTGACGGGCGTTTTGTTTTTTTCCCTTTTCCTGCAATTTGTTAAATTGCAGATTTTGGTGATCAGCTGCCCGATGGAATAGGTGATCAAAGATTCTTATTACTGGAGTTCTTGCTATTATTATTTTCTGTTTCTTATTTTGAATAATTGTAATTGATACATGAATTTTGTATTGGGCAGTTTGACCCAGAATTTATAACTTATTTCCAGATTTGATTTATTTGAGATTTATGTATTTTGTTTCAAGTAAATCCTGTTGGTATATTAATTCATTCATGCATGTGTGGTTGATTTCTCCTTGTTTATTTCTTGTTTATTCCTGTGAAATGTTGAAAAGATCCTTACAGCTTATGAATGGTGAAAGCCATTCACTGGACTTAGTCGCGTATCTGTGTTCCGTATTCCTTTTTGGGAAGCGGGACGTGACAGTTTTGATAATGCCTCTAATAATCCTAAGGCAATCGCTAGTTTGAAAATTACTTTAAATTGTATAGAACAGGATATTTTTCATGTTAGGTGTGCTTGTTATATTTTAAATCTTTGTGTACAAGCCGCACTAAAATACATACACGATATAATTGAGGCAATGAGAGATTGTGTTCATTTTATTACTTTGAGTTGTTCAATATATCAATCTTTTTATGATTGGTGTCAACTTAGGGAAATTGTATTTAAACGTTTTCTTAAATATGTTAGACATCGTTGGAATTCTTCTTATGATTTATTAGGTGTTGTTTTTCATTGTTGTATTAATCTAAAAGAATTTTGTGTTGCAATGGGTATGCAGTATTGTATGTTAGATAATTTTTTTTAGTTTTTTGTTGATAGTTTGCATAAATTTTTAGAACATTTTAATTATTCTACTTTATAATTTTCAAAAATATATACAACTACATCTAGTGGTATTTTACATGCAATTGTCACTATGATGGCAACAATTAAAGATTTAAAAAATGACCCTCATATTAGAACAATGGTTTATACCACTTATCTAAAAAATTTAAAATATTTTCATCACATGATTAAGATAGAGGGCACAAAAATTTTAAGCGAGATTTTTTGTTCATATACTCCACATGAAGAAATAGTTGATTTTGATTATGGTTTTTTCACTTCACAATTTGAGGTTGTTTTGAATAATTTATATGATAGCTATGATAGGCTTTTTTTTATCTAATACTACACAAACACAAAATGTTAGTTTTTCTACTTCTTCTATATTGTCAAAGGAAAATGGTCTTGCAACTAGTGGTGTTTAAAATCTTATTAAATCAAAAAAACCAAGAACAAATTAACCAAATAAGTTGAATAGGTATAATGCACAACCACCCATCGATGATGTAGTAGATGTCTTAAATTTTTGGAAAACCAATGAAACTATTTTTTGTATTTATTCTCGTATAGCTAAAGATTTTCTAACTGCAATGGTGTCAACTGTTGCATCGGAAAGTACTTTTTCTCTTGGTGGCAGGATAATGAGTCCGAACAGGAATCACGTGACATCGAAAAATTTGGAGATTATAGTTTGCACGGAAAATTTTATTAAACTGGAAGAGAGGACCCAAGATTTACTAGACGCACAAAACTAATCAACAAGTAGCGACAATTGAAGATCTACTAGAAGTTCACATTTTGATCATGTATTGTAAATAATTGGGAAATTTAGTTGGAAGAGATTCTATATTTAGGTTAAGTAGAAATGCACGAAAATAGTCCAATGTCTTCTCTTCAACCTAAATAGATGTCATCTCGATCTCTAAATATAAATATTCCTCTCATATTGTAATTTGATAAGATTTGTATTAAATGTTACCTATCAATTTGATTATATTTGAAATTTTGTAATTCATTAAATCAATTATTTATGATTATCTGTTTTATCTATTTATTCTTATAATTGTTGCCTTCATTCACCAAAACCTTTTGTCTTTGTACTCTTATCAACAACAAAAAAATTAAATTTAGAAAATTTAAAAATTGTGAAAAATAGCCAACCCGCGAACCCGTACCGACCCGGCCCGACCCCCAGGCGATGGGCCAGGGGTCAGATCTGGGCCGCCACCCGGCCCGACCCGCTAGGCCCAAATGTCACCCCTATAAAAGGCAGGCGATTCTTAACAAAGATTCAGAGCCTAAAAAAGTGGTTATGTACTTTTCTTGACAAATTTAATGTTCCAAGAGACTGTACCGAAATATCCTTAACAATACCAGATAGTACAAGGGTGGAATATATGGGTAAAGGATATGAAACTTGTATACTTCTTTTTTTTATTGAATAATGCAAGTAAAATGTATCTCCCTCGAAACTAACTCACTGTGATGTGTCTAGTTGGTGGCCAAAACATGTGTTGCTTAATTAGCCTGTTGTTGCTGCTTAATTTGGTATGGGGGAAAACAGATAGTGAGTTTATAATTTGAAGAAAACAATTAAAGATCTAACATTTGATCGTTGCCGTAAAAAGTGGTTAGAGCTCCTGAGATTGGATCTAGATCGTTGAAAGAGCACCTTGATTTGAATCTGATGGTTACTGAAGCGGCCGATAGACCTGCAAAAAGTCTGAAATACTGGGGTTGGCCCCGGTGACAGATCCTCCGACGCTTGAGCTAGAACCAGACAGAGAAAGAGAGTTTGTCAGAGAAAAGATCAATTACCCTCTGACTGAGGGAGGGGGGAGGGTATCTATATGCCTGAGAAACTGGAACGCCTATTTTTCTATTTTTGGATTTTAATGTATTTTATTTTCTTTTTCCCTATTATTGTATCCGGATTTTCTTTAAATAATAAATCTTGCTTTTCTTTGGACTCATTTATTCTCTTTTGATCGTTTAGTACTGTTTTGGCATGAATTCTGCTTTTTTTGGCTCACAACAAATTTTTGCTTTTTATGTTTTGAGTTTAAATTGATCCGTTATATGTTTATCTCGTCGCCTTCTATTTATTCGTCTCTTTTTGGAGCCTAAACCCATACCCTAAACCCATTAATCCGCAACCCAAAACCCTATATCTTAATATCCTATAAATACCCCATTAACCCTAAATATTAATTTAACCCTATTCATTACCCTCTCTCTTCCGCCGCTCTTCTCTCTCCTCATCCCCGATACCCCCCTCCTTCTTCACTATTTCGTTTCAAACCCAACCCGCGCCCCGTCCTCGCCTTCTCGTTCTCCGACCACCCTGGTCATCACCCTAGCCTCATCCCGCCTTCGTCCTTGCTCCGCCCTCACCACCACCATCCCGTCGACATCATCCTCACCCAGATCCTCATCTCTATTGATGCGGTTTATTTCTGGGAGACGTGTGGACGCACCAGGTGTGAGTTCGGACTCGATTTGTATTGGAGGAGAATGCCGCTCGTCTGCCGATCTTCGGTTGACCCTCGGGGACCTGCGATGAGCTCGGAAAGATGTTGAAGGCTGGGCTCGGATCGGAAGGGTCGGATCCGAGCTCTTGTGTACCTGCAGACGGTCCTGAAACACCGGGGTTTATCCCGGCGGCGGACCCTCCGACGCTCTAGTCAGTCTCTGTGAGAAAGTAGCGATAACTAGGTATATTTAAGTGGTAAAAGATTCATTACCTCAAAAGGTGGGTGGGGGTCTAGTATTTATAGAGAATCCCAACCGGGTTTGGTTCCACTTGGGGGCCGGGTCTGGATCCGAAAGCCCGTGGGCCTGACGTGGCAGAAGGCCCAGGGGGTTTAGGGCGGACGTGGCAATACCAGGAGTGGTATAGGGCTGACGTGGCAACACCCTTGGCGGTATTTGGAGTTGACGTGGCTGATTGTGGGTCTCCTGTGCTTTGGGGGGGAATCAGAGGGCCTAGGCTGCGCCAGGTCATCCTTCTGCCCCGCCAGAGAGGGGGGACGGCCTGTGGGACTGTCCCGGATCGGACTCCGAGGGCTACTGAGGCTCGTCGGTACGAGGAGGCCAGTATCGTGAGGGAAAACACGAGGTTCGGCGCCGACCCTGGAGTGGTCCGGAGCCGAACCAGGTTGCTATCTTTACCTTTCTGAGTGGGAATTGTATTGGGCTCTGGTTGGGCCTCAGGCCATTTTTACCCTGTCACACAAGCCCCCCACTCCTGCAGGGGGTGCGGGAGCTAGCCGTGGAGGAGTGTTTATGGTTGTAGAAATGGGATGGCGAGTTACTGGGCCTTCATGAGAGGGTTACGTTGGTGCTAGACCTGACCTCGAGCCGGTCGAGGGATTGCGGGCCAAGAAGGGGGGTGGCGAGCCGTTGGCCTTCATGAGAAGACCACCCTGGTGCCAGACCTGACCTCGAGCTTGGCGAGGAATTACTGGAAGGCAAGGGCGATGGCGAGCCGTGAAGCCTTCCTGAGAAGACTACCCTGGTGCCAGACCTGACCTCGAGCGGGTCGAGGGATTACGGGCCAACAAGGGGGGTGGCGAGCCGTTGGCCTTCCTGAGAAGACTACCCTGGTGCCAGACCTAACCTCGAGCTTGGCGAGGGATTACTGGAAGGCAAGGGCGATGGCGAGCCGTGAAGCCTTCCTGAGAAGACTCCCCTGGTGCCAGACCCGACCTCGAGCCGGTCGAGGGATTATGGGCCAACAAGGGGGGTGGCGAGCCGTTGGCCTTCCTGAGAAGACCACCCTGGTGCCAGACCTGACATCGAGCTTGGCGAGGGATTACTGGAAGGCAAGGGCGATGGCGAGCCGTGAAGCCTTCCTGAGAAGACTCCCCTGGTGCCAGACCCGACCTCGAGCCGGTCGAGGGATTACGGGCCAACAAGGGGGGTGGCGAGCCGTTGGCCTTCCTGAGAAGACCACCCTGGTGCCAGACCTGACCTCGAGCTTGGCGAGGGATTACTGGAAGGCAAGGGCGATGGCGAGCCGTGAAGCCTTCCTGAGAAGACTCCCCTGGTGCCAGACCCGACCTCGAGCCGGTCGAGGGATTATGGGCCAACAAGGGGGGTGGCGAGCCGTTGGCCTTCCTGAGAAGACCACCCTGGTGCCAGACCTGACCTCGAGCTTGGCGAGGGATTACGGGAAGGCAAGGGCGATGGCGAGCCGTGAAGCCTTCCTGAGAAGACTCCCCTGGTGTCGGACCTGACCTCGAGCTGGTCGAGGGATTATGGGCCAACAAGGGGGGTGGCGAGCCGTTGGCCTTCCTGAGAAGACCACCCTGGTGCCAGACCTGACCTCGAGCTTGGCGAGGGATTACTGGAAGGCAAGGGCGATGGCGAGCCGTGAAGCCTTCCTGAGAAGACTACCCTGGTGCTAGACCTCACCTCGAGCTGGTCGAGGGATTACGGGCCAACAAGGGGGGTGGCGATCGGTTGGCGCCCTAGAGTGATCGTCTGGGGATATCCCGCCATTCCTGTGGAGCATTGAAGGCTCTCCGAGAACGGTGTGATGGTCCAATTCCCTAGGGGCATTTAATGGCGCCGCCTAATAAATGTAGATGGCGCATGGTTTTCCGTTGATTGACCTTCCCCGCACCCCAACGGTTAGTCCCTGGGGGAGGTTATAAATACCTCGCCCCTCTATCGTAGGTATGATCAAAACAGGGGTGGCCCATTGGCCCTCAGAGGTGTCTGCTTCGGCGGACGCCTGTCTTTTGCTAATAATTCCGACCCTAGCAGCGTCGGAGAGGTGGTTACTTCTGCCGCCCGGATCTTCTCTTGGATCTGATGGACCTTGATACGGCAGCCAGATCTATGGGAGATCAGGGCGAGAGGGGTGACGGCCGAGATCCGTGCTGGTGGAAGAGGAGCCTCGGATTGGTGGTGGTTTTGCCGTCTGGATCCCTTCTCGGGTCAGACTACCTTGTCATGGATGTTTGGCCCGGGAGAGATCCGAACGAAAAGATGCACCAACCGTATTCCGGTCTTGGGGCTGAAGGGCCTCGGATGGGGGGTCCACCTCCCATCGGGGTTCGGCCAGTCCGTCTTGATAAGGCTGCAGGCGATGGCGGTTTCTATCCCACCCTCGAACTGTTCGGGGTTTCGGCTGCCGAAGCTGTAAGTCCCGGGCTGCTCGAGGGTGAGAGGGGAACTGGTCGAGCACTGGAGCCCGGGGCGTCTGTCATATGACGGCGCCTTAAACCTTAAGTAAAAATGTTTTCTCCTTCGCGTATTCCCTCCGAACCGACCCCAGAGTTGGGCTGTCAGTCTGGCGTCTGATGACGTCCTCAGCACAGGTTTCGAGGACGCGGCGCGATTTTCCAGGCGGCAGTTGTGCGTCAATCAGTGAACAGTAATCGCGGAAGTCGAGGAGTCGTTCTTCCCTTATATAAGTATTCCCCCCCTTTTCCCCTTTCGCCCACTTCAATCTTGCTGTTTTCTTCTTCAAAAAATCTCCCAACCCTTCAGCGATTGTTCTTGCAGTTTGTCGTACTTGGCTCGCCCTCCCGAAGCGGTCCCAGGTTAGTTTGGTAAGTTTGTTTTATCTTTAGGCACAGATGGATAGGGCTCAGTCCGGTTCGTCGGTGTCGTCGTCTAGGGGGGAAGTAAAGCCTGACTCTCCGTCGACGTCGTGGGAAGAGCCCGTGTTCGAGGAGGAGTCGGTGCCCGTTGTGGGCCCTACCGGCTTGGTTTCTTTGGAGGACTCAGTAGGTGAGGGGGAAGCGGTACACAAGACGAGGCTGTCGCGCTCCCGACGTCCCTTTGTGGTGGAGAGTAGCGGGTCGGAGGGAGCCGGCGACGGTTCGGACGGCATTCGCGTGCTGGAGTTGTCTTCCGATGAGGAGGGAGGCGAGGGTGATATAGCGAGGAGATCCACCGTTCAGGGTCGAGGACCGTCGGAGCGAGTCAAGAAGGAGAAGAGGGCCCCAAGAAAACCGGGGTCGAAGACCGGCGGTTCGAGCAAGGCGCCTGTTTTCCGTAATCTGATGACGGGTTCGCCTGTTCAGCCGAAGCATTTCCGTCAGTATCCCGACGACCTTTCTGACCGGGAGCTCTTCGGAGTGCAACCCTCTTCGCCGAGCCGGAGGAGGGTGATGATGGACGCGATCTCGACCGTTTTGGAGGACGGGGATTTGGACGTTCTGCAGCTGGCGTATCATATAGGGCCTGGTTACGAACTGCTGCTGCCGAGCTCCACTCTGCGCCCCACCGATCCCTTGTCCGCTTGGTACTGTGTCTTCCCAGTGGACGCTTTTATCTCTGGCCTGAGGTTGCCAATCCACCCGTTCGTTAGGGATGTGTTGAACTGGGCCTCCATGGCGCCCATGCAGTACGGGCCGAACTCTTGGAAGCAGATTATCTGCTTTGTGCTGATGTGCGAGGAACAGCAAGTACCCCTGCGGCTGAATGTGTTCCGCGCGATGCTGATGGTCAACCCGTCGGCCGAGGGTGTATACTATATCTCTCCCCGGAGTGGGGGGAAGGTCGTTCGCCACCACCCGGATTCCATCAAGGGATGGAAGGAGAAATACTTGGTGATCCGGAGTGAAGAGCCATGGGACATTCCCACTCGATGGAACCACTCCAAGCCGAACTACCAACCGCCGAGGCAGGGGGATCTGTCGGCCGATGAATGGGGGTTTGTCGAGCGCCTCCGCCAGTCACCTAGTATTGATTGGACGGAGGTGACGGAGACCACTCTGGCGAGCGCTGGACTGAGCCCAGCTGTTATGTGTATGTAGTTGTTCCTTTCCTCTGGGTCCTTTCTTGCTTTCTTGCTCATTGCTCTTAATGGTTTTTCCCGCAGGTATGGACGAGGCGTCGATCAAGGCAAAGAGGCTCGCCATGAGGAAGGAGAAGGCTGAGAAGGAGGCGGCGAAGAGGCCGAGGGGGTCGTCCCTAATCATTTCGGAAGTCCAACTCGAGCTGAGGACCAAGAGGGGTCGCTCCGAGACGAGCAAGGGTGTGGCTTCTTCGAAGGGTCAGGGCCTAGCGGGGGCCCCTATTCTCGACAAGGGGAAAGGTCCCTGGGTCGAGGCCGAGGAAGAGGATCCGGTGGTGGAGCTGTTGCGGCAGCGGTGGGCTCCTGACTGGTCGGTTCTGATGGGGGACCGTCTGACAGAGGAGGCCCAAGCCGTTGAAGTGGTGGAAAAGCTGGCGACCCCTCGCGATCGCAAGGCGATGGAGGGTGAGCCCGTAGAGGTGGCGTTCGCCCGCCTGGCGCAGGCCACTGTGCAGGTAAGTCTGTCGACTCTGTCCCTCCTTGTTGATTTTCGTGCCGAGGCCTGATCTTTGTCTGCCGTTGGCTGTAGGCTTGCATACAGGGGGCCAACATGAAGAACCTGTACGAGGCGTCCCTGGCTCAAGAGCGAGCTCGAGCGGAAAAGAGCGAGCTGGAGATGAAGGAGATGCGAATCGAACTCGAGGGTTCGCATAAGAGAGAGCAGCAGCTGGAGCTCCAGCTCAAGGCCAAGGATGTGGAGTGGGAGAAGAAGATGGCCTCCCTGAAGACGAAGTTCACCAAGGAGGCGAAGGAGGTGCTGAATACGGGCCAGCAGATGGTGATCGCGGCCCAGGACAAAAGCTATGAGAGGGCCCTCAGCCACGTGAGGCACTTCT
Source organism: Hemerocallis citrina (assembly GCA_017893485.1). Taxonomy (NCBI): domain Eukaryota; kingdom Viridiplantae; phylum Streptophyta; class Magnoliopsida; order Asparagales; family Asphodelaceae; genus Hemerocallis; species Hemerocallis citrina. Next base: position 101,329,397 of record CM030365.1, read on the forward strand.
TCCCGGCCCTCGATTTGTCCAAGTTTGAGTATGATATGGAGATCGAGGGGACGTCGAAGACTCCTGGCGAAGAAGGGCCCGCCGTCGACCCATCGGCCGACGCTCCCGTGGATCCGTCCGTCGGCGCGGAGGTGGGTCAATGAGTTGTGTAATTTTTGTCTTTCTTTCTCTCTCCCTCGATTGTGTTTGCCTCCCGCGGACTGGCCACCGCATTTTTTGTAAGAAACACCTGGATTTATAGTGGCAAGAAAAGTTTTTTGACCGGCCGGTTGTTTTGACCTCGGACATTTCTGAATCTTCTTGAGAATGTGTGTTGAGTTGGTTGGTTATCTTGTAGGTCGCGGCTCTCCTCCCTGAGGGGGACTCCCGCAGTTTCTATGTGGCGTGGCTCCGGAGTAAGGTTAAGGTCCTGGAGGCCGCGCTGGCTCGTCATCGAAGGGGGGCTCGAGACACCGATACGGCTTGTAACTTTTATCGGAATAAGTCCGCAGTCTTAAGTGCGGAGGCGCGCCGGTTGAGAAGGGCGATGTGGGGTCGGGAGCTCGGCGGTGCGGACTTTAGACAGGCCGGGCTTAGTACCTTGGTGCCGAGGCCCTCTCCTGGGAGGTTACCTCGTGATGTCTTCGTGGAGAAGGAGGTGGAGATGCCTCGCTACGAGGCGATGTTGGGTGCCTCGTTCTCTTCCTCCGGGGGTCGACAGGCGGAGGGGGTTCCCTCTGCGCTGCTGCTATTGCAGCGGACGCGACCGGACGACGCCCAGAGTTCTGTGGCTGGAGTGTCGATTGTGGCTGAGGCTAAGGAATACCACAACGAGGAGAGGGGTCCCTAGTTGCTTGGTCGGAGTACTCTTCGTCCCTCGTTGGGCCCGAGGGGCCCTGATCTTCCTGATTTGAGATGAGTGGAGCGGTCTTGTAATGGTCTTTGTTTTTCTTTCGTTTTATTTTTTCTCTTTGGAATGAAAATAAAGGGGTATGAACAAAGAATCCTTTTCCTTCCTCGCACCGGCCAGCAGCGTAGCGCGCAATGTCGGAGGCAAGGTCTGGCTCCACCGCTCCGTGAGGGATCGAAGTGGGGCCTTAGGAAGGACCCTCGGTCCGGACTCGTACTAAGACTATCGAGACATTTGGGTTCGGACAAAAAGGGGTATTTTTAGTATAAGGTGGGGAGGGCCGCTAAGGCAGCCCTTTACATACGAGGGTTTACATAAAAACAGATTTACATTTAGCCGGGCCATAATCTATGCTCGTTCGGTGTCGAGGGGGAACACACCTCCCCCGACGGTGGTCATGTAGCATGATCGCGCTGCTTCTTGGCTGCCTCGGACGATGCCGACTCCTTGAGGGGTGGGGAACTTGAGCTTCAGATGGTAAGCCGAAGGCACCGCTTGTAGGGAGCATAGTCCAGGCCGGCCAAGTATGGCGTTGTAAGCCGCCTTGACGTTGACCACCATGAAGTCCATGGATTCGGTCCTCTTGACCGGAGTCGACCCGGCAGTAACGTCGAGGGTAACAATCCCTTCTATTACGACCGGGACGCCGAAGAACCCGTGCAAGGTGTACCCGGCTGGCTTGAGTTTGCCTCGGGGTAACCTGAGATTTTCGAAGGCTTCGAGGAAAAGAATATTCACCGAGCTACCGTTGTCGACGAGGATCCTGCGGACTTCACAATTAGCCATGTGGAGGTTGATGACGAGGGCATCGCAGTGGGGCAAGCGAACACCTTCAAGGTCTTCCCCTGAGAAGGAGACCGGCCTTGATTGCAGTTTGGGCGAGGGATTGTCTCTGACAGCGTTCACCTCTCGAATGAAGGCTTTTCTGGAAGTGTTTGATTCACCTCCCATTGGCCCTCCGTGGACACAGTGCAAGATAAAAGGGATATCTGCGGCTCCTTCGGAATCGGGGTCCCGACCCTGGGTCTGGTTTGGAGGAGGGTTCGGAGGCGATTGCCTCCGGTTCCTAGCGTCTCGCCGATCCCGCGGGCCTTCTTGGGTAAACTCTCGGAGGTACCCTCTGGAAATGAGTTCTTCAATTTCGTCTTTCAGGGCTCGGCATTGGTCGGTTTCGTGCCCGTGATCTCTGTGGAAGCGGCAGTAAAAGCGCTGGTCTCGATTCTTGTTGTTATTAGATCGGGGGGGGGAGTCGGACAATGCCCTTGTCTTCAATTTCCAAGAGGATGGCGGATATGTTATGCGTCAAGGGAGTGTACCTCTCGAAGCGGGGGACTGGCGGGACCTTCTTCGTGGCCCCCGGGTCCCTTGGAGCTTTCTTTGGTGGTTCGACTTTCTCGGTCTTCCGCTTTCCCTTCCCGGTGGCATCCCTGGCATCTTCGGGATTAAGGGCCTCTTCTGCCCTAATGTATTTCTCGACCCTATTAAGGAGGTCGGGAAAGTCGACGGGGGGTCTCTTGGCCAGAGAAGCCTACAGCTGTCCGGGGCTGACGTTGTGTCGGAATGCCGCTGAAGCGACGCCTGGGTCGAGGGAGGAGACCGACCTTGCCTCAGCGGTAAATCTCCGGACGAACACTCTGAGTGATTCCCCCTCTATCTGCTTGAGCCCAAGTAATGAGGCGCTGGTCCTTTCGGCCTTCCGGCTAGTGACAAAATGGGCAAGAAAATTGCCCTCGAGTTGGTCGAAGGAGTAAATGGAGCCGGGGGCGAGTTTCGAGAACCACTCGCGAGCTGGACCCCGAAGGGTGGCAGGGAAGGCTCGGCAGAGCAGGGGATCCGAGGCGCTGTGAATCATCATGAGGGTTTTGAAACCCTCCATGTGATCAGCAGGATCTCCCTCGCCATCGTATGTCTCGAATTGAGGGGGTCGGAAATTTCGGGGTATTTCCGCTTGGAGGATGGGGGCGGAGAAGGGAGGACGGACAGGTCTGTACCCCTGAGCCACCCTTTGGTCGCCGTCCCCTATGTGATCGAGGCGGTCCTCCATTTCTTGTAGGCGTCTTAGGAGTACGTCATCGTCTTCCGGCTGGATCGTTGAAGGGCGGGACGCGCTGGCTTCGGCGTCCGACCCTGTTTGGGAATGGAGGGTTTCTTCCCTGGGGGCCCGTCGGAGGGCTCCCAGAATTTCTCTTCGGAAGTCTTGGAATTCCTTATGAGTGACGGGGGCTCCTTCGACCCGGTTTGGCCGGTCCGAGGGTTGTCTTCCGACTCGGCTGAGCGCGGGTCTTCGCACCTCGGGCGGCAGCCTCGGATGGTTCGGGACCGGGTTGGAAGCGGCCCTTCCCCTGCTGCGGATAATCTTGCGGTTGAGGATTACTCCCCGGAGGTCGGGCTGGGCTGGCCGGCCGATGCTCCTTTGGGACTCCCGAGAGGGAGCCTTGTGTTTCGACGTGCGTGGCCTGGCTTTATCAGTGGGTGGGGGCGAGTCCCGTTGGTTGACGGAGGAAGCAGCCCCCTTGCCTTTGGAGGCCATGAGGGTTCGGCTGTCGATGGCCCTTGAGGGTCTGGGTCGGATCGGCTTCTGGAGCAGCGTTTCCCACAGACGGCGCCAACCTGATGCGGTTTATTTCTGGGAGACGTGTGGACGCACCAGGTGTGAGTTCGGACTCAATTTGTATTGGAGGAGAATGCCGCTCGTCTGCCGATCTTCGGTTGACCCTCGGGGACCTGCAATGAGCTCGGAAAGATGTTGAAGGCTGGGCTCGGATCGGAAGGGTCGGATCCGAGCTCTTGTGTACCTGCAGACGGTCCTGAAACACCGGGGTTTATCCCGGCGGCGGACCCTCCGATGCTCTAGTCAGTCTCTGTGAGAGAGTAGCGATAACTAGGTATATTTAAGTGGTAAAAGATTCATTACCTCAAAAGGTGGGTGGGGGTCTAGTATTTATAGAGAATCCCAACCGGGTTTGGTTCCACTTGGGGGCCGGGTCTGGATCCGAAAGCCCGTGGGCCTGACGTGGCAGAAGGCCTAGGGGGTTTAGGGCGGACGTGGCAATACCAGGAGTGGTATAGGGCTGACGTGGCAACACCCTTGGCGGTATTTGGAGTTGACGTGGCTGATCGTGGGTCTCCTGTGCTTCGGGGGGGAATCAGAGGGCCTAGGCTGCGCCAGGTCATCCTTCTGCCCCGCCAGAGAAGGGGGACGGCCTGTGGGACTGTCCCGGATCGGACTCTGAGGGCTACTGAGGCTCGTCGGTACGAGGAGGCCAGTATCGTGAGGGAAAACACGAGGTTCGGCGCCGACCCTGGAGTGGTCCGGAGCCGAACCAGGTTGCTATCTTTACCTTTCTGAGTGGGAATTGTATTGGGCTCTGGTTGGGCCTCAGGCCATTTTTACCCTGTCACATCTATGAACCCATCCACCCTTCGCCATCCCGTCGCTTCTCGACCTTCACCCATCGCCACCCACCTCAATCCTCTTCTCTGACCACCGGAGTCACCCTCGTCATCGTCGTCATCAACGTCCCAAAACCCTGCCTTCCCGTCCTTCTTGTTTCTGTGCGAAATAGAGCACCAGTTCGCCCCCGCCGTCGATCGCCGCTGCCTTTCTCCTGAACCACAAGCATCGCCGCCCCTCGCTCTCATCGCTCCTGTAGCTTCTCGACCACAAGCGCCGCCCCTGTCGTTCCCCGCCGCTGTCCCTTTCTCCGCTGTGTGGTAGTGAAGAAAAGGGGATCCGTTGGTGTTTGCTGTTGTGGAGTAGGGGATTCCTCATTGTTTGCTGTTCGGGTAGAGGAGAGAAGAGTTTGAGTTTGCTGTTTGGGTGCTTGATTCACTGTTTTGCTATTTTGCACGTAGAGCACACGTGCTTGCGTGTTTCCGTGTTCATAGATTTGTCGCCCAGAGTTCTCATCCCGTTATTCTATATATTCAAAATTATCATCTAACAGGCAAGTCTCTTCTTGAACTAGTTCATTGTTTTGTTCAAAATTCTATGATCTCCGCAATTAGATCCCAGTCCTTTTTATCATATTGCTAATTGAATTCCGTTAAGTATATTGAGGGTTTACACGAGCTAACTCGATATATTCTTAACATCGTGCCTACATCTTTGATCTAAAATCTAGTCCCTCTTGTACATTGCACATTCACATTTACATGAAAAATAACTAGAACCAGGTTATATAATTGTTTGATGAATTGAATATGTCGATTGAATTTGGTTTCATGAATTGATTACCATGATTGTGAAATTGCATCTTAAATCTAGAAATCTGCTTGTTAAACATCTAATAGCACTATGTTTATTGATTATCATGAATTATATGGTTGTATGACGAAATTATTGCCTATTCGTATCAAACTATTTTCTGGCCTGCTGTTTGTGTCTTTTTGTATCAGATTTTCGACCCTGTTACTGGTGTAATTTGAAATAACTTTCTGAATATGAATTATAGCCCCATGAATCTATTTTCTAATATCTTTGACGGAATTAAATTTCGATATATAATCTGTTAGATATTAGTATTTTAGTACAACTGTGTCTGAATTTTCAGATTCACAAATTCATGCGTATAATGTTTCATAATTAAATAGAACATGATAACAGTAAAATTAAAATATGAAATTAATTTAGCTGAGACTAAATATTTGTATGAATCACCCTAAATTTTTAAAGATTTAATTGATGAGTTTTCTGACCTGTTTCATATGTGTTTGTACAATCTATAACCTGCTGCCTAAACATAAAATCTAAAAAGAATAAGAGTTTCAACCTAGTTTCTGTAGCTTTTATATGTCGTATATATATTGACTGAAACCGGTAGTGAGTCTATTTTCTAAAATTTCTGATGGATCCAGATTTGCTTTTCTGTAGTAGCGGTAATCTGTGTTTTTGTACAGCAATGTCATGTTGTACAGATTGTGTGATTTGTGTATAATTGATATGTTTGCTTCTTGCTTTGTATGTAACGAGTAGAATTAGTCACACCTAGCATAATAAAACTTTGACACCTTCTTGCATGCTCACATAGGATGAAATAAAATAAGAACAAGACAGGGTATTATGGGTTGACTGGTAGTGAACGATCGGAAAATATACTCGGTAAAAGCCTTCTTGCTTGCATGATTTATTACATGGAAGGTGGAGAATTTCTTGTCATTGTGTGATCACGCTATCATGATATCTTGTCATCTTGTTACCGAGTACATGATCCGTGAATTCACCATCAGTCTAAAACGTTCACTCTGTGCTTGCACCGAACTTGTGGTATGGAATACATGGGACGCAGTAGTACGTGCACTTTATAAATTAATAATATGATTAATAACCTGCATTTGATATTCCATGCTTGATCCTGTATATCGTCATCAACATAGAATTTAAATTGACATTACTAATTACAATGCATGCTTAAATATAGACCTTTGATATTATTGCCAACCTTTGATTTTGTTATTGACTTTGATCTCGTCATTTTTCTTTGATATACATGCTTCCTGTTATTCTCTGTTTCCCTCTACTTGCTGTCCATGACTTGCTCTAAGGATATTATTTTCTCTCTTTTTAGATCAAGAATTTACAGGTACAGAAGGATCTCTACCAGCAGGAATTGGTGAGCAACGATTCTAGGAGATGGAACCAAAGATTGCGCTACTTAATTTACATTATTGCTAGATTTATTTCTTCTAAACATTGTCATCACATTATACTTTGTTTTGGGCTTTTGTCCCATCGTTTATTGTTATTTCCCAGATATTGGAAATTATGTTGGATATTATTATTTGGATTATTACATTATTATTGAAGTTTATCTTTGATTCATGTGACTATATTGTTCATATTGCTGAGTTAGTCTGGTACAGCTTATGGATGGTGTTTACATCATTCGCTGGCCCTACCTTACGTACTCGTATTCCATATTTTGGGAAGCGGGGCGCGACAGAAACAATTAGGCAATTGATATGAATCTGTTATCTCTTGTTGATTCTCCCCTTTAAGTGACAGAATTATTTACTATTTTGATGGGGACAAGAGATTTGACTTACAGCCTTCATGGGTTTGGTGTCTCTCTTGGTGGGCCCAGGGTCTTGAAAGCAGCCCATGTTTTATTAATTAGCCTAAGGAAGGCCCAAACTTGTTAAAGGGGCCCATTACTATTAATTTTCCTGTAAAATCACTGAGATCTGTGCTAGAATCATACGCTCCCCACTCTCGGGAGATGATTTTGTAGGCTTCTAGGACGTATTTTTCATTGTTTCAGATTTGTGGGGTATTATCTTAGCTTTCAGATATTTTTCTGAACTTTTCAGAATATTTCTGTAATTTCCCAAAACTTTTTCAGATTTGTAATAGTTTTTCCAAATTAATAATTGCTTTTCAAAAAATGTAATTATTTTTCAGAAATTTTAATTGATTTTCCAAATTTAATAATTATTATTTGGAATTTTAAATTAAATTTTCAAATTTTAAATGACTTTTGAGGATTTTTATTTTATCAAACCTGGTGTACTTTTTGGAGCGATCTAATGCATCGATCAGATCGATATGAGATCGGTCAGTTGTGATGGATCCGCTGCGATGAGGAGGTAGGGTGGCGCGAATGGGATCAAACGGCTGTGACGCGAAACAACGATTAGAGGCCACATGGCGACATCCCACTTGTCGATCTTTCAGTGGTTCGCTTTTTAGGGCAATCAGGATGCTGAGAAGCGAGTGGAGCAGCAGGGATGAAGCCCGTGACATGGCGCGATGGCATGCATCCTCTCGCGCGCGATCACGCTTCTGAGCTATCCGAGGGTTGAAAGTAGCTGTGACTGCTAGCTTGGTCGCCCTATGATTTGGGCGACCAATGTGCAATTTTTTGACTGACCAGGAGCTTCTCCGACCTACTCGGAGCATTGCCGACCTCCCACAAGCTTCACTGACCTTCATTCCCATCGACCAAGCCCGCCTTGCTTGTTTTCGTCGACCAACCACGCTGTCGACCAATTCTCCGAGTTTTTCGTCGAGCAGCTTCTTGGCAACCAATCGTATTACGGCGACCAAGCTCATTCGGCGACCGCCCTATCTTCTACCAAGATCTCTTGTTGAGAGACAGTTAGGTTTCGGCAAGCAAGAATTTTGGTGAGCTCACGGTTGGCGGCCATCCCCTCGTCGACCAGGATCTTCGGTGACCCTTGGTTTTGGCAAGCTCATGATTGGCAACCACCTCCTCGTCGACTAGGAGCTTTAGCAACCAAGGTGTGTTCTCGCTGACCAAATCCTCAACCTTCATTGGTTTGAGTTTATGACAAGGTCCGATGTTTTTTTGCTAAGTTCGGTTCAGATGTGTTCGTGGCTCTTTGAAGCTAGTGTCCAGCACGGTTCTACGCTGACTTCGGGAGCTTTGTATGTGCTTGCATCAGAGATGACTGCTGAAATCTCTTGTTCATCATCTGTTGTTTGTTGCAAAATTTGCCACTTTTGTAGCGAGGTTCATTTATAAGCTCCCATGCAAAATGGTTGGATCATCATTGTACATTACTTCAATTATTGAGTTCTTCCTTGTCAGAATAGCCTGTATATGGTTCTTGTAGAATTGTTTGGTGAGAGAATTAGCAGAGAATTCATCATCAGAGTTAATTCCTTGCCCTTGATCCTTTGCCCATTGAACATACTACCTTTTTTCCCAAAGTCAGCATAGTTATTCTAAAAGCTCATTATCAGATATTCATTATCAGATATACACCATGCCCCTTTGCCTCTGAGAGAACAAAATCCAAAGCCTTTAATCGAACGAAGGAAGTGGAGGATTACGATTTGGGATTAAGGGGGAATTTTTTGATCATCTTAGATCCTCTTTCACCTTTTTTTTTCTTTTCTTTTTTTTTTTAGTTGAGGAGAGTGCATATATATATATATATATACACACTCACAATAAGTTTATTTTATAAACCTTTGTTTACAAATGAACAGATAGAATCTTCATGGCATCTTATGCTTGTCAACTTGTTTTGATAGCCATGTTGTATAATTGTTTGGCCAAGTAGTTTGTTGAGCAGATGTGTAACGCCCCGAACTTTCTATATGGAGAATTCGAGACACGAGGCAGGACCTTTACATTCAATTAGCCACAATACACAGAAAAATAGGAAAATTTAAAACTTTTTACTTAATACAAATATTACAAGCCGAGTGTTTCCATTGTTTCAATAGATTACATCAGAGTTTACATGAATGAAATAATAAACATTGAGCTCTTCACTTGGAATCCATGCCTTGACTAGAGTTCTCCCGAGTTGGTGATTCTGTATCCACAACCTATTTGAGTGGGGACGTCAGTACATATACTGACGCTTAAAGGCTGATGACTAGCAGCGAATCTCAAAAACAACATATCATAAGCATGGTAAAATGTGTCGGTGTAGTTTAAGTATTCGTGGGTGCTATGAATTAGAATCTAATGCAATGTCAACTAAAACTAGGATGCACTTATTCTAATGCAAGCGAGAATCTGGAGTTATATGCATCCCACAACTACATACGTCCATATCACGTCGTTCTCCATATTTAGGAATTTGAACCCACGTTATGAATTCTACTTTTGTACACAACTTGTTCCTGACAGATACAACGTGCCTAATGAAGTTGCAGACGTGGTCAAGTCTCACCAATGTAGTACGCTCATTGTGTCATGTTTGTCACTACTACCCAGCGTACCGAACCTCACTCAAAAACGAGATGAACACAGGGTATCTGCAGCACAGGATAGCGCGAAGCCTACCCTGTGGCACCCATAACTCATAGACCATGGTCTATGGCCCGTTCGCTTCCCCGGCATAGAACGTAACGGAATTCCGGGGTCCATCCCCTAGTTCCTAAAGGAGAACCTCCCGTTCTTATCATGGTACTTCAGGAAATAGCAGAGTGAGATACGTAACCCGTGCTCCCAACTCGTGAGACGACACTGTACGTATCCCTTTGATGGGAAGGTACAACCCAATAACACCACCTAGTGTCGGCCTATAGAAAGAGTTGGATCATAGGGTATCACCACTAATATTAATTCTTCCCTTTTGGCAAAAATGGTTAAGTAATGATCTTTATAAGTTACTACCCTAATGATGTCACTAAACCTAAACAATATTACAGGGTTTTCAATTTAGACTTTCTTAAGATTATCATGGTTTAACTCCTGGCCTATTGATCCAAGACACTGGTGACGGGATCTCCCTCACTCATCAATACCCCTAACTTGGATCTCGTCAACATTCTTAGCCTGCGATCAACCCACACCGTTTAAGATCCGTCGACGCACGAGGTGTGATTTATCCATAGTTTTTAAGGTGGTAAGATATGAGTCTTGATGGTCGATGACCCCTAGGGTAACTATAAGACCCTAGACGAGCTTCTATCAAGCTACCAATAATGGTGACTCTCCCAACCATTATCACCCATACATTGAAGATGAAGAATGTTCACATGATATGGTCCAATTTTAATTAGAACCACCTACAACAAGAATTTATGGGTTCTCTTTCCCAAATTGAACCAGAACAACATGCAACTAGGTTCATGGGTTCTTTCCCAAGTTTAAGCTAGAACGCATGCCACTTGGTTCATGGGTTCTTTCTCAAATTTAAGCTAGAATCACCTAGAAACTAATGCATAGGTTCTTCATCGAATTGAGTTAAAACTACCATGGAACTAATTTCACGGGTTTCTTTAGAATTTGAACTAGAACAATCATGGAACTCTAACATTCATGGGTTCTTTCTAATGGTTTAACTAGATTAGCATGCAAGCCGAATTCATAGGTTTCTTTAATAGTTGACTAGATTAGCATGCAACTATAACATACAACTTAAACACGCATGCGTTCTTTTAGCAACCTAGAGTAATTAGAGCATGCTACTACAACATACAATTCAAGCATACATGTGTTCTTTACTAGAACAACTACAACTCAAGCATGTGTGGGTTCTTTACTAGAAAAACTACAACTCAAGAATGCATGAGTTCTTTACTAGAACAACTACAATTCAAGCATGCATGGATTCTTTACTAGAACAACTACAACTCAAGCATGCATGGGTTCTTTTTGAATCTACTAGAACATCATAACAACTACTCAATGGGTTCTTTTTGAATCTACTAGAACAACATAAGAACTACTTAAGCATGCATGGGTTCTTTTTGAATCTACTAGAATGATCATGCAACATGGGTTCATGGGTCTTCTAGCAACCTATGATTACCCAAATTTGATTCTTCACAAGCATGGAAGTAAACTCATAACTATTATCAAGGACTTTACCAATATATTACGAAGACTACTTTCTTAGGAATTTCTACATATTACATAGACTACTTTCTTATGAATTACAAGTCTTACATATTACAAAATCTAGTCTTATTGAATTTACAAGTCCTACATACAACAAAATTTACTTTTTATTGAATATACAAATCCTACATATTACAAAACCTATTTTTCTTTAATCTATAAGTTCCTACATATAACAAGGTCCACTTTTTTATGAACTAAGGTTAGTAAACTCATAACCATTATCAAGGACTTTACCTATATATTACGAAGACTACTTTCTTAGGAATTTATACATATTACATAGACTACTTTCTTATGAATTACAAGTCTTACATATTACAAAATCTAGTCTTATTGAATTTACAAGTCCTACATACAACAAAATTTACTTTTATTGAATATACAAATCCTACATATTCAAAACCTACTTTTCTTTAATCTATAAGTTCCTACATATAACAAGGTCCACTTTTTTATGAACTAAGGTTAGTAAAGACTTGATCTTTAACATTGTAGCAAGCAACATACAACATGAAAACTCATCTTTTAATAGCTTGTTGAGTTCTACAACCCCAAATTAGGTATGTAAGTATTCTCACTTCACTAATCTTATATGCTCGTAGTTTTAGTCCAAGTTGTATAATTTTGTGTTAACAAAATAACAATAATGACCACAATATTCATATCAAGTTTAATGATTCCATCTTTATGGGTTTTTAGTGAGTTCTACACTTCAAAACTTTTCATGTGATCATTCTTGATCCACACTACTCATATGCACAAATCAATTAGTCCAAGTTTTTAGTTTAGCAAAATAACCATAACAACAATAACCATAACAAGGTCTTAAAGATTCAACCTTTATGTTATTTGTTTCATTTCTACCATCCATCTTTTCATGTGATCATTTTGATCCATACAACCATTCATATGCTTATGATTTAGTCCAAGTTATTTAGAACATATACATACCACATACAACAAATAAAAGAGAACAAAAAAAACTATACAATAAGAAGTAGAGAAACCCCCACCTTGATTTCTTTGTAGGAAAAAATAGACAAGAATCCTTCTCCTTCCTCCTAGCTCCTATTAAAAAACCTACAAATGAAGAACTCTCTAGTTAGGATTTCTTTCTCTCCTTCTTTTCCTCTCTATTTTTTTTTTGGCAAATGAGGCAAGAGGTGAGGGGGGGGGGGTATTTCTGGGAGGAATGAGAGGGTGAGGGTGCAAATACACCAAGGGATTTTGCAAAAACCCCCTTGGATCAAGGGGTGGCTGGCCATTGCTTGGATGAGGTGGAGGAGGGTTCTAGAAGAAACACACCGATTAATCCTTATTTGTATTTCCATTAATCCTAAACCCGAAGTTTATCCCACAAAACAAATTCTAGCCATCCATTTTTTATTAATCATGACAAAAATAAGATATTTTTGTCCAAAACACATACTACACGATTTGTACAAACGTACGAAATCAGTACAGTACGCATACGCATATATTAATTTATATACCGATAATTTTTGTTTGTTAAACCGCACAATCCGTATAAAAATAAATTAATTCCAAAAATAATAATAAAAATAAATTTTATTTTTGGCTCGGAAGATTCCAGTACTAAAACGATATAACGCATATACATATGGACTGGTATACAAACAGATGATGATTATTAATTAAATTAAGTAATATCCACAAAAAATATTTCAATTCTGAAAAATAAAATAAAATAATTAAATAATTAAATAATTAAAATAAAATAAAACATTATTAACAACTGATTGGGATATTACAAGATGCTTCGTCGTCTGCTTGTTTCATCGACTAAGTGCTTGTGTTCAACAAAGTGCTTAGTTGATCACCCATTTTGTTGATCAAGGGTTTTGTTCAACCAAGCACTTCGTTCGACCACTGTTTTTTTCGATCAAGCGTCTTGTCGCTCGTTTCGCTAAACTACTCTTTCGTTGGCCAAGTATTGTGTTGTTCGCTTATTTTGTCGATTGAGCTTTTCATTGTTTGATGAGTGATTCGTTGGTCTGGGAGTGGAGTGTTTTGACCGTTGGATCTTGTGCATGTAGCTAACCTAGAACAGCTGTTGCAGGAATAAATTTTGGAAGGCGATCGGATTGCAAACTTATTGTTTAATCCCAGCCAGTTTGTTGAGGCAACTTGGGGACGAAGTTAAATGTTTGAACTTGTTGTTTGCACCCAGCAAGTTTGTAAACACAACTCTGTGACATATTTGGATATAGAGCTTTCTGTTTGCGGCCAGCAAATTTTGGAGACAACTATGAAATGGAGTTGGACGTAGAACTTGCGATTTGTGCCCAGCAAGTTTGTAGAGGCAACTCTGAGATGGAGTTGACATTGAGCTTGCTATTTGCGCCCAACAAGTTTGAGGAGGCAACTCTAGCTCGGGGTCGAACGTTTGAACATACAGTTTGCACCCAGCAAGTTTGTAAGGGCAACTCATAAACGGAGTCGATGATGAGCTTGTCTTTTGCATCCAGCAAGTTTAGAAAGGAAACTCTAGGATGGATTTCAATGTTTAAACTTGTTGTTTATGCTTAGCAAGTTTGTAGTGACAACTCTAAGACAGAGTTGACATTGAGCTTATTATTTGATCCCAGCAAGTTTATAATGGCAACTCTGAGACAGAATTGGATGTTTGAACTTTTCAATTTTCTCCCAACAAGTTTGAAGAGGCAACTCTAGGCCAGTGTTGGACATGAACCTATTGCATGAAGTTAAGGGGTTGTTGGAAGGACTTGATCAAAGAGCAAGACACCAAACTCATTGTATGAAGTTAACAAGTTATTAATGGAGCTTTAATAGAGAGCAAGTCATTGAACTCATTGTTAGGAGTGTTGAGCTGTTAACGGAGCTCGAGCAAAGAGCAGGACGTTCAATTCGTTGAATGGAGTTAACAAGTCATTAATGAAGCTCAAACAAAGAGCAAAACATTAAACTCTTTGTTTGGAGTTAACAAGTTGTGACAGGACTCAAGGGAGGAGCGGGGAATCAAACTGGTTATATGGAGTTAACGAGTTGTTGACGGAACTCGAGCGAAGAGCATGACATTGAACTCGTTGCATGGATTGAACGAGTCATTGACGGAGCCCAAGCGAAGAGCAGGGTGTTGAACTCATTGTATGGAGTTAACAAGTTGTTGGTGGGACTCGAGAGAGGAGCAAGGAACCAAACTCGTTATATGGAGTTAACAAGTTGTTAACGGAGCTCGAGCGTAGAGAAAGACATTGAACTCATTGCATGGAGTGAACAAGTTTTTGACGAATCTCAAGCGAAGAGCATGACATTGAACTTGCCGTATGGAGCCAATATGTTGTTGTCAAGGCTCGAGCGAAGAGTGGGGAGCCTAACTCTTTGTATGGAGTCAACAAGTTGTTCACGGAGCTTATGCGAAGGGCAAGACATTGAACTCATTATGTGGGGTTAACGAATTGTTAACAGTGCTTGAGCGGGGAGTAGAGAACCAAACTCGTTGTGTGGAGTTAATGATCTATTGAAGGAGACGTGCGAAGGGCAAGATATTGAACTCGTTGTGTGGAGTTAGTGAGCTATTGAAGGAAATGTGCGAAGGGCAAGATATTGAACTCGTTGTGTGGAGTTAATGAGTTGTTAACGGAGCTCGAGCGAAGAGCGGGAAACTGAACTCGTTGTATAGAGCTAACGAGCCATCGACGGGGCTCTAGCGAAGAGCAAGACATTGAACTCGTTGAATGGAGTTTGACGATGTGTTGATGGAACTCGAGCAAAAAGAAAGGCATTGAACTCATTTTTTGGCGCTGACGGGTTGTTGACAGAATTCGAGCAAAGTGCAAGGTATCAAAATAATTGTTTGGAGTTCACGAGTTGTTAACGGAGCTCGAGCGAAGAGCGAGGTATTGAACTCATTGTCTGGAGTTTTCGAGTTGTTGACGGAGCTTGAGCGGAGAGCAAGGTATTGAACTCATTATATGGATTCAACGAGTCGTTGACGGAGCTCGAGCGAGGAGCAAGGCATTGAACTTGTTGTCTGGAGTTAACGAGTTATTAATGAAGCTCATACGAAGGGCAAGGTATTGAACTCATTGTGTGGAGTTGACGAGTCATTGACGAAGCTCAAGCGGAGGGCAGTGCATTAAACTCATTGAATGGAGTTAACAAGTTATTGACAGAGCTCGAGTTGAGAGTGGGGAACTGAACACATTGTATGGAGCTAACAGGTTATTGATGGAGCTCGACCTAAGTTCAGGGCATTGAGCTCGTTGTGTGGAGTGAATAAGCTATTGACGAAGCTTGATCCAGGTGCAAGGCATTGAACTCGTTGTATGGAGTTAACGAGTCATTAACGGAGCTCTAGCAAAGAGTGGAAACCGAACTCGTTGTATGGAGCTAACGAGTTATTGACGGAGCTCGAGTGAAAATCAAGGCATCAAACTTGTGGAGCTAACGAGTTGTTAATGGAGTGCAAGCAGAGAGCAAGGCATTAAACTCATTGTTTGGAGCCAACAAGTCATTGACGGAGCTCGAGCAAAAAGCGGAGAACTAAACTCGTTGTATGGAGCAAATGAGTTATTCACAGAGTTCCAGTGAAGTACATGTCATTGAACTCGTTGTATGGAACTAACGAGTTGCTGACATGGCTCGAGCAGAGAGATCAAGCTATTGAACCCTTTGTATGGAGTTAACGAGTCATTGATGGAGCTCGAGCGAAGAGCAAGGCATTGAACTCGTTGTATGGAGCCAACGATTCACTGATGAAACTCGAGTGAAGAGCGGGGAACCAAACTCGTTGTATGGAGGTAACGAGTTATTGACAGAGCTTACGCGAAGTGCAGGGAATTGAACTCGTTTGGAGTTAACGAGTTGATGACGGAGCTCGAGCAAAGAGCAGGGCATTGAACTCATTATACGGAGTTAATGTGTTGTTGATGGAGCTCGAGCGAAGGGCAAGACATTGAACTCGCTGTATGGAGTTAATAAGTCGTTGCGGATCTTGAGCAAATAGCAAAGCATTGATCTCGTTGTATGATGTAAATGAGTTGTTGACGGAGCTCGAGCGAAGAGCATGACATAGAACTCATTGTATGGAGCCAACGAGTCATTAACAAAGCTCGAGCAAAGAGAAAGGCATTGAATTTATTGTATAGAGTTAACGAGTTGTTAACGCTGCTCGAGCAAAGAGCAGGGCATGGAACTCATTGTTTGGAGCCAAAGAGTCATTGACAAAGCTAGAGCAAAGAGCAGGGAACCAAACTCGTTGTATGGAGCTAACGAGTTATTGACGGAGCATGAGTGGAGAACAAGGAATCGAACTCATTATATGGAGCAAATGAGTCATTGACGGAGTGCAAGCGGAGAGCGACACATTGAACTTGTTGTATGAAGTTAATAAGTTGTTGACAGAGTGAGAGGGGAGAGCAAGGGATTGAATTCATTGTTTGGAGCCAACGATTCATTCACGGAGATCAAGCGAAGAGCGGAGAACCAAACTTGTTGTATGGAGATAACAAGTTATTGACAGAGCTTAAGATAAATGCAAGGCATTGAACTCATTGTTTGGAGCCAACGTGTCATTGATAGGGCTCAAGTGAAGAGTAGGACATTAAACTCGTCGTGTGGAGCTAACGAGTTGTTGACAAAGCTCGAGCAGAGAGCGAGGTACTAAACTTGGTATGTGGAGTTGTAACCCCTGTTTCCCATTTCTTGTATTTTGGGTGTATTTTCTTTTTCTGTGTATTTTCTGTATTTAAAATTTTTTAAAATCATTTTCTGCTTTTAAATTCTTTTTGATAAAATGTATTCTTGGATCTCCTATTAAAGTCTATTTTTAATCAATAATTTTATTTGTGACTACCTTCCAATGATTTTATAATATAACACAAAATCCGATCGTGTTCCGATTGCCTTGATCTCTTGATCTCAGCCGTCCGAACGTGTTCCGTGATTCGTTCGTTGCGTTGTGCCCGGGAATCCATTTCCGTTATTCTTGCTCTTTGCTTCATTTCGTCGTCGTCTTTCAGGCAAGTAACTTGTACTCAAATTCCTTTGTATGATACATGTCAAAAATACCGCTTATAGTGTAGTTGGGTTCTAGAGACAACTCGTGTGTGTGTTATGTTTGATGGGTTTTGTCTCTATTGTGCTATTTGATCATAGTTGCCTCAGGACACAAAATCGACATGAAAACAACTAGGTTTGACTGTTCTTGATCTATTCATATATGTGAGATAATTTGGTGAATTTATGTGTTTGATGAGATCCATGTGATATGATGGTTGTGAATATATTATATACCCTATATCATGATGTTTGGATACTTAGTAGACTCTATACCATATATGATTGTGATTGGAACGAGTTTCGTGTGGTTTATGTTGGTTTTGTTTCCAAGAGAAAATCTGTATTTGTCGATGATCAGTTTTGATTTGTGTTTTAGACCATATTAAGGTCAGAATTCTTAATTTTTTTATTAGACAAGAATTGTAGATAAATCCATCTTCTTTCCAAAATCTCTGATCTTGATCGATTTCATTTTCGTATGAGTGAGTTATGGCTGTTTTACTACAGAGATGTATTTTATTTCCATATTTCGTTTCATAATGATTTTGATGATTAAACTATTTTGATACTAGTCCTATTTATATTATTTTAATCTGAAATTTTGTACAGTATTTCTATAACTATCTAGGGAGTACCCATAATTTTGGTGAATTTTATTAATGATTTTTAAACGCAGTTTCATGCTTGTTTATGTAAGCTATACTTGCTGTATTTTGCTCGCTGTTCTGTAAAGCTTTGTATTTTCACCCTATTTCCTTTTACTGTATAGAAAATATTTATGAAATATGAAAGTTATCTTATTGTGTATATTTTCATCACCCTTTGGTGGATTTGGATTTTGTTTCACGGGTTGCGAGATATTACAGCTTTTGGACAGCAGTGTTGGGAATTCCAGATTTGCGAAACTATCGTTTCTTGATGTTTTCTGATTTTTGTTGGCTAAACTAACTTTACTGGAATATTATGAAATTTTATATTCCGATACTAGACATATAGGGGATTAACCCAGATTTTTCCTGGATTTATTTGAGGAGTTTTAATGCTGTTTTTCTGACTTAGAATACGATTTACTGATTTCTGGCTGAACATATTTTCTGAATTCAAATCAGTTTTGAGTTATGATTTTGTGAATTACTATATGACTTATATATGATCGCTAGATTCGTGTGGAAGTTTATTTTCCAAATTCTTTGACGGATTCATATTTGGATTTCTGTAATAACGGGAATCACTGTTTTAGTACCGTACTATCATGCTGCCCTGAATATGAACATACACTGTTTTGCTCGTTTATGTGACCGTATATAAGCTATTTATGTTTATTTGTTTCCCTGAACCTAATACTGATTGTACCATGTTAGTTTGACACTATTTCATGCACTACCATGTCTGTTTGATAATTATAATAAAAGTGACCAAGCCGGGATTTTTAAGGAAATATTTAGTAGTAGAAAATATGAAAACGTATACTTGGAAAGGAACTAGTGTTCCATACTACTACTGTTACTATTACTGTTACTGCTACTGTTACTGTTACTGTTACGGATTACCCTATCTACATTAATTCTTATAGGAAGGTGTAGAGGAGAAGAGAACCACTATGTTCTTACTGTTACTGTTACTATTATTGTTACTGTATTGATACCTGAGTATACTCCTCATTATGGTCCACTATGAAATCTAAAGTGAAACTGTTTGTTGTAGTAACCATGTGTTATAATATGGGGTGCATGAAGTGCTACCTAGCTAGTAATACATACAAGACTGTAAGAACATAAGACTGATACTGTTAGACTGATACTATTGGACTGATACTGTTATACTGTTATCCTGATTCACTGATATACTGGGCTTACTGTTACTGGACACTGTTAGTTTCCATATGACACTGCATTTGACACAAACATCTATACTGTTAGGATACCATGCTAGTTGACTTTGCCTTACTGATTCACATTAGATATTACTTTTGATGTGTTATACCATGCTATATTTGTTTCCGCTGTTATTTAGATTGATTATTCCATGTACTTGTATCCTACATTACAAGCGGTCCGTAACTTGCATTGACGGGAATCTTGTTTCTTTTTTCCTTCTTCCTGCAATTTGTCAAATTATAGATTTTGGTGATCAGCTGCCCGATGGAGTTTGTGATCTAAAAATCTCGTTGGCTGGAGCTTTTGCTATCTTCATTTATTTCTTGTTGCTCATTTTGAACAATGTATCTATTACTTGGATTATTTGTATTGGGTAGTATGACCTAGGATTTTTGACTTGTTCAGATCTAATTTATTTGAGATTAATACATTTTCTTTCAAGTAAATTTCTGTTGGTCTATTTGATTCAATTATGCATGTGTGGTTGATTTTCTTACTTCAGACTCTGATTATTTTATGAGATGTTGTAAAGATTCCTGAACAGCTTATGGATGATGAGAATTATTCGCTGGGCCAATGTTACGTTCTCGTATTCCGTATTTTTAGGAAGCGGGGTGTGGTAGGAGTTAACAAGATTGACGAAGCTCAAGCGAAAAGTAGGGCATTGAGCTCGTTGTCTGGAGCTAACAAGTTGTTGATAGAGCTTGAGCGAAGAGAGAGGCACTAAACTCATTATATGGAGTTAAGAGTGACTGATGGAGCTCGGGCGAAGAGCCAGGCATTGAACTCATTGTATGGAGCTAATGAGTTGTCGACGGAGCTCGAGCAAAGAACAAGGCACTGAACTTGTTATATGGAGTTACTGAGTGATTGACGGAGTTCGGACGAAGAGCAGTGGTTGAACTCGTTGTGGGGAGTTAACAAGTTGTTGATGAAGCTTGAGCGAAAGGCAGGGCATTGAACTCGTTATATGGTGCTAAAGAGTTGTTGACGGTGCGCAAGTAGAGAACAAGACATTGAACACGTTGTATGGACTTAACGAGTTGTTGATGGAGCACCAACAAAGAGCAGGATATTGAACTCATTGTTTTGAGTTAACGAGTCATTGACGGAGCTCGTGCAAAGAGCAAGATATTGAGCTCGTTGTATGGAGTTGAGGAGTTGTTGTCAGAGCCCGATCAGAGAGCATGGCATTGAACTTGTTGTACGGAGTTAACAAATTATTGACAGAGTTCAAGCAAAGTACAAGGCATTATACTTGCTCTATGGAGTTAACGAGTTTTTAATGGACCTCGAGCGAGGAGCAGGGCAACAAACTTATTGTATGGAGTTGACGAGTTGCTGACGGAGCTCGAACCGAGAGCAAGGCACTGAACTGGTTATTCGGAGTTAACGAGTGATTGACGGAGCTCGAGCAAAGAGCTCGTTATATGGAGTTAATGAGTTTTTGATGGAGCTCATGCGAAGAGCAAGATAATAAACTCGTTGTATGGAGTGAACAAGTTGTTAATGGAGCTCGATCAGAGTGTAGGGCATTGAACTCATTGTATAGATTCAACGAGTTATTGACAGAGCTCGAGCGAAGTGCAAGGCATTGAACTCGTTGTTTGGGAGTTAACGAACCATTTGACAGAGCTCGAGTAGAAAGCGGGGAACCGAACTCTTTGTATGGAGTCAACAAGTTGTTGATGCAGCTTATGTGAAGAGCAAGACATTGAACTCGTTATATGGAGCTAATGAGTTGTTGATGGAGCTCGAGCGGAGAGCGAGAAACCAAGCTCATTGTAAGGAGTCAATGAGTTGTTGATAGAACTCGAGCGAAGAGCAAGGTATTGAACTCGTTGTATGGAGTTAACTAGTTATTGATGGAGCTTGAGCGGAGAAAGGAGAACCAAAATCGTTGGAGTCAACAAGTTGTTGATGAAGCTCGTGTGGAGTGAAAGACATTGAACTCGTTGTATGGAGCTAACAAGTTGTTGACAGAGCTTAAGCGAATAGCTGGGAACAACTCGTTGTATGGAGTCAACGAGTTATTGATGGAACTCGAGCGAAGACCAAGGCATTAAAATCATATGGAGTTAATGAGTTGTTGACGGATTTCAAGCGGAGAGCGGGGCACTGAACTCATGGGTTAACGAGTTGTTGACGAAGCTCGAGCGAAGTGCGAAGAACCAAACTCGGTGTTTGGAGGTAACGAGCTGTTGATGAAGCTCGAGTGGAGAGCAAGGCATTGGACTTGTTATTTGGAGCTAACGAATTGTTGAGGTAGAGTAAGCAGAGAGCGTGACATTGAACTCGTTGTATGGAGTTAACGGGTTATTTGTCGGAGGAACTCAAGTGGCATGCGGAGCGCCGAACTCATTTTGTGGAGATAATGAGTTGTGGTATTCTGAGTCTTCTTGATATTGAAGTGAAGTTCTTTGTGTTTGTGCAGCGTTCAAATAATTTCATTCTTTTCTTTGCTGAAAAGTAGTGTACATCGAATGAGGTCTTCGGAACGTCGAGCTTTCTCTCCTTCACAATGCGTTGTGCATGACGAAGTTGGGACTTGTCCATTTGTGTGGTGTGTTATGTGAGACGGAGTTAGAGCTTGCCCGGGTGAAGGTGGCGTTAATCGGGAAAGACTTGGATCTTACTCGCCTAAGGAAGGCTTGTCTTGAATTTTATCGTCAAGAGTTTAGGAGCCTTAGGGAGATGTTAGTTGGCAGGAGGCCTATGAAGAGGTTTGTGTCTCTTAGACAAAACATCCCCCTACCGTGTAGCCGGAAGGACGACTTGTAGGGAAGTTTTTTGTATGGTATTTGTAAGACTTTTGTAGCGACACTTAGGCACGAAACACTCGTTGTAATTCTGCAGTTACAACGCGACTTGTTGTTTGTGAAATAAGAAATATTTTACATGTCTGTGCCTTATCATGTGATTTGTCGTCATGGGTAACAGCTAGTCGTAGGAGCAATTCTAGGGAAGAGTTTGGCTTAAGACTTGCTGTTTTGTACTAAGCTAGTTGTATGAGCAACTCTAGGAAGGAGTATGACTCTGAACTTGCTGTATGTGTCCTCCAACGAATTGTGAGAGTTGCCTCGAGTGACGAGTTGAGCTCCAAACTTGCTTATTTGCAGGTTTGCTGGAGCAACTGCAATCCACGGTTATGAACCTCTCTCTAATCCATCTTTAAGGGTTTTTAACAAGTTTCAGAAACAGATCAAATGGCGAGTTGAGCTCTGAACTTGCTTAGTTGCAGGTTGCTAAAGCAACTCTGAGCCATGGATATGAATTCCAAACTTGATGTTTAGGGATTTAACAGGTTGCATGAGCAGATCGAATGGTGAGTTAAGCTCTGAACGTGCTTGATTGCAGGTTGCTAGAGCAACTCCGAGCCATGAATATAGATTTCAAACTTGTTGAAGGGTTTGACGAGTTGTAGAAGCATGTCAAATAAAGAGTTGAGCTCTGAACTTGCTTCGTTGCAAATTTCCAGAGAAACTTCAAGCCACGAGTATGGACTCCAAACTCATCTTATAGGGAGCTTCGAACGAGTTTTCATTTTTAGTGGTAAGCTTGGCATTTAACTCATTGTTTGCATCCACAGAATTGTACAAGATCTTTGCAAAATTTAATACTAAATTTTATTGAAAAATAAAAGTAAGTAGCTGCTCTAGTGGCTAGCCTTTATTACATGTAGTGACCGGTAGGGAAAGTAGTCTTTATTTAGACAATATTAAAAATATATTGAGAAGGGGCGCAATAAGCACCCTTGTTGAAGTTCATGAGGTGTTCCATATTCCAAGTCCATGCTGATACCGCCTTGCCCCCTGGGTCTTCAAGTTAATGAGCCTCTAGGCGAACAACTTGGTAGACCTTGCCTAGGCTTGCCTATTTTGGAGTGTGCCTTTCCTTGTTTTGCAAAGAGAGGGGGAGATCTTGAAGTTTGTCAATGTGTTTAGGCATGACTATTTATTTCTATTGAATGAGCAGAGTGGCTTCGAGCGAGGGATTCAGGTCTATTACTATATTCTGACGAAGACAAATTTGACCTTTGGACCTGGCTGGAGAGAGCTTGGTAGGTTTGGAACCCCTTGGTTGGATTTTCTGAGGCTGTATCTTCAAGCACGTTTGTAGGCTTGGAGTTATTGTGACTCCTTTCTGGCGAGAATTCTATGGCATCGAGGGGGAGAGCCGAACCCCCCATTATGGCGGTGTAGCATGCTCATGCTGCTTGTTGGCTCCCTACAATTTGGCCTGCGCCTACTATTTTGGGAACTTCATTAGGCAGATCCAACTGCATGAAAGGCCGCCTAGACCTGGACGACCAAATATTGCATTGTATGCGGCTCTAATGTTGACTACAATAAAGTCCAGTGCATCCGTTCGAGTAGCGGGGGTTTTCCTGCGGTCACATCGAGTGTGACAATTTCTTCTATTTGAACGGGCACAGTGGAGAATCCGTGGGGTGTATAGCTGGCTGGCCTGAGTTGGTCTCGGTAGAGCTTCAGGTCGTTGAATGCATTCAAGAAAAGAATATTAAGTGAGTTGACATTGTCCACAGGATGCGGCTTACCTCTTGATTCACCATGCAAAGGCTTATAACCAATGAGTCGCAATGAGGTGTTCGGGTATCTTCTAAGTCCTTGTCGGATAAAGATATCGAGACACCTAGGCTCTTGACGGGAGGGATGTTGTGTACTGAGTTTACTTCTCTAACGAATGCTTTGCGGGAGGAGTTGGAATCTCCTCCCATCAGACCTCCGTGAATGGAGAGGAGAATGGTCATGTGTTCTAAGTCTTGTGATTCTAATGGCCTCTCTTGACGCTTATTATCCCCCCGTGCCGAAGGTGTTCTAGTGTTTTCCTTTTGTTGAACAAATTGGGAGAGATAACCCCGACGAATCAGACCTTCAAGTTCTTCTTTTAGGGCTCGGCAATTGTCAGGTAGTGTGTCCAAGGTCTTTGTGAAACACACACCACTTATTCTTATCTCTCCCCTTTCTAGTTGTGATCATCTTGGGGGGAGGGCAGACTATTCTGTCCTTTTCAACTACCATGAGGATCGCAGACACACTTGCGTTAAGAGAAATGAACTTGTCGAAGCGTGGTGCTAAAGGAGGACGACCTTGACGTGCGCCGTCTTTCTGAAACTTCATGGGTCCTTACTCGCTTGCATTCTTCCGCTTGTCCCCGAAAGGTGAATCCTTCTAGCCTTGAGGATAAAGAGTTTCCTCGACTCTAATATACTTGTCACTTCTTTCCAGGAGCTGGGTGAAATTTTTAGGAGGTTTTTTCGCGAGGGAGACCTTCAGGTCTTTATGAGCGACGTTGTGGTGGAAAGCGGCAGCCTCCACTGACGAGTCTAGGGAGGAGATGGATCTTGCCTCGGCTGTGAAGCGCTTGACAAAGTCATTTAGCAGCTCTCCATCATTTTGCTTTAATTCCAACTATGAAGCACTAGTCTTATCAGCCTTGTAGCTGGTGACAAAGTGCGATATGAAGAGTTCCTCAAGTTGTTCGAAGGAGAATATCGACTTTGGAGTACCATTCTCTCACTGATTCTTTCAAAGTTAAGGGAAATATTCGACACATGAGCGCATCAGTGACGTTATAGATTATCATGAGTGTTTTAAAATTCTCAATATAATCAACCAGGTCAGATTCACCATCGTAAGATTCAAACTGAGGGTCTTTGAAGTTCTTTGGAATGGGCACATTGAGGAAAGACTTATGGAAAGGAGGTC
The DNA here is from genome assembly GCA_017893485.1 of Hemerocallis citrina. Lineage (NCBI taxonomy): Eukaryota > Viridiplantae > Streptophyta > Magnoliopsida > Asparagales > Asphodelaceae > Hemerocallis > Hemerocallis citrina. The sequence continues at coordinate 101,354,265 of CM030365.1, forward strand.
GACTAGGGCCGTAAGCCCTGCTAGAGTGGTTCCCTTCATGCTTTATCTGGTCCAGGCGATCCTTTACATCTCGAATGCGGCGAAAGATTTTGCCTTCCATCCCTTTAGATCTAGTTGAGTCACTAGATTCTTCTTATCGAACGAGTAGAGTAGCTGCTCCATGAGCGTCGACCATGATCATAAGTACCTCGGATGGCTAAAAGGATGTCATACTTGATGTTTTCCAGTTCGGCCCTAGTGATTGGGGCCTCTTGATCTTGGTTCCTCTCAAAATGCTTTCGGATCTCACGCGTCGAGCTTCTTTCTACACTGTGCCCCATGTAAAAGGAGGTGCGTCTTCATCACTACCTTCGAGGAGAGTCGCTTCTCCAGTTCTCCTGAAATTCTGAGCGGGATGCCTCACCCCCGGGTACACCTTTCAACCAAACGAATCCGTAGATCGGTCCCCTATTTTCTGGCATTGATGACTTGACGGAGATCTCTTGACTCCGGGGAACCCTCGAGGCGTCGAGTGGCTTGCCGCAGTATGGACTGAGACATGGTTGTCTAGAGGGTGATGTTCATGACGTAGTTCATGGCGGCTCTGTCTGTAACCTCTGTTTTCCGTTTTCTGTATTTTTGGTGTATTTAATTTTTCTGTGTATTATCTGAGTTTGGGTTCTTTATGAAATTTTTCATTTCTTAAATTCGTTTTATTTCAAATTTATTTTTGTATCTCGTGCTAAAATCCGTTCTTTTCATTAATGGTATTTATTGTTGTTTTCAAACGATTTTTATACTATACAAACCCTATTAATTTTGTTGTTATAATTATTGTTCAATATTATTATTATTACTATTATTTTTATTTATTATTATTATTATTATTATTATTATTATTATTATTATTATTATTATTATTATTATTATTATTATATTTGTTATTATTGTTATTATTACCTTTGTTTGTGTATCTAAAAATCCAATTCTATGTGCTAATTGCATTTGTAGCTATTTCAAAATAAATTCTGTACGGTAACACAGATTACATTTTTATTATAAATCATACTTTTATGAGGTATTTTATTTTTCTTCTATTGGATTTTTTAAAAACCTATTTTAAAACCCATTAAAACCAAATACACTGTTTTAAAACTACCCAAACCCATACCCCTTTATACAACCCCAATATCTAACCTATACCCGTTAACACCTTGCTCAGACCCCTTTACTCCTGTTTACCCCATCAGCCCAACTAAAACCTAACTATACTCTACCCTATATATATATACCTTATTCCCCTACCCTTTCACCCCTAAACCCTACAACCGCCCCCTAGTTTCCCTTCTCCTTCCTCTCTCCCACCTAAGCTGCCCTACCTTATCCCTTGCTCTCTAGTCCGCCCCCTCCTGTCTCTCTCTCTCCCTCGTCCCTGTGTCGCGACCCCTACCTCGCCCCAGCCACCTCGGTAATAGCCCCAGTCGCCAGCCCCGGTGTCGCAATGCCCTAGTGACGACCCACAACCAGCAGCGATGCGCCACCAGTCGTGCTTCCCTGTGCTCCTCCCTTCGTCGTCTGCAAACACCCATGCTTCCTCTTGACAGCCTTGTAGCGTAGCTTCCCTGCATTATGCTGCTCCCCCTGCTCGCCGGCGCCGCTCACTACCGTGACCCCGACCATCGCGCCATAGTCACCGCCTGTCCCGATGCCGTGTCGTGCCACCGTCCCTGCCACTGTCTGAGACGAATCCCATTGCATGTGTGCTATTGATCAAGGTGTTGATTGAGTGTGTTAGATGTGGGCCGTTTGTTTGATTGTGATCTTGATCTCTTGATCTTGATCTTGATTGATTGATTCCTGGACATCGATCACCCGTGATCCTGATCCCTTGATCTCGACCATCGGATCTCCTTGATCATCATCATCTTCATCATCTTGATCCCGATCTTCAATCTCATCTGTGCCGATCTGACTGATCGTTGTTTGATCATCTTGATCTTGATCGTCATCGTAATCCGTTCATTGGTTTGTGTTCATTGTTGGGTTCGTGATTCGTTCGCAGGTTCGTGTTTTGGAGTTCGTTCAGTGTGTTCATGTGCCCAGGAATCCATTCCCGTTTGAGTTCTGTCTATTTTTTAACCATTTTGACGGATCTCAGTTTCGATTCACGAGCTGTGAGTTATGTTTATTTTACTACAGTAGTGTAGAAAGATTTTCATAATCCATTTTCTATGAATTCTGAAGAGTAATATATTTTTATTTTGGTGTTAAAATGATTAATTTGATCTAAAATTTTTCTCAGTACTTCTCGACTTGATTGGGGTTTACACAGAATTTTTGTGGATTTATTTGAGGTGTTTTACAAAACTTTTCATGCTCGCAAATAAAGATTTTACATGCAGAATTTTACTATTGTTCAGTAAAGAACCTGATTTTCGACCTAATTCTACTTGTTGTCTCTAAAATCTTTCTGAATATGAAAGTTAGCCTACTGTATCTATTTTATTACCCTTTTGGCGGATTTCAATTTTGATTTAGGGTTTGTGAGATATTGTTGTTTTTGTACTACAGTGTTTATAATTCTAGATTTACAAAACTACTAAATCTTGATGTTTTCTGATTTTTGTTGACTAAACTATTTATATTGAAAAATTCTGAAACTTTATATTCTGTTACTACACATATAGGGGAATACCCCAGATTTTTTGTGTATTTAATTAATAAGTTTTCATGCTGTTTCCCTGACTTTGAATACAACATTCCGATTTCTGGCTGAACATATTTTCTGGATTCAAATATGTTTTGAGACTTGATTTTGTGAACTAACATATGACTTATATATGTTTGCTGGATTCCTCCGGGAGTCTATTTTCCAGATTTTTTTATGGATCCAGCTTTGCATGTTTGTAACAACAGGAATCTTAGTTTTAGTGTAGTACCATCTTGCTGTCCTGAACTAGGAATTTCTTTGTCCTAATCTTTTATGGGTTGTCTTTCACCTGTGCACGTTTATCTTCCAAGCTGAACCTGTTACTTGTTCATGCCATATTATTCTTGCCCTGTTTGTGATACATACATTCCTGTTTGATAATAACAATCATAAATAACCAAGCCGGGGTTTAAAGGGAAAGATCTAATAGTGGAAAATACAGAAACGTGCACTCGGAAAAGGATTTATTAATCCTACTTGGTTATTTGGAGCTTAATATTTGGAGCTTGATATTTGGTTATTTGGAGCTTGACACGTGATTACTTGACACTTGCACATTTGACACAAAGCTTGATATTTTGGGTATTTGGAGCTTGTTATTTGGTTATTTGGAGCTTGTTATTTGGTTACTTGGAGCTTGATACTTGATTACTTGAGAGCTTGTCCCTGAGTACACTGACCTTTATGATCCACTATGAAATCTAACGCGAAACTGTTTGAATATAGCAACCATGGAGTAAAAATATGGATACATGAAGTGCTACCTAAGTAGTAATAACTACAAGACTTGACCATGACACTTGAAAATGATACTTGATACTTGATTACTTGTACATGATACATGATACCTGATACTTGTTCACTTGATACTTGATACTTGCTACTTGTACTTGATACTCGACACTTGATACTTGTTGCTTGTTTACATGATACTTGTTCACTTGACACTTGATATATGCCACTTACACTTGTTCATCTTGCCATGCTACTTCTTATATTTTCTTATCATGCATATTCCATGTTAGTAGTTATCTTTTCCTATGTACTTGTATCCTGCACTACAAACGGCCCGTAACTTGCATTGATGGGAGTTTGTTTTCTTTTTCCTCTTCCTGCAATTGTTAAATTACAGATATTGGAGATCAGCTGCCAGATGGAATAGGCGAAATGAGATAATAACTGTTGTTGTTTTTGTAACATCCTAAATTTTTATTTATTAGAGTTTGTGATTTTACGTGTTTTGCACGTATAATTTCATATGCATTTTTTTAGAAAAATATTTCTTCATAGTTTGAGCTACTAATTATTCTCTTTACTTTCCAAAAAGACTATTTTAAAAGCCTAATTTAATCCTATGCCAATTTGTCTCTTTATAGCCCACATTAATTAATAAATTAATTAAATTAATAGAGCCCATCGTCTTTTGGCCTGTTAGTAAGCCCATTTAATTTAATTCCTTTTTATTTTAGACTAACTTGTAGTGTAGACTCAATTAATAGACAATTAATTTAATTAACATGAACAACTTGTAAATGGGCGACACTAGGGTGGCACGTGCATGCACTAGCTCATGCATTGCACACCTTTTGAGGTGTGGCCGGGTTGTATCAAAGAGGAGAGGGAGAGTGGATGAGGTGGAGAGGTGGTTACTCCATCATGGGAAGTTATGACAACTCCCTAATTCATCTAGTCCCTTGATCCTTAACCACTTGATCTAATCCTAGCCTTCTATTCTTACTAAAAATCTGTATAAACCCCTCCCCCCCCCCCCCTACATTAGTTGTCTTTGCACCTAATCAATTTCAAAAAGAGAAAGAAATACAACTAGTGAGTAAAAGATTGAGAGAATAGTGAGTTCAAAAAATTGAGGGATTCAAAATTGTGTGTTCTTTCCTCTATGTTGGCCGGCATTTCTTCAAGAAGCAAGGGGAGGCTCGGGTTGCTTACCATACTAGGAGGAGACATCAATTGGTGGCTTAAACTAGGAGAAGAAGACCTCTTTTGATCATTCCAGGAGTTCTTAGGAGTTTCTTTTGTTTTCTCTCCAAATAAGGTGGGCAATTTTCTCTAACTTCTCAATAGTTACCATGCTAGGTTTGTGTTTTGATCATGCTAGAATAAACAGTAGAAAATATTGCTTTATATTAGTGCCATGATTAAGGAAAAAAATGGATCCCTGTGAAATTGCATGAAATAAGTAGTAAATTGTTTGAATGATATGAATAGAAATATTGTGGTGATGATTTGATAATATGCCTGTTTCCTAATTAAGAAATTGTGAACCTTTATGTTGAGTTATTCATAAATGTGGAAAAATGCAATGTGAATAAATGTGTGGTTATATGATGTGAACTATGAGAAAATCTCCTTGTTATGAAAGTAGATTGATTAACAAATCATTCATGCTTATTGTTAGTAAGATTGATTCCATTTTCGTACAAATAAAAGAATAGTCTTTTATATGAAAAATGAGAGTTAAATATTTTTTTATTTAAATCTGTAGTTACTGTATAAAGTCCAAATTTTGGATTTTAGTTGCTGAACAGTCGACCATATATGCATTAACAGTCGACTGTCCTGACTATTTAGTTTTCGAGTTTTAAATCCTTGCAGAACAGTCGACTGACTATTCCTTAACAGTCGACTGTCCTGACTATTTAGTTTTTGAGTTTTAAATCCTTGCAAAACAGTCGACCAACTATGCTTTAACATTCGACTTTCCTGACTATTTTTGAGTTTTAAATTCTCACAGAACAGTCAACCGACTATTCCTTGACAGTCGACTGTCCTGACTATTTTCGAGTTTTAAATCCTTGCAGAACAGTCGACCGACTATGCCTCTACAGTCGACTGTCCTGACTATTTTCGAGTTTTAAATTCTCGCAGAACAGTCGACCGACTATGCCTTAACAGTCGACTGTCCTGACTATTTTAATTTTCGAGTTTTTAATCCTCGCAGAGCAGTCGACCAACTATACTTTAACAGTCGACTGTCCCAACGATTTAATTGATATCCAGATTTCATGAGATAATTTTCTATAACCCATGGCCTAGTGTAAATGATAATTTGAGACGATTTTGCAAGAAAGAACTTATTATAAATTGTTAGTTTAAAGTGTCTTTGGATAAAGAAAATGTATTGGTTAAAAGAGTTTTAAAAGAGATTTTTGATAAAAGGAAAATCGAAAGTATGAATGTTTGATTTAGTATTGGTAAAATGAGAATAAGAGAATTATGTGGAAAGAATGAAGAATGAATGTGACAAGTTAGAAAATAAATTTATTTGTCTTATGCATAAAATTGTACATGAAAGTGAAATCAAATAACATGATGAACTCTGAAAAATCTTATGAATATGAATACACAAATGCTATGAACATGAAATGGAATTGAAAGCTAGAAGGTAGCTAAGCCTTATTCCGGCATTGAAAGATATTTTTTAGATGAGATATTGAAAAGAAAAGACCAAGTTTGGGTTGTATTGTTGAATTAATGGTTAAGTCCGGTATAAAAGAAGTGCTAACTCTAGGGGATTAATTTTATTCATGATTCAAATAATTAAGAACTAGACACATAGTGGTGATGTGACGAAAGTAAGAGAAAAACATGAGTATGAGGGCCATCGGATTGGCGGTGTGAGAGTGATTCACAGATTGCATGCTTGATGCGTCATGACACAGCGTGAGCACAACTCCGGAATTATCGTCCCGGTGGCGATGCTTGTGGGGCGTTTGGTGACTACGGGTAGTGCCATCATTCCATGATGGAGGCTGAATTGTCCATAGATTGCCTGCATGATGCGTCATGTCAATGCGTGGGATTCTCCTCCAGGTTGTCTGGACATAGGCTCGTAATTCATAGAACATTTAGGATACTTACCGTAGTTACCATAGTAGTTTAAGTCATGGCGAGGGACTGAACCCTACAAGATGAAGTACGATTAATGGCTTGCCCTCGGACCTATGTAGTATGGGATGCATAGAATCCGAACAAGTGCACATTAGTGTCATATAATATAAATAACTGCATTAAGGACTAAGTGCATAGTACAACACGACATCTATAGGATAGTCCCCGTAGTTTGGCTTGTGACAAGTGTGTGCTTTCCAAGTAGGAGAAAATTGATGTATTATATCCTTGCGTCAGTTGAATGAACTGACGAGCCCACTGTTTCTATGCAGGACAAAGAGATTGACAAGATTAAAATATGCATGCTGCTTAAAGAATGTTTCAAGTGTTGTACATTTTATTCATGTAAATTATTGTAAATTGCTTCCTCTGTTTAAATGTAAATTTAGTTATTCAAGATATAACTCTGATGTAATAAAAGTTTTAATTTTTTGTAAAATTGTAAGAAAAGAAGTGAAAAGATCCTGTGGAACTTCGAATTTAGTCTGTTTTGGAATTCGGGGTGTTACAGAGTGGTATCAGGGCCAGGTTTCCAAGTAGTTCAAATTTATAAGGAACGACACCCTAGAGTGGACATTAGAGCGTGTGTTGAGTCTAGAGATTTAAATGTAAGTCACTTACATTTGTGTTGCTCTATGATTTATGCTTCTCCTCCTCCTTTCTCTAACATGGCGGACCCCTTTGACCAGGCTGGAGGTGACGATTAGCACATAGTTGAGGAGGATTACTACCCAGGGCAAGCTGATTCAGACGAAGAAGATCCTGAAGAATTTGAAGAGGAATGGCCTGAGTCCAGAGAGATTACTCCACCTCCGGATTCATCTGATGATTCCTCTGACGAGGAAGAACCAGTTCCGAGTAGTCTCATTGTGTCTCTTCAGAGGTAGGTTGAGACTCAGAGGGAGATAGCAGAGCTGCTGCAGGCACGGTGTGCGAAGTGCAAGGAGAGCATTGCCACGCTCACTCATCGTGTTTAGGAACTCGAGAAAAGGAAAAACATGTACGATGTGCTGAAGGAGGAAATGGGGGAACTACGGAAAGAGCTTTAAGAAGCCAAGAGGAACCATAGGAACTAGAATGTTGTATTTTCTTACTGCTTTGATTTGATGTCAGAAATGTTTTAAATTCGAATGTATAAAGTTTGAAATTCAATGAAATGAAGAATTGATTTAAATTTATATTTTCTACTTCGAATTTAATGGATCTTTTGCATCAGAATATGGCCGGAAGAAGAGCTAGAAGCGGAGAAGGTCTGGACTTGGAAACGGAGTTAGCAAGGGTCTATCAGACACTCAATGCCATTGCCATGAATCAGAACCAAGGGAGGGTGCCTATGAATCCAGTAGCCGAAGCAATCAAACTCGTAGAATTATTCAAGCGGATGAAACCACCGGTGTTTGAGGGAAAGTCAAACCCTGATGCGGCTGAAAATTGGATCCGACAGGTAGAGACTATCTTCGAAGTCTTCGAGACTCCGGAGGGCAGCAAGGTGAAGTTGGCTGCACTGCATTTCGAAAAGGATGCGGCTGTGTGGTGGCAGTCGATGAAGCGGGCGATAGGAGATATTGTTCTTGACTGGGAGGAATTCTTGAAGGAATTTTGCAGTCATTATTTTCCATCAGACGTCTAGGAGAAGAAGGCCATAGAATTTCTGGCGCTGCAGTAGGGCAGCATGTCGGTTACAGAGTATGAGACAACGTTCACTCAACTCTCGAGATATGCCCCCGAATTGGTGATGGACGAGGCGAAGAAAGTTCGAAAATTCGAGCATGGTTTGAGGCCAAGTCTGAGATCGCGGATGATACCCTCGGTATGAGAAGGTTTGACAAGTTGGTCAAACAAGCTGCAGCCACTGAGGTGGACATGGAGCAGTTCCATGCTGTTCAGAATCGGAGGAACAACTAGAATGTGGGGAAGAGGCCTGCAGTTGTTGGAAATGTTAGGGGACATCCGCCGGCCCAAAGGTTCAAACCGACCGGGGCAAACGCTGTCAGTGTAGCTGGGAAACCCGGGAATGCGTGGGTAAGACCTCTTTTGGTACATTGTTACAACTGTAAGGAGTCGGGTCATTACCGATCCCAGTGCCCTAAGCTGCAAGACGTCATCCATAAGGGACCAACTCAGCAGGCCAGGAAGAAGCCGTACCAGCAGGGGCAAGTATTTGCCTTGACTGAAGCTGATGCTGATGAGGTGGATCACGTCATCATTGGTACGAGGGAGAATGTTTAGGAGTGTAGTCTGTTGTTCTTCTTTTCCTGCCTATTTAGTAAACTGTTATGTAACGAGTGTGTATTATATAACAGGAGAACTTTATTTGAATGAAAAGAAAGTGGTTGTTTTGTTCGATACTGGGTCCTCTCACAATTTATATCACCTAAGTTTGCTAAAGTTTTGGGAGTTGAACCGAAAGTCTTTCCAGGCAAGGTCTTAGCAGTAGCAAGTCCATCAGGGGAGACTTTAACCACTAATCGGTACTATGCATACTGCGAGATCGAGATTGGAGACAGAATTTTCGGGATTGATTTGATTGAGCTGAATGTATTGGGGGTCGATATTATCATTAGCATTGATTGGATGTCGGTGTACAGTGCAAGCATCGAGTGCAAGACCAAAGAAGTAATAGTGAAGGCTCCGGGAGGACTTGAAGTCACTTTCCAAGGGAAGAGGAGATGTTCGGGCTTGGTTGCTGCTATCAGCAAGAAGAAGGAGATTCTTCTAGAGGTGCAGCAAATTCCAGTGGTTCGGGATTATCCGACCTTATTCTTAGAAGATTTGCCTGGGTTACCCCCACATCGTGATGTAGAGTTCAGCATCACAATTCAGCCAGGGAGTGCACCCATTTCCAAGGCACCGTATAGGATGGCACCTGTGGAGCAGGATGAGATCAGACGACAAATTGAGGAACTATTGGAGAAAGGTTTTATTCAACCGAGTGCGTTGCCTTGGGGAGCACCGGTGCTGTTGGTAAAGAGAATGATGGTTCGATGAGAATGTGCATCGATTACCGAGAGTTGAATGAGTTCACTGTTCAGAACAAGTATCCTATTCCCCGAATTAAGGACCTGTTCGACCGTCTACAAGGAGCAGCTGTTTTCTCCAAAATAGATTTTCGATCAGGATACCATCGAGTTTGAGTGAAGACTGAAGATGTGCATAAGAGTGTGTTCAGAACTCGACACGGGCATTATGAATTCTTAGTTATGCCGTTTAGAGTGACGAATGCACTTGCAATTTTCATGGATATGATGAACAGAGTCCTGAAGCCGTTTATTGATTCTTTCATCATGGTGTTTATCGACAATATTCTTGTGTATTCCAAGTCGGAGGAGGAGCACACGGAGCATCTGGCAGCAGTTTTGAGGAAGCTTCAGGATCATGAGTTGTATGCTAAGTTGTCCAAGTGCGATTTCTGGAAATCTGAAGTGGCATTCCTAGGTCGCATCCTTTCTAAGGAGGGAGTGGCAACTGATCCACAGAAGATAGTGGTGGTGAAGGAATGGGCAAGGCCTACTACAGTAAAGGAAATCAGGGAGTTTCCTTGGGCTAACTGGATACTACAAGAGGTTCATTCAGGGCTACGCTCAGATAGCCGTGCCACTCACTGTTCTGGCCAAGAAGAATGTGAACTTCAAGTGGACTGAGCAGTGCGAGACAAGCTTTCAGGAGTTGAAAGAGAAGCTGACTACTGCTTCCATTTTAGCTTTGCCTAGAGTAGGTGTTAAGTACGATGTCTACAGCGATGCTTCACATCGTGGGTTTGGTTGTGTCTTAATGCAAGAAGGAAAAGTGATCGCTTATGGGTCTAGGAAACTAAGACCGCATGAGAAGAATTATCCGTCTCGTGACCTAGAGTTGGCTGTGATTATCTTCGCCTTAAAGCAATGAAGACATTACGTGTATGGTGAGAAGCTGAACATGTACACGGACCATAAAAGCTTGAAGTACATCTATCAGCAGAAAGGCCTGAATCTGAGGCAACGGAGATGGCTGGAGGTACTTGAGGACATTCGTCTAGAGATTAAGTACCATCCTGGGAAGGCTAATGTTGTTGCTGATGTACTTAACCGTAAGAGCAGTCTGGCTAGTTTGATTACAACTCAGAGGCAGCTTGCAGAGGAGTTGGATCGGGCTGGTATTGAAGTCGTTCTGCAAGGCGTATGATCATCTTTAGCTCAGTTGAGACTCCAACCAATGTGAATGAAAGGATTATCGCAAGTCAGAAGGAAGATGCAGAGATTCAGAAGATAAAGGGGCAGGTTGGTGCTGGCAGGTTGGCAGAGTTTCAGATCAGGGATGAAGTATTGTGGTTTGGAGAGAGGCTGTGTGTTTCGGATCAAGCAGAATTGTAAGGGAGTATTCTTCACGAGGCACATGCTACTCTTTTGTATGTACATCCTGGAAGTACTAAGATGTATAAGGACATTAAGCAACATTTCTGGTGATCAGGTCTGAAGCGGGATGTGGCCGAGTTCGTGGCGATGTGTGAGATCTGTAAGCAGGTCAAAGCTGAGAATTAGGAACACGGAGGTCTATTGCAATCGTTACCTATTCTGGAATGGAAGTGGGATAACATTAGTATGGATTTCATCACGGGTTTACCCAAGAGTTCAAAGGGCAATGATGTGATTTGGGTCATAGTCGATCGACTAACCAAGTCCGCTCACTTCTTGGCGATGAAACTCACTTCGATGATGGACAAGTTGGCCGAGCTATATGTTGGAAAGATCGTCAGGCTTCATGGTGTTCCGTTAACCATTGTGTCTGATCGAGATGCGTGGTTTACTTCGCATTTCTGGAGGAGTCTTCAGACATCTCTTGGTACCAAGACAGATTTCAGCACTGATTTTTATCCGCAGACTGATGGGCAGACTGAGAGAGTCAACCGTATTCTTGAGGATATGCTTCGGTGTTGTATTCTAGACTTTGGAGGCAGTTGGGAAAGGCATCTAGCTCTGGTGGATTTTGCCTACAACAACAATTTTCAGATTAGTATTGGGATGGCACCGTACGAAGCTCTGTATGGCAGGATGTGCAGAACACCTATTTGTTGGTTCGAAGTGGGGGAGCGACAGATGTTTGGGCCTGAGATTGTGCAGCAGACCTCTAAAAAGATCGATCTGATCAGAAAGAGGTTAGTGGATGCTAGAGTAGGCAAAAGAGCTATGCAGACAACCAGATGAGGGACCTTGAGTTTGAGGTCGGTGACTTTGTCTTTTTGAAGGTTTCACCTAGTAAGGGTGTCATTCGTAAGGGTGTCATTCGTTTCGGCAGAGCCGGGAAGTTATCCCCAAGGTTCATAGGCCCGTACAAGATATTGAAGCAGATTTGGAAAACATCTTACCGGTTGGAGTTGCGAGACGAGTTGTCTCAAGGGCACAATGTCTTCCATGTGTCTATGCTAAGAGGGTACATTCCAGATCTGAGTCATCATTTGCCCGAAGTGCTGGAGGGTTTGCAGTTGGATCTGAGTTACATTGAGCTTCCGGTTGAGATTGTCAATCGTCGGGAGAAAGTCTTGAGGAACAAGAGATACCGATGGACAAAGTAGTCTGGAGAAACAAGTTGGTTGAAGAAGCTACTTGGGAATCCGATGAGAGGATGATGAAAGATCACCCTGAGCTCTTTGTTTTATTTGTATCATCTTTTCTTTTCTTTTCTTTTTGTTGTATTTTTGTTTTCTCACCCTTTAAGTGTAGTTCCGGGGATGAAACTATTCTAAAGAGGGAGTGTTGTAACATCCTAAATTTTTATTTATTAGAGTTTGTGATTTTACGTGTTTTGTACGTATAATTTCATATGCATTTTTTTAGAAAAATATTTCTTCATAGTTTGAGCTAGTAATTATTCTCTTTAAGGCTATTTTAAAGGCCTAATTTAATCCTAGGCCAATATGTCTCTTTGTAGCCCACATTAATTAATAAATTAATTAAATTAATAGAGCCTATGGTCTTTTGGCCCATTAGTAAGCCCATTTAATTTAATTCCTTTTTATTTTAGCCTAACTTGTAGTGTAGACTCAATTAATAGACAATTAATTTAATTAACATGAACAACTTGTAAATGGGCGACACTAGGGTGGCACATGCATGCACTAGCTCATGCATTGCACACCTTTTGAGGTGTGGCCGGGTTGTATCAAAGAGGAGAGGGAGAGTGGATGAAGTGGAGAGGTGTTTACTCCATCATGGGAAGTTATGGCAACTCCCTAATTCGTCTAGTCCCTTGATCCTTAACCACCTGATCTAATCCTAACCTTCTATTCTCACTAAAAATCTGTATAAATACCCCCACTACATTAGTTGTCTTTGCACCTAATCTATATCAAAAAGAGAAAAAAATACAACTAGTGAGTAAAAGATTGATAGAATAGTGAGTTCAAAAGATTGAGGGTTTCAAAATTGTGTGTTCTTTCCTCTATATTGACCTGCATTTCTTCAAGAAGCAAGGGGAGGCTCGGGTTGCTTACCATACTAGGAGGAGACGTCAATTGGTGGTTCAAACTAGGAGAAGAAGGCCTCTTTTGATCATTCTAGGAGTTTTTGGGAGTTTCTTTTGTTTTCTCTCCAAATAAGGTGGGCAATATTCTCCAACTTCTAAATAGTTACCATGCTAGGTGTGTGTTTTGATCATGCTAGAATAAACAAGAGAAAATATTGCTTTATATTAGTTCCATGATTAAGGAGAAAAATGGATCTCAGTGAAATTGCATGAAATAAGTAGTAAATTGTTTGAATGATATGAACAGAAATATTGTGGTGATGATTTGATAATATGCCCGTTTGCTAATTAAGAAATTGTGAACCTTTATGCCGAGTTATTCATGAATGTGAAAAAATGCAATGTGAATAAATGTGTGGTAATATGATGTGAACTATAAGAAAATCTCCTTGTCATGAAAGTAGATTGATTAACAAATCATACATGCTTATTGTTAGTAAGATTGATTCCATTTTCGTACAAATAAACGAATAGTCTTTTATAAGAAAAATGAGAGTTAAATGTTTTTTTTTAAAATGTTAAGTTACTGTATAAATTCAAAATTTTGGATTTTAGTTGCTGAACAGTCGACCGTATATGCGTTAACAGTCGACTGTCCTTACTATTTAGTTTTCGAGTTTTAAATCATTGCAGAACAGTCGACCGACTATTCCTTAACAGTCGACTGTCCTGACTATTTAGTTCTTCGGTTTTAAATCCTTACAGAATAGTCGACCGACTATGCCTTAACAGTCGTCTGTCCTGACTATTTTCATGTTTTAAATTCTCACAGAACAGTCGACCGATTATTCCTTAACAGTCGACTGTCCTGACTATTTAGTTTTCGAGTTTTAAATCCTTGCAGAACAGTCGACCGACTATGCCTTAACAGTCGATTGTACTGACTATTTTCGAGTTTTAAATTCTCGCAGAATAGTTGACCGATTATGCCTTAACAGTTGACCGTCCTGACTATTTTAATTTTCGAGTTTTTAATCCTCGCAGAGGAGTCGACCGACCATGCTTTAACAGTCGACTGTCCGGACGATTAAATTGATATTCATATTTCATGAGATAATTTTCTATAACCCTTGGCCTAGTGTAAATGAGAATTTGAGACTATTTTGCATGAAAGAACTTATTATAAATTGTTAGTTTAAAGTGTCTTTGGATAAAGAAAATTGGATTGGTTAAAAGTGGTTAAAAAGATATTTTTGATAAAAGGAAAATCAAAAGTATGAATGTTTGATTTAGTATTGGTAAAATGAGAATAAGAGAACTATGTGGAAAGAATGAAGAATGAATGTGATAAGTTTGAAAATGAATTTATTTGTCATATGCATGAAATTGTACATGAAAGTGAAATCAAATATCATGATGAATTATGAAAAGTCTTATGAATATGAATACACAAATGCTATGAACATGAAATGGAATTGAAAGCTAGAGGGTAGCTAAGCCTTATACCGGCATTGAAAGATATTTTTGAGAAGAAATCTTGAAAAGAAAAGACCAAGTTTGGGTCATATTTTTGAATTAATGGTTAAGACCGGTATAGAGGAAGTGCTAGCTCTAGGGGATTGATTTTATTCATGATTCAAATAATTAAGGACTAGACACATAGTGGTGATGTGACGAAAGTAAAAGAAAAACACGAGTATGAGGGCCATATGATTGGCGGTGTGAGAGTGATTCACAGATTGCCTGCTTGATGCATCATGACACGACGTGAGCACTACTCCAGAATTATCGTCCCGGTGGCGACGCTTGTGGGGTGTTTGGTGACTACGGGTGGTGCCATCTATCCATGACGGAGGCTGAATTGTCCATAGATTGCCTACATGATGCGTCATATCAGTGCGTGGGATTCCACTTCAGGTTGTTTGGATATGGGCTCGTAATTCATAGAACATTTAGGATACTTACCATAGTTACCGTAATAGTTTAAGGCATGGCGAGGGACTGAACCCTACAAGATGAAGTACGATTAAGAGCTTGCCCTCGGATCTATGTATTATGGGATGCATAGATACCGAACAAGTGCGCATTAGTGTCATATAATATAAACAACTGCATTAAGGACTAAGTGCACAGCACAACACGACATCTATAGGATAGTCCCCGTAATTTGGCTTGTGACAAGTGTGTGCTTTCTAAGTAGGAGAAAATTGATGTATTACATCCTTGCGTCAGTTGAATGAACTGACGAGCCCACTGTTTCTATGCAAGATAAAGAGATTGACAAGATTAAAGTATGCATGCTGCTTAAAGAATGTTTCAAGTGTTGTACATTTTATTCATGTAAATTATTGTAAATTGCTTCCGCTGTTTAAATGTAAATTTAGTAATTCAAGATGTAACTCTAATGTAATAAAAGTTTTAATTTCCTTGTAAAATTGTACGAAAAGAAGTGAAAAGATCCTGTGGAACTTCGAATTCAGTCTGTTTTGGAATTCGGGATGTTACAGTTTTGCTATTATTATTCTTGTTGCTTATTTTGAACAATTGTACTTGATTACATGGATTTATTTGTATTTGGGCAATGTGACCCAGGATATTTGACTTATTCAAATCTGGATTATTTGAGATTATATTATTTTTGGTTTCAAGTATTCTTGTTGGTATTTTGATTCATATGTGCATGCTTGGTTGATGCTTTTGCTTCCGACTCTGATTATTCTTGTGAGAAGTTGTAAAGATTCCGAACAGCTTATAGATTATGAAAATTATTCGCTGGGCTTTTGTTGCGTATCCATATTCCATATTCTTCTTTTTGGGAGGCGGGGCGTAACAGGGTTTTTAGTGGTATCAGAGCCCAGGTTTGGCTAATTTATTAGTTTGACTAATATATTAGACAAGCTTGTCTCGATCTGGGATCGGCACAATAGTACACAAACCATGCATGCATGAATGAATCATAATCAATATTGATCTGGATACTAGTCTTATTCCATTCATTTTGATCCCTCCTTATTCCATCCCTTAATTCCTTGTTTTCTTCCGCCTCTTTCATTCATCCTCTTTGATTGACCTCTTGTTGGGTATGAAATCATTTCTTTTGGTAGCCATATCTTTCTGATTTTGGTGTCATCCATTCTTTTTATTTTCTGCTTGGTCCGTCAGTCGGCATCGCTGGATGCTATTGGCATAGTCTAACCTGATTAGAGTGGCACAGCGGAAGCAAATATGGATAAGGCATATGAAAGATAGAGAAACTAGGGTGAAAACTCTATTCTATTCAGATTTTATGTTCAGGCAACATGTTATCAATTGTGTTCCCCTATTTGTTTTAGGTAAGAAAACTCATCAAATAAATCAATAAAAATTCAGGGGTATTCCTACACATGTCTAGGTTCAGCTAGATTTATTTCAGATTTATATTTTACTGTTAGCGTGGTCAAATAAATTATAGAACAACAGGATACGCATGCATTTGGGAATCTGGAAATTCTGACATAGATGTACTAAAATGATGATATCTAACAAATTATACATCGGAATTCAAATCCTACAAAAGGGTAGTAAACTAGACATCTGAGGCTAAATTGCATGTTCAGAAAGTTATTTCAAAATATGACAGCAACATGGTCGAAAATCTGATCCAAAAAGAAACATCTAGCAGTCCAGAAATTATCTTGACATGAATAGGTAATAATTAATCCATACAACCATACATTTCATGCAAATTAATAATCAAAGTGTTCTTAGGTGTTTAACATGCATAGTTTTAGTTCTAAGATGTAATTTCACAGGCATGGTAAACAATTCATCAATCAAATCAATCCAACATGTATACAATTCATCAACGATCTACAACATGGATCTAGTTATTTTCATGTAAATGTTCATATGCATGAAATAATAGGGACTAGGTTTTAGATCAAAGAGAGTGGCGCAATGTTAAGAGTATATCGGGTTAGCTCGTGTAAACCCTCAATAAACTTAACAGAATTTTCAAATATAGCATGATAAGAAAAAGGACGGGATCTACTTGCAGAGATTAAAGAAATCTTGAACAAAATAAAATACTAGTTCAAGAAGAGACTTGCCTGATATTTAGTAGATTCGAATAAATAGAATAACAGGATTAGAATCCCGGGCGACGATCCAGAACACGTGCGAGCCACGTGCAAAACACCAACTGTGAAACTCCAAAACAGTAACTCAAGATCTCACAACTCCACACTGGATCAAGGTAGAACAGCAAACTCCAAACCGGATCCGCTATACCCAACACACCAAACACTGAAAGTGACTAATACCCTCTCTTCTTCCCCACTTCGACATAGAGAGAAAGAGAGAGAGAGCGGGAAAACTTCGGCGACCACGGCAGCTGGGCGACTACAACTGACGGCAATGACGTCGTTGCGGTCGGGAAGCAATGGTAGCGGCGAAGGACGGCAGCACGAGCGAAGCCCTGTTTTGCTCAAAAACAGAGGAGGCGAACAGTGGCTTTGGATGATGACAAAGAGGTGGTGGGGGGGGGGTTCTCCGGTGGTTGCGAGGGTGAACGGAGAGGGAGAGAGCGATGACGAAATTGCGAGGAAATGGGTTCGAGCAGTGGGTTGAAGGCGACGAGGATGGGGAAGATGATCGGAAGCAGGGGATGATGAGGAGCGACGAGGAGATGTTGATGAGGGGTTGACGATGGAGAGGTGAATGGGTCGAAGATGGAGATAGGAAATGGCTTGGGCGATTGGGTTAACAGGGAGAGAGGGCAGGAGTTTGGTGGAAGAAGGAGGAACATTAATGGGGGGACAGTAGCGGGGAGGGGTTAGGTGGCGGTTACACAGGAAACTAGGGTTAGGGAGATTAGGGTTTAATTAAAAGGGATTAAAGTATTTATAGGGAAAAAGAGAGATACTAGGTTATTGGGTATTTGGGTATAGATCCAATAAATGAAAATACATTGTACATGAATATAATTGATCAATACAAATCCGAATACGAGAAATAAGATATCTGATATAATTTGCATTACATAAATTATTTGAAACAATAAAAAAAAACTATTATTAAATAAGAATTGATTTGTTTTAATAATCAATAATAATAATAATAATAATAGATAATCATGTTAACAATAAGAATAGAAATAATAACCATGACAATAAAAATAATAATGCTATCAATAATAGTAGTGACAATAATAATAACAGTAAATAATACTAACAACAACAATAGAGATTATCAGAGCCATATCATTATATAAATATAGGAATTGGTTGAAAGAGTCGAAGCAGTAACATTATCTTTGAGGGTTAAAATGTAAATAGTTGATCAAGTAGGAACGGAAACAAAGTTTATTCAAAATAATTATAACTATTGTTTAGAAAAATGCCTTAACATAAAATTCAAAACAAATTTAACAAATAACGAAGTTATAAATATCGAAATACATAAAAATACTCATAAAAATATGTATTTGCAGAAATAGGGGTTACAGCAGACGACAATCATGACGAGGAGGAGTGTGAAGGCTAGGAGGGGGATAAATGTAAACAGCCTCAGATAAGGTACCATGAAGAAATGCATTCTTCACATCTGTCTGGTATAACGGCCACTGACGAATGGCGGCAATAGCAATGAGAGTTCGAACTGTAGTCATCTATGCAATCAGGGCAAAAGTCTCATCATAATCAATGTCATGCTCCTGAGTAAATCCTCGGGCAACTAGACGAGCCATGTGCTATTGAATGGAGCCATCAGGTCGATATTTGACCTTGAAGACCCACTTACAGCTAACAGGCTGGACGCCCACAAGCAGTGGAACAACATCCCAAGTGTCATTCTGATCAAATGCATTGAACTCTTCTGCAATAGCTTCCCACCACTTGGGATATTGAATAGCTTCCTAATAAGTTCTGGGCTCATGTGAGAAGTGTATAGCAGTGAGATACTCATGAAACTATGGTGAGTAGGAGTCTATGGTGGCAAAACCAAACTGGTCAGATCGACCAGTGACATCAGGTGTGTAATGTGCCGATGGGATGCCCGACATAGAACATGTAGATTGACGGACCGATGGTGGATGGACAGTATGTAGGGGTAAGATAGGTGGTGAGTGCGCATGCAACTGTGGGGATGGCAGGTGGTGAGGGTGCATAATGCTGTGGGGATGTAGGTGGTGTCTCTATAGGTGGAGTAATAGGTGGAACATGAGTATGAGATGGGAAAGGAGCCAAATGAGTGGGATCAAATAGAATGCATGAAGGTAGATAGGCCAAACAACTGTGGAGTCGAGAAAACTAGCATCCTTAGGAGAGGTCAAGTAGTAGGAAGAGTTTTTCACAAATGAAACATCTTGGGAAATACGAATACGACCTTTCACAGGATCAAAACAACGATATCCTTTATGCTCAGGACTGAGACCTAGGTGAATGCATGTGGCAGCTCAGGTGGTGAGCTTCGTGTACTCAGTGGGAGGGAGAAGGACATAACCTTTGCACACAAAGGTACGAAGCATACTGTAGTCCAGTGGTGAGTGAAGAAGTGCCTCATAAGGTGATGTGCTAGATAGGGCAGACAAGGGAAAGATGTTAATGAGACAGACAGACATTGTGATAGCTTCAACCCAGAAAGAATAAGGAATAGAATAGGAGAGTAGAAAAGTGCGAGTCGTCTCAAGGATATGACGATGTTTGCGTTCAGCTACACCATTTTGCTCATGCATGTGAGGGCATGATTGTTGAAAAAGTGTACAATGAGATTGAAGGATTGATCTCATAGCAGCGAAAGTGTACTCACGAGCACTGTCTGAGCGAAAGGTTTTGATAAGCACACCAAACTGAGTGTGAACTATGTTATTAAAGAATATGTAAATGTCAGGTATCTCAAAGCGTTGGCGCATAAGAATGTGACGAAGGCCCAGCGAATGATATTAACATCACTTATAAGTTGTATCAGTCTTAACTCAACAATATGAAAAAGGAATAATCACAACCACGCAGAAAAACATAATCACATAAACAATTACTGAGATAAAACATACAGTAGTCCAACATAATAACCAACAACTAGAAATAAGCAACAATTATGGGTCAACAAAGTCCGGGATACAAAGTACAGAAGTAATACAATGCTGGAAATAAAATAACACGAATAGAATAACTATGACTATCAATTCTACTCCAATCTTTAGTACATCAGTTCTCCAAGTCCTTCAATTTCTCCCTCCATGATACCTGTAATCTCATCATCTAGAGATGGGAAAAATATGCCCGTTAGAGAAAGCTATAGGCGACAAGTAGTTGGAAGCCGTAAAATAGGAAATAAAGGACTATATAACAAGAATAGAAATTGGAACGATATCGGAGTCAATAAATGATAAACGATAACAAAATGAAAAGTTGATAATCAATAATTCAGAGATCAAGAATCAATGTTTAATAACCAATATTCAGTATTAGTGTCAATGTTCAGTGTTCATTTATGTCTATAAGTCTTTTATCAATCCTAACTAATGCATGCATTCTTGCGTCCCATACCACAAGTTTGGGTGCATACAATCAAGTGAACGTTTGACTATAGTGGTGAATTCTACAGGATCCTGTACTCGAGTCTTGCAATATCAATGACCAATGACCGATAACTGATGACCGATGACCGATGATTGATGACCAATATACGATAAATCATGATACTATAGTCAGTACTCCACAATCAATCGATAAAACAATAACATGTCAATATGGAAAATACGGGTCCCCTTCCGAGTACACTCTCCTATATTGTCCACTACTAAGTCGACCCTTATTATCCCGGCTTGTTATTCTTTTATTAACAATCAATTATGAACATGTATGTAATCAATGTGGGCGATGGTATCAATACTCATGCAATAGGTACAATCGATGAGACCGAGAGCACTAGTACAATTTCAAGATGATATCAAGACTATACAATACATAAAATATACATTGTTCAATTCATTAAAAATGGAAAACACGGGTTATATGCAAAACATAACAAGATATGGACTCAGTGTACTACAAATTCTATGTGCAAGATTCTAAGTTTTCTGTGTCAGGAACCGGTTCAAAACCTCAGTACAAAGTCAAGCAAATGACAAGGCAGTATATTTGAATGTTCCATAGTACAATAAACCTACGGTTCAAAATTTTATTTCAATGGCAATGGCACGATAAGATGACTATGAATCAATAACATTATACAATAAGAAAACAACCAAGTTCAATTAAATGCAATATTTAATTCGATTACTACTTGTCGGATTTCAAATAGTGTTTTCTTGAACTATAAACAATAAAAATGAGTGCAAGAGATGCTTGCCTATTAGGAGACTATTATGAATATTAAAAGAATAATGGGATAAGAATCCCGACGGCGACACATGCACTCACACGTGCATAACTAAGCAACCAACCGCAAGAGAACAGCATACACAGCAAGAGACCACTATCATAACAGCAAAAACACTCCACAAAACATCAAACGGAGAACTTTCCCAAAATAGCAACACAAGGTGAACAGCAAACACAGGATCCCCTGCCAGAATAGCAAACAACGATCTCAGCTTGACTTCGACTTCGATTGGCGGTTGTGATGGGCGGTGACCGGCAGCAGGGTTACGGGTGGTGCTCGGGAAGGAGATGAGAGACAGTGGGTTGCGATGGAGGAGACTGAAGGCAGAGGATGGACACTGGAGGTCGATGGAGGTGGCAGTGGATGGCGGTGTGAGCGGTGGTGCACACAAGGGGGCAGTAGGTTTGAGGAGATGCAGGCCGGAGTGAGGAGAGGATGGAGTAGGGGCTCAGGTGGCTCGAGCGAGTGGTGCTCGCAGTGGCGAGGAGGGAGCATCGAGGTGCACAGGGCTCGAGCGGCAGGCAGCAATGGTGACGAGCTCAGGGTGGTTCGAGCGGATGGCAGGTGGCGAAGCTTGACGAGGCAGCAATGGAGGGAGGCCAGGGCTACTAATGGTGGCGAGGATGGTGGAGGACAGGGGATGATGGGTGGCTTGGAGCGACAGAATGTAGAGGACGACGAGCAGAGGTTTCGGTGGTTGCAGGCGGAGGCTCGAGCTCCGAGTTCGGCAATGGTGGAGTTGGGACTGGTCGCAGTCGAGGGCAGGGGAATGGTTGACAATGGCGGGAGTTGGCAAGGACGACGAGCAGAGTGGTTGCGGAGCGGAGTTCTTCGGTGGTGGTCATCGCGAGTGGAGGAGCTTCGGTGCGTTCGACGAAGAAGCTTGCGGCAGTGGGTTCGGGGCTGGACGATGGGTGCAATGGAGGGGCAAGGTGATGAGGAAGACGAGGAGAGTTAACGAGGTGAATGGTTGGTTGGCTTTGAAGTCGGAAGGAAGATGGGGTTGCTCTGTTTTGCTTTTGGAAACAGAGGGGAGAGAGAGGAAGGCGGGGAGAGAGAAGAGTGGGGAGAGAGAGAGAACTGGAATAGGGGTTGTTATATAATAATATAATATTAATAGTGGGTAGTTGAGATAGTTGGGGGTTGTAGTTACGGGAATGTGAAGAGTGAGGGAACGTGAAGAGATTTGTATATGGGTAAGTATATAGGATTGATTCTATACAAATACATATGGTACTGGGTTTAGATTTGGACTTGGTTTATGGGCTC
The DNA here is from genome assembly GCA_017893485.1 of Hemerocallis citrina. Classification (NCBI taxonomy): domain Eukaryota; kingdom Viridiplantae; phylum Streptophyta; class Magnoliopsida; order Asparagales; family Asphodelaceae; genus Hemerocallis; species Hemerocallis citrina. The sequence goes on from CM030365.1 coordinate 101,376,934, forward strand.
AAAACAATTTAATAAATTAGTTATAGGATTGGGCTAAACTTTGGGCTCAGGTTAGATATAAATAAATAATTAAATCAAAATATAAAATTGGGCTTTAGATGAATGACTTCAATTTAATATAGATCAAAACTAGTGGGCTTTAAAAAAAAGTAATAATAATAATACTAATAACTACACATATAAATAATAAAAATAATAATAACAATAACAATAATAGTAGTAGTAGTAGTAGTAGTAGTAGTCATAATAATAATAATAATAATAATAATAATAATAATAATATATCAGAATAGGATTTGAGATTAACGAGTTCATTAAAATCCAAACAATAATAATATAACATATAAATAGTCGATCAATTATAAATAGAAAATACATCGTTATTCAAAATAAATGTAATCGTCGATTATAAAACACAGTAGTATATCAGAAACTAGTTTAGCACAAAACAAATTTATAAATTGTGAAAATACCAAAAATATTTAGGAAATACGTATTAGCGGGAACGGGGGTTACAAAGAAACACCCATGTGTATCTAGTAAAGTCATCGATGAAACTAACATAATAGAAATAACCCTTGTGAGAAGGTGTATGAAATGGTCCTCATATGTCAGAGTGAATAAGTTGAAAAGGATGGGTGGTTTGACAAGTACTTTTGTTATTAAAAGGGAGTGCTATGTGTTTGGCCAAATGACAACCCTAGAAATCAGACAAATGATTAAAAGGAAAAGGACCAAGGGCACCACCATGGGCTAAAGTCTTGAGTCGAGACTCACTAATATGTCATGAATATCTGTGGCACGGATCAGCATCAGAGAACACAACACCAACAAAATAAGGATAAGATCTATGTGCATGAAGAAAATCTAGATGATATAGACAACTCTGTCGACTAGCACGCCTAAACTCCTGACCAGTGTGTAAATCAGTAACGCAACAACCTAAAGAGTCAAATGTAACGACAAGACCACTAATAGAAATAAGGTTCATGGAAAAGTGAGGAGTAAAAAGAACATAAGGCAATGTGATAGTTAGAGAGGTAATAGACCCTGAGTGTGTAGTGAGAAGTTGTGAGCCATCGGTTGTGTGTAGGGATGTAGAATGAGAGGGAAGTGCAGTGCTGGTGGTGAGAAGTGTATAATTTCTAGTAAGATGATGTGATACACTAAAATCTAAAATGCAGAAAGAATTTATATCGGGGGTAACAGAGAATTCAGGAGCAGAGGGACCAGTAGTGACAGACTGACCCAAGAGCTGGAGTTCCAGCTGAGCGAGACTATGCTGAATGATAGCCCAATCAGCATCAGTTAGAACGGTTGGAGTAACAGACATGGCCGAGGATGTAAGAAAAGAAGTACTTTGAGGATGAATGAGACTGGTGTTACTGTGGCCGAGATCGAAATGAGGTTGAAAATGTTGCTGGTGTCGTGATTGGTATAGGGAGCTGAATGGTGCAACAGATATTGGAAAAAGGGGTGGGGTAGGGTTAGTGATGATTCTTGGAGGAGGGAGGAGGTTGGAATCATGATGATGGTGGAGAATTGGTGAGACTAATATTTCATTGGAGAAGAAAGAGTACCTACAATATTTTTTTATTAATATGACTAGCGGCGGTGACGGCAGCGACAACGATGGCAGAGACTGTGACGGTAGCAGCATCGAAAAGGCAGAGGGTTGGGTTGGGTGTGAGATTTGGATTTGGAGAAATTGGGTTTCAGGTTTGTTTGGATTCGGGTAGGGTTAGAGTTCAGGTATAGTTTTGGATTTTTTTTTCTGTGGTTTCGGGTATAGTTGAGGGTTAAGTGGGTTAAGTTTGAAAAAGAAAGAGGGGGGATAAGATTAGGGTTTTGGATTTGGGTGGCGGCTAGATATGGGTAGGGTTACGGTCGACGAGGTAGGTGACGGGGTCGACGGGAAGGTGACGGAAAGTTGATGTTTGGGATAAAGCGTACAGGGACGGGACTTGGGGTCAGAGGTTGGGTTTCGGCGAGGAGAAGGAGCAGTTGAAGTGGAGTTCGGAATGGCGAGGAGGATGAGAGTTTGTTGTTGTTGTCGTGGATGACATCAGGATGCTGAGTCACCGTCGATTTTTGTTGTTGTTGTCGTGGATGACATCAGGATGCTGAGGTGCTGTTGATTTTGGTTGCTGTTGCCGAAGAAGATTGCCAGAGTTGGGTTGAAGTTGAGTATTGATGTTGTCGGGGATGGGTTGAAGATGAGTGTTCAAGACTCCTGCTGTTGTTGATGATGGCAACAAAAAAGAAAATCTGTGTAATTAGGGTTAGGTATTAGTGAGAGAAACAAAAATTACTGCTCTAATACCAAGTTAAGATTAACAGAGTGATTGAAAAATATTATTGTATTAATTATAACTGAGTACAATGTCTCATATATATAGGAGAGAATTAAATACTAAAGTGATACATAACCCAATATAGGACAAAATATATATTACAATATCTAACATGAGTAAAAGGAAAACAAAATTGACTTCATGTAATAAGTTAATTTAACCTACTGTGATTTGAAACCTATAATAAGGTTGTAGCTTTAACGAAAAAATTGATGCTTGAAAGAAGGTATCTTCACCTACTTTAGATATTTTTGGTGTCCTGCTGCTGTATGTAAACTGAAAAATAATGATTACCAGAACTTCAATAGCCTGAAATAGGAAAATTAATAAAACACCCAAGAACCAGGGAGAATCATCCATTCCACCAGATATATAGTAATGATAATATGAGATAGTCCATTTATTTTTTAAGAGATGAACATGTTGAACCATTCAAATTTCGATCTCACCGTTTACATTACTTTCACATAATTAAGATTGACTGAATGAAATTTCAAATGATATTTAAATCTCTAGCGAATGCATCAAGTTGTTCAAGCAAATTTTCTTATATATGTTCACGAATAATATTGCTTTCTTTGAACCGCTTGATGCATAGGCTAGTGGTCAGCAAAACACTTGAAATTTTGTACACACCATCTTTATGGCATGCAGTATACGGTAACTGGTATGATCGAGATTTGAATGGCTCAAATTGTTCATCTCTCAAAAGAAGAATCCATCTCATAATATCCTTAGTATATGTGATAAGTTCCAAATGAACGCTGTAGTCTTGCACAATGTTACTAGGTTCGCAATACATTTTTGTTCGTAGGACGGGTACAGGATCGCGGTTCGTTACCTTGAGCGGTACGTGGTACGGAGGGGGTAGGATGAGTTGGCACTATGATTATATATATATACTAGATTTGCCCGTGGGCACGTGCCTACGACACATCTTTAGAACGATGCAGCATATGAAAAGCCTTGTAAACAGTAAATCAACACTTATATAGCTCAAGTTAATAGTATGACAATAATTAGTTGTAAATAAAAGTCTGTGTTTTCATTAGTATATTAAAAAATAATAATAAATTGGGGTATAAAAATCCATGTTTTCATATATATATATATATATATATATATATATATATATATATATATATATATATAGAGAGAGAGAGAGAGAGAGAGAGAGAGAGAGAGAGAAATAATTAAATAAATACAGGAGTTGTTTTGGGGGAATTTGAATTTGAGTTTTGGGGGAAAACTTTTGGGAGGAAAATGTATTTTGTGAGGTTAGATCTGAGACTTTGATCTTGTGGGGATTGAAGGAGAGCCACTTGATAGCTTTCTTTGTGTTTTATTATTATTATTATTATTATTATTATTATTATTATTATTATTATTATTATTATTATTATTATTATTATTATTATTATTATTATTATTATTATATATATATAAAGATATATATATATATATATATATATATATATATATATATATATATATATATATATGCATGCGTGTGTGAGTGCACATATAAAGATAGATACCAACAAAAAATTAATATATAAAAGCTTTAGTTACCTATATTGCTGAATATATGAGTATAATCTTATGATTAATTGTGGAAGTTTTGAAGAGAACTTAATGAATAATTCATGAATAATGAATAAATTTGTTCATTATGAAGATATGAAAAAGTCCTTATGCCAATCGCTCGTTTAGAAGATCCTAATTGAGAACCCAGCATAATTTGGTTCGCTAGATCCAGATTGTGGTTGGATGGAGGGTTGGGAGAACCAGTAAATTTGGTCTTGCATTGCTAATTTATTATGTTTACTAAAGGGAAGGTTGTAGTCTCGAGTTTGCCAATCTGATTTTTTCTGTTGGAAAAAATCGGACTTTATTTATGTATCCTACGTGCGCAGCGGAAGCGATCGTATCGCACAATCAATATTGCATTATAAAAATTTTCCAATAAAATCAAGAACATTATGAAATTATGAATTAAATAATCAGATTTATAATAAAATATTTTTGGATTACCTTTTGCTTAAGTGAAGAACTCTTTCTCTATTGTTTCAGCAATGAGATGCCAGGTGTTCGTCCTCTAATGGTGATCCACGTCAGACCTTTATCGGAATACTTTCATACTTACTCTCTAATTAATCTTTTGAGTTGTATAGGAAGAAATAAGAATGAGAGTGAGGGATCTAGATTGAATTATCCTTTGCCTTTTTGTTTTTTCTCTTGTTGTTCACCCATCTCAGAATGAGAAGAGGGTGGCTTCATATAAGCCTCCCTAAACATGATTACGGAGTAGATTTGGCAGTAAGGTGGTGGTGAGTGTTAGGTGGTTGGCACAAAAACATTTAACTGAGTCTTTGTAAAAAATTATATAATAAATTCCCTTCTCAGTCTCATATTTCTTTTCCTAACGCTCTAAAAAAACTATTCTTTGTAAAAATGAATATTCTAACTATAAAAAAAATTTAGTGGGAGAGAGAATGCATCATTTAATTCATAATTAAATTGACAACTATTCAACATTCCATACTTGTGTAACTATTTTCATAATTTAATATATCAACATATGTCAAGTTATTCGATTCTAAATTTTGTGAAAAAATCCAGAATCGAATTTTTCTAGAAAAAGCTTGTATTGCATGTAACCCATTGGGCCTCACATTAAGCTGGCAGTCAAGATATTAAACTTTTTTTTCTCACTACAAGTCAAGAGTGATGCCTAGCAGTGTATCATAACTACCCATATAATGTGAGTTTGGTTATTGAAATCAATTGTACCATTTTGTGAGTAGTTCCCGTACAATTTAATCATTCGATCATACAATGCCTTGAAAAAACTTAGGGTACAGATTAATATCGAATCCTAACCATTCAATCATATGTGTCTGATAGTTAGTGATTGACTCAAATAAATAGTTAGAAACTCATTTCTAAAATTCATTCTACTATAACCATAGACTTCCTGAGTCTAAACTTTATAGAATCACATAGAACATTCACTTCTCCTAATATAATTGACTGATTCCTTGTTGATTGTTCACCCACTTTCACGAAAGCCTTATTATGTCCAGAAAACCCTACACCTGTCTTAGAAAATCATGCTAAGAAATAAACCAAAGCATTGATTAACATACACAAAGTGCTATGACAATCTCAGGTCTAAAAATTATTGTACCTACCATGACCCAAATAATTATCCACTAACATTCATTTATAATTCCATTAAATATTTCTTTTAGCGAGTCAGTTCAGTGAACTAAATCATTTAACACCTACACTCTTTTATTAATGTCTCTAAATAAATAATTGTGAGATCAATTATTCTCTACTTTAGAGCATATACTGAGTGTACTAGTCTTACCGAAATTATTGATGTCCAATCTCATTATTCCTATGACAAGGAATAGTTTAAATTAACTTTAATAAGTTTATGTCTCACAAGCATGATCTCTTCATAGTTTTAAACTCATTTAATTAATTCATGGACTTTATCAAAATAGTAAATAAATTATACGAATAGTAGCATATGATGAATAAAATGCCTCAAATAATATTATTAATCATGAGTATTGCTTACAAGAGAATTGCAATCACATTTCATGTGAATGGTTGTTGGACACATTCTTAACAATCTTGCACTTGCACTAAAGTCAATCCCCCTATATTTAACACCCGTGGTATCAAGGTGACGATCAAGCTGCTACTATGTCATTGCCTTAGTGAAAGGATCTGCTTTGTTGTTTGTCATATTGTAACATCCCGTACTTAAGAGTATATATATAATATTATATTGGGAGAATATAATAATAATATAAATATATATATATATATAATAGTTATAGTGGTAGTTAGGCCTATAGGTTTTTTCTATGGCTTAGTGTATGGAATTTGGCCAAGAATGAGTTGAGCAGAGAATGGATGCATGGAGTTATGGGGCTCGGGTGCTTGGTGTGTTGGCTGCACACGTGGAGGAGGAAAAGAATGAATGGGTGTGTAAGTGTGATTTGCACGTGCACGTGCATTTGAGGTTGGGTGTGTGTGGTTTCTTTGTCCCACATCGGTGTAGATTAAGTGATTAATGAGTATATATAGATTTGACCAATGATCATTAGGTACCTGAAAGCTATAGCACCTTTTGTGAGGCAAGCCTGTTGTGGACAGTTGTTAAGATTCGTTTTATTCGCGTGCGCAGCTGAGCCAGGCTCGGGGCGCTACAAAATGGTATCAGAGCTGACTTTCAACACCGATCGTGGGTAAGAGTGGGTTAGAGGTACGCCTGAGATGGAGCAAGGACAGTACACTGGTAGAGAAACCAAGGGTAGTACGCTAGTTGAATCAGGGTACTCCACTCCACGTCAGCTAGAAAGGCGATCGTTTGTTAGATTACAAGGTTCGGGCTCAGCGAGGACACTGAGTTATTAAGAGTGTGTAACTATAAAACCCCAGATATTTACATATACTATTTTGAATTAATAAATAATTTTTAAATGAATTTATTAAAATATTTTGAATTTGTGTGAAATCATTTTACACGTGCAACACGTGCAAATATTTTTGAAATGCAAGTTTCGAAATTTTGAGTTATTAAATAAATTCTATTATTTATAATTGGATATATTTGAATTTTTGGGACTTTTCTGAATAAGAGAAACTGTTTTTGTAAATATTTTGATAGAAGGGGACCTTCTAGTAAAAAAGTCGTTTGGAGGTTAAATTTGAATTCAAAAATTGGTTTTCTGCATTTGGGGCCCGGTTTCCAGTAGAGAAATTTGAAGATGAAATTTTACCAATTCTCATTTGATTTGATTGGATAAATAATTAATTTTGCAATTTTGAGATTGTGGGGTGACTTAATTGCAAACTATGATTAAAACCCTAATTTTGAGAACCCGGCCATATAAAAGAGAGTAGGAATAGTAGTTTTGACAACTCTTAGGTTTTAGCCAATTTTTGTGATTTTTTTAGGCTTGAGGGAGATCTTTCGCTTGGAGGAGAAGACTTTTTAGAGTTTCTACTTGAGGTCAACTCGAGGTGGGCGTCTCTCTAACTCTCTTGTATGTTTATTTTCTTCATGAATGTTGTAGTACCATGCTAGGGTTGATTTTTATTAATCTATGATTGTGATCTAGCATGAATATGTTGTTTTGTTATGAGATTATTATAGAAATTGATTGTTAGATAAAGATTGGTTGTTAATATGAGATGAAAATGAAATTTTGATGGCATGATGTCCTCTTAAATCATGGATATTATTAATAATGAAAGATCAAATCCTTATCCATAGAAATTGTTTTAACAAACCAATATATTGTCGTAGATATCAGATCTTGTGATGATTTTAGATCTATGTTGAGATATAAAGATGAAATTTAGGAGACTATTTGCTATTTAAATTTGTTAAACTTTTTATATATTATACTCGAGTTGTTTCAAGTTGAAAATGGCATGCATAAACCCCCAAAGAATCGAACTTTTCAATGTCGAGGGTTGAGGGTTTGGGGTTGAACAGCCCGGGGGTTACACAATGCAACCCGAGAACTGTGCAGACCCGAGGCTGCTGTTTTGGAAGGGTTCCGGCCTAGCTTGATGGGTCGGGTTTGGTGTGTGTGTGTGGGGGGGGGGGTGGAGGGGGGGTTGATGATGCACTAGGGTTGCAAACCCTAGGGTGGATATGGGTATGTATGTATATGATTATATTGGCATGAAAGTGAAGTTTTAAGTGATTTGTTGATCAAGTTTTGAAGTTGCAAGTTTCAGATTTTTACAAAAACCCTAGTTTTAGTTTATTGATGATTTAGAGCTTCAAATTTGTGTGAATGGATTAGAAATTTGGTGACGTGATCTATGTTTATGGATTAAACATAAACTCAATTTTGCAGAATTAAATATTCATTTTTGAATGGACTATTCTTGTAACACCCTAGTTTTCATTTATGAGATTTTTGGTGATTTTATGTGTTGTGCACGTATTCCTTTATAAAATATTTTTATATAGTATTTGTTTCCTTTATTTTTCCAAAAAATATTCTCTTTAAAAGCCTGTTTTGAAAGCCTAGGCCTATTTTTCTAATTTAGCCCATCCTAATTAATTAAGTGTTTTATTATTATAACCCATGGGTCTAAAAGCCCATTAATTTGAAGCCCACTAATTAAATTACTTTTTAATTGTTATAACATGTAGTGTAGACATATTTAGTAGACAATAAATTAACTAATCATGTACAACTTATTAATAGGGGTACTAGATGAGACACGTGCATTGCACTAGCACGTGCCTAGTTGTGCATGGGGGTGTGGTCGGATGGAGCAAGGAGAGATGGAGGGAGTGGAGTTGTGGATTGAGGTGGTTATGTGATCATGGGTAGTTGCTACAACTTCCTAACTCATCATAGCCTTCGATCTCTAACCATTTGATTTATTCCAAGCCATCTATTCTCACCCCAAAAAATGTTTAAATACCCCCTTAGTTCTTCTCATTTAGTGCACTAGAAAAATTGATTAAGAAAGAAAAGATTGAGAGTTTTTGGTGAGTAAAAGATTGAGGAGTTTTTGTGTGTGTACTCATCCAAGGAGAAGCCGGACTACATCCAATGAGGGGGAACTTGGGTTTGCTACACTAAGGAGGAGGAGACACCTTTGAGGCACAATCTAGGAGGAGAAGAATCCATTCGTGCATTCTAGGAGATTTCTAGGAGCTTTCTATTCGTTTTTCTCCAAATAGGTGGGTGTTTCTCATGCTTCTAATTGTAGTTACCATGCTAGGAATGTTTTGATAGAATGATTAATGAAAACTTAAGTGAATTGATAATTTAGAAGATGCTTGTTGAAATGATTGCTAGTTGATAAATTATGAATTAAAATGGTAGGAGATATCATGTTTTGCCATGCTATATATTTAAGAAACATGTTGTGTGAAGAAAATCTATATACATGAGACAAAATTGAATACTTCATGTGAAATTGATTTGGTTAATTGTGAGTGATCTCATTGTAGCAAGAAAGAAATTTTTGGTGTTCTAAATTAATGTGATTTGACTAATAAATGAAAGAATGAATTATTTTGTAAAAATTTATATTTCAAAATGTGTGCAAATATGATTCGTTCTGAATGTTGAAATTATGGATATAGAAAAAAAAATAAGATCAAAAATGCATATTTTATAAGAAAATAATGAATTTAAAAATACTGGTTTACTGTGTTTATATATATTTTAAAATCTGGAAGGTTATGTTTCAAAAAGAGAAGAAAAAGAAAAAAAAATCATTTTGGGAAATGTTTAATAAGTAGTAGAGAGCAAGGAATTGGATCAAAACTATCCCAATCCTCTTTTTGACAATGGCTCTTAGACCAATTAGTTGAGTGTGCTGGGCGCTACTGTAGCGTTCGGGTGACCCCTGTGGTCTCGAGTTCAAAACCCATGCTCTGCTTTTATTTCTAAATTTTTGAATAAACCCAGAACCCGAAACCCAAAATACTTATTCATTTATTCCCTACACTTACTGTGGTTGCACCTTAGCCCAGTTGGCTTGCGGTTGCTGTTGGCTTCTTTCAAGTCGCGGGTTCGAAACCTGGACTCGGCAGTTTTGAAACATTTGATTTTTTGGGTTTTAAAATTGATTCTTGGCATTTAAAAATCTGAAAAAAAATATATAATTATTTTAAAAACATGTAGAACTCATGAAAGTTATTTGGGAACTATTTGACTAAAGTAAAGGTGAGTCAGAAGTGAAATTGTGTCAAAAAACTATTGAAATCTACCTTTGGAAAATTATAAAAGTTATTTATTTTTATGAGAAAATTATGTTAAGTGATAAAGAAGAATTTTTTGAATGAAGGAAAATCTAATTGTGTTTCCTATGGACAAATGTTGTCAAATTGAATTGGGTTATGTATGAAAATACGACTTTGTGGCTTTCAAGTTAAATAAATAATATGAACCATAGTACGAGAATTAAATGGATTTATAGAGATTAAATTGGGTTACGAAATGCATAAATTTCGATTGAACTATTTGTATGAGATTTGATTCATAGACATGAACGAAAACCATTATTGATTGTAAATTGTAACCCCTGTTTCCCCAAATGTGTACCTCCGTATTTTTTCTGTATCAAAATTTTTCGTAGATTATTTTACTGCTTTCAATTTGCTTTTTGTCAAATCGTACTATTGGATCTTCTATTAAAATCTATTTTTCAATCCATATTTTTTTTATTATTTACTTGTAACTATTTCTATGATGTTTTGTATTGAAATACGATTCTTATTATTATTACTTTTATTATTAATATTTTTGATTGGTTATTTAAAAATTTATTTCTACGTGCTAACTGTATTTGTATCTATTTCAAATAAATTCTATACCGTAATACAAAATACATTGTATTATAAACAATATTTAATTGTTATTTTATTATACTATAAAATCTTATTTAAAACTCTATTTTTCTTATTTGATAATCCCTTACCCATTATTAAAACCCTATACCCATTAACTTTCAATCCTACTACCCTAACCCGTCACCCATTAAGGCCATCTCCAACCCCACTCCATTTTGGCGCTGGAGTGGGTTATGGCATTGGATTTCATCTCCAACCCATCGCCACTTCTGGCGCCAAAATGGCGTGGATGGAGACCTGGTGAACATTGGCGCGCCATATATGGCGCGCTACTGTTCACCCAGCGCCATTTTTTTTTAACCCCTAAAAGTTTTCTAATTTTAATTAAACCCTAATTAAACATTTTTTTAACAAAATTTATTACATTCTACTCCTAGAAATGAAAATTTAATTTATTTGTGTTCTATTGAAGGTTATTAATTAAATATTTAGTATATTTAATATTTAGAAAATAATACGAAATGTCAATTACAATATATAAATAGTGGGGAGTTAGAAGATAATTAATTTAAAAAGTAGATAAAAAAGAATATGTTGAGAATATTCCTTTTTGGAGTTAGAAATGGAGTTATGGGTTGGAGATGAAGTTACTGTTTGATGTGACACTTACTCCATTTTGGAGTAAAAGTTGCTCCAAAATGGAGTTGAGGGTTGGAGATGGCCTAAAGCCCCACCCTAACAACCCAATACCCTATTATATAAAAACCTACTCTACAAAACCTAACCCTAAAACCTATACTACTGCTAAGAAACCCCAGCCGCCTTACACCTCATCCCCTACCTCTTCATCTTCTTCACCTCCATTCCGATCCTTCTTCAACTCATCTCTCCCTCTCCGTCCATTCAATTTCTATCCCTCCTCCCAGTAGTCCGCGACACCACGTACGCCTGCGTGCGCCCCACCACTGAGACCCCTCACCACCCCCCCGACCTGCAGAAGCCACAACACCCAACCCCGCAGGTGATCCCATCGGCGCGGCAGCAGCGCGGTTTCTTTGCACTCTCCTCGATGCCAGGCGACTTCCCTTCCTCCTCTGGCCCCCTCTTCCATCAACCTCGACAGCGGCAGCGCCACCCTGAGCGCCGCACCCAGTCACCCTACTCCACAACCGATGCCAGCAGCAACAGTCGCAGCCCAAGCCATCAACAGCGCCGCCCTGGCCGTCGCCCTTCTTGCGCAGGCTCAACCGCTCCCCAGCGCCTCTCCGCTTCATCGAACCACAGCGGCAACCTCATCGACAGTAGCATCGACAATGGCCTTAACCCCCGGCCCGTCCTCCCGACGCCGGCTGCCTCCTCCGCCTCGCAGCGGTCGCCCCTTGTTCGCCGTGCCGCCAGCGCCGCCGTCAGTTTCCCTGGCAATCGGAGCCAAGCCAGGATCGAAACTGTAGTTTGCTGTGTGTATGGGTTTTGATCAGAGTGATTGTGGACCGTCCGTTCGATCAGATCTTGATCTCTTGATCCTGATTGTTTGATCTGCTTGATCTCATCGTGATTGAGATCAGATCAGATCGATCATCAACAGTAGCTCTTGATCATAGCCATCCGATCCTTCATTTGATCATCACTAAGCCATTGGATCTAGGTCGTCCGATCGTCGATCATCGCGATCGTGATCATCGTCTCCAACATCATCAAGATCTTGATCTCGACTGTTGGATCTCTTTTGCTCACCACGATCGTGATCACCATCTTGATCTTGATCGTGATCTTGATCTTGATCTTCGATCTCAGCCGTCCGATCAATCGATCACACCTGATCTCGGCCCTTGATCGTGATCGCCTCGTTCGTCTTCTACTTGGTAAGTAAATCATTTGATCCACTTTTTGTTCTCATTCATCAAGTTGTCAATCATGGTAAATTTACTCTTTTGGTACTCTTCTAATTCTTATATGTTTCATGTATGTTCGATCTCGACCGTTGGATTCCCATCCGTGCCCGATCGTGACTACCGTGATCGTTTGCTCGTCGCCGTGTCGTCGGGATTCCGATCCTGCCATTCTCAATTATCGGATCTAATCGTCTTCAATTAAGGCAAGTATTCATCTTGTACACATTTTTGTTCTAGTACAAGCGTTCTTTGAAAATACTACAAATAGTTAGAAATTGTGACTCCTCCTTGACTTGTCGTTGTTAATCAAATATTAATCCCCATCAATTTCATAATCTTAAGAGTCACAATAAATTCATTGGATTATATTACAATTACTTGGACTCATTTTATCCCCTGGATACATGAACACATGAAATTAAGGAGCCATAGATTTGTAGACATATGCGATATCTTGTATGAATTGAACTTGCACCAACTAGAGTTGAAAAATAAATTTTACTTGTTGTTTTGATAAACATTTTCTTGTATTTATATCACACATTAACCTAGATGCCTAATAACCAATTTTCATGTAACCTATACATGAAAGACCTTCCCACATGTTGCAGTCCTGGATCTTATTATGCTATTTTGACCCCTTTAAAATCAGAATCTAAAACCGAACCCTGAATAGAAAACATAGCTCTGGATGTCTAGATGTCGATAACCTTCGGAATTTTTGAATTCCGAGTTACGGTATAGGAGATAGCACAGTTTTGGTGCAGCAACGTCATGCTGTCCAGATTTGAGATTTTCGTTGTTCTTGATATTTCAATTTTTTTAGACCCTCGAACTTGAATCCTATCTAGCCTAAACTTGTCTCATGTCCATAATTATGATTTTTTAACTTGTTTCACACACTTGCATGTTTGCTTGATAAATAATAATAATAAGTAACAAGCCGGGGTTTAAGGAAAAGATCATAGTAGTGGACAATATAGGTAAGTGTACTCGGAAGGGGGCCCGTGTTTTCCAGTACTCGGATCATGAACTTGTTGCACTTGATGTATTCATGGAGTCAGTTACTTGGCTCATGAACTTCTTGTATTCATGAACCCACTGTGTGGTTCTTGAACTTGTTAGTATTCACGGACTCACTTCGTGAACTTGTTATTTATTTTCGTATTCATAAACCGTGCTTGCTTGATACTTGATACCTGAGTATGCCGCCCTATAAAATCCATTACTAGGTCTAAACGAAATTGGATTGACTGTAGCAACCATGTAGTAAAAAGATGGATGTATGAAGTGCTACCTAGATAGTAATAACTACAAGACTTGAACATGATTACCTGCTTACTCGATACCTGATTACGTGATACAAGAAACTTGATACATGAAACTTGATACATGAAACCTGATGCATGAAACTCGAACTTGATACATGTTTACTTGAAACTTGATGACTTGTTACATGAGACTTGATACTTGAATAATAACACTTGACATTTATAACTTGATACTTGTGACCTGACAACTTGACACTAGACTTGAGACTTGTTACCTGACACTTGTACTTGATACCTGTCATTTGAGGTTAGATACCCTATGTGTTCACTTGTCACTTGGTTCACCACTAGTATTTGTTATCCAGCCTGTTTACTCGAGTTATCCTTCTTGCTAGCTAGTTCTTAGTTTTCCAATACTTGTTGTATCCCTGTTACATTCTTGTTCCAATTCTTGTTTCCCATTACTTGTACTCGTTTTTACTATTTGTGGTCTTAACTTGCACTAAAGGCATTTTCTTTTGTTTTCCCTACTTTTCGCTTTTTATATTTATTAAGCAGACTTTGGAGATGTGCTACCTGCTGGAATCGGTGAGCAGACGTTCTAGGCCTTGCCTGGAAAAATCTTTATTTAATCATTTCATTTTGTAATTGAGTTATTTCTTTTGTTGTTGCTTAAGACTTGTAACGGGCTTATGTTCCCGAGTTTTATCTTTTGTTCCAGACATTAAAAACATTTTGGATATTATTGATGTTTAAATTATTTCCTGTTGCTTAATGAATTATTCATGCATGCTTGGTGATATATATATATATATATATATATATATATATATATATATATATATATATATATATATCTTGTTATATTATTGTTATGATGCTGATTCGGTCCTACAGCTTATGGATGATATTAAAATCATTCGCTGGACTTCGTCACGCACTCGTATTATATATATATATATATATATATATATATATATATATATATATATATATATCTTGTTATATTATTGTTATGATGCTGATTCGATCCTACAGCTTATGGATGATATTAAAATCATTCGCTGGACTTCGTCACGCACTCGTATTCCGTATTTTTGGGAAGCGGGGCATGACGAGGTTTTTAGTGGTATCAGAGCTCAGGTTTGGCTAATGTGTTAGTTTGACTAATACATTAGACAGGCTTGACTCAGTCAGGATTAACTCAACATTAAACAGGCCATGCAAACACATGAATAATTTGATAATCAACTCAATCTGGACACAAGTCTTATCCCATCCATTTTGATCCCTTCATATTCAATTCTTCGATTCATTGCTTCCTTCCTTCTCTCGCAGTCATCCTGATTTGTTGATTCCTTATTTGGTACAAATTTATTCTTTCCATACCCATATTCTTTTGATTCCGGCGCAAGCAATCTCTGATTTTCTGCTTGTCTCGTTGGTCCCTTCTTATTTCAACTCGGGTGTCATTTATTGTTTTTCGTGCCTTGCATTCATTATCATTTGTTGACTCATTTTGACTATCATGTTGGTTATTTTCTTCCTGCTATATTCTCTTCAATTCCGCTTTTGCCCTTCGTCCTTCTTCCTTTGTATTCAATTCCTTAATCTTCTTTTGTCCCTTCTTGTCATCCTCCTCTTTAACTCTTTATTGGGTGTAGCTTCGTTTTTCCCCTACTTATTTTTTTCTTTATAGTTATTTTTCCGAATACTTTTTGGATTTCGATTATTAATTTTATATTTATTTCGATCTTCTATAAAAATGTTTCTCAACAAGGATTCTGTTATTCCGAACAATGGTGTATTTTAACTTCACTTTTCATTTTTGATCAACTATATATTTTTACTTGATTATTTTGATAAGACAAATTCTTATTTTTGTTGTATAATGCTATTATTACTATTATTACTAGTATTGCTATTACTTTCATTATCATTACTAGTATTATTATCGTTGTTACTACCATTGTTATTCTTATTGTTGTTTCATTATTTTATTATTAATGTTAATATTAAATTACTTCCACAAAAATGTTGGACCTAAACTATATATTGTCTTGCATTATTACTTTTACTAGTGTTGTTAATATTTTAATATTATTGATTAATATCATTATTATTGTTATCATTCTTTTTGCGATTACTGTTATTATTGTTATTATTATCATTGTTATTCTTATTGTTATTAGTATGGATATTTTGTTATTATTATTTTTATTGGTACTATTATTTTTATCGTTACTACTATTATTATTATTAATTTGTTTTGAGTCTAAGCATGCTCAATTTTATATACATTTCACCACTTCGGTGCAACCTAATGTCGAGATAGCAAATATGCAACTCGATGTCAATGGAGGCAAATTGCAACTGGATGTCGGGGAGGCAAAATGTACAACCGAATATCCAGACGACAACCTGCAACCTGATGTCGTGAAGGCAAACATGCAACTTGATGTTAAGGAAGCAAAATTTTCTACCTATTGCTAATTGATATTTCAAGACTCGTTACTTGTATAATGAAACTGGTGGTAGAGGAATATTTTCTTTATTATTGGTATTATTATTATTATTGTTATTTCAATTGATGTTATTATTATTGTTTTCATCACCTTTATTACTGTTATTATTTTTAATACTATTATTACTGTTACTTTATTGATATTATTGTTATTATTGCTATTATCATATTATTTATTATCATTATTGATATTATTTTTAATGCTATCATTATTATTATTATTGCATTATTTTCATGAGTGTTTTGAATTCTATTATGTCATGTATGTATTATCGTATTATTAGTATTGTTGATATTTTTATTATATTATTATTACCTGTATTATTATGATGATATTGATTTCTGTTATTATTATTGTTATTATTATTATTTTGTTACTATTATTACTAATTTTATTATTATCATTGTTATAGTTATTTTTTATTATTGTTACTATTATTCTATTGCTATTGATGTTATTATCATTGATATTTGTTGTTATTAATATTTCTGTTAAAGCCATTAGTTTTGATCTATATTATATCTTTTAATTATTTAAATTCAAGCCAAACTTAATACTCATTTTGCATTATTTATTATATCTATCTTGAGCCCATACTCCCCTTGATCCTAATGTCTCAGTCTTATCATCCTGCTTGGTTCGTCGCTTGGTGCCACGTGGTCTACAAAGACATGTCTGGAGCTTGGAACGTCACCATCAGAGTGGCGCAGCGGAAAGCGTGGTGGGCCCATAACCCACAGGTCCCGGATTCCCTTGTTGCGTCTAGTTCTTTGTATTGTTGCTTCCCTCTGTTAATTGTATTCATCTTCATCCGTTGATTCCTTGAATGGTTTGATTCTTCACTTTCTTTTCCTCTTTTGATTCCAGTTCTGCCTACTCCCTATTTGCTTTGTTACTGTGTGTTGTCTCCTTCCTCTTGATACTGCTTATTTTTCTTTCATGCATTCCATTTGACCTCATCGTTATCCACTTTCTTATCCTTCTGGTGTTGCCACTGCTTGTTCCTTCCCCTTTAACTCTCTGCCTTGTTACCCCCCAGTTTGCTTAGCCCTATCCTATTTACCGCCTAAGCAAATTTCGAGGATGAAATTTTTGTGTAAGGTGGGTAGGATTTGTAACCCCTATTTCTCCAAATGTGTATCTCGGTGTTTTTTCTGTATCAAAAATTTTCGTACATTATTTCACCGCTTTCAATTTGCTTTTTGTCAAATCGTTCTATTGGATCTTCTATTAAAATCTATTTTTCAATCCATATTTTTTTTATTATTTATTTGTAACTATTTCTATGATGTTTTATATTGAAATACGATTCTTATTATAATTACTTTTATTATTAATATTTTTGATTGGTTATTTAAAAATTTATTTCTACGTGCTAACTGTATTTGTATATATTTCAAATAAATTCTATACCGTAATACAAAATACATTGTATTATAAACAATATTTAACTGTTATTTTATTATACTATAAAATCTTATTTAAAACTCTATTTTTCTTATTTGATAATCCATTACCCATTATTAAAACCCTATACCCATTAACTTTCAATCCTACTACCCTAACCCGTCACCCATTAAAGCCCCACCCTAACAACCCAATACCCTATTATATAAAAACCTACTCTACAAATCCTAACCCTAAAACCTATACTACTGCTAAGAAACCCCAGCCGCCTTACACCTCATCCCCTACTTCTTCTTCTTCTTCACCTCCCTTCTCGATCCTTCTTCAACTCATCTCTCCCTCTCCGTCCATTCCATTCCTGTCCCTCCTCCCTGGTAGACCGCGACGCCGCGTGCGCATGCGTGCAGCCCGCCGCAGAGACCCCTCACCCCCCTGACCTGCAGATGCCACAACACCCAGCCCCGCAGGTGCTCCCATCGGCGCTGCAGCAGCGCCGTTTCTTTGCGCTGTCCCCGATGCCAGGCGACATCCCTTCCTCCTCTGGCCCCCTCTTCCGTCAGCCTCGACAGCGGCAGTGCCACCCTGAGCGCCGCACCCTGTCACCCTACTCCACAACCAACACCAGCAGCAACAGTCGCAGCCTAGGACATCGACAGCGCCGCCCTGGCCGTCCAACCCTACTTGCGCCGGCGCAACTGCTCCCCAGCACCTCTCCGCTTTGTCGAACCGCAGCGGCAACCACGTCGACGGTAGCATCGATGATCGCCTTAACCCCCGGCCCGTCCTCTAGACACTGGCTGCCTCCTCCGCCTCGCCGTGGTCGGCCCCTGTTTGCCGTGCCGCCAGCACCGCCGTCAGTTTCCCTAGCAGTCGGAGCCAAGATAGGATCGAAACTGTAGTTAGCTGTGTGTATGGGTTTTGATCAGAGTGATTGTGGACCGTCCGTTCGATCAGATCTTGGTCTCTTGATCCTGATCATTTGATCTGCTTGATCTCATCGTGATTGAGATCAGATCAGATCGATCATCAACAGCAACTCTTGATCACAGCCATCCGATCCTTCATTTGATCATCACCAAGCCATTGGATCTAGGTCGTCCGATCGTCGATCATCGCGATCGTGATCATCGTTTCCAACATCATCAAGATCTTGATCTCGACCGTTGGATCTCTTTTGATCATCGCGATCGTGATCACCATCTTGATCTTGATCGTGATCTTGATCTTGATCTTGATCTTCGATCTCAGCCATCCGATCGATCGATCACACTTGATCTCAGGCCCTTGATCGTGATCGCCTCGTTCGTCTTCTACTTGGTAAGTAAATCATTTGATCCACTTTTTGTTCTCATTCATCAAGTTGTCAATCATGGTAAATTTACTCTTTTGGTACTCTTCTAATTCTTATATGTTTCATGCATGTTCGATCTCGACCGTTGGATTCCCATCCGTGCCCGATCGTGACAACCGTGATCGTTTGCTCGTCGCTATGTCGTCGGGATTCCGATCCCGCCATTTTCAATTATCGGATCTAATCGTCTTCAATCAAGGTAGTATTCATCTTGTACACATTTTTGTTCTAGTACAAGCGTTCTTTGAAAATACTACAAATAGTTAGAAATTGTGACTCCTCCTTGACTTGTCGTTGTTAATCAAATATTAATCCCCATCAATTTCATAATCTTAAGAGTCACAATAATTTTATTATATTATATTACAACTACTTGGACTCATTTTATCCCCTGTACACATGAACACATGAAATTAAGGAGCCCTAGATTTGTAGACATATGTGATATCTTGTATGAGTTGAACTTGCACCCACTAGAGTTGAAAAATAAATATTACTTGCTTTTTTAATAAATATTTTCCTGTATTTATATCACACATTAACCTAGACGCCTAATAACCAATTTTCATGTAACTTATACATGAAAGACCTTCCAACATGTTGCACTCCTGGATCTTATTATGCTCTTTTGACCCCTTTAACATCAGAATCTGAAATCGAGCCCTGAATAGAAAACGTAGCTCTGGATATCTAGATGTCGATAGCCTCCGAAATTTTTGAATTCCGAGTTACGGTCTAGGAGATATCACAGTTTTTGTGCAGCAATGTCATGCTGTCCAGATTTGAGATTTTCGTTATTCTTGATATTTTAATTTGTTTAGACCATCGAACTTGAATCCTATCTAGCCTAAACTTGTCCCATGTCCATGATTATGATTTCTTAACTTGTTTCACACACTTGCATGTTTGCCGGGGTTTAAGGGAAAGACCATATATAGTAGTGGACAATATAGGTAAGTATACTCGGAAGGGGACCCGTGTTTTCCAGTACTCGGATCATGAACTTGTTGCACTTGATGTATTCATGGAGTCAGTTACTTGGCTCATGAACTTGTTGTATTCATGAACCCACTGTGTGGTTCTTGAACTTGTTAGTATTCACGGACTCGCTTCGTGAACTTGTTATTTATTTTCATATTCATGAACCGTACTTGCTTGATACTTGATACCTGAGTACGCCGCCTATAAAATCTATTACTAGGTCTAAACGAAATTGCATTGACTGTAGCAACCATGTAGTAAAAAGATAGATGCATGAAGTGCTACCTAGATAGTAATAACTACAAGACTTGAAAATGATTACCTGCTTACTCGATACTTGATTATGTGATACATGAAACTTGATACATGAAACTTAATACATGAAACCTGATACATGAAACTCGAACTTGATACATGTTTACTTGAAACTTGATGACTTGTTACATGAGACTTGATACTTGAATAATAACACTTGACATTTATAACTTGATACTTGTGACCTGACAACTTGACACTAGAGTTGAGACTTGTTACCTGACACTTGTACTTGATACCTGTCACTTGAGATTAGATACCCTATGTGTTCACTTGTCACTTGTTTCACCACTAGTATTTGTTATCCAGTCTGTTTACTCGAGTTATCCTTCTTGCTAGCTAGTTCTTGATTTTCCAATACTTGTTGTATCTCTGTTACATTCTTGATTCCAATTCTTGTTTTCCATTACTTGTACTCGTTTTTACTATTTGTGGCCCTAACTTGCACTAAGGACATTTTCTCTTGTTTTTCCTACTTTTCCCTTTTCATATTTATTAAGCAGACTTTGGAGACGTGCTACCTGCTGGAATCGGTGAGCAAACGTTCTAGGCCTTGCCTCGGAAAATCTTTATTTAATCATTTCATTTTGTAATTGAGTTATTTCTTTTGTTGTTACTTAAGACTTGTAACGGGCTTATGTTCCCGAGTTTTACCTTTTGTTCCAGACATTGAAAACATTTTGGATATTATTAATATTTAAATTGTTTCCGGTTGCTTAATGAATTATTCATGCATGCTTGGTGATATATATATATATATATATATATATATATATCTTGTTATATTATTGTTATGATACTGAGTCGATCCTACATCTTATGGATATATATCTTGTTATATTATTGTTATGATACTGAGTCGATCCTACATCTTATGGATGATATATATATATATATATATATATATATATCTTGTTATATTATTGTTATGATACTGAGTCGATCCTACATCTTATGGATGATATTAAAATTATTCGCTGGACTTTGTCACGCACTCGTATTCCGTGTTTTTGGGAAGCGGTGCATGACATAAATCATGAAAAAGAACTTATGAGTATAAAAGACTCAAATTTTGCGATTGTGAATTGAAATTGAGAACTAGAGTGTAGCTAAGCCTCATACCAGCATTGAAAAGAAAAGAAATGAAATGAAATGAAATGAAATGAAATGAAATGAAATTTGAAATGAAAGGACCAAGATTTAGGTCGTATTGAATAAATGGTTAAGACCGGTATAGTGGAAGGGCTAACTCTAGAGAGTTGATTTTGTTCATGGTTCATGATTCAAATAACTAAGGATTAGATACATAGTGAAGACATGATGAAATAAGAGAAAAACACGAGTATGAGGGCCTCGGAGCTACGGTGTGAGAGCATTTACAGGCTATCTTCACGATGCATCGTGACATGAAGTGGATATGTCTCTAGGAGTCCGTACCACAGGCGACGCTCGTAGGGTGTTTGGTGACTGCGGGTGGTGTCATGTCCCATGACGGAGGCTAATTTGTCCATAGGTTCTTTACGATGCGTTGTGACATGACGTGGGATTCCTCACCATGCTGTCTGGACATGAGCTCGTAACTCAGAGAACATCTAGGATACTTATCATAGTTACAGTAGTATTTTAAGTCACGACGAGGGATTGAACCCTACAAGATGAAGAACGGTTAAGGGCTTGCCCTCAGAACTATGTAGTATGGGATGCATTGAATCTGAACAAGTGCGCTTTAGTGTCATCTAAGATAAACAACTGCATTAAGGACTAAGTGCACCGTACAACACGACATCTATAGGATAATCCTTTGTAGTTATGTTTGTGATCAAGTTTGTGATTGTTTAAGTATTTGAGAATCGTTATACTGTTTCGACATAGAGAGGATAGCCGTATATAATATTTCGTCGGTTGTAAGCAACTGACGTGCCCACAGTTTCTATGCAGGGTAAAGTGATTAAAAAGTCTAAGAGAATGCATGCTGATTAAAGATTGATTCAAGAGTTGTACTTTTCAATTCATGTAAATTATTGTAAATTGCTTCCGCTGTAAATATGTAATGTAATTGTAAGCTCTGATGTAACAAAAAAAAATTATTTCCTTGTAAAATTGTACGAAAGAAGTGTAAAGATCCTGTGGAACTTCGAATTCAGTTGTATTTGAAATTCAGGGTGTTACAGAGTGGTATCAGAGGACGCTTCCAAGTAGTACAAATTTATAAGGAACGATACCCTAGAAGTGGACATTAGGGCGTGTGTTGAGTCTAGAGATTTAAATGTAAGTCACTTACATTTGTGTTGCTCTATGATTTATGCTTCTTCTCATCTTTCTCTAAGATGGCGGACCACTTCGACCCAGCTGGAGATGACAATTGGCACATCGTTGAGGATGATTACAACCCCGGGCAAGCTAATTCTGGCGAGGAAGATCCCAAAGAAGTGGAAGAGGAATGGCCTGAGTCCAGAGAGATCACTGCACCTCCGGACTCATCTGATGATTCTTCTGACGAGGAAGAACCAGTTCCAAGTAATCTCATTGTGTCTCTTCAGAGGCAGGTAGAGACTCAGCGGGAATGAATCGGGCTACTGGAGACTCAGTTGGCAAAGCGCAAGGATGATATTGCAATTCTCAGTCATCGTGTTTGGGAACTCAAGAAGAGAAAAAACATGACCGATGTACTGAAGGAAGAAGTGGAGGAACTACGGGGAGAGCTTCGTGAAGCTAAGAGGAACCATAGGAACTAGTTCGTTGTATCTTCTTATCGTTTTCCTTTTGATGTCAGAAATGTTTTAAATTCGAATGTATAAAATTGAAATTCAATGAAATGGAAAAGTTGATTTAAAATTCATGTTTATACTTCGAATTTAATAGATCTTTTGCATCAGAATATGGCTAGAAGAGGAGCGCGAAATGGTGATGGTCTGGACTTGGAAACGGAACTAGCGAGGGTCTATCAGGCACTCGTTGCCGTTGCCATGAATCAGAATCAAGGAAGGGTGCCTGCGAATCCAGTACCCGAAGCAATCAAACTCGTGCAATCATTCAAGCGGATGAAACCACCAGTGTTTAAGGAGAAGTCAAACCCTGACACGGCTGACAATTGGATCCGACAGGTAGAGACTATCTTCGAAGTCTTGGAAACTCCGGAGGGCAGCAAGGTCAAGTTGGCGGCGCTACAGTTTGAGAAGGATGCGGCTGTGTGGTGGCAGTCGATGAAGCGGACGATGGGAGGTATTGTTCTTGGCTGGGAGGAATTCTTGGAGGAATTCCGCAGTCATTATTTTTCCCTCAGACGTCCAGGAGAAGAAGGCCATGGAGTTTCTGGCGCTGCAGCAGGGCGGCATGTCAGTTAGGGAGTATGAGACAAAATTCACTCAGCTCTCGAGGTTAAGGCCAAGTCTGAGATCCAGGATGATACTCCTCTGTATCAGGAGATTTGACAAGCTAGTCAAACGAGCTGCAGTCACTGAGGCAGATATGGAACAGTTCCATGCTGTTCAGAATCGGAGGACCAACTAGAACGTTGGGAAAAAGCCCGCAGTTTCTTGCAACTTCAGGTGACAGCCGCCGGCCCAGAGGTTCAAATCAACGGGAGCAAATGCTGTCAACATAGCTGGGAGACCCGGAAACAATTGGGTGAGACCTCCTGGGGTGACTTGCTTTAACTGTGGTGAGACGGGACATTACAAGTCTCAGTGCCCCAAGCCGCAGAATGTCACCCGTAGTGGACCAACGCAGCAAGTTGGGAAGAAGCCGTACCAGCAGGGGCGAGTATTTGCCTTGACTGAAGCTGATGTTGATGAGGTGGATAACGTCATCACTGGTATGGGGGAGGATGTTTAGAGTGTTTTCTGTTGTTTCTCTTTTTCTTGCCTTATATAGTGAACTGTTAAGTAACGAGTGTGTGTTATATAACAGGAGAACTTATTTTCAATGGAAAGAAAGCTGTTGTTTTGTTCGATACTGGGTCATCTCACACTTTTGTATCACCTAAGTTTGCTAAAGTTTTGGAAGTCGAACCGAAAATCTTTCCAGGCAAGGTCTTGGCAGTAGCTACTCCATCAGGGGAGACTTTATCCACTGATCGGTACTATGCGGACTGCGAAATCAAGATTGGGGATAGAATTTTCGGGATTGATCTGATCGAGCTGAATGTCTTGGAAGTCTATATTATCATTGGCATTGATTGGATGTCGGTGTACAGTGCGAGTATCGAGTGCAAAACTAAAGAAGTAACAGTGAAGGCTCCAGGTGACCCTAAAGTCACTTTCCAAGGGAAGAAGAGATGTTCTGGTTTGGTGGCAGCTATCTGCAAAAGGGATGTTCCTGTAGAGGTGCAGCAAATTCCTATGATTCGGGATTATCCGACATTGTTCTTGAAAGATTTACCTGGGTTACCCCCGCTTCGTGATGCAGAGTTCAGCATCACTATTCAGCCAGGGAGTGCACCTATTTCCAAGGCACCGTATAGGATGGCGCCTGTAGAGCGGGATGAGATCAAACGGCAAATTGAGGGACAGTGGAGAAAGGCTTTATTCAACCGAGTGCGTCACCCTGGGGAGCGCCGGTGCATTTGGTAAAGAAGAAGGATGGGTCGATGAGGATGTGTATCGATTACCGAGAGCTGCATATGGTCACTGTTCAGAATAAGTATCCTATTCCACGAATTGATGATCTGTTCGATCGTTTACAAGGAGCGGCTATTTTCTCCAAAATAGATCTTCGATCAGGATATCATCAAGTTCGAGTGAAAGCTGAAGACGTGCATAAGAATGTGTTCAGAACTCGACACGAGCATTACAAATTCTTAGTTTTGCCGTTTGGAGTGACAAATGCACCTGCAATCTTTATGGACATGATGAACAGAGTTCTGAGGCCATTCATTTATTCTTTCGTCGTGCTGTTTATCGACGATATTCTTGTGTACTCCAAGTCGGAAGAGGAGCACACAGAGCATCTGGCAGCAGTTTTGAAGAAGCTTCAGGAGCATGAGTTGTATGCCAAGTTGTCTAAGTGCAATTTCTAGAAATCTGAAGTGACATTCCTGGGTCACATCCTTTCTAAGGAGGGAGTGGCAACTGATCCGTAGAAGATAGAGGCCGTGAAGGATTGGGCAAGGCCTACTACAGTGAAGGAAATCTGGAGTTTCCTTAGGCTAACTGGATATTATAGGAGATTTATCCAGGGCTATGATCAGATAGCCGTGCCGCTCACTGGTCTGACCAAGAAGAATGTGAACTTCAAGTGGACCGAGCAGTGCGAGGCAAGATTTCAGGAGTTGAAAGAGAGGCTGACTACTGCACCTATTTTGGCTTTGCCTAGAGCAGGTGTTGAGTATGATGTCTACAGCGATGCTTCACATCGTGAGCTTGGTTGTGTCTTAATGCAAGAAGCAAAAGTGATCGCTTATGGGTCTAGGCAACTACGACCGCATGAAAAAAATTATCCGACTCACGATCTGGAGTTGGCTGAGATTATTTTTTCCTTGAAGCAATGGAGACATTACGTGTATGGTGAGAAGCTGAATATGTACACGGACCACAAAAGCTTGAAGTACATCTATCAGCAGAAAGATTTGAATCTGAGGCAAAGGCGATGGCTGGAAGTACTTGAGGACATTCGTTCGGAGATTAAGTACCATCCTGGGAATGCTAATGTTGTTGCTGATGCACTTAGCTGCAAGAGCTGTCTGGCTAGTTTGATCACGACTCAAAGGCAGCTGGCAGAGGAGTTAGATCGGGCTGGTATTGAAGTTGTTCTGCAAGGCTTGGGATCATCTTTAGCTCAGTTGAGGTTTCAACCAACGCTGAACGAAAGGATTATCGCAAGTCAGAAGGAAGATGCAAAGATTCTGGAGATGAAGGAGCAGGTCGGTGCTGGCAGGTTGTTCGAGTTTCAGATCAGGGATGGAGTGCTGTGGTTTGGAGAGAGGTTATGTATTCCGAATCAGTCGGACTTGAAAGAAAGTATTCTTCAGGAGGTGCATGCTACTCTTTTGTCAATACATCCTAGGAGTACTAAGATGTATAGGGACATTAAGTAGCATTTCTGGTGGTCAGGTTTGAAGCGGGATGTGGCCGAGTTCGTGGCGAGGTGTGAGATTTGTCAGCAAGTCAAAACCGAGAATCAGAAACCCGGAGGTCTATTGCAACCGTTACCTATTCCAGAATGGAAGTGGGATAACATTAGTATGGATTTCATCACGGGTTTGCCCAAGAGTTCCAAGGGCAATGATGCGATTTGAGTCATAGTCGATCGATTAACCAAATCCGCTTACTTCTTGGCGATGAAACTCACTTCGACGATGGACAGATTGGCTGAGCTGTATGTTGGTGAGATCGTCAGGCTTCATGGTGTTCCGTTAACCATTGTGTCTGATCGGGATGCATAGTTTACTTTGCCTTTTTTGAGGAGTCTTCAGATACTTTTGGGTACCGAGACGAATTTCAGCACTACTTTTCATCCGCAGACCGATGGGCAGACCGAGAGAGTCACCTGTATTCTTGAGGATATGCTTCGATATTGTGTACTAGACTTTGGGGGTAGTTGGGAAAGGCACTTAGCTCTAGTAGAGTTTGCCTACAATAACAGTTTTCACACTAGTATTGGGATGGCGCCGTACGAAGCTCTGTATGGCAGGAAATGCAGAACGCCTGTCTGTTGGTTCGAAGTTGGGGAACGCCAGATGTTTTGGCCTGAGATTGTGCAGCAAACCTTTGAAAAGATTGATCTGATCAGGAAGAGGTTGGTGGATGCTAAGAGTAGGTAGAAGAGCTATGCAGACAACTGGAGGAGGGACCTAGAGCTTCAGGTTGGTGACTTTGTCTTTCTGAAGGTTTCACCTAGCAAGGGTGTGATTCGCTTCGGCAAAGGTGGGAAGTCAGCCCCGAGGTTCATAGGCCCGTACAAGATATAAAAGCGGATTAGGAAAACTGCATATCGGTTAGAGTTGCTGGAAGAGTTGTCTCAGGTGCACAGTGTCTTCCATATGTCTAAAAGCCCATTAATTTGAAGTCCACTAATTAAATTACCTTTTAATTGTTATAACATGTAGTGTAGGCACATTTAGTAGACAATAAATTAACTAATCATGTACAACTTATTAATAGGGTCTACTAGAAGAGACACATGCATTGCACTAGCACGTGTCTAGTTGTGCATGGGGGTGTGGCCGGATGGAGCAAGGAGAGATGGAGAGAGTGGAGTTGTGGATTGAGGTGGTTATGTGATCATGGGTAGTTGCTACAACTTCCTAACTCATCCTAGCCTTTGATCTCTAACCATTTGATTTAATCCTAGCCATCTATTCTCACCCAAAAAAATGTATAAATATCTCCTTAGTTCTTCTCATTTAGTGCAATAGAAAAATTGATTAAGAAAGAAAAGATTAGAGTGAGAAAAGATTGAGAGTTTTTGGTGAGTAAAAGATTGAGGAGTTTTTGTGTGTGTCTACTCATCCAAGGAGAGGTCGAACTACATCCAAGGAGGGGGAACTCGGGTTTGCTACACTAAGAAGGAGGAGACAACTTTGAGGCACAATCTAGGAGGAGAAGGATCCATTCGTGCATTCTAGGAGATTTCTAGAAGCTTTCTATTCGTTTTTCTCCAAATAGGTGGGTGTTTCTCATGCTTCTAATTCTAGTTACCATGCTAGGAATGTTTTGATAGAATGATTAATGAAAACTTAAGTGAAATTGGCCCCATGTTTGCTTATGTAGAGATGAATTGATAATTTAGAAGATGCTTGTTGAAATGATTGCTAGTTAATAAATTATGAATTAAAATGCTAGGAGATATCATGTTTTGCCATGCTATATATTTAAGAAATATGTTGTGTGAAGAACATCTATATACATGAGACAAAATTGAATAGTTCATGTGAAATTAATTTGGTTAATTGTGAGTGATCTCATTGTAGCAAGAAAGGAATTTTTGGTGTTCTAAATTAATTTGATTTGACTAATAAATGAAAGAATGAAGTAATAATGTATTTTGTAGAAATTTATATTTCAAAATGTGTGCAAATATGATTTGTTCTCAATGTCGAAATTATGGACATAGAACAGAAAATAAGATCAAAAATGCATATTTTATAAGCAAATAATGAATTTAAAAATACTGGTTTACAGTGTTTATATATATTTTAAAATCTGGAAGGTTATGTTTCAAAAAGAGAAGAAAAAGAACAATAATCGTTTTGGAAAATTTTTAATAAGTAGTAGAGAGCAGGGAATTGGATCAAAACTATCTCAATCCTCTTTGTGACAATCTGGTCTCTTAGACCAATTGGTTGAGTGTGGTGGGCGCTACTTTAGCGTTCGGGTGACCCCTGTGGTCTCGAGTTCGAAACCCATGCTCTAGTTTTATTTCTAAATTTTTGAATAAACCCAGAACCCGAAACCCAAAATACTTATTCATTTATTCCCTACACTTACCGTGGTTGCACCCTAGCCCAGTTGTCTTGCGGTTGCGGTTGGCTTCTCTCAGGTCGCAGGTTGCACCCTATCAGACACTCAATGCCGTTGCCATGAATCAGAATCAAGAAAGGGTGCCTACGAATCCAGTACCCGAAGCAATCAAACTCGTGGAATCATTCAAGCGGATGAAACCCCCGGTGTTTGAGGGGAAATTGGACCCTGACACGGCTGACAATTGGATCCGACAGATAGAGACTATCTTCGAAATCTTGGAAACTCCGGAGGGCAGCAAAGTGAAGTTGGCGGCGCTGCAGTTTGAGAAGGATGCGGCTGTGTGGTGGCAGTCGATGAAGCGGACGATGGGAGGTATTGTTCTTGGCTGGGAGGAATTCTTGGAGGAATTCTGCAGTCATTATTTTCTCCCAAACATCCAGGAGAAGAAGGCCATGGAGTTTCTGGTGCTGCAGCAGGGCGGCATGTCAATTAGGGAGTATGAGACAAAATTCACTCAGCTCTCGAGGTATGCACCCGAACTGGTGATGGATGAGGCGAAGAAGGCTCGAAAGTTCGAGAATGGGTTGAGGCCAAGTCTGAGATCCAGGATGATACCCCTCGGTATCAGGAGGTTTGACAAGCTGGTCAAACGAGCTGCAGCCACTAAGGCAGATATGGAATAGTTCCATGTTGTTCAGAATCGGAGGACTAACTGGAATGTTGGGAAGAGGTCTGCAGTTTCTGGCAACATCAGGGGACAGCCGCCGGCCCAGAGGTTCAAACTAACAGGAGCAAATGCTGTCAACATAGCTGGGAGACCCCGAAACAATTCGGTGAGACCTCCTGTGGAGACTTGCTTCAACTGTGGTGAGATGGGACATTATAAGTCTCAGTGCCCCAAGCCGCAGAACGTCACCCGTTGTGGACCAACGCAGCAAGTTGGGAAGAAGCCGTACCAGCAGGGGCGAGTATTTTCCTTGACTGAAGCTGATGCGGATGAGGTGGATCACTTCATCACTGGTACGAGGGAGGATGTTTTGAATGTTTTTTGTTGTTTCTCTTTTTCCCGCCTTATATAGTGAACTGTTATATAACGAGTGTGTGTTGTATAACAGGAGAACTTATTTTGAATGGAAAGAAAACTGTTGTTTTGTTCGATACTGTGTCCTCTCACACTTTTGTATCACCTAAGTTTACTAAAGCTTTAGGAGTCGAACCGAAAAACTTTCCAGGCAAGGTCTTGGCAGTAGCTACTCCATCAGGGGAGACTTTATCCACTGATCGGTACTATGTGGACTGCGAGATCGAGATTGGGGACAGAATTTTTGGGATTGATCTGATCGAGCTGAATGTCTTGGGAGTCGATGTTATCATTGGCAATGATTGGATGTCGGTGTACAGTGCGAGCATCGATTGCAAAACCAAGGAAGTAACAGCGAAGGCTCCAGGTGGACCTGAAGTCACTTTCCAAGGGAAGCAGAGATGTTCTGGTTTGGTAGCAGCTATCTGCAAAAGGGATGTTCCTATAAGGTACAGCAAATTCCTATAGTTCGGGATTATCCGACTGTGTTCTTGGATGATTTGCCCAGGTTACCCCCGCATCGTGATGCAGAGTTCAGCATCACTATTCAGCAAGGGAGTGCATCTATTTCCAAGGCACCATATAGGATAGCGTCTGTAGAGCAGGATGAGATCAAACAGTAGATTGAGGAACTATTGGAGAAAGGCTTTATTCAACCGAGTTCGTCATAGTGGGGAGCGCCGGTGCTTTTGGTAAAGAAGAAAGATGGTTCGATGAGGATGTGCATCGATTATCGGGAGCTGAATAAGGTCACTGTTCAGAATAAGTATCCTATTCCACGAATTGATGATCTGTTCGATCGTTTACAAGGAGCAGCTGTTTTCTCCAAAATAGATCTTCGATCAGGATACCATCAAGTTCGAGTGAAAGCTGAAGACCTGCATAAGACGGCATTCAGAACTCGACACGGGCATTATGAATTCTTAGTTATGCCGTTTGGAGTGACGAATGCACCTGCAATCTTCATGGACATGATGAACAGAGTTCTGAGGCCGTTCATTGATTCTTTCATCGTGGTGTTATCGACGATATCCTTGTGTACTCCAAGTCGAAAGAGGAGTACACAGAGCATCTGGTAGCAGTTTTGAAGAAGTTTCAGGAGCATGAGTTGTATGCCAAGTTGTCCAAGTGTGATTTCTAGAAATCTGAAGTGGCATTCCTGGCAGTTTGAAAGTTTTAAATTGCCCTATATTTTTGTGTTGTGTTTGGTTTCCATTGAAGTAAAGATTCTGGATTTGTGTCTCGTATTTCCTATTATGAAATTCGGGGCGCTACAGTAACATCCCGTACTTATGAGTATATATATATAATATTATATTTGGAGAATATAATAATAATAATAATAATAATAATAATAATAATAATAATAATAATAATAATAATAATAATAATAATAATAATAATAATAATAATAATAATAATAATAATAATAATAATAATAATAATAATAATAATAATAATAATAATAATAATAATAATATATATATATATATATATATATATATATATGTATGAGAAATGCTCCATTGAAAACGGGTTTGTTTTCACCGGGTTGGAAAACGGCGATCTTAGCCGTTGGATCGCTCTTGATCGTGATCAACGGCTCAGATCGCTGCCACCCATCACCCTTCTCACTTAAGTGGTGGAGGGTAATTTGGAAATTTCGTCCCAAATAACTCTTCGCCAGTTCGGGTCTAAAAAATTGAATGAACATAGGCCGTTGTTTGAAACAACGGCCTAGGTTATAAAAAATTGAATCATAGGCCATTGTTCCAAACAACGGCCTTTTATAACCTATGCCATTGTTCCCAACAACGGCCTAGGCCATAACATTTCGTTGTTTCAAATAACCTAGGCTATAAAATTTTATAGCCCAACGGCCTAGGTTATAAAAGGTCGTTGTTTGGAACAACGACCTATGATTCAATTTTTATAACCTAGGTTCATTCAATTTTTTAGAGCGAATAAGGCGAAGAGTTATTTGGGATGAAATTCCCAAATTAACCGTTCGCCACTTAAGTGAGATGGGTGATGGGCGGCAGCGATTTGAGCCATTGATCACGATCAAGAGTGATCCAACGGCTCAGATCGTTGTTTCTCACCCGGTGAAAAAAAATCCATTTTTAATGGAGCATTTCTCTCTCTCTCTCTCTCTCTCTCTCTCTATATATATATATATATATATATATATATATATATATATATATATATATATAGGGAAATGCTCCATTGAAAACGGGTTTGTTTTCACGGGCTGGAAAACACCAATCTGAGCCATTGAATCACTTTTGATCGTGATCAGCGGGTCAGATCGCCTCCTCCCATCACCCAATATCACTTAAGTGGTAGAGGGTTATTTTAGAAATTTCGGCCTAAATAACTCTTCGCCTGATTCACTCTGAAAAAATGAATATAACCTAGGCCGTTCTTGGGAACAACGGCCTAGGTTATAAAAATTGAATTATAGGCCGTTGTTTGGAACAACGGTCTTGTTCTAAATTTTTATAACCTAGGCCATTGTTCCCAACAATGGCCTAGGCTATAAAATTTCTATAAATATTTATAGCCTAGGCCGTTGTTGGGAACAATGCCCTAGGTTATAAATAGGTTATATCAATTTTTTTAGAATCTGTTCAGCGAAGAGTTAATTGGGGCGAAATTCCCAAAATAACCCTTTGCTGATCTATTGAAATGGGTTATAGGGAGCTCGATCTGAGCCGCTGATCATGATCATGAGCGATCCAACGGCTCAGATTGGTGTTTTCCAACCCATGAAAACTAGACCCGTTTTCAATGGAGCATTTCCCATATATATATATATATATATATATATATATATATATATATATATATATATATATGGGCCCATAACCCACAGGTCCCAGGATTCTCTTGCTGTTTCTCTTTTCTTGCATTATTGGCTTCCTTCCATCCCTTGTACTCATCTTCATCCGTTGACTCATTGCTTGGTTCATCTCTTCCTTGTCCATCATTTCTTCGATTCCAGCTCTATCTATTTCTTCATCTCTTTGATTTGTTATGTTGCAAGTCTTGTGTTATTTCTTCTTCATTTTCGATACCGGTTGCTTCTTTCTTGCATTTCATTTTGCCATCACACACCAATTCATTGTTTGATTCAATTCTTCCCTGTTATTTCTTTCTTTGATTCCGGTTCTACCTACTCCCTATCTTGCTTGTTATCTTGTGTTGATTCTTTCCTTCTGATACTATTTATTCTCTTTCATGCATCTCATTTGACATTATTCTTATCCACTTCCTTCTTTTTCTGGTATTGCCACTGCTTTGTTCCTTCCCCATTAATTCTCTGCTTTGTTACCCAAGTTTGCTTTAGCCTTGTTCTATGTACCGCCTAAGCAAATTTCGAGGACAAAATTTTGTTGTAAGGTGGGTAGGATTTGTAACCCCTATTTTTCGTTTTCTGTATTTTTGGTGTATTTTCTTTTTCTGTGTATTATCTGAGTTTGGGTTCTTTATGAAATTTTTCGTTTCTCAAATTCGTTTTATTTCATATTTATATTTGTATCTCCTGCTAAAATTCGTTCTTTTCATTAATGGTATTTACTGTTGTTTTCAAACGATTTTTATATTATACAAACCCTATTAATGTTGTTGTTATTATTATTGTTCACTATTATTATTGTTACTGTTATTTATTTATTTATTTATTTATTTATTTATTTATTTATTTATTTATTTATTTTATTATTATTATTATTATTATTATTATTATTATTATTATTATTATTATTATTATTATTATTATTACCTTCGTTTGTTTATTTAAAAACCCATTTTTATGTGCTAATTGCATTTGTAGCTATTTCAAAATAAATTATGTACGGTAATACAAATTACATTTTATTATAAATCATATTTTTATGGGGTATTTTATTTTTCTTCTATTGGATTTTTTAAAAACCTATTTTAAAACCCACTAAACCTAATACCCTATTTTAAAACTACCCAAACCCATACCCCTTTATACAACCCCAATATCTAACCTATACCCGCTAACACCTTGCCCAGACCCGTTTACCCCTGTTTACCCCATCAGCCTAACTAAAACCTAACTATACTCTATCGTATATATAGTTACCTTATTCCCTATATATATATATATATATATATATATATATATATATATATATATATATATATATATATATATACCCTATTCCCTACCCTGTTCACCCCTAAACCCTACAGTCGCCCCCTAGTTTCCCTTCGTCTTCCTCTCTCCTACCTCGGCCACCCCATCGTCCCCGACTCCATCAGCCGCCCTACCTCATCCCCTGCTCTCCAGCCCGTACCCTCCTGTCTTTCTCTTTCCTTCATCCCTGTGTTGCAACCCTTACCTCGCCCTAGCCACCTCGGCAACAGCCCCAGTTGCCAGCTCCGGTGTCGCAACTCCCCAGTGACGACCCATAGCCAGCAGCGACGCGCCACTAATCGCGCTTCCCTGTGCTCCTCCCTTCGTCATCTGCAAACACCCCTGCCTTCTCTTGACAGC
Organism: Hemerocallis citrina; assembly: GCA_017893485.1. Classification (NCBI taxonomy): domain Eukaryota; kingdom Viridiplantae; phylum Streptophyta; class Magnoliopsida; order Asparagales; family Asphodelaceae; genus Hemerocallis; species Hemerocallis citrina. Next base: position 101,411,400 of record CM030365.1, read on the forward strand.
CTCGCAGCGCAGCTTCCCTGTGCAGTGCTGCTCCCCCTGGTCACCGGTGCCGTCCACTGCCGTGACCCAGACCATCGCGCCGTAGTCACCGGCTGTCCTGATGTTGTGCCATGCCCCCGTCCCTGCCACTGTCTGTGCCGAATCCCATTGCATGTGTGTTGTTGATCAAGGTGTTGATTGAGTGTGTTGGATGTGGGCCGTCCGTTTGATTGTGATCTTGATCTCTTGATCTTGATCTTGATTGATTGATTCCTAGCCGTCGATCACCCGTAATCCGGATCCCTTGATCTCGACCGCTGGATCTGCTTGATCATCATCATCTTCATCATCATGATCCCGATCTTCAATCTCATCCGTGCTGATCCACCCGATCGTTGTTTCATCATCTTGATCTTGATCGTCATCGTGATACGTTCGTTGGTTTGTGTTCATTGTTGGGTTCGTGATTCATTCGTGGTTCGTGTTTCGGAGTTCGTTCGGTGTGTTCGTGTGCCCGGGAATCCATTCCCGTTATTCTTGCTTGCACTGTTTCTGTCATCGTCTCCCAGGCAAGTAACTTATATTCTTTTCTTTGTGTAATACAAGTACTAAATACCACCAGTAGTATAGTTGGGTTCTTGAGACAATTTGTGTGTGAATCCCTTGTTGATATTGTCTCTATAGTGATGATTTGACCATATTTGCCTCACGACATACATGACATGTAATAACCTAGGATTGACCACTTCATGTTGTATACATGCGTGTTGTTCATATGATATCATGTGCTCGTTCGTGTTATTCATGGTAGACTTGTTGTGGACTTGTGATATACCCTGTACCATATTGTTTGGACATCTAGTACATTATAGTCATGTTTGGTTATGATTTGAATGAGTTTTATGTGAGCTAGTTAATCTTCCACATGGATGATATTTTCAGTTTTGTCGATTCCCCGTTTTGATGAGTATTTTAGACCATATTAAGGTGGGTATATTAAAAATATTTGTGAACATTAACAGTAGAGAATTCTATATATTTTCTAACACTTTTGACGAATCTCAGTTTCGATTTACGAGCTATGAGTTATGTCTATTTTACTACAGTAGTGTAGAAAGATTTCCAGACTGCGCTTTCTATGAATTCTGAAGAGTAATATATTTTTATTCTGGTGTTAAAATTATTATTTTGATCTGAAATTTTGCTCAGTACTTCTCGACTTGATTGGGGTTTACCCAGAATTTTGGTGAATTTATTTGAGGTGTTTTACAAACTATTTCATGCTCGCAAATAAAGATTTTACATGTAGAATTTTACTACTATTCAGTAAAGAACCTGATTTTCGAGCTAATTCTACTTTTTGTCTCTAAAATCTTTCTGAGCATGAAAGTTAGCCTACTGTATCTATTTTATTACCCTTTTGGCGGATTTGGATTTCAGGTTTAGGGTTAGTGAGATATTGCTGTTTTTGTACTACAGTGTTTATAATTCCAGATTAACAAAACTACTACATCTCTATGTTTTCTGATTTTTGTTGACTAAACTATTTATATTGAAAAATTCTGAAACTTTATATTCTGTTACTAAACATATAGGGGAATACCACAGATTTTTCGTGGATTTAATTAATGAGTTTTCATGCTGTTTCCCTGACTTTGAATACAACCTTCTGATTTATGGCTGAACGTGTTTTCTGGATTCAAACTTGTTTTGAGACTTAATTTTGTGAAATACCATATGACTTATATATGTTTGCTGGATTCGGTCGGGAGTATATTTTCCAAATTCTTTAATGGATCCAGGTTTGCATGTTTGTAACAATGGGAATCTCAGTTTTAGTGCAGTACTGTCTTGCTGTCCTGAACTAGGAATTTCGTTGTCCTAATCTTTTATGAGTTGTCTTTCACCCGTGCACTTTTATCTTCCAACCTGAACCTGTTACTTGTTAATGCCATGTTATTCTTGCCCTGTTTGTGACACATACATACCTGTCTGATAATAATAATCATAAATAACCAAGCCGGGCTTTAAAGGGAAAGATCTAATAGTGGAAAATACAGAAATGTATACTCGGAAGAGGATTCATAGATCTTACTTGGTTATTTAGAGCTTGACACGTGATTACTTGACACTTGCACACTTAACACAGAGTTTGATATTTTGGGTATTTGAAGCTTGATATTTGGAACTTGTTATTTGGTTATTTGGAACTTGTTATTTAGTTACTTGGAGCTTGATACTTGATTACTTGAGAGCCTTGTCCCTGAGTACATTGCTCTCTATGATCCACTATGAAATCTAAAGCAAAACTATTTGAATGTAGCAACTATGCAGTAAAAGTATGGATGCATGAAGTGCTACCTAAATAGTAATAACTACAAGATTTGACTATGACACTTGAACATGATACTTGATACTTGATTACTTGTACATGATACATGATACCTGATACTTGTTCACTTGATACTTGATACTTGCTACTTGTACTTGATACTCAACACTTGATACTTGTTGCTTGTTTACATGATACTTGTTTACCTAACACTTGATATATGCCACTTACACTTGTTCATCTTGCCATGCTAGTTGTTATATTTTGTTATCATGTCTATTGCATGTTATTAGTTATATTTTCTCATGTACTTGTATCCTGCACTACAAACGGCCAGTAACTTGCATTGACGAGAGTTTGTTTTCTTTTTTCTCTTCTTGCAATTATTAAATTGCAGATTTTGGAGATCAGCTTCCAGATGGAATACGCGAGATGAGATACTAGCTGCTGGAGTTTTGCTATTATTATTCTTGTTACTTATTTTGAACAATTGTACTTGATTACATGAATTTATTTGTATTTGGGCAATGTGACCCAGGATATTTGACTTATTCAGATCTGGATTATTTGAGATTATAATAGTTTTGGTTTCAAGTATTCTTGTTGGTATTTTGATTCATATGTGCATGCTTGGTTGATTCTTTTGCTTCCGACTCTGATTATTCTTGGGAGATGTTGTAAAGATTCCGAATAGCTTATGGATGATGAAAATCATTCGCTGGGCTTTTGTCGCGTATCCGTATTCCGTATTTTCCTTTTTAGGAAGCAGGGCGTGACACTGTCGGAGCCCCCCGGCACATCTCCATTGAGATGAACATGATTAGATGTGACGTAGATTTGTATAGTTTTCCACAGACGGCGTCAATCTGTTGCTGCTTATTTTGGTGTGAAAGAAAACAGATAGTTAGTTTATATTTTGACGGAAACTACTAAAGATCTAACTTTTGATCATCGTCGTAAAAAGTGGTTAGAGCTCCTGAGATTGGATCTGGATCGTTAAAAGAGTACATTGATCTGAATTCGACAATTTCTGACACTGCAGATGGACCTGCAAAAAGTCTAAAATACTAGGGTTGGCCTCGGCGACAGACCATCCGACGCTCGAGTCAGAACCAGAGAGAGAAAAGATCAATTACCCTCTGATTGAGGGAGGGAGGAGGGTATTCATAGGCCTGAAAAACAGTAAGGAGATTGATATGAATTTGTTATCACATGTTGATTCTCCCCTTTAAGAGATAGAAATGATTACTTTTTTGATGGGGATAAAAGATTTGACTTACAACCTTCATGGATTGTGGGTCTCTTTTGGTGGGCCCAATCGCTTTTAATGGACTAGAAAGCGGCCCATATTTTGTTAATGAGCCTGAAGAATGTTTGTCACTGTTAATCTGCCTGTAGAAGTTCTGAGATATGTGCTAGAATCGTACGACCCTGATTTGCTTTGATTTTTACCATTATCACCAATTTAATCTACTTGTGATCCCTCCTTTTTTCTGCCAATTATTTCGGTATGCGGATCCAAATAGATAATAATTAACTGATAATTAAGTTCAAGAAACCCTAATTGGGTATATAACTCGAGAAGTGCCTGGTCATCTGTATTGTTAACGAATTATTGACATGATCAGATTGAAGAAATCGTAAATCACGAATCAATTAAATTAGAGAGTGATTAGATAGTGGCTCAATATTATATAAGTTTGTAAATTGGACTATCGTTAACCCACAAAACAAATTAGAAATGACGACACCATTTAATATTAATTTACACCAATTTTTGTCTTTTTCTCCCACTGACCAGATCATTTTTTTTAAGTTAACCCACAAAACAAATTAGAAATGACGACACCATTTAATATTAATTTACACAAATTTTTGTCTTTTTCTCCTACTGACCAGATCATTTTTTTTAACGATTGTATAACAACTGCATATGAAACCCATTATCCGGCAACAACGATTGTATAACAACTGCATATGAAACCCGTTATCTGGCAACCAAGGAACGGAAGACACGAACATATTTTCTTTAAATGGCCTCAGGCAAAACTAGCTTGGAAGATTGTGAAGGAAAAAACTAGGATTTATTAAGGTATCTAACATATATATTAGAAGCAATTTATTCGGGCAAATAACTTTACAATACAATAACTTTTTCAATATCCAGAATCACAATGAATTAAAATGAATGGGAACAAAAACGAAAGATTATTGATTACCTTTGACTGATACCAAGAACTCATTCGCGTTAGTTTCTGCAGTGAGATACTCAAGTGTTCGTCCTCCCACTGTTCACACCAAACATTTATTGGAATAATCTCTCTAACTCTCTTTTGATTAGTATGAAAATGAGTCCAACTCTTCTCTTATTTCGTTGTGTAGAGGAATAGCTCTTCGTCCATATTCCTAGAGATTGGAGGCATATCTTTATATGGTATATAATTTTTCATAATAAAAGATATTCACCAAATATTTTTCCATAATGAGATATCTTCATATCTCTTAGTTAAGGTATTATATCATCTCAAATATTTATTAGTTACGAATTTAAATATTCCAACTATTAAAATATTCTAGAAAGATAGTATTCATCATTTAATCATGATGAACAAAATTTATTTATCTCATAAAAATTTGACAAACATATGACATTCTGTACTAGCAGAACTATTTGTCATATTAATATATCTTCATATGTCAAATTATTCAATTCCGAATTTTATCAAATAGAATTCTAAATTGATTTTTCCAAGAAAAAAATTGTATTGCGTGTGACCCATTGAGCCACACATTAAGCCAGTAGTGAAGATATTAAATTTCTTTATTTCCCACAAGTCATGCGTGACATCTACCAAAGTGTCAATGACTACTAAGATAATGTTTGATTACTGAAATCAATTGTACACTTTAGTGATTAGTTCTCGTACAATTAAATCCTCTGATCAAACAATGTCCCAAAAAAACTTAGGGTACAGATTAATGTCAAACCCTAACTAATTAATCATGTGTGTCTAATCTGTTAGTGATTGACTGAAATTAATACTTAGATACTCCTTTCTAAAATTCATTTTTCTGTGGACATAAACTTCCGAGTCAACACATAGGTCATTCTCTTTTTCTAATAGAATTGATCGATTCCTCATTGATTAATCACCCACTTCCTTGAAAGCCTCACTATCCCCAGAATACCATACACATGTCTTATAAAGTCAGGCTAAGAAATAAACCAAAGCATAGATTGACAGACATAAAATGCTATGACAACCTCATATCTTAGGATTACTTGTACCCACTATCACCCAAGAAATTATCTATTGACATTCATTTAGACTTTCCATTAGATATTCCTTTTAGTGAGTAAGTTTAGTGAATTAAACCATTGTAACCCCTATGACTCATTATTGTATTTTGTGTGTAATTATTATTTTCCTAGGTATTTATTCCTGATTGTATTCTTCTGTCCCTTTTGGACCGTGTATTGTTGTTCCTCTCTTAATAAATTCGTTGTTGATTTGATTCAGCTTTGTTTTCCCTGTCGGATTGATCTAAAAATTTGTTCGTCTTCTTGTTTATTGACTAAACCTAATTCATGGCCTAATTATTTTATTATTTAACTTTTTTCCTTCTTATTGGATACTACCCAATAGCCCAACCCCATTTAGAACCTTATATAATATGGTTATCAACCCGCTAACCCTATTACCCATTAACCCATTCAGTTATTCTATAAAACCCACTGTTAAACACCCTAACCCTAATTATCTAAACCCTAAACCTAATTACTCTCTCCTTCTTCAGCCGTGACCCCCCCTTCATTCCCTACCTCCCGACCCCTCTACTGCACCCTGTTTCCCTTAGCCCATCACCGCCTCAACCCATTGCCGGCACCCCTGCTCCTCCCCTCCCCGCTGCCCCCGATCCCCCTACCTTGTCTCGCCCGTCGCCATCGTCAGCCGAGTGCCCCATCGCCGGCACCCCTGCTCCACCGGCTCATCGATGTCCCCGTCTTCTTCTTCCTCTTGCTGTCGACTCCTCAATCGACATCCTCTTCCTCCCTGTCGCTGCTGCCGAGGTCAACCACCGTCCTTTTGACCGATGCCAGTCGACACCGCACTGTTGCTGCTGTCGTCGCTATGTGTTGTTGTCACGCCCCGCTTTCCAAAAAGAACACGGAATACAGTTACGCAAAAAAAGCCCAACGAATGATTTTCATCATCCATAAGCTGTTCAGGAATCTTTACAACATCTCACAAAATAATCAGAGTCGGAAGCAAGAGAATCAACCACATATAAATAACTGAAGTAATAAACCAACAGAATTTATTTGAAGCAAAATATATTATTCTCAAATAAATCAGAATCTGGACAAGTCAAATATCCTGGGTTACATCGCCCATATACAAAATAAATATCCAAGTACTCAAAATACATTGTTCCAAAGCAACAATAAAAATAATACTAATAAACAAGAAATCCAGCACTAATATCTTATTTCATTAATGTCGTCGGACAGCTGACCATCCTGATCTGCAATTCATAATTGCAGGAGAAGAAAAGAGAAAACAAGTACCCGTAAATTGCAAGTTACGGGCCACTTATAATGTAGGATACAAGTACATGGATGTCACGTCCCGCTTCCTAAAAAGAATACGGAATACGGATACGAGACAAAAACCAAGCGAATGATTTTCATCATCCATAAGCGGTTCAAGAATCTTTACAATATTTCACAAGATAATCAGAGTCGGAAGCGAAAAATGCAACCAGACATGCGTAATTGAAACAAGATACCAACAGAATTTACTTGAAACCAAATATAATAATCTCAATTAATCAAATTCTGAATAAATCAAATATTCTGGGTCACATCGCCCAAATACAAGATAATATCCAAGTAGTCAAGTACATCTTATTTCAAGTTCAAGCAACAATAATAATAATCAAATCATAAAGTATGAAATCCAGCACTAGTACATCATTTCGCCAATACCATCTGGCAGTCGTCCATCCTGATCTGTAATTAGTAAATTTGCAGGAGAAGGAAGAAGAAAAATAAGTAACCATCAATTGCAAGTTACGGGTCACATATAATGTAGGATACAAGTACATGAAAATGGGTAATTCTAAGTAACAACCTAGCATGGTATAATCATGATGTCCAAAATAAACAACTAGCATGGTAAATGTGAACATGTGTAAATGGCATAAATCAAGTGTCAAGTGGTCAAGTATCATGTAAACATGCATCAAATGTCAAGAATCAAGTAATCATGCATCAAGTGTCATGTTTCAAGTGTCATGTAAACAAGTCTCATGTATCATGTAGTCAAGTATCAAGCAAGCATGTATCATGTTCAAGTATCATGTTCAAGTAGCATGTATCAAGTCTTGTAGTGATTTACTATCTAGGTAGCACTTCATTCATCCCGCTTTTTACGATATGGTTGCTACAACAAACAGTTTCGCTTTAGATTTTGTAGGGGACCATACAGGGCAGTGTACTCAGGGACAAGCTCCAATTATTATGTAATCATGTATCATGTAAACAAGCTCTAAAACCCAAACAAGCTCCAGTGTCATGTGTGTACGTGTCATGTATATCGTGTCAAGATCCACATGTAAACAAGCTCCAATAACCACTAGGTTTTTCCGAGTACACGTTTCTGCACTATCCACTACTAGATCTTTTTCTTAACCCCGGCTTGGTTATTTTATTATAAATATCAAAAAAGGATGTAGATGTGCAAAACATATCAAGAATAACATGGCATGATCATGTAACAAGTTCAAGATGCAAGATAAACATGTACGTGTGCAAGATGTCTCATAAAAGTACTAAAATAAAAAAATCTCAAGTTTAGGACAGAAAGACCATACTGTAGTAAAATAGTAATTCCCAGTGTTACAAACATCCAAATCTAGATTCGTCGAAAGATCTGGAAAATAGACTTCCACACGAATCCAGTGAATATAAATAAGTCATATACTAATTCACAAAATCATAACTCAAAACTTGTTTGAATAAAGAAAATAGGTTCAGCCAGAATTCATGAAAACGAATTTAAGAACAGGATAACAGCATGAAAACACATTAAATAAATCCACCAAAAATCTGGGGTATTCCTCTATATGTCCAGTATCTAAATATAAAGTTTCAAAATTTTCCAGTAAAAATAGATCAGTCATCAAAAATAAGAAAGCTTCAAGAAAACATAGTTTGGCAAATCTGGGATTCCCAACACTGCTGTACGAAAAATGAGATATCTCGCAACCAGTGAAATAAAATCCAATTCCGCCAAAGGGATATGAAAATAGATAAAATATACTAACTTTAACATTTTACAAATATTTTTCATAAAGTAAAAGGAGTCATAGTGAAAATAAGGTTCCTTACAAAATAGCGAGCAAAATACAGCTAGTATAGTTTTCATAAACGAGCATGAAACATCACATAAAACTTATCAATAAAATTCCCCAAAATTCTGGGTAATCCCTAACTAGATAAAGAAACACTAACCAAAGTTTTGGATCAAAATAATATATGTATTATAGTTCTTTAAAATAATTTGTTATCAAAATTACCGAAAAATAAAATCTGGAAAAGATCGACACCTCTGTACTAAAACAGTCATAAATCAGTCACACGAAATCAAAATCAAGCAAGGTCAGAGGGGTTTAAAAATAGACAAAATTATCTAAAACTCATGTTTTAACTCGAAATTAAGATACTGACTGTAACATAGTCGAAAACAGCAACCAAAATAAAACAGCGATGAAATACAGATTTTTCCCCTAAAAACAAAATCAACATAGATTCAAGAAAATTGATCTAAACACATCCAAACATGAAATCGAGTCTACCAAGTTTCTAAACATCATGATTTAGGGTATCTAATATGTCCATGCCAAGAATTTCACTTGGGTCTCAACCAAATCCCTAATTTTCACAAAAATCTCACATACATGATCAAAATTCAAGAACGGGTAAATCCTAGGTTAATTCATGTCCAAATTGTGTCGTGAGTCATCTATGGTCAAGTTTTCATAATAGAGACAAAACCGATCAAGGAAAACATAAACAAGAGTCGTCTCTAGACCCAACTACACTATAGGTGAACTTTTTGACTAGTATCAAACAAATGAATTGGAGTACAAATTACTTGCCTTAAATTGGGGATGAAGAACGATGCAACCAAGACTAGAAGCAAAACCCACGAATGAAAATTCGCTAATCCTCGAATCCAAGCAACAAGAGCGAGAATCTCCACACAAATGAAACTCCTCAAAGCGAAAGATGATCAAAGTGGCTAGCAGCCACTTGAGAACACCACGAAGAGAGAATTAGGGGCTTATGGTGCAAGTGGATGATATGGTGCTCAGTAGGTGGTGCAAGGAGATGTCGACAGACCAAACACTGAGCCACAAACCGAGCAACAGCCCTCTTCATACCATACCACCAGAAATGAAGCTTCAAATCCCGATACATCTTAGTACCGCCAGGATGGATAGAATACGAAGACTGATGAGCTTCTTCAAGCAACCTCTGAAGAACTTCATCCTTAGGGACACACAACCGGGAACATAAACGAAGCGAACCATCAGCATGAATAACCACGTCTGTCCTGGATCCAGACTCAACCTCAGCATGAAAACTCTATAACTGTGCATCACCAGCCTGTGCCTCTTTAATCTGCTCAATAAGAGACGACTGTAGCTGGAGCGCCAAACAACTCCGACCAGAACTCGGCAACACAACATCTAGCTCTAACCTCCTTATCTGCTCAATGAGATCACTCTGCTGAGAAAGAAACATAACTGCTGGGTCTCCTGCTCAAAGCATCAGGCACCAAGTTTACTTTACCGGGATGGTATTCCAAATTGATGTCATAATAGGCCATATGCTCCAACCAACGCCTTTGCCTCATGTTTAACTCCTTCTGGGTGAAGACGTACTTGAGACTTTTGTGGTCAGTAATGATCTCCACTCGGTCTCCAAGTAAATAATGTCTCCACAGCTTCAAAGCATAAATCACTGCCGCTAACTCCAAGTCATGAGTAGGATAGTTCTTCTCATGCAGCCTCAACTGCCTCGATGCATACGCAACGACTCAACCCTTCTGCATCAAAACTGCCCCAAGACCCTTAACAGAAGCATCACAGTGAACCACAAATCCACCTGAACCATCGGGAATAGTCAACACAGGCGCTGACGTCAATCTGTTCTTCAACTCAACAAAAGCCTCATTGCACTCATCAGACCAACAAAAATTCTGATCCTTCCTAGTCAATTTAGTCAACGGTCCTGCTATCTTCGAAAAATCTTGGACGAACTTCCGATAATAGCCAGATAAACCAAGAAAACTCCTGACTTCTGAAACTGACTTGGGAATAGGCCAATCCTTCACAGCCTCAACCTTGGAAGGATCCACAGAACACCATCGCTAGAAATAATGTGCCCCAAGAAAGAAATTCTATCGAGCCAAAACTCGCACTTGCTAAGTTTTCCATAGAGCTGATTCTCTCTCAAAGTCTGCAGAACCACCCTAAGATGCTCAACATGATCTACACGATTCGAGAATGCACCAAAATATCATCAATGAAGACCACCAAAAATCTATCCAAGAACTGAAAGAAGACACGGTTCATAAGACTCATGAATACAGCCGGCGCATTCGTAACTCTGAACGGCATTACAAGATACTCATAGTGCCCGTATCTAGTCTTGAAAGCAGTCTTCTGTATATCTGCAGCCTTCACCTTGACTTGGTGATACCCAGAACGAAGATCCAACTTCGAGAAAACAGTAGCCCCACTCAGCTGATCAAACAAATTATCGATCCTGGGCAACAGATACCGATTCTTCACAGTAACTCTGTTTAGTTCCTGATAATCCATGCACAGTTGACGAATACCATCCTTCTTGTCAACAAAAAGGATTGGAGCACCCCAAGGCGAAACACTAGGTCTGATGAAACCCAAATCAAGCAACTGCTGAATCTGCACCTTAAGCTCTGCCAGCTCAACCGGTGCCATCCTGTAGGGACTCTTCGATATCGGCGCTATTACAGGCTGAACATCAATACCGAATTCCACTTCCCTATTAGGGGGTAAGCCAGGGAACTCATCTGGAAAAACATCCAAGAAATTCCGAACTACTAGAGGTGCAGCCTCACAGTCTGAGTGCAATTCCATCACACAATCCACCTGTTCAATAGCAGTCTTTGCTCGGCCAAGGAAAGACTCCCCAGCATGGAACTCAAATTCTGCTCGACCTGGAATTCTGAAGACAACTTTCTTGGCACGACAATCAATAATGGCATGGGTTTCACCCAACCAATCCATATCGAGAATAACGTCGAATCCTGAATTCTCAATTATAATCAGGTTGGCTTTGAAATCTGCGCCCCCAATAACAACGGAACATTGCCTGCGCTCAAGAAAACATATGACAACTCCACCACCTGTCACAATGTTCCAAGCCTCTGACATGTTACTATACTCCAACTGATGGCGAGCGACAAATCGAGAGGAGACAAAAGATTGGGTTGCCCTGGAATCAAACAGAACATGAGCAGGGAAAGAGCACACAAACACAACACCTAAGACAGAAAGCAAAAGAGACAGAGAAAAGAAGGGTTGAATAGGGTTGAGGAGAACAAAATGCAGAAGAACAAACAGAAAGAAATAAAGTAAGGGAAATGGAGAAACAAAGAGAAACAACTAACAATAAAACAATAAAATTAAAGATATGTGCAACCACATCCTCAGTTGTTTCAGCATCTGCGGCAGTCAAGTTGAAAGCTGACCTCTCCTCGGAACAGTGGTCCTCTGACTGATAAACTGATGCTGGGGAGGAAGCGGTGGCCTAACTGGACCACGAGTTGGAATTGCCAGCTGGACCGGACCACAGACTGGAAGTGTCGCCCTCTGCTGTGGACAATCCCGTAAAGTGTGGTCAGAAGCTCCACAAGCAAAACAGCGAAACAGCGGTGATTGGCCCGTCTACAGTCCTTGCACTCATCCCCGACAAGTCAGCAAAAGTCACAAAAACCACCCCTCTGGGAAACAGCAAAAGAGTAAGGAGCTGCCCTAACTGGATGGGCGGGAACCTGCCTCCGAATAGGCCCACCAGAAGGCCTAGCAGCAGCAGCAGGAACAGTCCGCTGAGAAGGGGTCACCTCACCGTGAGCCTGCACCTGAGCTCGGGCTGCCTCAAGAGCCTCAGCGTAGGTATGCAAGCGAAGAGAGACAAGATACTTCTTGATATCCTGCTCAAGCCCATTTGTGAATCTACGGGCCCTATCCTCTTCGGTTGCCACAAGAATGGCAGCGAAGCGGCTAAGTCTAGTAAACTCAGCTGCGTACTCATCCACTGACCTGGGACCCTATTGCAAGAAAGTCCATGTTACAACATTGCATGAACAATTATGTAACAAATCCTAAATGAAATAATGACTTAACCTGTTTTAGGGTCAGGAATTGCTGTTCCATCTCAACTCGAGTACTACTGGGGAAGAACTTCTCCAAGAATCCCCGAGTGAAAGTAGCCCAAGCAATAGGCCTCTTAAGTCGCTCAAACTCGGCCATCCATCAGATATGGGCCAGATCCACCAGCTGGATGGAAACAACGTCCACCCGATCAGCCTCGGCAACACGAGCCACTAACAACAAGTGCTCAGTCCGGATCAACCACTGTTCAGCCTCCAAGGACGTCTCAGTGCCGGAAAAATGGTCGGGATGCAGCCTTATAAATTCTGTAACTGTCCCTGGACGAGGCGGAAGATTTGCCTGCACAGGCACAACAGGAGGCGGAACCCGGGCAGCTTCAAGAACAGCCATCACAAGATCATTGTGATTTTGCAACTGATTAATTAGCCGCTCAAGCACAGTCATGACAGCCTCAATCGGATCAACCTGCGACTACGAATTAGAACCTCTACGAGCCATAGTCTGCACAAAACAAAAAACAATTAGCGTCCAGAATCTGAGTTGGTATAATTTCATTTATGCATGCATGGTTGGTGAAATATTGTGTAGATCCCAGTTCGAGCCAAGCTTGTATAATATATTAGGCAACTAATACATTAGCCAAACCTGGTGCTCTGATACTACTAAAAACCCTGTCACGCCCCGCTTCCTAAAAAGAAAACGGAATACGGATACGAGACAAAAGCCTAGCAAATGATTTTCATCATCCATAAGCTGTTCAAGAATCTTTACAATATTTCACAAGATAATCAGAGTCGGAAGCAAAAAATGCAACCAGACATGCATAATTGAAACAAGATACCAATAGAAATTACTTGAAACCAAATACAATAATCTCAAATAATTAAATTCTGAACAAGTCAAATATTCTGGGTCACATCGTCCAAATACAAGATAATATCCAAGTAATCAAGTACATCTTATTTCAAGTTCAAGCAACAATAATAATAATAAAATCATAAAGCATGAAATCCAGTACTAGTACATCATCTCGCCAATACCATCTGGCAGTCATCCATCCTGATTTGCAATTAATAAATTTGCAGGAGAAGGAAGAAGAAAAACAAGTACCCGTCAATTGCAAGTTACAAGTCACATATAATGTAGGATACAAGTACATGGAAATGGGTAAATCTAAGTAACAACCTAGCATGGTATAATCATGATGTCCAAAATAAACAACTAGCATGGCAAAAGTGAACAAGTGTAAATGACATAAATAAAGTGTCAAGTAATCAAGTATCATGTAAACATGCATCAAATGTCAAGAATCAAGTAATCATGCATCAAGTATCATGTTTCATGTGTCATGTAAACAAGAATCATGTATCATGTAGTCAAGTATCAAGCAAGCATGTATCATGTTCAAGTATCATATTCAAGTAGCATGTATCAAGTCTTGTACTGATTTACTATCTAGGTAGCACTTCATGCATCCTGGTTTTTACTACATGGTTGCTACAACAAATAGTTTTGCTTTAGATTTTGTAGGGGACCATACAGGGCAGTGTACTCAGGGACAAGCTACAAGTATCATGTAATCATGTATCATGTAAACAAGCTCCAAAACCCAAACAAGCTCCAGTATCATGTGTCTACGTGTCATATATATCGTATCAAGCTCCACATGTAAACAAGCTCCAAAAACCACTAGGTTCTTCCGAGTACACGTTTCTGCACTATCCACTACTAGATCTTTCCCTTAACACCGGCTTGGTTATTTTATTATAAATGTCAAACAAGCATATAGATGTGCAAAACATATCAAAAATAACATGGCATGATCATGTAACAAGTTCAAGATGCAAGATAAACATGTACGTGTGTAAGATGTCTCATAAAAAACTAAAATAAACAAATCTCAAGTTCAGAACAGCAAGACCATACTGTAGTAAAACAGTATTTCCCAGTATTACAAACATCCAAATCTTGATCCGTCAAAGGATCTGGAAAATAGACTCCCACACGAATCCAGTGAATATAAATAAGTATTCACAAAATCATAACTCAAAACTGGTTTGAATACAAAAAATAGGTTCAGCCAGAAATCATGAAAACGAATTCACGAACAGGAAAACAGCATGAAAACACATTAAACAAATCCACCAAAAATCTGGGATATTCCCCTATATGTCCAGTATGTCAATATAAAGTTTCAAATTTTTCAAGTAAAAATAGATCAGTCATCAAAAATAAGAAAGCATCAAGAAAACATAGTTTGGCAAATCTGGAATTCCCAACACTGCTGTACGAAAACTGAGATATCTCGCAACCAGTGAAACGAAATCCAATTCCGCTAAAGGGATATGAAAATAGATAAAATATAATAACTTTCATATTTCACAAATATTTTTCATACAGTAAAAGGAATCATAGTGAAAATAAGGTTCCTTACATAACAGCATGCAAAATACAGCAAGTATAGTTTTCATAAACGAGCATGAAACATCACATAAAACTTATCAATAAAATTTACCAAAATTCTGGGTAATCCCTAACTAGATGAAGAAACACTAACCAAAGTTTTGTACCAAAATAATATATGTAGCATAGTTCTTTAAAATAATTTGTTATCAAAATTACCGAAAAACAGAATCTGCAAAAGATCGACACCTCTGTACTAAAACAGTCATAACTCAGTCATACGAAATCAAAATCAAGCAAGGTCAGAGGGTTTTGAAAATAGACAAAATTATCTAAAACTCATGTTTTAACTCTAAATCAAGATACTGACTGTAACACAGTCAAAAACAGCAACCAAAATAGATTAGCGATGAAATACAGATTTTTCCCCTAAAAACAAAATCAACATAGATTCAAGAAAATTGATTCAAAAACATCCAAACATGAAATCAAGTCTACCAAGTGTCTAAACATCGTGATTTAGGGTATGTAACATGTCCACGCCAAGAATTTCATATGGGTCTCAACCAAATCCCTAATTTTCACAAAAATCTCACATACATGATCTAAATTAAGGAACGGTTAAATCCAAGGTTAATTCATATCCAAATTGTGTCGTGAGTCATCTATGGTCAAGTTTTCACAATAGAGACAAAACCCATCAAGGAAAACATAAACAAGAGTCGTCTCTAGACCCAACTACACTATAAGTGAACTTTTTGACTTGTATCAAACAAATGAATTGGAGTACAAGTTACTTGCCTTAAATTGAGAATGAAGAACGATGCAACCAAGACTAGAAGCAAAAGCCACGAACGAAAATTCAATAATCAGCGAATCCAAGCAACACGAGCGAGAATCTCCACACAAACAAAACTCCTCAAAGCGAAAGATGATCAAAGTGGCTAGCGGCCACTTCAGAACACCACGAAGAGAGAACTAAGGGCTTATGGTGCAAGGGGATGCTATGGTGGTGAGTAGGTGGTGCAAGGAGATGTCGGCAAGGCAAGGGAGAAGGGGGTCGGTTTGTAGGGTGATGCCGAGATGGGGTGATGGCAGAGTGGAGGTGGGGTCGGCCTGAGGTGAGGCTCGGGTTGGGGGATGGCCGGGCTGTGGTGTGCTCGGCCTGGGTGTGCAGCCGGAACATGGAGAGGGAGAGAAAGAGATAGGGGGCCGGATGAGAGGGATAGAGAATTAGGGTTAGGGTTTAGGGTTTGTGGAGAGGAGTGTATATATATAGGGTTAGGAGGTGGGTTAATGGGTTAATGTGCATTAGGAGTAGTTGTAGCTTTACAAATGGGTTTTGGATTTTGGGTCAAATAAAAATAGGAATGAAAATAGGATTGGGAATTTCTTTGGCTATGAAAATCTTATTAAGGATCAAAATAATAGGAGTGGGAAAAAGACAAGCAAAACACCACCACAACACCAGGAAAAATAAAAATAAAGGTAACAAGACCAAAAATGAGGGAAAGATCAAAATAATGAAAAACGAAACAAAAGAGACGATCCATCAACACAAGGAGCTCAAAATGAAACAAAAAGAATATATATTGAAATCAACTCCAATATACGGTTCAAAAAAATACAAGAGAGAAAAATACACCAAAACGAAAAATACACTCAAAAATATACAAAATGAAAAACAGGGGTTACAATAGAAAAGGTAAACAAATAGCATGGAATAATGCATCAACAGTAATAACTAGCATGAATCAGTAAAACAGAGTCAATAGCATGGTATACTAACAGTACAAATGAATGTGTCAAGTATAGTGTCATATGGCAACTAACAGTGTCCAGTAACAGTAAGCTCAGTATATCAGTGTAACAGCATAACAGTATCAGTCTAATAGTCTCAGTCTAACAGTATCAGTCTAACGGTATCAGTCTTATGTTCTTACAGTCTTGTGTGTATTACTAGCTAGGTAGCACTTCATGCGTCCCAAAATATAACACATGATTGCTACAACAAATAATTTCGTTTTTAGATTTCATAGTGGACCATAATAGGGCATGTATGTCAGTAACAGTAGCAGTAAAAGTAACAGTAACAGTAACCGTAACAGTAACAGTAACAGTATGGAACACTAGTTCCCTTCCAAGTACACGTTTCCACATTTTCCAGTACTAGATCTACCCTTAAGAAACCCCGGCTTGATCACTTTTATTATGATTATCAACAGACATGATAGTGCATGAAATAGTGTCAAACTAACATGTTTAATCAGTATTAGATTCAAGGAAACAAATAAACATGCATAGATGATATACAGTCACATAAACGAGCAAAACAGTGTTTGTTCATATTCAGGACAACAAGATAGTACAGTACTAAAATAGTGATTCCCGTTACTAAAGAAATTCAAATATGAATCCATCAAAGAATCTGGAAAATAGACTTCCACACGAATCCAGCGATTATATATATGCCACATAGTACTTCACAAAATCATAACTCAAAACTGATTTGAATCCAGAAAACACGTTCAGCCAGAAATCAGTAAATCGAATTCTCAGTCAGAAAAACTGTATTAAAACTCCTAAAATAAATTCAGGAAAAATCTGGGGTAATCCCCTTTATGTCTAGTATTAGAATATAAAGTTTCATAATATTCCAGTAAAATTAGTTTAGCCAACAAAAATCAGAAAATATCAAAAAACGATAGTTTGGCAAATCTGGAATTTCTAACACTGCTGTACGAGAACTGTAATATCTCGCAAACCATGAAGCAAAATCCAAATCCATCAAAGGAAGATTAAAATAGAAAAAATAAGATAACTTTCATATTTCATAATTATTTTTTATACAGTAAAAGGAATTGGGGTGAAAATACGATTCTTTATAGAACAACGAGCAAAATACAGCAAGTATAGCTTTCATAAACAAGCATGAAACGGCACATAAAACTCATCATTAAAATTCACCAAAATTCTGGGTAATCCCTAGATAAATATAGAAACACTGTGCAAAATTTCAGATCAAAATAATATATTTTGGACTAGTATCAAAATAGTTTAACCATCAAAATCATCAAGAAAGGAAATCTGAAAATAGAATACACCTCTGTAGTAAAATAGCCATAACTCACTCATACGAAAACGAAATCAATCAAGGTTAGAGAGTTTGGAAAGAAGACAGATTTCTCTACAATTTATGTTGATACAAAAATTAAGAATTTTGACCTTAATATGGTCTAAAATACAATTCAAAACTGATCCTCGATAATTACAGATTTTTCTCTAACAACAAAACCAACATAAATCATACGAAACTTGTTCCAATCACAATCAAACATGGTATAGAGTCTACTAAGTGTCCAAACATCATGAAATATAGTATATAACATATTCACAACCATCATATCACATGGATCTCATCAAACACATAATTTCACCTAATTATCTCACATATATGAATAGATCAAGAACGGTCAAACCTAGTTGTTTTCATGTCGATTTTGTGTCGTGAGG
Source organism: Hemerocallis citrina (assembly GCA_017893485.1). Lineage (NCBI taxonomy): Eukaryota > Viridiplantae > Streptophyta > Magnoliopsida > Asparagales > Asphodelaceae > Hemerocallis > Hemerocallis citrina. The sequence continues at coordinate 101,430,076 of CM030365.1, forward strand.
CAACTATGGTCAAATAGCACAATAGAGACAAAACCCATCAAAGATAGCACGCACACAAGTTGTCTCTAGAACCCAACTACACTATAAGCGGTATTTTTGACTTATATCATACAAAGGAATTGGAGTACAAGTTACTTGCCTTTACCGAAGACGAAAACGAAGAACACCAAGAATAACGGGAACGGATCCCAGCAACCCACGAACAAAGATCCACAAATCAATGAATCCGAGCAATGCACGCGCGAACTCCCACACGTGCAACTCACAACGAGAGAGCAAGAGAGAGAGATCAAAAGGAGCATCGGGGCGTCGACTTGCGGCTGGCATTCCGGTTGGTGTTGATAGTGAACAGAGCATGGGAGAGAGACGAGGGATGGTGAAGAGGGTCGGGTGGTTGGGTGATTGGTCGGTCGGGTGCAGCCAAGTGAAGGGCCAGCTAGGGTGGCGTCGGCCTGGGCTGGGGGTGTCGGGGGCACGGCGCAAACAGGAAGGAGAGAGCGGAGGGGGCTAGGATGTAGGGTAGTATTAGGGTTAGGGTTTAGGTGATATATATATATATATATATATATATATAGGTTCTACGGCTTAGAAATATGAGATGGGTGGGTTTAATTGGGTTGTGGATAGTTTAGGAGTAGTAATAGCACTAGTTTAATAGATTTGGTAAAGATCAAATTACATAGGATTTCAAATAGGATTGTGAGTTTGAATTTTGGCTTTGGTAATCAATTTAGGATCAAACAATAGAATTTGAAAATAGGATAAGCCACCAACCATCATGAGCACCCAAAGATCAAAATAAGGAGAACAAGACACAAATGAAGAGCGGAAATAACAACAATGATCAAGAACAATCAAGGAACGGAAATTAAATCACAAAAGATCAAGATTGAGCCAAAAATGAATATATATTGAAAACGACTCCAATATACGGTCAAGAAAAATACAAGAGAGTACACATATTCAAGAAAGAGAAAAAATACACAAAAAATACAAAAATGAAAAACAGGGGTTACAGTTGTGGAGAACACGTGCAATGCACGTGTATTGGTGTTGGCCGCTTGCTATTGTATGTGATGTCTCTTGTGCACGTGTCTCGTTTTCATGTGCCGGGATCCATTCCCGTTATTCTATTTCATCGTTTCGTCACCTCTAAGGCAAGTAGCTTGTATATTATTTGTTCTTCATACAAGTTAAATACAGTAAGTAGTCTTGCATGTTTCTTTGTTTTGTACTCCCATGTTAATCCCCGAAAATCATATCTTGTTCGTTGACCCGTTTCCTTCATCTCATGATCATGATTACTCACAATAAGGTGACACATTACACAAAAATAAATTAGATCTAGGAAGAGATCTTGATATGTATGTGCTAGTTCGTAATTTATCGTATGTTGTAGATAATTGTTACATTAATGATGTGTTAGATATACTATCTTGCTATGGAATTGTTAACACACAAGCCATACTGGTTTGAGTGACCAATATACCATGCTTTGCGTTACATCTTAAATTGGATCTATTGTATTTGAGTTATTTGACGAAATGCATAAAAGAAGTTTCTTTTTACTGCTGACCTAATTTGATACATCAATTTAGACCCTGTTTGAAAGAGTAAAATAAATTAATTTGTGAACATGATTTGTAGGCCTTGTTTTCTAGTTTTCAGAACTTTTGACAGATCTAAATTCTGATTTTTGATGTGCGAGTTATCGCTGTTTTACTGCAGTTGAATCAAAATTTCAATATTCTGAATCTTTAGACTGCTGTATGAATTAATATTTTAAAACTGATGTTAAGAGCAAAATCTGGACTTGATATTTTTCTGAGTGTGTTTAGACATGACTCGGATCAACCCCTAATTTTTGTAGAATTATTTAATGGTTTTTATAACTTACTTCATTCTTATGAAACGAATCAATATATTTTCAAACTGCATGATGTTCAGTAAAGAATTATATTTTCAACTTGATTGTAGTCATTTTTTATGAAAACTTTGTGAATATGAACTGTATCCTGATTTGCCTATTTTACTACCTTTTGACGGATTGGGATTTTGAATTGTATTTTGCAAATTATCACTGTTTTGGTACTTCTGTGTCTGAACTTTCAGATTTACAATTTTGCTCCGTCATTCTGTTTTTCAAATTATATTGACTATACTATCTGTAATGGAACTTCATGAAATTTTATATGTTGACACTAGAAATTCTAGGAACCTTCCAGATTTTTCTCAGATTTAATTATGATGTTTTTAGACACTTTTCATGCTTATAAACAATACTTTGCATATTCTGGCTGAACATAAATTCTGTGTAAAACACTGTTTTAAACCCTGTTACTGTAGCTAATGTATGACTTGTGTACATGCGCTGGATTTGGCAAAGAGTCTAGTTTCTAGATTTTCTGACAGATCTAGATTTGCATTCTTGAGGCAGCGGGAATCTCAGTTTCGGAGCAGTAACGCCTTGTTGTCTAGAACTGGAAGTTTCGTTGTTCTAACTATTATAGATTGTTTTGTCATCCGTTTATGGTTCCTATTCGACATAAAATTGTCCCTTGTTCTTGCCATGTCTTTTTGTCCTGTTTGTGTTCGGTCACACCTGTTTAATAATAATGACAACTAATCAAGTCGGAGTTTAAGGGAAAGATCTAGTAGTGGACAATATAAAAATATGTACCAGAAGGAAACTCATAAGTCTCACCTGTTTTCTCTGGATGCATGATTACATGATCTATGACACTGTTTACTGTTTACCTGACTACATACTTCCCTATAGGAAGGTGTACTCGGAAGGGGACCCGTAGGTCTCGATTGTTTATCTCTGTATATATGACTACATTATCCATTACACCGTTACTGTTTACTGTTACTATTACAGTTTGCCTGAGTACAGGGCCCTATAGATTCCACTACGAAATCTAAATGAAACTGTTTGAATGTAGCAATCATGTGGTAAAAATTTAAGACGCATGAAGTGCTACCTAGATAGTAATGAACAATAGACTAAGAATAACTGTTTCACTGACACACCCTATTACCATTACTGTCATCTTCACTGTTACTGTTACCGTTATCCCCTACTGTTACTCTTACCGTATCCTCTATTGTTACTGTTACCGTTATCATTACTGTTATTGTTACTATTATCCTTACTATTTACCTGCTACTGTTTCCCGCTATTGTAAATTGGCATCTACTGCTGTTTTCCTTCCTGTTAGTACTTCCTGTTTTTGTTTCATATTTTCCGTTTCCATCATTCACTGCTTGTACTACTTGCGGCCTGGAACTTGTAACCAACTGGTGTAATGTTTTCCTGTCTCCCTATTTTCTTGTAATTGCTATATGAGCAGGTTTTGGTGATCAACTACCCGAGGGAGGTGGTGAGCAAAAGTTTTAGGCTTCGGTTCGGAAATTCCTGCTTAGTGATTTGTTTTTTTTTTTGAATTATTTCATTTATTTTGCTACTTTGAGACTTGTAACGGGCTTGTAGTCCCGAAATTGTTTGATTTAGATCTTGTATTTGTTTGGAAATTTATATTATTGCAAATAAATATTGTTGGTTAATAATTTTTCATGCATGCGTGGTTGAGTATATTGCTATAATTACTGTTATGCTGAGTCGAGTAGATCATTACAATTTATGGATGGTGAAAATCATTCGCTCGACTTTTGTCGCGTACCGTATTTCTTATTCCTTTTGGGAAGCGGGGCATGACAACCATTTAGTACCTACACTCTTATATTATTGTCTCTATATAAATAATTATGAAATCAATTATCCTCTACTTTAGAATATATATCAAGTGTACTAGTCTTACCGCAATTACCAATGTCCAATCTAGGGAATCCTATGACTAGTAACATTAGATTAATTATATTAAGTTTAGGTCTCATTGGCATAATCTCATCATGGAGCCAAACACATATAATTGATCCATGGACTTCATCAAAACAGCAAGTAAATTACATAAATAAAAATAAGCAGCATATGATAAATAAAATGTCTCAAAAGACTTTATTAATCATGTTCACTAGAGAATTTGTCAATTACATCTCATGCGATTGATTGTAGAGCACATTCCTAACAATCTCTCACTTGCACTAAAGTCAGTCATCCCTATATTTAACGTCCATGCTACTAAGGTGATGATCAAACTGTCATTGTGTCATTGCCTTAGTGAAAGGATTTGTTGTGTTGTTTGTTGTATCGACTCATTTGATAATGACATTCCCACCCAAATGATTTCTCTGATGAGGTGATATCGTCAAAGGATGTGCTTGGATCTTTGATGAGCTCTAGGTTCCTTAGCACGGACAACAGCTCCAATGTTATCGCAATAAAAAGAAATCAGCTGATTTACCTCCGAAACCACTCCCAACTCAGTGATGAACTTCTTCAACCACACAGCTTCTTTGGCAGCTTTGCTTGCAGTAATATACTTTGCTTCTGTAACACCCCAAATTTCATACACTGAAAATCCATGACACACCAGAATCTTCTACTTTAACTGAGTACATATCAGAAGATAATTCACAGGGAAGACTGAAACTTTAGTTACATCACGACTTATTACAATGTTTCGTATGTTCACATATAAAATTATATCTTATTTACATCATTCAAAAAAACCCAACTTCCGTGACAAAGCTCGAGTCTACGCTCCCAACGTTCACATGGTCTTGTAAAACTACCGACTATGAGCACGTCGGTTGCTGCAATTGACGCACAGCAGGTAATAACAATGATCTCTAACTTACTTAACAATCAAACATTAATGTCAAACAATGTGAATGTTTAAGAATAAATCTACCAAGTGTGTCAGTATATGTCATGACCCTGGAAGTCTAATGCACATAAATGCACACAATGCTCTTTTCTAATGCACGCTTGTTTCGAACCATATGCCACTCATACAACATAGTTTCCGAATGCAAGCCACTAACGTTTCTCCGCATTATAGGATTCAATCTCTCGCGATGTCAACCAACTCACGTAGTCTTCTTTGTTCCTGACATTTATCTAGTGAATGATAAGTTTGCAGCTCCATGCTGTCTTTCTCCACTACTGCAGTCGGACCATGGTCATTTCCATTCTGTCTGAGCCCTACGGTCTTTCTCCACTCCGGACCTTCCAAAAGCTTTCACAACTGTAAAGGCAACCCTACAGTTTTAATTGGCTGACATAGAGGCCCAGAGTTAAACTCCCACTCTCCATCCGTATCTGATAACATAGAATATCGACGAACACTAAGGGGCTCATCCCCTAAGTTCCGAAAGGAGACCTGCAACCTATATATCTGCTTCTCGTCCTTAACATTAGATCCCAGAAATTAACCATCGAAATAGCAATGCACGTGTCCCCATGACAAGTCTTCCAACTAGTGTATATCCTTACAATCATTAACAACATGCCCAAGAGCTAGCGCACCCTACCATACTTACATCCACAACACTATGGGTCACTTGCCGGTAACTAAGCCTTATTTAAAGTCTAGAAGTCACACTTTAATTTATCGAACATATCCACGAACTATGTTTCCCAACAACAACATAATCATTTTCTAATGGGAGTAATTAAGGGTACTAATCACAAAATAATATCTAGGTCAAGTTACATACTAGACTACAATAATTCCTATAATATCCATTTTATATTCATTTATACATCCCAAAAATTCTTGCACAACTCATAATCGCACAACTTAATGAGATCACAATAATATTCGATTTTGCTCTATTACACTAACTCAACTTATTCTCAAAGGTTGACAAGCACTCCAACACGCAATCACGTGTAAGTCGAACTCCTAGGATATTGAGCCTCACCGACTTACCCCTAGCCCTGCACATGCGGATTTGCCAGGCGTAGCCTTAGTAATGAACATTCCTAGGAGCCGCAACGCTTTACCGGCCATTTGGTGGACCTTCTCGGCCTATTTCTAGCCCACACACATGGATTTTCCAGGCATATCCTCAGCTGCAAACCTCATTGAATCAATCTTCTGTAACTATGGACCTTCCCGGCCTACCCGTAGTGCACACACGAGGATTTATCGGGTGTTTCCTCAGTCCCGAAGATTCCTAAGAGTTTCAGCTCTTTACCGGCCATGTCCATCATTGCTTCCTCATATCTTCTTCTAATGCAAGTTTTTCACAAAGTGATCCAAAATATAATCTACACTGAACGATCCATATTTCAGATGTACATTTCACAAAAATTATAATCATGGTCACACCGACCCTATTCCAATCTTCCCTTGGAGTTCTCTAACTCTACCGAACTCGGGCCTCGCATAAGTCCCAAAAATTATCGGCCTCGGGTCGTGCATAAGTCACAATCATTCTCTTGGATTTGACCAAGTAATTATCTCGAATTCAAGGACCTTATCGGCCAGCCCCTAGCCCACACACATGGATTTACCTGGTGTATCCTCAGTCTCATATATAGAATCCACCGTTTGAATTTTCAACTCTATCTTTGGAAAGAAACATAGTAGTCTTGTAAAAACAATATAAATTCCAATACTTATTAGAAAATAAATTTTTTAGTTTCATATAAAACCTGAAAGAGTCTACTACAACATTGTAACATCTCAATTTAACCACAATTGTTTTGTCTAAATCAACATGCAAAATAGTGGGTTCAGGTTTCCAGAAAACTGCAGCTATTGCTTTTTATAAAACCATCGAAAATCTCACATTTCATGAAAATATGATTTCTTAGATTCAAATGAAAGATTAACAAATCTATTTCAAATTCTTAGTTTTGGGTTTCCTCAAAATACTGCATATATGAGGTTAAATTAGTTAGAAACTAGAAGGTGTATACATTTCCAGAACCAAGGAAAAACTATCAACCAGTCCTAAGTTCGGATTTGTGTAAAATATAAAACAAAATTCAAACATTATGAAATTTTTTAACCCGATTATAGACATATATGGGATACACATATAAAATTCCTACTTCAAATTCTATCTAGTTAAATAGAAATAATTTTTTGAAGTCCAAAATTCAGGACATAAAGAGTAAAATGTTTCAAAGTGAATGTTATCGTAATTTCACATAATTAATTGAAAACCATTTACACATGATTATTCCATTACCATGATTTTATCATGCTACTAAGTTATCATAACAATAACAAATCACATAGCACAAGAAAGAAGAGAACACCCATCTTTAATCGCATCCGCATTCGATTGCTCCTAAGCTCCAACAAAGCGTTCCAACAGCAAAGTCGATAAACTTAATCTTATGACCACAACAAAACTTACACTATTACTTTCATCTTTTATTTTAATAATCTACAACTCATGAAATAGAATAGAGTTTCTAAGTTTACCTTATGAAAACATAAACTCCAAAGTTCTTGGATATCATCTCTTAAATGCAATACTTATATAGGTATTCATAACCCTAAGTATGCATTACTCTATCCAACTCATTAATCCACGTCCCTTAACTCTAGATTGTAATTTAATTTCACATCCCTTAAATCTCCCCTTTGTCACTAACCAGCAAGATCCATGCAAGGTTAAAAAAAATGGATAATTTCATTAAGGCCATTTTCCATGATTCTCGTTCACCAATTTTCTAGAAGTCCCTAGTCACCAACTCAAGCTCTTATGTCCTCAAGTTCACAAAATAGTATATTAAATATTATATGGGTCATTCCCAAATATTTATGTTCTACAAACTAACATATAAAAATATTCAGGGTATTACATAAGACATTATACACAATGGTACAAAATACACGTGCAGGGGCAAAATTGTCATAACTCAAATTTGCATGGTGTTACGACTTCAGTGATTGAATCAACTATTGTTTGTTGCTTAGAACTCTTCCAACTTACTACACCACCATTCAGGGTAAACACATACCCCGTAATAGATTTACTATCATCTGGATCTGGCTAAAAACTAGAATCGGTACAGCCTTCCAATTTCAAGATAGACCCGCCATATATAAAAAAAAATCACTTTTCCATCTCAAGTACTTAAGAATGTTCTTCACAGCTCTCCAGTGTCACGCCCCGCTTTCCAAAAGGAATACGAAATACGGTACGCGACTAAGCCCAGCAGATAGTTTTCACCATCCATAAGCTGTACGGATCTACTTGACTAATCACAACAGTAAATATAACATTATAGTCAACTAGGCATGCATAAACAATTATAACTCAACAGTATTTATTCGCACAATAATGAATATACCAAACAAATACGAGATCTGAAAAAAAAATATCCTGGGACTACAAGCCCAAATACAAGTCTCAACTCAGTACATGAATAAAATAGTTCAAACAAAATATTAAGCAAATTTTCCAATGCGCAACTCAAAACTTTTGCTCACCAACTCCAGTAGGCAAGTGATCACCAAAACCTGCTGTTATACAACAATTATGAGGAAAGAGGAAGACAGGAAAACATAATGCTCGTTAGATACAAGTTCTGGGCCGCAAGCAATACAAGCAAGAAAATGGAAAGGAAAATATAAAACAGAAACAGGAAGTACTAACATGGAGATAAGCAACAAGGATGACAGTCTACAGATAACCAGAAATAATGGATAAACAGTGAAGAGTATAACAGTAACAGTAATAGTGAAGTCAACAGTAACAGTAACAGGACGACAGTAGCAGTAACAGGATGTGATAGTGAAACAGTTATTCTTATATTTAATGTTCACTACTATCTAGGTAGTACTTAATGCGTCCCAAATTATACCACATGGTTGCTACATCAAACAGTTTCGTTTTAAGATTTTGTAGTAGAACCTATAGGGTCGTATATTCAGACAAACAGTAACAGTAACAGTAACAGTAATAGCAAATAGTAATGGTGTCATGGATCATGCCCTCGTGCATCTAGAGAAAAATAGTGGGTACCACAGTAACAGTGGGGAAAACAAGTTCCCTTCTGAATACGCATTTCTATATTGTCCATTACTAGATCTTTCCCTTAAAAACCCTGGCTTGATTAGTTTTTATTATTATTAAACAGGTGTGAACGAAAACAAATAGGGCTAAAAGATATGGCAAGAACAAAGGACAAGTCTAAGATGAATAGGAAACACAAATGGGTGACAAAAAAACCTATAACAGTCAAAACAACGAAACTTCCAGTTCTAGACAGCAAGACACTATTGTACCAAATCCGAAATTCCCATTGCTATAGAACTGTAAATCCAGATCCATCAGAAAATATGGATACTAGAATCTCTGCTGAATCGAGTGCATATATACAAATCGTACATCAGCAACAAAAATAGAGTTGAAAACAGCGTTTAATACGGAAGTTATGTTTAGCCAGAAAATGCAAAATCTTATTTATAAGCATAAAAAGGAATTGAAAACATCATAATTAATTCTGAGAAAAATTGGAAGATTCCGTAGTATATCTAGTCTCAATATATAAAATATCATGAAATTATATTATATATAGTATAGTCAATAAAATTAGAAAAATAGAGTAATGCAACAAAATCTCAATTCTGAACGTTCAGACAGAGCAGTACCAAAACAAAGATAATTCACAAAATACAATTTGAAATCCAGATCTGTCAAAATATTAGAAAACTAGACAAATCAGGCTAAAGTTTATATTCACAAAGTTTTCATCAGAGACGAATAAAATCAAGTTCAAAACAAAATTCTTTACTGAACAACATGCAGTTTGGAGATATATCGATTGGTTTCATAAGCATGAAATAAGATACAAAAGTCATTAATTAATTCCATAAAAAATTAGGATTGATCCTGGTCATGTCTAAACATACTCAGCAAAATATAGAGTTCAAATTATACTTTTAATATCAGTTTTAAAATAATATTTTATACAAAAATCACATAGTTCAGAATTTGGAATATACGATATGACTGCAGTAAAAGAGCAATAACTCGTGCATCGAAAATCAGAATTCAGACCCGTCGAATGTTTTGAAAGCTAGAAAACAAAGCCTACAAATCATGTTCATAAATTTATTTATTTTACTGATGTTAACAGGTTCGAATTTACTGTACAAAAATAGGGCACAGTGAAACAAAGTTCTTTTATGAATTTTATCAAATAGTTTAATTACAAACGATCCAATCTAAGATGTCATACAAAGCATGGTATATAGGCAAATCAAATCAGCATGGCACTTGAATAAATAATCTATAATAAGTTAGTACATCATACAAACATCTATGAAGCAATCTTCTACAACATACGATATGTCACAATAAGCATATACATCAAGATGTCCATCTAACCTAATTGTTTTCATGCAACGGTGAAAACTACTATGAATTACTCATGATCAAGAGATGAAGGAACAGATCAACTAACAAATATGGTTATCATTAGGGTACTAAACAATTTCATGCAAGACTACTTACGGTATTTAACTTGTATGACAAAAAAATACATACAAGCTACTTGCCTGAAAATGGCGAAGAAGATGAAGAACAGAATAATGGGAACGGATCCCGAATAACGAACACAACACCGATGGCACGAACAATGAGCAAGAATCCACACCAACACAAACACGTGTTGTGCACGTGTCTCACATGCACACACAAAATTGCAGCACCAGCGAGAGCATCGATAGCAACAAGGGAATGGCGACAACAACAGCGAAACAGCAAGGCGGCGGCGCTCGGATGCTGGCCTCGGAGAAAGAGAAGATAACGACAGAGAGGAAGACCACAGAGACAAGGACAGGCGGGGCGACGAGGGGCTGGTCGCGGCGCTGCTACACAAGCGGGACAGGGCACGGCACGGGGGTGTGTAGCGGATGAGGGGAAGAGGAGAGGGGTTGACACGGGGGGGGGGGTTTGCCGGCATCGGGGATAGGATGACGACAGCGAGGAAGGGGAGAGATCGGGGGGTCGGGGTCGGGTAGATGATGGTTAGGGAGGGGGAGATGAATATTAGGGTTTGGTAATTAGGGTTAGGGGTACAATTAAGAGGGTTATATAGAGTCAATATGGGTTTGGGTCAACTGGGTAGTATCCAATAGGAATAAAAGAGTCCAATATGAGACAAATAGGCCATTAATTAGGTGTAGGAAATAAACAAAGACAAGAACAAATTTGTAGATCAATCAAATGAGAATATAAAGGCTGAATCAAACAGAAATGAATTATAAGGAGAACAACAACATAAAATCTAAAGGGACGAAAAGAGATACAATCAAAAATAAAATGAATTAACCAGGAATTTAATTAAATACAAATAAAATACAAAAATGAGTCACGGTTGTTACATCCAGTGTTCCTTACTAAAGTCTGACTGCAACCTTCTTACAATGTCGAAAGCATATATAACATCAGGTCTAGTACATAGCATAGCATACATGATCGACCCAATGGATGACACATAAGGGATGACTTTCATGCTCTCTCTTTCTTCAGGTATGTTTGGAGACATCATGCGCGAAAGATGTATGTCATGTCCGACTGGTAAATAACCTTTCTTACCATCTTCCATGCTAAACCTTTTTAACATGGTGTTTATGTACCTGGACTAAGATAACCCAAGTATCCTTTTAAACCTATCCTTACTGATTCTTATTCCTAGAATACAGGTTGCTCCTCCGAAGTCATTCATGAAGAAATTTATAGAAAGCCATGCCTTGACCGATTGCAACACCGGGATATCATTCCGAATGATGAGTGCATCATCCACATACAATACCAAAAAGAAACTGCACTCCCACTAAATTTCTTATATACACAAGATTTGTTGATATTTCTGATAAAATCAAACAATTTGATCGTCTCATCAATACAGATATTCCAACTCCTTGATGCTTGCTTTAACTCATAAATGTAACTATGCAGCTTGCATTCTTTGGTTTTCTCTACACTAGAGACAAAATCTTCTGGTTGTATCATATAAAGTTCTTCCTCTAAATCACCATTTAAGAAAGAAGTTTATCCATCTGAAATATCTCATATTTGTAATATGCAACTATGACTAGTAAAATCCTAATGGACTTAAGCATTACTACTGGCGAGAAGGTTTCATTATAATCAACACCTTGAGTTTGTCTAAAACCTTTCGCCACTATCCTAGCCTTATAGTTCTCCACCTTGCTATATGCTCCGATCTTTCTATTAAAGATTAATTTGCACCCAATGGGTATTATCCCTTTAGGTGCCTCCACCAAAGTCCATACTGTGTTGGAATGCATAGAGTCCATTTCAGATTTCATGCCTTCTTGCCATTTAATGCTATCAACATCTTTGATTGCTTCTAGATAAGTTTGTGGATCCTCAATTTCAAGATTGTTTGTGTCATTCTCAATTACTATATTCAATCTATTTGGTGTGTTTCGCATTCTCATAGATTTTTGAAGATTTTCAAGAATTTGATGGGGTGCGACAGGTTCAGGAATACTTTGTGGACTTTGCACAATTCTGTGTGAGTATGATTATGGGTCTTGATCTTTACTAAATTCAATATTTCTTGGATAAACTCCTTTTCCAAGAAGGTGACATGCTTACTAACAAACACATTTTGTTCAATTGGGAAGTAGAAATAGTATCATATAGTTTCTTTATGATACCACACGAATCTACATTTTTTAGATCTTGCTTCGAGTTTATCTACATCTGCTTTCTTTCCTCTCCAAATCTGATAGGGAGTATTAGTTATCGATTTTGTTGGTACCATATTGAAGAGGTACGTAGCGGTCTCTAGAGAAAATCCCCAAAAGAATATTGGAAGATCAATGAAGGACATCATGGATCACGCCATGTATAATAATGTGTGATTTCTCCTTTTTGCTACATCGTTAAGCTGAGGTGTTGCAAGTGGACTCCATTCTCTTGGAGAATATTAAGAAATTAACTGGATAAGTACCTATATTTTTTCATAAGTTTCCTCAACAATTTATGTACTTAGAAGACTTTTGGAAAAATATAGGGAGAATAAGAAAGATCTACATATGATTTTTATAGATCTAGAAAAAGCATATGATAAATTTCCTAGAGACATAATATGGTGGGTGTTAAATAAAAAAGAGTAACTATATTGAGGTAATTAAGGATATGTATGAGGGGGCAACGATCACAATTAGAACAACTACAGGAGAGACTAGTGATTTTCCTATTAAAGTAGGTTTATAGCAAGGTTTAGCTTTAAACCCCTACCTCTTTACTTTGGTTATGGATGAGTTGACGCGAGGAATACAAGATAAGGTTCCTTGGTGTATGCTTTTTGCCGATGATGTCATCTTAGTGGACGAGACTAGAGCAGGAGTCAATGCTAGATTAGAATTGTGGAGAGAAACTTTGGAAGCTAGAGGCTTTAGGATAAGCAGAACTAAAACAGAATATATGGAGTGTAAATTTAGTAATATTCAGAACACAATTAAGGAATTAGTGAAGCTTGATGGTCAAGAGATACCTAAGAGAGACCGTTTCCGATATTTAAGCTCAATTATACAAAGAGATTGGGAGATTTGGGAAGATGTTATACATAGAATCCAAGTAGGGTGGCTTAAGTGGAGAAGTGTCAGTAGTGTTTTGTGTAATAAACGTATTCCTTTGAAATTGAAGGAAAAATTTTATAGGACGGCTATTAGACCAGCAATGATGTATGGAGCAGAGTGTTGGTCAACAAAGAAACAACATGTCCAAAAAATAAATGTAGTGGAGATGAGGATGCTGAGATGGATGTGTGGTAAACAAGGAATGATAGAATTAGAAACGAGCATATACGAGACATGGTAAAGGTAGCTCCAATCCAAGATAAGTTAAGAGAGAATCATCTCAGGTGATTTGGATATGTCACATGTAGACCTAGTAGTGCCCCCGTTAGAAAGAGTGACTTGAAAAGTATTGAAGGTAGAGTTAGGGGTACAGAAAGACCTAAACTAACTTGGGTGGAAACAGTGAGAAAAATATGATAGCTTGTGACCTTCCAGAAGATATTGCGCTAAACCGAATGGAAAATCAGAATTCATGTAGCCGACCCCAACTAGTTGAGAAAAAGGCTTTGTTGCTGTTGTTGTTAAACTTTGTAATACTCTTACCAGTTTGTTTCTCAACGTCAAACCTATACTCCTTGAAATTTTCAAAAGCCTCATATTTGTATTTCATTAAATACATATATCCGAATCTTGGAAAGTTATAAAAGACGAGTATCCACCTTTGGCTTAAACTGTCATTGGTCCACATACGTCTGTGTCAATCAACTTTAACTATTCAATGACACCCACTCCACTTTGGGTAAATGGAGTTTAAGTCATCTCCCCTTTAAGACATGATTCACAAGTTGGCAGTGATTCAAAATCATAGTCACTTAAATATTAACCTTTATGCAACTTGCTAATCATATTCTCATTTATATGACCAAGTTTTAAGTTCCAAAGAAAGGTTTGATTAATCTCCTTTCCTTGTAAGTGTGTGTTCCATATGAAAAACATTGTCATCAACGTTTAGAATTACTAGCCCATTATCAATATTCCCAGTACCATACAACTCGTTTGAATGATAAATAAAACAACTTTTATTCTTAAATAAAATCTTAAATCCTTGTTCAAGCAACAATTGAACATAAATTATACTTCTAATTAAACTTGGAACATAATAGAAATTTTGCAATTTTAACTATTTTATGGAGGGTAAACAAATAAAAAAGATCCTACAGTTAAGGCAATAACTCTTGCTCCATTTCCAACCCCTAGCTCATAGTCACCTTTTTGCAGAACTCTACTTCTTCTCAATCCCCGCAACAAATTGCAAATGTGAGAACCACAACTGGTATCTAATACCCAAAAAGTACAATTTGTTAATGATAAACTAATTTCAATAACAGACACACCTGAAACAGAGGCTTTCGAAGCCTTCTTATCCTTCAAATTCGCAAGGTAATTCTTGCAGTTTCTCTACCAATGGCCATATTTTCTACAACGGAAACACTTGCCTTTGTTGGAGACATTTTTCTCCTGCTGATTACCACTTATCATTTTCATCATGTTTTTTTCTTGGGAGCAACTCGCATGCACCCTTTTGCCTTCTTCTTAGAGGCTTTTTCCACAACCAATACTTGGCCCTTATCCTTCTTATGGTGGCCCTTACTGGTTTTCAACATGTTCAGTAGCTCAGGGAGCTTTATATCCAACTTGCTCATGTGAAAATTGATTGTAAATTGTGAAAATGAATCAGACAGCGATAGGAGTATCAAGTCCTGAATTAGTTCTCCATCCATCAAAACATTCAACCTACCCAGTTCTTCAATGAGGTTAATCATTTTCAGCATGTGGGTTTGAATGGGTGTGCCTTCAGTCATTTTCAAGTAGAAAAGCTACTTTCATATATCATATCTCGCAGTTCTACTTTGTTCAACATACAACTCCGTGAGGTGAAACAGAATGGACCTAGAGTCCATGTGTTCATGCTGCCTTTGCAAAACATTGCTCATGGAAGACAACATAATACATTGAGTTTGGACACTGTCACTTTTCCACTTCTCATAAGTGTCAATCTCTTCTCTTGTTGCATCCAGTCCTTCAGGTGCATCAAGAATAGGAGAATCAAGTATGTAGGAGATCTTTCCTGAGTGAGAACAATTCTCAAGTTACCAATCAACACAGTCTGGTCCGGTCAGCTTGTTGGCATCAAGTATGTCATGCAGTGATAGCGAAGTAGGCATGATATATCTATAAGAAATAATAACAAAAGAGCAAAAATACACAGATCAATAAGTATTCATAATAATTACACATAAACATGTGAGGTCTTTATATTTAAATAGTTTACGTCTCCCATTAAATTTATCGAGTTTCACTGCCCTTCTAAGTGAAAATGGGAAACCTCATTGGATGGTTTCCTAGTGAGAGTATAGAATCATATTTATCTTATAAGGCCTCATGTTTGCATGACCAACACTTAACGAGACCAAAGGTAGGTAATTCTTACCAATTAACTCTCATGTAACTTCTATTTATTTTAGCATATAAGATAACTAAAACCGTGTGTGCGCACAACAAACTATAAAATCTTAGTTAAGTCAATCCATCGTCCGATGTATTCCACGAAAAAGTGACCACCCTTATGTGTGCACAATAAAGTGGTAACATTTAGGTGTTTATAAATATGTATATCACATATACTTTATAATAAGAAAGCATCATACTAATTTTCATAATAGTCCCCATCTATGCATAGCAAACCTATTACAACCACTGGCATACCCTGTTTCTTACCACATTGGAAGGCATGACCTACATTCTTAATGTATTGTCCATTACAACATAATATTTAATCTGAGGGGTTTTTTATTTAGTTCATTAATCTAATTAATTGCAGCCAATATTTTAGATGAACAATGAATAAATGGTTTATACTACCATAATAATGTCATAATCAATGTAAGGTTTAATCCATTAAAGGACAATAATAAATTTCCATTCATCTCATAAATTGATTTATAAATTTATCATTTTAAATTTATGTTATAAATAAAATAATAGTTTAAACAACAATTTATTTTTCATTCATCTTATGAGTTGATTTAATACACTATCGTTATTAATTCATCTTATGAATAAAAATATTAAATTAAACAATAATTCGTTTCCCCATTCATCTTATGAATTGTTTTAATAACTTATCATTTTAAATTTATTTATGAATAAAATAATAAATTAAAAAACAATTTCTTTTTGTCATTCATCTTATGAATATTTAATGGACTAAATAATTAACTACTTATTCATCACATGAATAAAATAAATTAATCAGTTTCTTTACAAATTAAAAATCAAGTGTATTACTTTATCATCATATGGATAAAAAAAATTAAACATGCATGCTATTCGAATTGTGACAACTTCATATTAATGTGAATAATCTCCATTGTTAATCTAATCTTAAAATCCTATGAATCCCTTTTATAAGCCAAAAGAAAATAATAGAAACTAAATAACAAAACAAAACAAAGCAAAACAAAAGAAAAGAAAAAGGAAATCAATTTGGTTCGGGTCCAGATCCAATCGAACCAAATCTAGCCAAACCCGCACTGCCTAGACCCCCCCCCCCCCCCCCATGTGCCCAGCACGTGCGCATCCATGCACATGCCTGGATTGGGGGAGGATCTGGATTTCTAAAATCCTGACCCAATTAAACATGACCCGACCAGATCCCCACCTACTAAATCCGTGCCCACACGAATACACTTATGCCAGGGATGAAACCCCAGGCCCGAGTCGCGGTGGCTGGTCAGCAGCGGTCGATCGTCGACTCCAGAAAACTCCGGTGAACATTTTTTCTATTCTATTTTTTAAAATAATCAATCATCTCATGAATATTATTATATTAGAATAACAAATATTGTTTTCATAAAATAAAACAATTATATTTGTTGTGAAAACGAATCTAAACGTTTTAGATATAATATGTTTAGATCGGTCAATTAATATGATATGAACGTTTCAATTATCACAACAATAGCATGCTGATCTTAAACGTCGATTCAAAGTATGGCTCTGATACCACTTAAAGGGAAAAACTAGGATTTATTCAAGCATCTAACGCATGAAGCGGAAGCGATCTAACCACGCAAACAACTTCACAATACAAGTTATTTTCAATAGCCATAATCACTTTGAATCAAAACTAATTACGTCAAAATATAAAGATTATGGACTACCTTTCACCTACGGCAATAACTCATTCACGGTGGTTTAATCAATAAGATGCCTAAGTCTTCGTCCTCCAACGGTGATCCACGCCAAAATCTTTCTTGAAATACTGTGTCCTCTCTCTCTCTTTCGCTAACTCTCTTCTGATTAATATGAGAATAAATCTCACCCTTCCTTTATTTTATTGTGTAGAGGAAGAGCTCTTCTTCCCTATTTATAGGGGATTGGAGGTCATATATTTATATCGTATGTAATCATTTTTCATATCAAAAGTTATTCACAAAATATTTAACCATATAATTATTAACCACAATGAGATATCTTTGTATCTCTTAGTTAAGGCATTATATTGTTGGGTTTCAAGGTCAATCATAGAGTAAATACGCAGCAAAATTAAATAATAAAAAAATTCGAAACCCAGGTATGGATCCATACGAAAACCATAAAATGTGTTAAGAGTTTTACCTCAACGACGAATCTGCTGTCTCCACAGTATGCCAATCACGAGCACTGTAACGATGTGGTGGCTCTACGGTATCCAAACAAACAAATCAAATTGGGCTCTCCCTCACGCCGTGGTGCTAACTGCGGGAATGAGATGTTCCTCACGATATCTCTATTACTCTCACTTTCTGTGATGGCTAGGGTTCTTTCTTCACCGTTCTACACAAAGATATATGTGTGTGTGTGTGTGTGTGTGTGTGTGTGTGTGTGTGTGTGTGTGTGTGTGTGTGTGTGTGTGTGTGTGTGCAGCAAACCCTAAGTGAGTAGTGAGATGTGCGAGCCTTCTTATTTGGGTTGACCCAGTTAATCTAATTAATTGTCCAACCAATTTTAGGAGCCCAAATCTTACTTGGAATCCAAATTAAATTCATCTAATAAATTTAAATCTCAATTTCGATCTATTCTAAGTGTGTGACCCTATAAGTTCTCATCACGTTGTCAGTAATACTAAAATTCTATTTTAAATTCTATTTTAGTGTTACAAATAATGAGCGGTATCTAGAAATACATCATTGTTACTCAAGTAATTGGAATACCAGTGATTTGACATAACCTATTCGTGACCAATGTCTCCATGTAGTCTAGTCCTTTTGTCGAGATATCTTAACTGGCCACAAGGCATAAAGCGTGTCACCCTTGTATAGTTCAATCTTTGGTTTCTTGATATCCGAGTAGACTTACTAAAACAAATGAGATTAATATCTCATATTGATTCATTTGAGCATGACCATACATTTTTGCAGCCTCACTCAATCAAAGGGCCTGTAGATATCGCTCATATTATGTAAGCAGGACAAATCATGTCTAAGTCACTCACATCTCTCTGCATGATTTGTAGTATGTCCAATAGTCGGCTTTATATTCACCTTATTACAGACGACGTTTGACGGCATTAAAACATATAAATTCTTATGTAGGGAACCGTAGTGACTTCAAGTCAAAGGACTACGTACATCATGCTCACTGTGAGAACCGCTTATGACACCACTACAAAACATGTGCGATTTACCGGCGTATATTCCCCGGCATTTTACCATTCGTGCCGGGGTAGGGAGTGACCAGGAATGGGCATCAGATTGGATGGTTAAACACCGGCGACCTCTATAAAACGCCGGTGAATCATGATATTCACCGGCGTTTTATTTGTAAACAATACAGAATGTTATGTTCTGTATTGTTGTTTTAAGTAGTTGTTGAGATATTTGGGATGTTAATTACTATATTTGTTAATTATGATGTTAATTAAGCGGTGAATTTGGACGATTAATGGACTATGTGTGAAACTTTATTATCTTGATTAATTCTTGTATTTGGTTGTGATTTGCGCATTAATATGCCTGAAATTGGTTGATTCAGTTGTGAATTAGTTTACAGGTTTTTTAAATGAAATTGTGAATTGAAATCGAATGAAAAATTAGAGTAGGAAAAACCAACGAGCAGACACCGGCGTTTCATAGAACGCCGGTGTATCTAATTGTTTAGCTGAAAATTTCGTTAGAGAGGCGTTTCCACACAGGCGGGTGTACCCGTAAGTTGCAGCACTCCTAAGATTCACTGGCGCTTTATAAAACGCCGGTGAATATCTATATGGTGGCGGTTTATGACACGCCGATGTTTGTAAGTAGGGAAAGAAGGGCGCTTAGAAACAAGCATGCACCGGTGCTTTACGACCGCCGGTAAATATTACACATTCCCCGGCGTTTGTGCAATCGCCGGTGAAAAGATATATACCGGTGGTATGTGACCGCTAGTGAATGTATATTGGTGGAAAGAACGGCACCCAGAAATCGCCATATACCTACATTTGTCTGGCTGCCGGTGTATTTTAAAGATATACCGGCGTCCAGTTAAAATGCCGGTGAATGTGCCTATCTTTCCGCGACGCTCGATTCGGCGGCATTTGCACCGGCATTTTTTTAAACGCCGGTGAATGTTTCACCGGCGTAAAAAACCGCCGGTGAAGGTCTAAAAAAATGCTGGGAAATAGGTTCTGTGTTGTAGTGCACTTATGCAACGATCCATACAGCGTTCTCATGGTAGGTCAATTCAGTACATTATTACTCTAATACATATCATGTGAAGATTTGATATCTCATATCCACGACCCGTGAGATATGGTCATCACTCTACATACATACTAGTCTCTATGTATTATTGTTATCCTAATTTACAATAATACTTGACCAAGTTATAGGATTACTTGTACCCACTCTCCCAAGGAATTATCGATTGACATTCATTTAGAATTTCCATTAGATATTCATTTTACTGAGTCAGTTCAGTGAACTAAACTATTTGGCACATACACTCTTATATTAATGTCTCCACATAAATAATTATGAGA
Source organism: Hemerocallis citrina (assembly GCA_017893485.1). Taxonomy (NCBI): domain Eukaryota; kingdom Viridiplantae; phylum Streptophyta; class Magnoliopsida; order Asparagales; family Asphodelaceae; genus Hemerocallis; species Hemerocallis citrina. Next base: position 101,450,572 of record CM030365.1, read on the forward strand.
TCAATTATCCTCTACTTTAGATCCTATAACGAGTGTACTAGTCTTACTGCAAATACCAATGTCCAATCTAGATAATCCTATAACCAGAGACATTTTAGACTAATTATATTAAGTTTAAGTCTCACTGGGATTATCTCATGATGGCACCAAACACATTTAGTTAATCCATGGAATTTATCATAATAGTAAATACATTACATAAATAAAAACAAGCAACGTTAGATGCATAAAACACCTCGAAACAACTTTATTAATCATGAATAATGTTTACTAGAGAATTTGTCAATTACATTCCATGCGATTGATTGTAGTGCGCATTCCTAACAGGTAGTGTGCCTAGGATTTGGTCTCTTTGCGTGTCCTAGTACTTGCTCAGACCTGTAGGGACCTCGGAGAGCAAGTGTGATCAATAATGGGATTAGAGTTAGGTGGGACAGTTCAGTTGCTGTCCTAGTAATCTTTAACTTTTATTAATAAAACCGGAGACTAACTGTCACCTTTCTCTCAAAACAAAAATAACACATGTTATCCACGTGCACTATTATAGAGTACTCTATCACCTCTTCTCAGTACAGAAACCCAAAAAAGTATAAGAATAAATCTCTAATACTATAATGTAAGATTCGAGGTTGTGTAATTTGTAGACAAACTGTAATTTGTAAACAATCACCCATCTAATCTCAACCATTCAATTTTAAGTTGGAGTTATATTAACTATTCATTTACTCCTTACAACACATAAGGCCAATCCCGACATTTTTTTGGGGCTATTCCGACATTTTTTTTGGGCTATTCCGACATTTATAGCCGGTGTTTAAAAACACCAGGATAGACCGTAGCAGGGTTTCTGGAAACGCCGTTAGAAACGCCGCTACAGTGAGCGTCAAGACAAATATATAATCTATCCCGGCGTTTTTAATAAACGCCGCTATCGATCATGTCTATTCCGGCGTTTTAAATAAAAAACGCCGAGATAGAGCGTTTATAAAAAAATGTAAAAAGTTACCTATTCCGGTGTTTTTTTACCAAAACTGCTGGGATATGTTTTTTTATATATTAAATATATCCTAGCGTTTTTAGTCAAAAACGTTGGAATAGGGTATTTTTAATTTATTTTTAAAAGTTCCTTGAAAAAATTGTGAGCTTAATAGTGATGAAGCAAAGATGAACATACACCAAAAGCAATATTAAATCCTTCTTTCCATATTTGTAGCATATAATCAACATTTTAACAAAAACATGACAACTAGAAATAGACAGAATAGTTCATACTACAAATTTGGAAAAAAAAAACATTTATAGCAATTGGTCTAGGGAAAAAGATATAAATCATTAATCTTTATCTAATGGTCTAGGAAGACAGATATGTATTCCTAAAGTACAGTCTCTCTTATATAAGCAAGAGATCTCCAAAAAAATGTCGGTGAAACAAATTCTCTTTTCTTAGTCAAAACATGCATAGGAGTTCCTTTCACAATTTTTTTTTAAAAAAAGTTGTCATAAACATAGTACCAAAGACGAATAGAAATAAATTTTTCCAGCCTATAGAAGTGAAAATACCAACCCTTAAAAATTCAAGAAAAGCGATACGAGTGGAGTGATAATAATCTCCGAGCAATCGTCAACTTTGGGCAAGAACACCTTAGTCACCAGGATAGACCGTAGCAGGGTTTCTGGAAACGCCGTTAGAAACGCCGCTGCAGTGAGCGTCAAGACAAATATATAATCTATCCCGGCGTTTTTAATAAACGCCGCTATCGATCATGTCTATTCCGGCGTTTTAAATAAAAAACGCCGAGATAGAGCGTTTATAAAAAAATGTAAAAAGTTACCTATTCCGGTGTTTTTTACCAAAACTGCTGGGATATGTTTTTTTATATATTAAATATATCCTAGCGTTTTTAGTCAAAAACGTTGGAATAGGGTATTTTTAATTTATTTTTAAAAGTTCCTTGAAAAAATTGTGAGCTTAATAGTGATGAAGCAAAGATGAACATACACCAAAAGCAATATTAAATCCTTCTTTCCATATTTGTAGCATATAATCAACATTTTAACAAAAACATGACAACTAGAAATAGACAGAATAGTTCATACTACAAATTTGGAAAAAAAAAAACATTTATAGCAATTGGTCTAGGGAAAAAGATATAAATCATTAATCTTTATCTAATGGTCTAGGAAGACAGATATGTATTCCTAAAGTACAGTCTCTCTTATATAAGCAAGAGATCTCCAAAAAAATGTCGGTGAAACAAATTCTCTTTTCTTAGTCAAAACATGCATAGGAGTTCCTTTCACAATTTTTTTTAAAAAAAAGTTGTCATAAACATAGTACCAAAGACGAATAGAAATAAATTTTTCCAGCCTATAGAAGTAAAAATACCAACCCTTAAAAATAAAAGGAAAGCGATACGAGTGGAGTGATAATAATCTCCGAGCAATCGCAAACGGTGAACCGTCAACTTTGGGCAAGAACACCTTGTATATTATATGTGCAATATAAAATTAAACCCAAACCCACTGTGAGTTGACTAGTCACAATCAGATTATGAGATTCACTTCATTATAGAACTTTTAGGATTGCAATGACAACATGGACAATGACCAAGAGGAGAAGAGTTCGCAATAAATTTGATAAATAGGAGCACTTAGACATTTCCGAATTCTAGCTAAAGTTTAATAGAGACGAACATCAAAGAATGTCAATTCCTATTCGGCACAACATGCAAACAAATGCCTCTCGCTTAAATTAATTACAAGATCTAGTGATGCTGCTTGTTTTTTGTGGATATGGGGGCAACAGGTGTGAGTTCTTGAAATTTATGAAGCGGAAGGCACGTCACTAACATTGGTCTGATCCCCGATTGTAGGACCGGCTTGGGAGTAGCAGGAGATAGGTTGGGGCTGTAGCTCGGCTCAGATCTTCGGACCTGCACAATGGCTAGAAACCCCGGGAGAGTTCTCGGAGACAGGCCTTCCGACGATCTAGTCAGTCACTGAGAAAGCAAAAGTAGCTAGGATTAAGGTTGAGAAAGATTGATTACCTTTGAAAGTGAGGAGGGGATCTGGTATTTATAGGCAAGGACAAACGGGTCTGTGATCCTAACAGGCTGGGTTTGACCCATTTTCCCATGGGCCTGAGCTGATTGAAGTCCGTTGGGTTTGTTTGACCTGATGATCACAGGAAAGAGGAATTTGAGGAGATCTGAGGGCCTAGATGGGGCCACGTAATTTATACCATATCATAAGCCCCCCACTCTTGGAGGGCTGTGTAACACAACCGTGTAGGAGTAGTCTTTCTCTACGGGAAGAGAGGAGGGGAGTATTTGGCAAAAATTTGTTGCTCTGAATCCCTGAGGGTGTTATTAAAACTGGCCGCAATTTAGGTTGAAAGCCGAAGGACGAGGGCTGAGACAGATGGCCGAAGGCCAAGGGACAACTTCGTCCGACAAGCGCCGAGCACTCCGTGAGGGGAGCTTAGGGAGAGGAGCCAGGCAGGTGCTCGCTGTCAATACCGAGCTCCGAGCTTAGAGGATCGGCTCGGAGAGCTTTGAGTGAGGTAACTCTAGTGAGAAGCTGAATGGGTTCTTGAAGTCATTGCCGAGCTCCGAGCTTTGGGGTTCGGATCGAAGAGCTTCGAGTGAGGCAACTTCAGTGAGAAGCTGAGTGGGTGCTCGAAGTCACTACCGAGCTCCGAGCTTGTAGGGTCGGCTAGGAGAGCTTCGAGTGCGGTAACTCTAGTGAGAAGCTGAATGGGTGCTCGAAGTCACTATCGAGCTCCGAGCTTGGGGGGTCGGCTCGAAGAGCTTTGAGTGTGGCATCTTCAGTGAGAAGCTGAGTAGGTGCTCGAAGTCACCGCCGAGCTCCGAGCTAGGCGGGTCGGATCGGAAAGCTTCAAGTGAGGCAACTCCAGTGAGAAGCTGAGTGGGTGCTCGAAGTCACTGCCGAGCTCCGATTGGGGGGGCGGCTCGGAGAACTTCGAGTGAGGCAACTCTAGTGAGAAGCTGAGTGGGTGCTCAAAGTCACTGCCAAGCTCCAAGCCTCAAGGGAAAGCTTTGTTGGAAAAATATAGGTGGGTGCTCGAAATACTTGCCGAGCATCGAGCCACCTAGACTTGGACTTTGTTAGGAAACTTTGTTGGAAAAAGCTAGGTGGGTGCTTGCAGTGCTTGCCGAGCGGCGAGCCCCTCCAGACTTTGGAGGTAGCTTTGTAAGAAAGGCTAGGTGGTTGCTCGCAGTGCTTGTCGAGCGGTGAGCCCCCCAGACTTTGGAGGTAGCTTTGTTGAAAAATCTAGGTGGGTACTCGCAGTGCTTGCCGAGCGCCGAGCCCACAGACTTGAGAGGTAGCTTTGCTAGAAAAATCTAGGTGGGTGCTCGAAGTACTTGCCGAGCGCCGAGCCCCCGTACTTGGGAGCTGGCTTTGTTGGGAAAAGCTAGGTGGGTGCTCGCAGTGCTTGCCGAACGCCGTACCCCCAAGACTTTGGAGGAAGTTTTGTAGGAAAAAGCTAGGTGGGTGCTCGCAGTGCTTGCCGAGTGCCGAGCCCCCTAGACTTTTGAGGTAGCTTTGTTGGAAAAAGTTAGGTGGGTGCTCGCAGTGCTTGTCGAACTCCGAGCATTGGGGTTTTGGCAATTTGGACCGTTCGTGGGCCAAGAGGATGGGGACACATGGGAATGTTGATGTCAAGTTTTTCGCAGAATTTGAGGAGTCATCTTTCATGCTATGTATCCTCCACCCCTCCCTCGTTTCTCGCATCTGCTTTTCCTTCTTAAGCTGTCAAATTTCCCTTATAGCGCTTTTTCAGTCACTGGCGGTGAGTTTTCCGATATCCTTCACCGTTCTTCGAACAGGTTAGTTAATTTTATTTTTCGGTATGTCGCGGGCTCAGTCCGGTTCGTCTGCCACTACCTCGGGTCAGGACCAGGGTCCCCGTGCCTCCAACTCAATGCCATGTGAGCCAGAGACAAAGGTATATATAGTAGAAGGCCCTTTGTGGTAGAGTCGATTGACTCGAAACGGGATGTACCCTTGTTCGAAGGTGAGGAAGAGGCCTAGGTGGTCGAGGTGGTCAGAGAACAGATCGCAGTGGCCGGGGAGGGGGAGAAGAAGAGGTTGAGCTGAATGAGGACAAGCTTGTCGAGGAGGGTGAACTTGGAGGGGAAAATAACTCGTCCGAGGATGACGACTTGGGCGCTTTGGCTAAGGGTCCTCGAGTTCAACGTAAGAAGACGAAGTGGGTTCATCCGAACAGCCCGGACGAGGAGGCTCCTTCGGTTAACATTGAGGTCCCGTTTGAGGTCCAGCAATGCTCTATCCGAATGTATCTGGATGATGTCAATGAGTTGCTCCGGTACAAGGGAGGAGTTGACGAGGATGTGGAGGCTTCTTCGCCCGGTAGGCAGAAAATTGCTACGGATAGGGTGCCGACCGTCCTTACAGCGAACAACCTCCCCGTCATCCATGCGAATTACTTCATCGGTGAGGAGTATGAGCTACTGATCCCCAGCCCCGGGATCTATCCTATGGACAGACTGGTGCCTCACTTCTGCATGTTCCCTGTTGATGCCTTCTGCTCTGGTTTGCGGCTGCTGCTCCACCCCTTGATTACAGAAGTTTTGAACTGGGCATCCCTTAGCCCTATGCAGTACGAGCCCAATTTCTGGAAGCAAATAGTGTGCTTCCTGTTGCTCTGTGCCGAGCGGGGGATCCGCCCGAAACTAAAGTACTTTCGGGAGATCCTCGGCCTCAGCTAATCCGATGAATATGAAGGGATCTACTATATTTCCCCGAGACGAAAGAGAGGGGTCGTGCACGGACACCCGGACTCCGTCAAAGGGTGGAAGGAGAAGTATTTCATCGTTCGGAAGCTGACCCCATGGGTGATACCCCCGGCTTGGAAGTTCTACAAGCCCAATCTGATGGGTCCTCGTAAGTCGGACTTGACGGCCGAGGAGTGGGTGAACATCAAGAAGATATGTTCAGGCAATAGCATTCGTTGGCCGAACATGACAGAGAGGCACTTGGTTTGAATCGGAATGAGCCCCACTCCTATCAGTATGTTTTTTATCTAGTTTTCTTTCAAGTATTTTCGCTCGTCTTACGTGATTTTATTTTCTATAGACATGGATGATGATGTGATTGCGGTGAGGAGGGCTCTGCAGAAGAAACAGGCGATCGAGAAGGCCGATCGACCCCATCATAAGAAGCATGGGAGAGCCCCTCCCGAGGGGGTTGCAGAGGAGACCCCTCTTACGACGCCGAAGAAACACAAGAGCTCGAAGTCGGGCCCCAGCACCAGCGGCTAGATGGTCCCCGCAGTAGTGAAAGTTGGGCCCCAGCACTAGTGACCAGATCGTTGGCGAGGCAGGACTGCAGCCCTGGGCGCTGGACTGGACTGTTAAGATCAGAGATACTATCTCGGATGGGCCGGTGGCCATCGAGATGTTTGAGAAGATCGTTCCGCCCCGAGACCAGAAGGCCCTGGGAGTGCAACACCGTCGAGTCCTCGTACATGAAGTGGGCTCTGGCCAGCTTGCATGTAACGTGGTAATTGGTTGTGTTCATACTTTTGGCCCATTTTCTAAGTTTATCTCCCTCGGTTGCAGGCATGCGTGGATGGCGCTCAGCTGATGAAGCTGCACACAAAGGAGGTGTCGAACGAGAAGAGGAATACCTAGCACTGGGAGTGGGAAGCGAACGAGCTCAAGCTGGAGAAGACGGACCTCGAGGGCCAGATCAAGGATCTTCAAGCAGAGTTGGCAAACCAGGAGAACGCCTATATAAGAAGGATGGCTGACCTGAGGAAGGAGGCCAACGTGTGCATGGAGGAGATGAAGATGGTCAGGATGGACAAAGTGATCGAGGCCCAGGATGTGGTCTATAACAGGGCAATCCGACATGTCAAGCACTTTCATCCGGAACTGAACCTGAGCAGCTTTCACTATGACCTAGTCGTGCCTGAGCTCCCGCTGACCCCCAAGGGTGGTGATGATGTCGCAGACGATGAGCTCCTCCCCGAAAAGCAGGTCAAGGAATAGGTGGGCTAGCAGTAGTCATCGTGTTTCTTTTCCTTGTTTCGATTTTTGTTTGCATTTTTTGTAATAGCCGAAAGCGGATTAGCCACCACACTTTTTGTAAAATTACATTTTTGAGCAATGAAAAGCGTTTTTGGCCGAACCTCTTGACTTGGATGAATTTCTGGCTTTATTTTTTAGCCAAGTGTTTTTGGCTCGGAGTGATATTTCTCTGTCCTTGGACAGATGACAGTAACCTCAGCGGGGGACCTTGGTGGCTCGGAGGTGAGCCAACTGAACGGTAAGATCTTGGCCATGGAGTTTGCTTTGACTCGATAACGTAAGGAGGCTCGTGATCGTGAGGCTGCTGTGAAGTATTTTATGGACAAGTCCAAGGGGCTCAGCGTGGAGCTGGCGAGGTTCAAGAAGCTGTTATCCGATCGTGACCTGGACCCCAATGGAGCTCCATTTTCGATGGCCAGTACCTCCACCCAGCGGCCCTCGTCCGAGTCTTTCCTCTGCGAGGTTATTGTGGAGAAGGAATTCGAGGTGCAACAGTACAAGATAATGCTAGAGATGTCCGGGTCCCGGTCTGTTTTCGTTCACTGGCCCCCATCCTCCTGATGGTGCTTCGTTGCCAACCCCAAGGATTGGTCCAGCGAGGTCTTGTGAGGTGCAGAGCTCCATCGCCAGTGTGTCCACCTTAGCGAGACCGGGAGACCCGGCGAAGGAGCCGACTCGGTCGGCCGTACTAGTGCTCTTCTGCTTTGACCCTGTTGTTCCGACACAGTAGCCCTAGGATAGGTTTTACCAATGTATTTTCAGTTCTCTTTGTAACGATGCAATTTCCTTTGATGAAATAATATAACAAGACGATTGTCTTGTCTTGGCTATTTTTCTGTCTCGTGATTAATATGGTGCCTTGCTCGAGATACATGCCCAGCATCGGGCGTCCAAGCTTGTGAGAAAGCTGGTTCCTTGCTCGAGATACATGCCGAGCATCGGAGGTCCAAGCTTATGAGAAGCAGGTGCCTTGCTCGAGATACACACCGAGCAACGGGGGTCCAAGCTTGTGAGAAAGCAGGTGTCTTGCTCGAGATACATGCCGAGCGTCGGGCGTCCAAGCTTGTGGGAAAGATGGTGCCTTGCTCAAGATACATGCCGAACATTGGGAGTCCAAGCTTGGAAGAAAGCAGGACCTTTGCTCGAGATACATGCCGAGCATCGAGCGTCCAAGCTTGTAAGAAAGCTGGTGCCATGCTCGAGATACATGGCGAGCATCGGGGGTCCAAGCTTGTGCGAAAGCAGGAGCCTTGCTCAAGAAACACACCGAGCGTCGGGGGTCCAAGCTTGTGGGAAAGATGGTGCCTTGCTCGAGGTACATGCCGAGCGTCGGGGATCCAAGCTTGTGAGAAAGCAGGTGCTTTGCTCCAGATACAGCCCAGTGTCGGGCATCCAAGATTGTGAGAAAGCTGGTGCCTTGCTCGAGATACATGCCGAGCATCGGGTGTCCAAGCTTGTGAGAAAGCTGCTACCTTGCTCGAGATATATGTCGAGCGTCTGGCGTCCAAGCTTGTGAGAAAGCAAGTGCCTTGCTCGAGATACACGCTGAGCATCAGAAGTCCAAGCTTGTGAGAAAGCAGGTGCCTTACTCGATATACATGCCAAGCGTCAGGGGCCCAAGCTTGTGAGAAAGCAAGTGCCTTACTCGAGATACACGCTGAGCGTCGGGGGTCCAAGCTTGTGAGAAAGCTGGTGTCTTGCTTGAGATATATGCCGAGCGTTGGGTATCCAAGCTTGTGGAAAAGCTGGTGCCTTGCTCGAGATACATGCCGAATGTTGGGCGTCCAAGCTAGTGAGAAAGCAAGTGATTTGCTCGAGATACATGCCGAACGTCGGGCATCCAAGCTTGTGAGAAAGCTGATGCCTTGCTTGAGATACATGCCGAGCATCGGGCATCCAAGCTTGTGAGAAAGGGCTCGAGATACATGCCGAGCATCGGTCGTCCAAGCTTGTGAGAAAGCTGGTGCCTTGCTCGAGATACATGCCGAGCATCGGTCGTCCAAGCTTGTGAGAAAGCTGGTGCCTTGCTCGAGATACATGCCGAGCATCGGGGGTCCAAGCTTCTGTGAAAGCCGGTGCCTTGCTCGAGAAACACGGCTAGCGTCAGGGGTCCAAGCTTGTGGAAAAGCTGGTGCCTTGCTCGAGGTACATGTCGAGCGTCGGGGGTCCAATCTTGTGAGAAAGCAGGTTCTGTGCTCGAGATACAAAACGAGCATCGGGCATCCAAGCTTGTGAGAAAACTGGTGCCTTGCTCGAGATACATACCCAGCGTTGGGCGTCCAAGCTTGTGGGAAAGCTGGTGCCTTGCTTGAGGTACATGCCGAGCATCGGGCGTCCAAGCTTGTGGGAAAGTTGGTGCCTTGCTCGAGGTACATGCCGAGCGTCAGGGGTCCAAGCTTGTGACAAAGCAGGTGATTTGCTCGAGATACATGCCCAGCATCGAGCTTCTAAGATTGTGAGAAAGCTGGTGCCTTGCTCGAGATACAAGCCGAGCATCGGGCATCCAAGCTTGTGAGAAAGCCGGTGCCTTGCTCGAGATACATACCGAGCGTCGAGCGTCCAAGCTTGTGAGAAAGGGCTTGAGATACATGCCGAGCATCAGGCATCCCAGCTTGTGAGAAAGCTAGTGCCTTGCTCGAGATACTGGCCGAGCGTCCGGGGTCCAAGCTTGTGCGAAAGCTGGTGCCTTGCTCGAGAAACATGCCGAGCGTCGGGGGGCCAATCTTGTGATAAAGCAGGTGTTTTGCTCGAGGTACATGCCGAGCGTCGGCCATCCAAGCTTGTGAGAAAGCTGGTGCCTAGCTCGAGATACATACCGAGCGTTGGGCGTCCAAGCTTTTGGGAAAGCTGGTGCCTTACTCGAGGTACATGCCGAGCGTCGGGTGTCCAACCTTGTGGGAAACCTGGTGCCATGGTCTAGGTACATGCCGAGCGTCGGTCCAAGCTTGTGAGAAAGCAGGTGCTTTGCTCAAGATACATGCCGAGCGTCGAGCGTCCAAGATTGTGAGAAAGCTGGTGCCTTGCTCGTGATACATGCCGAGCATCGGGCGTCCAAGTTTGTGAGAAAGCTGGTGCCTTACTCAAGATACATGTCGAGCATCGGGCATCCAAGCTTATGAGAAAGCAAGTGCCTTGCTCGAGATACACGCAGCATCGGGGGTCCAAGCTTGTGAGAAAGCAGGTGCCTTGCTCGAGATACTTGCCAAGCATCGGGGGCCTAATCTTGTGATAAAGTAGGTGCCATGTTCGAGATACATGCCGAGCGTCGGGGGTCCAAGCTTGTGAGAAAGCAGGTGCCTTGCTCGAAATACATGCCGAGCGTCGGGCGTCCAAGTGTAGCGCCCCGAATTTCCAATATGATATCTCTGAAATACGTGGCACAATTCTCAGCATCAACCTCAATTATAATAGTAAACATAGCCAAAACACAAATATTATTTTTCAACTTTTATTACATTAATTCTTTACAAAACACGGCAGAAAAACAAACACCTTGAATTACAATCTTTTCTTTTACAATACATTCTTTTACAATTTACATAAGCCACTTTATCATTCTATCTCATGCATGAGGCTAGAGATAACCCTAACCCCCAAAACTACAGGGGTCAGCCATAACCGTGTGAGTGACAAAAAAAAATAAATGCAACATAAGTAAAGAATATAAAGTCATAAACAACATGTATCAATGGTAAGAATAAATGTAATAAGAAATAACGATAATAAAACATGAAAACATCAAGTGAAACTACACTAAGTGTCAAGTGTAGAAAAGCAGGAAAACAACATGCATAAAAACCAAGTCAAGAAAACATCAATGCTATATGCTGACTCTCTAATGTATACTTGTCGGATTCTATGCATCCCACAATACAAAGGTCCGGTGCAAGCTCTTATCGTTCTCCACTTTATACGGTTAAATCCCTCGTTGTGCAACTAATCCTACTACGGTGATGGAAATAAGATCCTGAATACTCGCGAATAGGCATCACAACCCTCGATGTGCACGCATCATGTAAGAATAGCTCAACAAAACCGGAGAATCACCTCCCTGCCGTGTACCCCATGAATAGGCTTGCGAGGCCCTCGACATGCAGATACACCAGGTACATTCCGTGAATAGGCCCGCCGACCCTCAACACGTGAATGCACCCTGCATGCTCTGTGAATAGGCCTGCAGACCCTCGACACGCGAACATACAAACATCCTCTCGAGACAGAACAACACACAAGTCCTGGAACGCATCCGTTGGACCAAAACTAAAAGCATATACTTACGTTTCTCAAGTTCCATCACATCTTCACTAGTGCCTGTCCTTAAGTTGATTATTATTAAAACAAAATCCCCCCTCTCTAGAGTTAGTGTATTCTGCCGGACTTTAATTCCACAAAACAACCCCAATAATCCCAACTAGTCAAAAATTTACAAAATCTCATCTGCCGGTTCACAGGACTCCCACTCAACTGCTAGAGATTCACAACTCAACCATCAATACCAAATCTTTCAATAAAACTCATAATTCCATCAGCAAAACATTTAAATAAAGGAAACTTCTTAAATTAACAAAATCCAAATTCATTTAATGTGCTCATAAAATTCCAAAATTTAAATAAAATATTAAAACTATTAAATAACAGAAAACCATATTTTGAAGTCATAGAATATCACAAAACATTAATTCTTTTGAAAACACATATAACTCACTTAATAAGGTCATAAGAATACAATTAAAACTTTATCATAAATAAAATATAACTCTCTATAAAATACTGTAATATGTAATATAAAGATCATATAAAACAGTTGAGTAATAATCCATAATATCGAGAAAATAATCATTTAAAGAAACATCAGAAAACTCAAGAAATCCATCAGTCAGAACAATGACAGTCGAGTGTCCTGCGAATATTCGAAAACTCAATAAAACTCATCAGCTAGGATAGTGATAGTCGACTATTGAACATGGTCAGTCGACTGCCCTGTGAAAATCCAAAACTCAACAAAACCTACAGTCGCCTGTTGACTTCAGTTCAAAGGAGAAACAGTCGACTGTTAATACAAACAAAATCCAAAATTCAATAACTGACCAGTCGACCGTCGACTTAAGTTCGGTCGACTGTCAATTATAACAGGTTGCAGGTTTGAAAATCTGTGCATGTTTTAAACTGATACGACGATAAACCTCTGTAAAATCAAAATTAAACTTCCTAAGATGATCAAATATTACTTGCATAACATATAGAAGTTTATAAAACAAATCAAAACATATCAAGATCTCAAAAGAGTAAATCTTTCACAAAATCCTTCAAAATCAGCAATATATATATATATATATATATATATATATATATATATATATATATATATATAATCAAATAGGGATTTAAGCATCAGTTTGGTATTAGAATTCACCAAATAGGAGCAGTATATAGTTCAAAACCAATTCAGTATCAAGACAACTCAAATCCAATAGAAGAATTCATGAAAACATTAAAAAATCAATTCGACAAGGTCTTAAACAGTCCATAGGAAAATCTATGTGTATATGTGTATATATGTGATTTAAGCATCAGTAAACTTTGAGAAAACGACATATATAGGTTGTATAATGTTTAGATTCAACTCAGTACTAATAAAATTTAAATCCAATCGAAAACTTCGTAAAAATTCACAAAAAACCAATTTTCGGCTGATCCCACACAGACCCAAAGCAAGCCTCTTTTAACACTTCAAAACTTAATCTTTTTATCCCACAAATCCTTCTATATCTTGTTATACAAATACCCAATCACTTGCATCAGTTACTCATGAACATATGCATCACAACATGCAAATAATCAAGTTTTTAACCATCGCAAAGTCAATAGCAGAACAACATATGCATACACAGTAGGGTTCTTTAAATCAATTTTTGTTTACTTTTCATACAACAACATCATACAACTCAACATATAATATTCAAAACAGCAACAATATGATTAAAAGCATCCTACTCATGATTTCTATTAGGTTCTCAACAATTCTTAAGCCATTAAATTAGGGTTTCAATCATCAATAGTGTAGTTTCATGAAAATATTCAATTTTTATTTATCTACTCATCAAATTTCATTGTATCTACATACAATCCCTAACATACTTTCTAGTCAACAAATCATCACATACAACATGCTTAGAACAAAAAGAAATCAAACATATGTCACTCACCTTATTGAAGAATCAACCGAAGAAAAATAGAGAGAATAAGAAAATCCTTTCTTCGCAAGAAAACCAAGAAAAATAATAAGAAATCCCTTTGTGTTGTGTAACAAAGAAACGGCCGCACACCACCCTTTATAGGCCAGAAAATAGGGTTTTAGAGTTTTGTAAAAAGATTTGTAAAATACCTCTCTTAAATATATCTTTACATATATAAATCCTTATACTTGAAAATTAAATAAAACCACATTAATTAAGATTTAAAAACAAAAATAACCTCTTTATTATCAGCCGGCACTGTTTTGAAAACCCAGAAAAATGAATTTGCACTTTTGCCCCTCTAAGTGGCAATTTTGCAAAAAGACCCTTTTTGTCAAAACTTGTGAAATAAACCAAATTTATTAAAAAAAATTTAAAATATTTACCTCTGAGTTGACTAGGCATCATACCCATCCCAAAAATCCAAAAATCTGGAGTTTTCACTACAAGTGGTAATTTTGCACAAAAATCTCTCTTTTTTGTAATATTTGCAAATAGGTCCAATAATTATCAGAAAAATCTAAAAAATTCACAAATGATATTTAATAATAAGTAATGAGTTTCCCAAAAATGGTTTTTGACTTTGAACTTTCAAAGAAAATATTTGCACGTATTTTACACGTGTAAAAAGGTAAATTTCAGAAAAATATTTATTAAAATACCAAAAATCATTTTAATTCATTTATTAATCTTAAAAACATTATTTAAAAATCTAGGGTATTACACCAAGCTTGTGGAAAAGCTGGTTTCTTGCTCGAGATACATGCCAAGCGTCGGGTATCCAAGCATGTGAGAAAGCTAATGCCTTCCTTAAGATACATGCTGAGCATCGGGCATCCAAGCTTGTGAGAAAGCATGTGGCTTGCTCGAGATACATGTCGAGCATCGAAGGTCCAAGCTTATGAGACAGTAGGTGCCTTGCTCGAGATACATGTCGTGTGTTGGGCATCAAAGCTTGTGGGAAAATAGGTGCCTTGCTCGAGATACATGCCAAGCATCGAGGGTCCAAGCTTGTGAGAAAGCAACTTCTTTGCTTGAGATACATGCCTAGCGTCGAGCTTCCAAGCTTGTGAGAAAGCTGGTGCCTTGCTCGAGATACATGCCGAGCGTCGGGTGTCCAAGCTTGTGAGAAAGCAGGTGCCTTGCTTGATATACATGCTGAGCGTCGGGGATCCAAGATTATGAGAAAGCAGGAGTCTTGCTCGAGATACATGCCGAGCATCGGGCATCCAAGCTTGTGAAAAAGCTGTTGCCTTGCTCGAGATATATGCCGAGCGTCGAGGGTCCAAGCTTGTGAGAAAGAACGTGCTTTGCTCGAGATACATGCTGAGCGTCAGGCATCCAAGCTTGTAAGAAAGCTGGTGCCTTGCTCCAGATACATACCGAGGGTCGGGCATCCAAGCTTGTAAGAAATCTGGTGCCTTGCTCGAGATACATGCCGAGCGTCGGGCATCCAAGTTTGTAAGAAAGCAGGTGCCTTGCTTTGTACGAACTTTGAATCAACAAAAAATGTGCTGCTTTTATATCAAGACCATTTTCTTAAAAGAGAGTTGGCGCGTAATGCTTACAATAGTGGACTCTCCCTCACTTTTCCTTTTGAAATTTGATGAGGTGCTCCGCATTCCAGGGCCTCTTAACCATCTTGCCCACCAAGTCTTCGAGGCGGTACATGCCGGGACGTACTACCTAGGAGATTTTATACGGGCCCTCCCAGTTAGCGGCAAGCTTGCCTCTAGGTGTGGGCTGGGAGATTGCTAGCTTTCGGAGCACGAGATCCCCTTCCTTGATGTTGGATGGGAGAACTTTCTTGTTGTAGAGCCTCTCGACCCGTTGTTAGTAAATGGCCCGTCGGATGCTGGATCTTTCCCGTACCTCATCAACGAGGTCCAGGTTGGCCCTAAGTTCACTTGAGTTTGATTCTTCGTTGAAGCCCATGTACCTTGGCGATGGGAGGCCGACTTCCAGTGGGATGACCGCCTCAGTTCCATATGTCAGATTGAAAGGGGACTCGCCGGTCGGAATTCTCTTAGTAGTCCGATGTGACCAGAGAACGCTTGACAACTCCTCGACCCAAAGACCCTTTGGGCGACTGATCCAGCCACTTCTTCAGACCGTCAAGAATTTGACGGTTGGTGTTTTTAGCTTGGCCGTTCCATTGGGGATGAGAGAATGACGAGAAGCACTGTTGAATGCCGAGGTCTTCGCAAAACTTCCGAATGTTTTTGCCGGCGAATTGAGTTCTGTTATCGGTGATTAGCACGTACGGGATCCCGAATCGGCAAACTATGTATTTCCAGAAGAATTGTTGAGCCTGATGCTCGGTGATGGTAGTTAGGGGCTCCACCTCTACCCACTTGGTGATGTAGTCAACGGCCATGATGAGGAATCGCCTCTGGCCGGTCACCAACGGAAAAGGGCCGACCAGGTCCATTCACCACATGGCAAAGGGAGTAGGACTAGCAAGGGACTTCAGCTCGGCCTGGGACGAGTGTTTAGCAGGGGAGAACCTCTGACAGGGGCTGCAGCTTCGGACGAGGTTTTTAGCATCTTGCAACATAGTTGGCCAATAGTAGCCGTGGATTAGTGCTTTTTGGGCTAGCGACCTACTGCCCATATAGCACCCCCCGATCCCTTCGTGTAGTTCTTCTAGGGCATACTTAGCCTTGTTTGGTGTTAGGCAGTGAAGATAGGGTCTCACGTCTGACTTGGTGTATGAGCATTTAAAGAGCACACCCCTAATTAAGGTGAATCTTTCGGACCGCACCCGAATGCTTCATGCCGTGGCTAGGTCTGGTGGAAGCTCGCCAGTTGTCAGGAACCTGTGTATGGAGCTCATCCATGTCTCAGTGGAATCATCGTTGGTAAGGTAGAAGACTTCCAGTTCTTCGATTGTTGGCTTAAGAAGGACCTCGACTAGGATCGTGCAGTCTAATCCTCCGAGAGAAGACGATGCAAGTTTAAACAAGGAGTCGGCGTGACAGTTTTGTTCTCTTGGGATCCGATGGACGTCTGCCTTCACGAAGAGCTGCAGGAGATGCTTTGCTCGTGCCAGGTATTGGGTCATTCGGTGGTCACGGGCCTCGTACTCTCCGGTGATCTGTTTAACCACGAGTTGTGAGTCATTGAAGACTTGTATATGCCTCGCGCCCGCTCGGTAGGCCAGTGAGAGTCTCCCGATCAGAGCTTCATATTCTGCCTCGTTGTTTGTGGCTGGAAAATTAAGCCGAAGAGAATACCGAAGGATAAAGTTGTCGGGGCTTCTGATGGATGATGCCTGCTCCGCTCCCTTCCTCGTAGGATGAACTGTCGATGTAGATGTCCCAAGCTGAGGCGTCCTGCTGAATTTTCAGGACTCGGGGATGGTGCATTCAATAATAAATTTTGTGAGCGCATAGCCTTTGATTGCTATCCGAGGGTGGTAGCTGATATCGTACTGACTGAGTTTGATTGAACATTTGATGAGACGGCTGGAATTTTCGGGCTTGTCAAGGACTGTCTTGAGAGGCTGATCTGTGAGAACGTGGATGGAGTGGGCCTGAAATTAGGGGGCGGAGTTTTCGTGCTGCCATTATCAATGCATAGGTGTTTTTCTCCGTCCTCGGGTATCTGACCTTCGCGTCATGCAGGACTTTGCTAACATAGTAGAGAGGCTTCTGCGATCCGTCCTCCACCATGACAAACATGGTGCTGAGCGCGTGTTTGGTGGAAGCCAAGTAGAGGAACAGGGGCTCGCTCGGCTTCGGCTTGCTGAGGAGTGGTGGGTTAGCGAGGTATGCCTTCAGCCGATCGAATTCCTTCTGCTGGGGGGTTGCCCACTCGAATCTTTTTTCCCCTCTGAGGACTTTGAAGAATGGGAGTGACTTCTCTCCTTATTTGGAGAGGAAGCGGCCGATGGCCACAAATCGTCCTGTGAGCCTTTGCACTTCCTTGGTGTTTCTTGGGGGAGCCAAGTCGAGGATGGCTCGAATCTTTTCAGGATTTGGTTCGATGCCGCGGTGGCTCACAACGAATTCGAGGAACTTCCCCTGAGGATACGCCGAATGTAGCGTCCCGAATTTCCAATATAATATCTCAGAAATACGTAGCACAATTCTCAGCATCAACTTCAATGTAATAGTAAATATAGACATAACACAGATTAATTTTTCAACTTTTATTACATCTATTCTTTACAAAACACAGCGGAAAATTAAACATCTTGAATTACAATTCTTTCTTTTACAACACATTCTTTCACAAATTACATGAGCCATATTATCATTCTACCACATGCATCCAAATCCCAATGCTATAGGTACCTACCTGTAAAACATGAGGCTAGAGATAACCCTAACCCCCAAAACTATAGGGGTCAGCCATAACGGTGTGAGTGACATCAAAAGAAATACAACATGAGTAAAACATAAAGAATAAAATCATGATTAACACATACCAATAGTAATAACAAATGGAAGATGAAAAACAATAAATAAAACATGAAAACATTCGGCGAATAAACAAACTAAGTGTCGAGTTTAGAAAACAGAAAATGATCGTGCATAAGACCAAGTCAAGAAAACAAAAGTGCAGAATGGTGACTCTCTAATGCATACTTGTCAGATTCTATGCATTCCATACTATATAGGTCCAGTGCAAGCCCTTATTATTCTCCACTTTATAGGGTTAAATCCCTCATTATGCAACTAATCCTACTACGGTAAAAGAAACAAGATCCAGAATACTTCTCGAATAGGCATCACAACCCTCGACGCGCAAGCATCATGTAAGAATAGCTCTGGCCCCTAGGAAGAAATCACCTCCCTGGCATGTACCCTATGAATAGGTTTGCGAGACCCTCGACATGCTGATACACTAGTACCTCCCGTGAATAGGCCCGCCGACCCTCGACACGTGAATGAACCTGTATGCTCCATGAATAGGCCTGTAGACGCTCGACACGTGAACATACAAAATGTCTTCTCCAGACAAGACAACACATAGTCCTGGAGCGCATCCGTTGGACTATACCCCTAGAGCATATACTTACGTTTCCCAAGTTCTATCATATTTCCATTAGTGCCTGTCCTTAAGTTGGTTAATATTAAAACACAAATTCCCCCTCTCTAGATTTGCGTATCCTGTCAGACTTAATTCCACAACAACGATCCTAAGACCCAACTGGTCATATTCCACAAAATCTCATCTGCCGGTTCACAGGAATCCCACTCAACTCCTAGACTTACAAAACGAATATCAACACCAAAACTTTAAATAAAACTCTCAATTCCATTATCAAAATGTTTATGTCAAGAAAACTTCTTAAATCCGCAAAAATCCAAAATCAATTAATACACTCGTAAATTCTAGAATTGAAATAAAATATTAAATCCATTAAATAACTGAGAATTATATTTTGAAGTCATAGAAAGTCACAACACATTAATTTTTTCAAAAACCATATATATATCCCTTTATAAAGTCATAGAAATACAATTTAAATTCTAATATAATCAAAACATAACTCTCTGTAAAATACTATAATCTATAGCAAAATTATCCTCCAAAATAGTAGATCAATAATCCATAATATCAAAGAAACAATCGTTCAAGAAACATGAAGAAAACTCAACAATCAGCCAATACACTGACAGTCGACCTTAAAAACAGTACAAAAGTGGCCGGTCGACCGACATGCAAAAATCCCAAAATCCACAAATTAACAGTCAACTGTCAGTTCATGTGTAAAATCTTGACAGTCAAACGACATATTCAAAAATCAACAACTTTAATATTTGTGCACCTTTTTACTGATACTTCATTAATTCTTTGTAAAATCATAAATTTGCAAAAAAAATTCCTAAGATGATCAAATAAAACTTGTATAACATATAGGAGTTTATAAAATAAATCAAAACCACATCGAGATCATGAAAGAGCAATTCTTATCAAAATCTTCAAAACAGTGAACATAGATGTGTATATGTGTATATATGTGTGTTTGCATCAGTAAAACATCAAAATCCCATCAATTAGAAGTAGTATAATGTTCAAATCAAACTCAGTATTAAAACAATTCATATTCAATTCGAAAACATCACAAAAGTATCAAAATTCAATTTCGGCTGAAACAAGTCAGATCCGAAGAACAACCCCAACTCCAACCTTCAAGATTTGATCTTTTTTATTCAAAAACTCTTCCATAACTGGTTAAATACATACCCCACTGATTTCAATAGTTTACCCATGAATATATGCGATTATAACATATATATAATCAAGTTTTCTTCATCAAAATCATCCAACAGACCACATATGCATACATGCACAGTAAAGATTGAGTTTTGTTCTCTTTTTGCAATAAACATCATACACTCTCATTATAATCAATCAAAACAACAAGGATATGAAAGAAAACAACCTATTCATGATTTCTATTAGGTTCTTAACAAGCTCAAGTCATCTATATGTAATTTCAATCATCAATAGCATAGTTTTCATGAAAAGATTCAATTTTTATTCATACATCCATCAATACTCATTATATCATCATACAAACTCCTAACATGCTTTCTAACAGATAAATCATCACATACAACATGCATAGAACAATAAGAAATCAAACATATGTCACTCACCTTATTAAAGAATCAACAGAAATAATAAAGAGAATAAGAAAAGTCATTCCTTTCGCAAGAAAACCAAGATACTCGCTTCGAAACTCCAAGAAACCAATAATAAAGAAAAAACTTTGTGTAATGCAGCGAAGAGACGGCTGCACTCTTTTTATATTAAGCCAGAAATTATGTTTTAGGGTTTTTGAATAGATTTTGCAAAATATCCCTTTTGAATATATCTTTACATATATAAATCTTTATAATTGGAAATTAGATAAACCAAATAAATTCAAATTTAAAAACAAAACAACTACTCCAGACCTAGCCTGCACCAACTTCAAGTTCAGAAAAACAAACTTTGTAATTTTGCCTCTATGTGGCAATTCTGCAAAAAGACCATTCTTTAAGAAATTTAAGAAATAAACCAAATCTAATAAAATAAACAGTAAAATCTTTACCTTTGAGTTGGATAGGCATCATGCTCAACCCAAAAATCCAAAAAATCTGGAGTTTTCACTCCAAGTGATAATTTTGCACAAAAACTCCTCTTTTTCTAATATTTGCACATAGGTCAAATAAATATTAGAAAATTCACAAATAATAACTACTAATAAATATTAGGTTTTTCCCGAAATAATATCTGACTTTGAACTTTTCAAGAAAATATTTGCATGTATTTTGCACGTGTAATAAGATAAATTTCAGAAAAAATATTTATTAAATCACCAAAAATAATTTTAATTCATCTATTAATCTCAAAAAAATTATTTAAAAATCTAGGGTGTTACACTGAAGGCTCACGTGGAGGTATTGAGCCTTATATTGTGAGATCGTAGGACCCCGAAAGCTTCTTCGAGGTCGGCCACATGATCTTGGCCCGAGCGGCTTTTGACGAGCATATCGTCAACATACAGATCCATGTTCCTCCCGATCTGTTCCATAAAGATCTGGTTGAAGAGCCTTTGATAAGTGGTGTCGGCGTTCTTCAGCCCGAAGGGCATGACCCAGTAGCAATAAAGGCCTTGGTCAATCACGAAGGTAATTTTTGGTATGTCTGGGGGGAACATTCTTATCTGGTTATAGCCTGAAAAGGGATCCATGAAGCTAAGTAGTTCATGCCCTGCTTTCGCATCTATGAGGGCATCAATGTTCGGGAGCGGAAATGGATCTTTGGGACAGGCCTTGTTCAGGTTTGTGAAATCAATGCAGATTCTCCATCTTTCGCTCGCCTTCTTCACCATTACCACATTAGCCAATCACTCCGGGTAGCTGACCTCCTAAATAAATCGTGCCGAGAGGAGTTTCCTAACTTCCCCCCTGACCGCCTATTGTCGATCGGGGGCGAACTTACACCTCTTCTGCTAGACTGGCTTTGAGTCCGGTCGGACGCTCAGCTGGTGCATTATGATGTCTTCAGAGATTCCCGGCATGTCGGATGGCGTCCATGCAAAGAGGTCGGAGTTCCGGCGAACACACTTAATGATTGTTTTCTTTAGGTCTAGGGGCCGAGGATAGGCTAATCTGGAACCACTTGGACGTTTCTTCCTCAGAAAAAGGGACCTCTTCAAGCACATCTATGGGTTCCGATCCATGCTCGGAATGGAGCTCTACCGCTTCGAGGGGAAAGATGCCACCCCCCACTGCGGTCATGTAGCACGAACATGTCGCCTCCTAATTGCCTCGAACAAGACCCTCCCCATGGGCAGTGGAAAACTTGAGCTTTATGTGGTAGGCGGAAGGAACTGCCTGGAGGGTGCACAGACCGGGTCTGCCGAGGATGGCGTTATAGGCGGCCTTGACATTAACCACCATGAAATCCATTGCTTCGGTCCTGAGGGTTGGGGCCGTGCCGGCCGTTACATCAAGTGTGACAATACCCTCGATCGGGACAGGGACGCCAGAAAATCCATGGAGCGTGTACCCTGCTAGTTTCAACCTTTTGCGGGAGAGCTTGAGGCTTTCAAAGGAGGCCAGGAAGAGGATGTTTACCGATCTAATGTTGTCCACGAGGATATGCCGTACCTCGTGGTTGGCCATGCCGAGGCTGATGACCAGAGCATCACAATGTGGGAGTCGGATGCCCTCTAGGTATTCTCCTAAGATGGAGATAGTCTGTTGTGGAATCTTAGAGGGAGGTTGGTCGTGGACCAACCTTACCTCCCGTAGGAAGGCCTTGCGGGAGGTTTTGGATTCTCCCCCCATGGGTCTGCTGTGGACACAGTGTTGGATAGCCTGTCCCCCCGTTTCTTCGAGCTCGGGATCTCGGTCGGGTTGCTTGATGACCATTCGAGGAGGAGGCGAAGGCCTCGAATTACTCTGGTCCCCCCGGTCCCTCAGGTTAGTTCGGGTGAATTCCCTCAGTTACCCTTACTGGATGAGGGCCTCTATCACGTCTTTAAGGGCGCGGCAGTTGTCCGTCTCGTGGCCATGGTCCCGGTGAAACCAGCAGTAGAACCTCTGGTCCCGTTTTTTGTTGTTGCTCGGTCAAGGATGGAGCCAAACAATCCCTTTGTCCTCGATCTCTAAGAGGATGGCTAACACATTCTGGGTCAGCGGGGTATATCTTTCAAAATGAGGGACTAAGAGAAGCCTCTTCAGACCAGCTGCGTCTATCGTGGCTTTTTTAGCGGGCTCGGCGTCGTCCGCTTTCTGCTTCCCTTTGGCCATAGCTTCCTCAATGCCCTCGGGGTGTAGTGCTTCCTCGGCCTGAATGTACTTCTCAACCCTGTTGAGGAGGTCAGGAAAGTCATCGGGCAGTTACTTGGCCAAGGTCGCCTTGAGCTGGCCGTGGCGAACATTGTGCCGAAAAGCTGCGGAAGCCACGCCCGCGTTGAGAGAGGAGACCGACCTCGCTTCGGCCGTGAATCTGTGAACAAACTCGCGGAGGGGTTCCCCGTCTTTCTGCTTAAGGTTCAGAAGTGAAGCACTCGTCTTCTCAACTTTTCGGCTGGTCACGATGTAGGCTAGGAAGCTTGCTTCTAGCTGGTCGAAAGAGAAGACCGAGTTGGGGGTGAGTTTTGAAAACCATTCCCGAAACAGACCACGCAGAGAGGCAGGGAAGGCGCGACATAAGAGAGGATCCGAGGTGCTATGAATTAGCATGAGGGTTTTGAAACCTTCCATGTGATCAGCGGGATCACCCTCGCCGTTGTATGTTTCAAATTGGAAAGGCCTGAAAATTCTGGGGATCTCAGCTTCCAAGATTGGGGTGGAGAATGGGGTTCGGTTCGGCCTATAAACTTGGCCTAACAACAGCCTGCCCTCGCCAAGATGTGCGAGGCGGTTCTCCATTTCCCGGAGGCGACGAAGGATGGCATCCTCCTATTCTAGTGGGCAGGTTGATCCGTGGGGTTCGCTGCCCCGGGCTTCTGACTGAGGGTATGAGTTGTCCCTCGCCTAGACCCTGGGTCTGCCTCGGATTGCCTGGAGAACCTCGTTCCTGAAGTTTTGGAACTCGGCCCTCGTGACTGGGGCCTGCTCCGCAGGGCCAGCGAGGGGGGAGGTCCCCGGGGTGAGCGGATGTGCCCTGATTCCCCTTCTAGGGTAGGCTGCCTACCATGGATCAGGCTCGAGTTGGAAGCAGCCCCTCCCCTTGTTCAGATAGCCTGCCGATTCTGGATGATGCACCACAGATCAGTTTCAGCAGAGTGTGAAGCGCCTGGTCCGAGTCCAGCGGTGCCATTGGCTCGCGGTTGGTTAGAGCCCTAAGCATCCACGTGGCTTTGAAGGGGAGAAGGGTCTGGACGACGTCCAGAAGTGATGACCCTTTTGGCTTTGGGAGCTATCAAAGAGCCTGGGTTCGAGGTGATGTCCTCGGACAGGGTCGGACCTATGTAGGTGTCGCGCGTTTTCCAAAGACGGTGCCAACCTGATGCTGCTTGTTTTTTGTGGGTGTGGGGGCAACAGGTGTGAGTTCTTGTAATTTGTGAAGAGAAAGGCACGACACTGACGTTGGTCTGATACCCGGTTGTAGGACCGGCTCGGGAGTAGCAGGAGATAGGTTGGGGCTCGTAGCTCGGCTCGGATCTTCGGACCTGCACAATGCCTAGAGACCATAGGAGAGTTTCCGGAGACAGGCCCTCCGACGATCTAGTCAGTCACTGAGAAAGCAACAGTAGCTAGGGTTCAGGTGGAGAAAGATAGATTACCTTTGAAAGTGAGGAGGGATTCTGTCTAAGATCCTAACGGGCCGGGTTGGACCCGTTTGCCCATGGGCCTAAGCTGGTTGAAGCTCATTGGGTTTGTTTGACTTGATGATCATAGGAGAGTAGAATTTGAGGAGATCTGAGGGCCTAGATGGGGCCACGTCATTTATACCATATCATCTAGTTCCCTTAAACACAGAGTCACTAGAGTTCAATGGTATACTTGATTACAAAGCCATTTCAGTTTGCAAAGCTGCAAGTTCATTTTCTTCGGTTGAGTTTCTATGGGGAGCAGGAGGAGCTGGTTGTCTACCAGTTGGAACAGCATGCACTGGGACAACAGGAGTAGTTGTAGCAGGCTTGAGAAGCTCTTCCTCCAATTATGCTTCCTCCAGCTCTTCGAGTTCAGCCTCCAAGTCATCCTACGATACATAAATATATTATTAACTAAACAGAACCTAGAAATTGAATCAGGAAAAAGCTATAAAATACATACAAGAAAATTGTGAGTACTTCATCAAAATCATCTGCACCAATAGGAGCAGAAAGTGCTTCCTGGATTTGTTTCATTTTCTCTGACTGCTCATTAAAATCTTCCATTGTCTTCATCAGTTTTCCTGCAAATTCCAAAAGAGAACACACGAGTATCTCAAGTATCATAATCATACCTTATATGGATGCCATAAGAAAGAAACTAAGGCTTATTTTAATCTATTCAAGGGCATTCATACCCAACGAAGATCAAAATGTAGGGTGAAACATTACAAAAGCAAGAAAACCAAGAAAACCATGGTATAAGAGAATATCAGCTAGATGTCGGTTGCTAATTATTTTTGTGTGGGAGCAAACAGATAGTGAGTTCTTATTTAATGGAAACCACTAAACATCTGACCTTTGATCTTTGCCGTGAAATGCGGTTAGAGCTCCTTAGAATGAATCTGTATCGTTGACTGACCACCATGATCTGAATCCGACGGTTGCTGACGCGGCTGATGGACCTGCAAAAAGCCAAATACACCGGGGATTGGCCTCGGCGACAGATCCTCCGACGCTCAAGTCAGAACCTGAAAGAGAAAGCGAATTTAAAAGAGAAACTGTCGATTTGTTCATTACCTTCTTACTGTGGAGGGGGGAGGGTATTTATAGGCCATACTATTGAAGAGGTATTTCTAGTTAGTGGTTTAAAGCATAATCTATTAAGTATTAGTCAACTTTGTTATAAGGGTTATAAAATTGTCTTTGCTTAATCTATGATTCATCTATGCAAAATGTGATCTTTCAAGGTTTTAGGAAAAATAATATATATGAATTATGTTTAAAATCAAATGAGTTTTCAAATAATTTTTGCTTAGTTACTTCTAACAATGATTATATATATATATATAATCTTTGAAAATCGCGGGGTGTTACCCACACCCTGAAATTTATTTTGAAAACCAATACGCGCACCAAAACACCTGTGTCGCACGTAAAACACCGAAATACGAAAATTAATTTTATCAACGGAAAGAATGTTAAAATACAATATAAGAAAATATATTTACTAATTTTATATATTTTACGACGTAATTACTACGTACGTAGAAAATACGTGCATTTCACGTACAAAAATCATTTTAATCAAAAATGGGGGAAAATAAATTTCCGTTTATAGAACGAATTCAAATGAATAAAATAAAAAGTTGAGACACAGAAATATCACACATAGCAGTGGAAAAATACGGAATCGCTACGTGCATCGAAAACACGTAAAAAGCACGTAAAATTACCGAGATTGAAATATTATATTTTAGTTGATTAAAATCAATATGGAAAATGCATAAATAGTTAGAAATCATAATATGTAATGAAAACACATTACAAATATTACTAGTAATGGTACAAAATACACGTGCATAACACACGAGGGCAAAATTGTAATTTCTAATTTTGCTGGGTGTTACAGATTAGGCCAAAGCTTAAGAAAACTTGTTATGAACTTTTTATGAACGAATTCCTAAAGTATCATATTTTAAAGTATTTGGTTGTAAATATTTCATATTAAACACAAAAGATAATCTAGATAAATTTGATGCTAGATCTAATGAAGGTATCTTCATTGGATACTCAAATAGGAGTAAGACATATAGAACTTTCAATAAATCAACTTCGATTATTGAAGAATCTATGCATGTTTCATTTGATGAATCTTTACCTTCGTCTAATGTTATTGAAGATGATGAAATTGAATCATCACCACTAGATATCGTTATTAAATCACTAGAGCAAACTACCCTAGACACCCTAGACAAATCGACTGATAGGATTCCTAACTTATGGACTTGTTCAGTCGACTGATCCTGTTGTGATAACTCAAACTTTACCAATGTCATTTGTTGAAATTCGAGATCATCCTCATGACTTAATAATTGGTGACATTTCACATGGTATTCAAACAAGATCTCATTTTAACATGATTTCTCATACTGCTTTCTTGTCGGATTTTGAACCGAAAAATATACAAGAAGCATGTGAGAGTGAATTTTGGTTGAATGCCATGCAAGATGAACTAACCAATTTATAAGAAATGATGTACGGGATTTAGTTCCACGACCTCCTGATCATAGTATAATTGGTTCTAAATGGGTATTTAAAAATAAGTTAGATGAATCAGGACAAGTTGTTAGGAACAAAGCTAGATTAGTTGCTGAATGATATAATCAAGAAGGAATTGATTTTGATGAAACATAGGCTCATGTTGCTAGACTAGAATCAATTAGAATTTTATTATCTTTTGCGTGTTTTATGAATTTCACACTCTTCCAAATGGATGTTAAAAGTATTTTTTTGAATGGTTTTATTAAGGAAGATGTTTATGTTAAGCAACCACCCTGTTTCGAACATGAACAATTCACAAACCATATTTTTAAATTGAAAAAGGCTTTATATGGTCTGAAACAAGCACCTCGTGCTTGGTATGATCGCTTAAAAACTTTTCTTTTAGAAACTGATACTACCTTGTTTATTAGGAAAATAAAGACCTATATTTTAATCATACAAATATATGTAGATGACATAATTTTTGGATTTACTAATAGTAATCTATGTCAAGAGTTTGCTAATACCATGCAAAATGAGTTTGATATAAGTCACATGGGTGAACTCAATTATTTCCTTGGACTACAAATAAAACAGTCTCAAAATGGCATATTTATTAATCAAGGAAAATATGCTAAAGAATTACTCAAACGATTTGGCATGGATAGCACTAGTAGTAAGATCACACCTATGGCTACTACTATTACACTTGACAAAGATGAATTAGGTAAGAGTGTCGATCAAAAGCTCTATCGAGATATGATTGGCTCACTCTTATATATAACTGCTAGTAGACCAGATATTATATTTAGCATATGTTTGTGTGCTAGATATCAGTCTAACCCAAAAGAATCTCACTTAAAAGCAGTAAAACGTATTTTAAGATACATTAGAGACACATCTGAATATGGTTTGTTCTATCCACGCACCAATAACTTTCAACTTTTATCGTATAGTGACGCTGATTTTGCTGGTAGTAAAACTGACCGTAAAAGTACTAGTGGAACTTGTCACTTTTTGGGACATTCACTAGTATCTTGGTACAGTAAAAAGCAAAATTTGGTATACCTATCTACTATAGAAGCTGAATATATTACTGCAAGTTTGGCTTGTGCATAAATTTTATGGATGAAACAAACTTTATTAGATTATGGTATTTTTTTTTCAAGACCCGCTATAATGTGGTTAATGCCAGTGCTATTAATTTATCTAAAAACCTGGTTCAACATTCACGTACGAAACATTTGATATTCGACATCATTTTCTATGTGATCATGTGTTAAAGGGAGATATCATATTGGATTTTATTTCTACTGATAAATAAGTAGCAGATATATTTACCAAACCTCTTAAAGAAGACACTTTTATCAACTTTAGAAGAGAACTAGGCATTTTCTCATTTCATGACATTTCTTGAAATTTTTTATGTTTAAGTCGACTTATAATTTATTTCCAGTCGACTTATACAATATTTTCGTTGTCTATATTTCTGACTGACTTTTGTGTTCTGCTCAGTCGACTGTCTTCCAACCTCAGTCGACTGACAGTAGCTTAATTTTTGTTTGGTTTTTTATCTATGTTTTGTCTTTTCTCCTTATTTTTTTGTTGATGACAAAGGAGGAGAAATATGGTGTTATGTTATGCATTTTCTGTTATGCATGTTATGTTATGTTGTTTTGTTTAAACATCTTTTGTGTGCATATTGTACTTTATTTAGGGGAAACTTGTAACAATTGTATATCTTTTCAAATTTTGTGTGAGTATAATGATATGTAAACTTAATTTCTATATTATCTTAAGTTATTGTGTTGTCATCATCAAAAAGGGGGAGAATGTAGATTCTTGATTTTGATGACTACAACACAATACACAATTGATCTATATTACGTATTTTTTGCAGTGTGTATCAAAAGTGTTCAAGGCCAATACAATATGATGAAGCTTTCAAAAGTATTTGCTCAAACTACAAAGGCAAGATCAAGTTACAATGACTCAAGTTTCAGGTTCAAGACTTTCAAGAGCTTCGAGTGATTAAGCTACATTTGAACAAATGTCTTGTAATATTGTTTGCATTATTTGTGAGTCTTAGAATCTTGTAAAAGCCTTGTCGCACACACACTCACACATTCCTTAAATAAAGAAAATGTTTTGCAAAATCAAAATGTCAAAACAAAGCTTGTATAAGTTCAGCTGATTGAGTACGAGTCGACTTATTCTTAGAGGCGGTTACTGTTAGAGTACGAAACTGACTGAACTCACTCAAGCTCTGACCAGTCGATTCTAATGGCAACCCAGTCGACTGCTCAAGCCGTTTTTGACAGTTTTCTGAATTTAAAACTTGTTTTTTCAAATTCAAACCTGTTTACTGCCGTTGTATGGCAGTTGAGATACGATTTCTCAACGTTCAAGATTTTCTAACACTATAAATAAAGTATAGTTTGTAATTGGGAGAGGTCCCCTAACTCCTTAACTTTCATTTTCAAGTCTTTTGCTTTTGAGAAAAAGAAGAACAAGCATATACTTTCTTTAAGACTTGGTTCTCTGATTTTCAGTCTAGTATAACATTGAATTCATTCTAGACTGAAGTCAGAAGTCAACCTATGGACAATATACAAAAAGCACTTCCACATACAAGAATTTAGGTTGTTGTAAATATCTTTTTGTTGTTGTTTCACTCTCGGGTTGTAAGAGTGGTCCTCTCGGTTGGAGAGTATGACTCTTGGTTTAGAGTCGGTTTTCACTCTAGGGTATAGAGGGGGTTTTGCTCTCTCTAGTGGTGAGAAAGGTCTACGGATTTGACATAGTTGTTTTCAAAGGCCGTAGAGTATTCTT
The DNA here is from genome assembly GCA_017893485.1 of Hemerocallis citrina. Taxonomy (NCBI): domain Eukaryota; kingdom Viridiplantae; phylum Streptophyta; class Magnoliopsida; order Asparagales; family Asphodelaceae; genus Hemerocallis; species Hemerocallis citrina. The sequence continues at coordinate 101,480,031 of CM030365.1, forward strand.
ATATTTTTTTCAAGAATAGTGGAAAATCTCAAGTGGGTTGCTTGGGGACTGGATGTAAGTTGGGAGGACCGAACTAGGATACATCGTGTGTTTGCAGTGTTGACTCTTTGTGGTTGTATTCTCTAAACTTGCATTTTTAATTTCTCTGAGTTTCTTGTGTAAATCGAGTTTGGTCAGTCGACTATGTTTCTCTCTAAGTCGACTTAACAGACTTGTAACACTTCAGTCAAATTACTCTTCTAATCTGACACTTCAGTCGACTGCCTTTTATTTTCAGTCGACTTAACAGTGAAAAAAGTTTAATTTATTGATAAATTTTATACAACACTGTTCACCCCCCCCCCCCCTCTAGTGTTATTTTCCTTGCATAGAGGATCCAACAGATTTGACTCCTAGCCTTCATGGGCTGGGTGTCTCTCCTAGTGGGCCTAGTCTGTCAGTTTTTATGGACATGAAAGAAGCTCATGTCTTGTAGAGGAGCTTGGAAAAGGCCTGAATCTGTTAATGATGCCCGTTATGATTAATCTGCATGTAGAAGCTTTGAGATCTGTGCTGGAATCGTACAACCCTGATTTGTTGCGATTTTCACCATCATCATAAGCCCCCCACACCTGGAAGACAATTTTTTTTTTGGCTTTCGGGGGGTAGTACGCCTTATTTGTGGACTCTGGAGTACAATCTTAGCTGTCAGTGTGCTTGGAGATACTTGGAACTGATCAGTGACTTCTGAAGGTAGTGAATATCTTCCTAGATTTTTCTAGAATTTTCCATATATTTTTTGGTTTTTTCCAATTTTTTCTGAACTTTTCTGGAATTTTTCCCAATTTTAAAATGAAAATTTTGAATTTTATAATTAATAAATCCAATTTTAAATTATTTTTTTGGAATTTTTAATTAATTTTCTGAATTTAAATAATTATTTTTGGATTTTTAAATTGATTTTTGAATTTTAAAATAATTTTCAGAACATTTTATGAATAATCAAGCTTCGACACGCTTCTTGATGTGATCGGACGTGTCAACCAGATTCTGGCTCGCCCGCTGATCTGATTGAGTGGCTGAGATCTGATCGCTATGATCATTGGCAGGTGTGGTGCAATCTGGAGCGCTCAAGAGAAGGGATCTCGCCCACTGAGTGAAATCTAGTGGCGGGGCGACGAGCTTGAGCGGAGGGCAATGTGGCAAAATCAGATCCACGGATCAGGCGAGCGTTCGCATTTTAGGGAGATCCAAGAGCTAGCAATGGCTGTGGAGATCCCCTAGCTCGGCCAACGATTTGGCCGAGCTATGGGCATTTGATCCTGGTCGAACTTTGGCGCTGCTCGGTCACCGAGCTATAGGCACCTCGTTCTCGCCGAGATACTGGTTTCGCCGAGATTCAAAGCTCGTTGTCGTCACCGTCGAGCTATTTCTATTGCCGAGCTATGGAGTCTCGAGCATCTCGCCGAGCTATGAGAAGGTGGCAGAGCTAGGCGCGCTAGCTGTGGAGGATGAGTTTCAGCCGAGCTACGGTGGCATCAAGCTCTGGTTTTGGTCGATGTCATGCCCCGCTTCCCAAAAATACAGAATACGAGTCATGACATTGGCCCAGCGAACGACTAACATCACCCATAAGCTGTTTATCCGATCAACCCAACAATATAATCAATACAGAACAATTGCGCAGGAAATAATAATAATCTCATGAAAAATAATAGTTGGAATGAAGCAATAAAAATATCCAAATACAATAATAATCCAAAATCTGGAAACAATAATAAAATCCGGGAAATAAGCCCAATACAATAATCAATAATAAGTCTCAATACAATAGTTCACTAAAGAGATAAGCAATTAGAAAGTATTAATTCTTTAGAATGTCTGTTCTCCAATCCCAGCAGGCAATTCTTCTTTCATTACCTGTGTACACTTCATCTAAAAAGAGAAGAAAAATTGCCCTTAGAGCAAGTCATGGACAGCAAGTAGAGAAAGTAAGGAACAATGGAATAACGGTATAACAATGATTTCAATTGATCAATAGGAATCAATAACATGGCACGATAATAAATAATCAATATCATGGTAATCGATGCAATGGCTATAAACAATGTTGCAATATTCGGTAACAGTAATCAATGATCAATAATGGTAACACTTAGCCAATAATCGGTATCAATTGAAACAATGATGAACAATATGCAAGGTCGGTGATGTGTCAATCCTTATGTCTATTAATCGTTTTAAACCCTAACTAATGCATGCACTACTGTATCCCATATATTCCATACCACAGGTTCGATGCATACAATCAATTTTGTTTAGACTATAGTGGTAGATTTTATAGTTCATATACTGGGTATGATGACGATAACGGTAATAACACGGGCCATGGTGTAATTTCTTATATGATGACGATAACGGTAATTACACGGGCCATGGTGTAATTTCTTATACGATAACGATAACGGTAATAATCACGATCCATCATCTGAGTACAGTCTCTATATCATCAACTACTCTAGTCAATCCCTTAAACCCCGGCTTATTAATTATTTATCAATGCAACAATATAATATGCAATTAATGAACATTTCGGTGAACAATAGTATCAATAGAGGAACAATAGAATGGTAACATGAAATGGACAATTAGAATGATGAAAATAACTTATTGGGGTCATGCAATACAACATACATACATTAATTCATGCAATATAACGATACAGGAATAATTAAACTATTAAAATCTGGAATATAAAATTCTGATTAGCAAGAGTAGTCTGTACAAAAATGCAGTTTTCCGATGTTTCAGAAATTAAAAACTAAATCCGTCAGAAGTTATAGAAACTAGACCTCCACACGGTTCCAACGCGTATTTAAAGTTCAAAATTCGACAATAGTAGCTAGGTCAGACACTATGTTCTTTACAGATTTCATGTTCAGGCAGAAATTCGACATCATGTTATTTTATTTTTAGAATCTGCAAAACTTAATAATAAATTCATTAAAAATATTTTCTAGACTCCTAAACCTGTTAAGCAATAATATGGAAATTATCAGAGTAAAATTTTATCAGTTGATTAGCCTTTTTACTGTTTAAACATGCAAGATACAAGAATCTGAAAATCTGAAAGTAAAAACACAGCTGTAGTAAAACGGGTATAACTTTTGCTACACAACTCAGAATTCAAAAATTCAAGATGTTCTGGAAACTAGAAAGATAAGAATACAATTCTTATTCAGAAAGTAATTAATTTAAAGATCATTTACTGGTTCGAAAATAGCAGTCAACATACCAGTCAACAAGCATTATACAGGATTTTGGCTAGTTTTCTTGAAATAAATTAATTAAACATGATGAGTATCGATTCTTTATTCATTAAATTGTGTAATCAACATGATGGGTGAAATAACATGATGAATAAGACTAAAATCATATGCATACACTAAATTATCATCGCTCGAACAACAAACAATCCACCAAACATACAACCTAGTAGTTATTTCTACAATAATTAATTGTGTCATGATTATACGGTTAACCCTATTATCAATTCTACATGAATGCCTGAAAGATCCAATCTTTAGATTCAAAAGTGGTACGATGTCAAGAATATTGGGGTTAGCTCGTGCAAACCCTCAATAGACCCAACGAAGATAATCAATACAACGATATGAGAAGGAATAGGATCTACTTGCAAGAATTTCAATAAAACATGAATTTGATACAGTTAACAATTCAAGAGGAGAGTGACTTACCTTATAAACGATGAAAACGAATACCAAGAATAACGAGATAAGGATCCTGAAGTAACGAACTCAAATCTGCAACAACACGAACCCACAATACACAGTATAACATGTGTGTAATACGTGCAATAGAGAGCACAACAATCACAGCAACAAAGAACTCAGTAACAACAACAGTCAGCCATGACGGCTAGAGGGCGGCAGAGTCGCTGGCGGAGGGCGGCGATGGCAGCAGCGCTCAAGGTTGCGCTACTTGCTGGCATTGGCTGAAGGGAAGCCAGTGTCGGGGTTTTGGGTGTTAATGTCGAGGACTGGGAAAGGGAGGCCCGGGTGGGGTTTTGGGCAGCTAGGCATTGAGGAGAGAGGTGGGGCGGCACTGGGGAGAGGTCGACGGGGGGTGGCGATGACTAGGGTCGCCGAAGATGGCCAGGGAAGAAAGTCAGCGATGGGTTCACTTGGGATTTGGGTTGGAAAACGGTAGAGAGAGAGAGAACAGTGAGGAGAGAGGAGAGAGGATAAGCGGATAGGGTTTTGATGGTGTGCATTTTTTAGGATTTGCAGTAGAGTTGTATTTATAGGGTACAATTAGGGTACTGGGTTAGTGAATTAGGGTCCAATAAAAGCAGATTTGGGTTAAGAACAAATGAAAATTGGGTTGTAGGGTTCAAATAAGAGATAGATATAATCAATAGGGTTCAAATAAAAATACCCACAATCCAATACAATAAAATTCACAAGATAGATAGCCCCAAGAAAGAGACAATAGTTCATGAATGAAAATTTAAATCAATTAGATAAATAAATAATACAATGAATAAATATAAATTGGGGCTTGAAAAATAAATTAGATATCACCAAGAAAATTAGATCAAATAATAAAATAATTCAATAGACAAACTTTAACGAGTAATCAAGAAATAACAATTGATAATTATAATCTTAATAAAAATAGAATAGTGTTCGGTTTTAACAATTGATTAAAATAATCCAATAATAATAAATTATTTGTTTTCGGTCTCAAATATAAATAGTCGATCAATAAGAAATAGAAAGTAAGATCAAAATACCCCGTTATTCGAAATGAATAAATTTTTGATTCCAAATACTATAATAAAATCCGAAATGAATTTAGCACAAAATAAATTTTTAAAAATCAAACTATAGCAAATACACGGAAAATACTTATAAGCGGGAATGGGGGTTACAGTCGAGCTACCACCTTGGCTGACCTTTGAGCCTTGCCGAGCTACCATTCTCGTCTAGCTATGGAGTTGAACTTAGTCGAGCTACGGGATCACTTAGCCAAGCTATGAAGCACTAATTGCTGTCGAGCTACAAGAGCTGGCAAGCTATGAAGTCTCCTCATTCTCGCCAAGCTATGGAGCTTCGTGGATGGCGGCCAAGCTATGGTGGATTATCTTGCTGAGCTATGGAGATGGTTAATTCACCGAGCTATGGAGATCCTTTGCCTCGCCGAGCTATGAGGCGCGTGGTTCTCACCGAGCTATCGAAGATACTCTTTTTTTTCGAGTTTCAAAGCAGTCGAGTTTCAGAGCATGGAAATGACGTGAAGGAAGGCTTCACCGTCAAGTCGTGGGGGTGAGCCAACGTCGAAGTCTCGGTGTGTTGGGTTTTTGAAAAACAGGGTTTTTTTGAAGAGCTCTGTTTTTGTCACGCCCCGCTTTCCAAAAGAGAATATGGAATACGGATATGCAACAAAAGCCCAGTGAAAGATTTTTATCATCCATAAACTGTTCAAGAATCTTTACAACATCTCACGAAATAGTCAGAGTCGGAAGCAAAAGTATCAACCAACATGCACATATGAACCAAAATACCAATAAGAATACTTGAAACCAAATACATTAATCTCAAATAGTCATGATCTGAATAAGTCAAAATCCTGGGTCACATTGCCCAAATACAAGAATAAAATCAAATACAATAATACAATATTGTTCAAGCAAGCTACAAGAAATAATAATAATAAGATCCATCACTAGTACTTCTTGTCACCGATACCATCTGGAACCTGTTCTCCAAAATCTGCAATTCAACAATTGCATGAAAGAGGAAAAGAGAAAACAAGTACCCGTCAATTGCAAGTTACAGGCCGCTTGTAATATAGGATACAAGTACATGGGGAAAACTAACTAAAAACATGGGATAAGCATGATATCAAAATAAACAACTAGCATGGCAAGGTGATCAAGTGTAAATGACATGAACCAAGTGTAAGGTCAACAAGTATCATGTAGCATATATCAAGAGTCAAGTAAACAAGTATCATGTAAACATGCATCAAGTATCAAGTATAATGTAGTCATGTATCAAGTATCATGCATCAAGTCTCATGTATCATGTAGTCAAGTCTCATGTTCGAGTATCATATGTCAAGTCTTGTAGTGATTACTATCTAGGTAGCACTTCATGCAGCCCACCTTACATGGTTGCTATAACAAACAGTTTTGCTTTAGATTTCATAGTGGACCATAGAGAGCAGTGTACTCAGGGACCAGCTCCAAGTATACAAGTATCAAGCTCCAAGTAACCAGATAAACAAGCTCCAAATAACCAGATAAACAAGCTCCAAACAAGTTCCACATAACCAAATAAACAAGCTCCAAACAAGCTCCAAATACCCAAAATATATCAAGCTCTGTGTCAAGTGTGCAAGTGCAAGTAATCACGTGTCAAGCTCCAAATAACCAAATATCAAGCTCCAAATATCACGTAGGATCAATAGATCCCCTTCCAAGTACACATCAAGCTCTGTGTCAAGTGTGCAAGTGCAAGTAATCACGTGTCAAGCTCCAAATAACCAAATATCAAGCTCCAAATATCACGTAGGATCAATAGATCCCCTTCCAAGTACACATTTCTGAATTATCCACTATTAGATCTTTTCCTTAAACCCTGGCTTGGTTATTTTATTATTAATGTCAAACAAGCATGTAGGTATGTAAAATATATCAAGAATAACATGGCATGATCATGTGGCAAGTTCAAGTTGCAAGGTAAACATGTACGGGTGTAAGATAACACATAAAAGGATAAGAGCATCAAATCTCTAGTTCAGGGCAGCAAGACCATACTGTAGTAAAACAGTGTTTCCCAGTGTTACAAACATGAAAATCTAAATCCGTCGAAACATATAGAAAATAGACTCCCAACCGAATCCAGCTAGTATATTTAAATCATATATTAATTCACAAAAACATAGCTCACAACTGATTTGAATACAGAAAACACGTTCAGCCAGAAATCAGGAAATCCAATTGAAGAGCAGGACAACAGCATGAAAACACCTCAAATAAATCTAGGAAAAATCTGAGGTATTCTCCTATATGTCTAGTATCAGAATATAAAGTTCCATAATTTTCTAGTAAAATTAGTTTAGCCATCAAAAATCAAAAAACATCAAGAAACGATAGTTTGGTAAATCTGGAATTCCCAACACTATTGTACGAAAACTACGATATCTCGCAAACCGTGAAATTAAATCCAAATACGCCAAAGGGAGATGAATATAGACAAAATATTCTAACTTTCATATTTCATAAATATTTCTCATACAGTAAAAGAAATTAGGGTGAAAATACAAATCTTTCAGAACAGAGAGCAAAATCCAGCAAGTATAGTCTTTATAAACGAGCATGAAATGGCATTAAAAATCATCAATAAAATCCACCAAAATTCTGGGTAATCCCTAATTAGATATATAAATACTGAAAAAAATTTCAGGTCAAAATAATATGTGTAGCACAAGTATCAAAATAATTTAGTCATCAAAATCACCAAGAAATGAAATCTTGAAATGATCTACACCTCTGTAGTAAAACAGTCATATCTCACACATACGAAAATGAAATCGAGCAAAGTCAGAGGGGTTGGAAAGAAGAAGAATTCCTCTAAAACACATGTTTTATACTGAAATTAAGATTCTGACCTTAATATGGTCTAAATTACTGATCAAGACAGATCATCGACAAAACACAGAATTTCTTCAAAAACCAAAATCAATATAGATCCAACGAAACTTGATCCAAACACCACCAAACATGAAATCGAGTCTACCAAGTGTCCAAACATCATGAAATAGGATAATTAATGTATCTAAAACAAGTCAATCACATGGTTCTCCATAAATACTCAAATTCTCACAAAATCCCACATACATGATCAAATCAAGAACAGGCAAAACCTAAGTTATTTCATGTCAAATTTTTGTGTCGTAAGTCAACTATGGTCAAATGTCACTATAGAGACAAACTCATCAATCATACATCACACACGAGTTGTCTCTAGAACCCAACTACACTACAAGCGGTATTTATGACTTGTATCATACAAAGAAATTTGAGTACAAGTTACTTGCCATGACAGAAGATGAAAAAGAAGAAGACCAAGAATAACGAGAATGGATTCCCAGCACGAACACGATTCCAATGGATCACGAACACAGGGAACAACAGATCACGAACACGATCGGATGACTGAGATCAAAAGATCAAGAGATCAAGGCAATCAGATCAGATCGGACGACTCTGATCGAAGATCAAGATGTGATCAATATCTTGATGATGATGATGATGATCAGATCAGATCGACGATCGGACGGCCACCAATCAAAGCAATCAAGAACTCCATGACGATGATCATGATGATCAAGAACGGACGGCCAATAATCAAACCATCAAAACCGACATGATCAAGAAGATCAAGATGAGAGATCATGAAGATCTGATGGCCCACAATAAAGATGATCAAGAACTCCAAGATGATCAAGCCAATACCAACAGCAACATCCATGGTTGCACTGGCTTGGCTTCGACGGTGGGACAGCGACGGCGGCGGCGAGGAGCACCGAGGGCATCGAGGGGTTGCCGCAGGTGGTTGCAGGCGAGGAGTAGGGCAAAGGAGCAGCTGGTGCGGCACTGGTGGATGGGCAACCAGCCGAGGAAAGGAGGATGGAGGGGATGTGTCGTCGGCACTGGATGGCAGCCATGGCGGCGGCCAGGGAACACAGCGGACAGGAAGCAGCGGCCAGGGGACAGCGGCGCCTGCAGGAACTTCACTGCTGCAGGCGCAGCATAGGGAAGCTGCGCTGCAGGGAGTAGAAGGTGGCACTATCGACGGGCACGACTGTAGGGCACCAGAAGGGACTGACGGCATAGGGGAGAGGCAGAGGAGGGTGCAGGGGCTAGGAGGTCAAGGTTGAGAGCACAGGAGGGGAGACAGAGAGTCGGGAGAGAAGAGACCGAAATGGTCTGCATGGGATAGGGAATAGGTACGGGTTTGGCGGCTGGTAGGGGATGAAGTGTAAAGGCGGCTAGGGTTGATATGGGGGGAAGGTGAACAGGCCGCAACCGCATGGGTTTAAATATAGGCAGGGTAGAAAAATAGGGTTTAGGATCAAGTGTAGAAGATGACGGCTGAGTAGGGCAAATAGGGGTTTCGGGTTTGGGAGAGGTTATTAAACGGGTCTAGGGGCTTTCGGGTTATAGAGGTAAAGGGGTATTAGGTGGGTTTCGGTATATATAACGGGTTTGGGTAGAGTTTAAGGGTAAAAACAGGTTATATAGGGTAATTGGTTTATAACAGGGTATTAAATGGGTTTTAAAATAGATTAGGGTTTTACAAATTCAATAGAAAAATAAATTAACCAATAAAAATATTGTTTATAATAAAAATGTAATTTGCATTACAAAATATAATTTATTTAAAATATTACAAATATAGTTAGTAGGTAAAAGTGGATTTTTTAATACCCAGTCAAAAATATCAATAAATACAATAATACTAATACTAACAGAAATAATAAAAATAAGAGTAATAATCACAAACCAATATACGAATTGTATTACAATTTAAAAATCATAGAAATAGTTACAAATACACTTATTGATTGAAAATAGAATTTTAATAGAAGATCAAAAACATATTTTGACAAAAGAATTTGAAAACCGAAAAAAAAAATGGAAAAAATTTAAATACAAAAAATACACAAAAATACATTTTTTGGAAAAACAGGGGTTACAATTTTTTAAGAAGGTGAAGAAGAGGATTGCAGATTTCGGGTTTGGAGTGTGTACCAGTAACCTGTTTTAAATACAATCTCTTTGTTAACTTGTGGGTTTGGTTTGCGAATCTGAACCCGACCCGAACCTGTTCTATTCTTTTCTTCTTCTTGAACCCCGTGAGCTCCAATTGGAGTTTTTGAGAGTTTTGATTTTTTTTTAAATCTTTGGAGTTTTGGAGATTTTTGGAGCTATCTCAACTCCTCGTACATTGTCGATCAAATGTCCCGTTGTCTGTTCTACTGAACCACTTTTTTCGTCGATTAAGCGTTGTGTTGTTTGTTTGTATTTTCGATCGAGCATTTTGCTATTGGACGAGGGTTACATCAATCTGGGAATTGAGTGCTTTGACCGTTGGATTAAATGTAGTTGACCGATATGAGCTGTTGCAGACTTGTTGTTTGATTCCAGCAAGTTTAGTGGAGACATCCCCGTGGTAGAGGTGGAACTTGTTGTTTGATCCCAGCAAGTTAATAGAGAACTCTATGACATAATTGATTATTGAACTTGTTATTTGATCCCGACAAGTTTGGAGGGACAATTCTGTGACGGAGTTGAATGTTTGAACTTGTTTTTTGTTCCCAACAAGTGTGTGGAGTAGCAACTCTCAGACGAATCTGATATTAAACCTATCGTTTGCGCCCAGCAGTTTTGGAGAGGTAACTCTTTGATCGAGTTGATGTAGAGCTTGTTGTTTGATCACAATAAGTTTAGTAGGGCAACACATTAATCGATTCAATGTAGTGCCTGCCGTTTGTGCCCGAAAAGCTTGTAGAGAGCTCTGTGATGAAGTGGTTGTTTAACTTGTTGTTTGTTCCTAACAAGTTTGGAGAGAACTCTGTGATGAAGTTGGAAGTCTGAGCTTGCTGTTTGCGCATGGTAAGTCTGTAGAGACAACTTTTTGACTGAGTTTATGTAGAACTTGCTGTTTGATCCCAGTAAGTTTGGAAAAAACTCTGTGATGGAGTTGGACGTTTGAGTTTGTCGTTTGTGCCCACCAAGTTTGTAGAGCCAACTCTTTGACTGATGTAGAGCTTGATCTTGATTGGGGGTGAGATTGAATGACTTTGGTGGTGATTAGGAAATACCGTGGAGCTAGTAGACTTGGTCACGCTGAAGCTTGGTTGGTGATGAATTTCTTTTTGTTGGTGGTGACAATTACGCCCACTAAATGTTTGTGAAATTTTCCACCCCATTGTACCAACTAAGTGTTTGTGAAATTGTTTGCCCCATCAGACTTCTTCTTTCATCGGCCGAGCATTGTAGCGTTCGCTCGTTTTGCCGGTCAACTGTCATGTTGCTAAGATAGTGTTCTTTTTGGATCTGGTATAGTGTGATCTGACCGTTGGATCTTGTCGAGGGCTCAGATCCCACCACGTGGCGATTTGATCTCCGAGGTTCTACAAATAGGAGCTGCTTTCACCTCCCACTCCTTCATTTACCACTTTCACTTTCTCTCTTTAGAAAATTTTGAGAGCTTCTCTCTCTAGAAGTTGTGGTGTTTTTACTGGGCAGTGCTGGTGGTTCATCTAGTGTTCGACAGCGGTGCTAGTTTATGGCTGTAGATTTTTCATTGCCATTTCTTTGACTAGGTAACATTTTCATGATCGTCGTTCATTATGTTTAGCATTCCGTCACCTTGGGCTTCTCCTAGATCAGTTAGTCTAGATGCAGACGATGGTATTGTGTTCATCCCCTTCACCGGAGGGGAGAGTGGGTGTGATGTAGCCGGTCGTTCCACTGTTGTGGAAACGATTGTCGAGCCAGAGAGAGATAGGGGATATGCACTTAAGACCCTATTGTTCTTAGTCCCTGAATTGATTAGGGAGTATCCTGCAGTTGACTGAGAGTTTCTTAGGAGTGGAATGGAATATGACGAGCCAGAGCCCGTCTACACTATTGAGGATGATTATACCACCACCATCCTTACACGGGAGGAGCTCTTCACGATTAGAACGGGCTTTGGGAGTCCTTGCGAGTACACCTTACTCCTGCTAGGTCCAGGAGTTAGGGTATGCTACACCATGTCTGAGGAATACTGTTTCTTTCTATGCGATGCATTCTTCGCGGGACTTCGCTTGCCCCTTCACCCCTTTGTTAAAGAGGTTCTCAACTGGTATCGGCTATGTCTGGTGCAGCTGGTGCCGAACACGTGGAGGCACGTTGTCGGGTTTGTCTTACAGTGTCGCCGACTCGGAGCTGAGCCGAGTCTTATGGTGTTTAGACGTCATTTCAAACCCATCCAACTTAGCAAAGTGGAGGAGCATTGGAACCTTAGCCCTCGTAGGAATCGGGGGTTAGTCGATGCTCCCCGCTCAATTAGATGTTGCAAGGAGAATTTTCTTGTTGTTCGTAGTGCTGAGTCGTGGGGAATCCCCACTACATGGAGGAGAACGGTTCCCTCGGCGGTGAGAGCGAAGCCGGTGATGACCTTGGAAGAGAAGAGCGATAGTGAAGCCCTTTTTGGACTGAAGGTGTTGGCGTGGCAAGACATCACTGACAAAGTACTTTTCGAAGGTGGTCTTGGCCCGGCTGTTTCTAGTACGGTTTTGTCGTTGTTACTTTCTGGTCATTTTATCCATGCCTTTGTTGCTTTCATTTGGTTTTACGAGTTCTAACTCCTTCGTGTTTCACTTTACAGGAAGAACAGACATGGATTACGAAGACATTCTGGCAGACTTAGATGCGCTACATAACAAGAGGAATGACGACCCGAAGAAGCGGAGGAGGTTGGCTACGCATCCTTCTCCTTCCCAGGACTTGCCGCCTCTGGTCCCTGCCGTGCAGACTGATCCCCCTTCAGAGGTGCCGCCTGCTGCTGATGCAGGTTGTTCCTTAGCTGCGATCATGGCGAGTGCCGTATTGGATCCTCTGACTGCTACGGCTGCCACGGTACTTGTTGATAGGGGGGACATGGTCTATAGTCTTGACTAGAATTTGAAACCCCAGGAGAGCTTTTTGGAGAACTCTGCCGCTTGCCTCGATGCCAGCCGCCACATTCCTACTCCAGCTGATAAAGAAAGGCTGAAGATGGAGCCCCTAAGAGATCGGTCCTGGATATTGCGAGGGAACACATGACGGTATGATTTAGTTCCCTTTGTTCCTTGATTTGTACTTTCCTCCCTTGTATCATTACGATTTAACCATTTTCTCGTTGTTTTAGGCGATTTGTCACTTCAGGGCATCTGGTTGACTTCTATGCGACCGAGGTGAAGAACCTGAGGGCCCGTATCTCTCGCACTGATAAGGAAAATAAAAAATCCCTCAAGGAGTCAAAGGCAGAGATGGAGGAGCTAAGGAAGAAGGAAAGGGAGGTGCACCTTGAGTTGGGGGCATTGGCGGCGAGTAAAGAGGATATGCGCCTTGAACTAGAGGCGTCAAATGAGAGAAAGAAGGCGTTGGAGAAGAGGAACGCCGACCTTTTACTAGATTTGGAGAAGGATCGCACTGATGCGGCCTCGGAACTGAAGATCGAGGTGGCCAAGGTTCATGCTGAGTGTAAGTCCAAATTGCAGGGGGTGATGCTCAAGTCTTATGCCGCAGCGATTTCACATGTGGCAGAGTGTGTTTCTGGTTTCGATGGGAAAGGCTACCATGTGATTCTTCGACCTGGCGAGCCCCTTGATATGGGCAGGAAGGATGATGTTGGGATCAGCACTCATGCGGACAATGCGAGGAGCGGCTCTGGAAAGAAGAACAAGGGGAAGGAAGCAGCTGGGGGTTCCTTGTCTGTGGTGATACCGAAACAGGTGGATACTTGAATCACCTTGTTATGCCCTTTTTCTTTCAGGCTTTCTTTATTTTCCTTTTTTCGAACTTGTAGCTACTTAATGTGATGCCTAATTGCGGAATGGCCACCACATTTCTGTATCTTCGTTTTAGTGGTTGAAACTATCTTCCAGATTTTTTACCCGTTTTTCATAATGCGTTGATGTGCTTTGAAGTGATGCTTGATCGTGACACCTAGTATTTTGTCTTTTTGCTTGACCATACTTTTTCAATTGTTGACAGATGATCGTGGGAATGGATAAGAAACCCCGTAGTAACGAGGTTGAGTGCCTTCGCAAGAGACTGCGCGTAACAAAATTGGTTGTTGACTGTTTGCGTGTTCAGTCAGAGGACGAATGGTCGGAGTTTGTTCGCCTTAAGTTGGCGCTTATCGAGAGGGATTGCGAGTTAGCACTCCTGTGTGCCGATCGTCTTGCCAACTTGCCCATGCCTCCACAAGTGACTAAAGACAATATTGGAGAGTGTGCTCTTCTCAAGAAAGTAGTTGTCGAGAAAGACTTAAAGTTGTATCATTCTCAAGAGAGACTTGGTGGGTTACGGACGACAAGCATCTCGCACGTCATCGGTGCAAAAAAGTGAACAATGGTTGAAGTGAAGAATGGCACCACGACTAATGCGAAAGGGAGTGCAACGGTTGGAAGAGTTGGGTCGATTGTTGGAGGAGCAGCCTCGATAGCGTAGGTGCTCCCTCAACATCCTAGCGAAGCCTAGAGTGGCGTGTCTGCTTCGTTGAATTTAGCTTTGGTGGAGAATCATGCGCTTCTTATGCCGGCCAGCAATCTCAATCCATGGGATCAATGTTTTCTGTCAAAGATGATGGGGGTCAAGAAAAAGCGGTCGCCGTTAGGAGACCCATAAGGAGGCTCTTATCTCTTAGGAACAATGTCCCTCGTCCACGGAGTCGAAGGGATGGCTTGTAGATCGAATTGTATGGTTCATAATTTTGTACTTGTAAATATCTATAGCACTACTGGATCTGAACATATGGGTCTGAGTTATTTCTCTGATTCTTGATGAACTCTCTTTGCGTGCTTGATCCTTGTGGTGCACCTTGTTGTCGATATTGATGAACCATCGATTAAATTCTTTGTGGCTAAATAACAGGGCTTCAAGTCTGTTGTGTATAGCTAACGAATTGTTGACGGTGCCTAACGGAGTTGAACGTAGATCCTGTCGTTTGATCCGACATGTTTGGGGAGTCAGCTCTGAGTCTGGCGTTAGGGATTAAACCTTTTGCATGAAGTTATGGGGTTGTTAGTAAGATTCGTTCTGAGCAAAAAGTGGTGAGCGAGACGTTAAAGCCATTGTTCTAAGTCAGCGAGTCGCTGATGTAGCTTGAGTGATGATCAGAATGTTGAACTCGTTGTTTGGGGCCAACGAGTTATTTATTGGAGTTGAACGAAGAGCAGAGCGTTGAACTCGCTGTTTGGAGCCAACGAGCTATTTGGTGGAGCTTGAGCGAAGACCAAGGTGTTGAACTCGTTGTTCGGGGCCAACGAGTTGTTGATGGAGCTCGAGCGAAGACCAAGGTGTTGAACTCGTTGTTTGGAGCCAACAAGTTATTGATTGAGCTCAAGCGGTGAGTAGAGCATTGGACTCGTTGTTTTAAGTTAACGAGTTCTTTTATAGAGCTCGAGCGGTAAGCGAAGCGTTCAACTCGTTGTTTGGGGCCAATGAGTTGTTTAACCGGGCTTGTAGATACTGGTAGTGACACTGGATCTAAATGCATAGATTTGCTATAACGTCGTGGATCCCCATTACCGGACATCCGTGACACAACCAGAATATTTGCCTTCAAATGCATCTCAACACAGTAATAGTACGAAATTTGAAAAAAAAAAATTTATTGCCATCAGAGTTATTACATCACTAGTTACAAATATTATCTGGTCCTTGAACAAGGAATACAAATTACATTAACTCATTACAACTTATTGCAAATGTTTATAAACTCCACTTGTAAAGCTATCAGCTGTCTTCCAGAATGGTAATCAGCTGATCACTACCGAAACTCAGCTGAGTGGTCAATCTGCTTCCCTGGGACTTGCCCCTCGGCTTGAGCCTTCTGTTACGTGACTCTTATATTTCTGCACCTGTTCAAATGGTAGGTAAGTACACTGCTTCTCCACTTGGATGCTTGGATTCCCGATCCAGTTTCCAACACCTAATTAAGTGGGCATGTCAGTACTTATACTTACGCAATGCTGATAAGAAAATAGCGATCTCCAACTAGCAATCACCATCAGTCCTTGAATTAAACCAGAAATGTGCATCCTAATTTCCTAGTGTTAGTGTATGCCAATGACCTGAAGTCTAATGCATAGTACACGATGTACAGAAAATAGATGCACTTAGTCTAATATCAGCAAGACTCTGAATATGCATGCATCCCATACTACATACGTTCTAGATCAAGCCATCTTCTCCAGTTCCAGGGTTTTGAACCCTCGCCATGCAATGCATTCTACTATTGTACACTTCCTGTTCCTAGCAAGTACACATGATTGAGGAGGTTATAAAATTTTGGGGTGCTACCCCGTTTGTCACTAATAATTGTCTTACCAGACCTCTCTCAAAAACCGTAACAAACTTACAGATACACTGCAGCATACCCATTGAGCCGAAGATCCATGAGACCACAGCCCCTATGGTCCATTCATGTCCACTAACATAGAACAAGGAAATATCCTGTTCTTACCACGGTACTTCAGGAATCAACAGTGCGAGATATGCACCGCAGCACGTATCCGTAATGACAGGAAAAGACAACCCTGGTTATCACCTTCTAGTGCTGGCCTTTAGAACAAGTCGAACTGTAGGGTATCATCCCAACCCTTAAGCAGAAAGGAAAATAATTAATTAACGGTGTTACCAAAAGATGTTGTATATTCAAAACATGCACAGTGTTTCGAAATGATGGTCGATCCTGACTAGTCTGTCAAAATAGTAAAATAAACACAGTGAATCAATCATTCATCGATTTCCAACACCTTCATAAATCTTTGACCATACCCCTGGCCCGTGAGCCTCAGCAAGCAGTTCATCAACGCCCAAAAATGCATAAAATTCGTAGATGAAGGTAAATATATGCAAAAACCAACATCCGACCATTGACAGACTCAGGACATCAAGATACCAATAATAATTAACTTCAGTAATATCTAGGTTAGTAATGGATCTGACCTGATAAGGTCAATCAAACATCGGCGACCCAATCTCCATCGTTCGCCACCACCTCTGACTCGGATTGCATCCAGTATCTCGGTCTAAGATTGATTACCCATTGGGTAAGAGTTCTTTGGTACACGAAAGATGACTATCTAGTTATCGAGGCAGAAGAAATTCAATCACAATATTCTCTATAGTCCTAGGGTATCAACAACCCTATACTAGCCCCAAACTATACTAGCTACAGGCACCATAATTACAACAAACTGACCATAGATATTCTCCTAACTTACTCACATATCCAACATGAGTACTAAGCAAAAGAATCTCACATAAGTTCCAAATGAAGTGCTTAGTAGGGATAATCATCCAACATTTTAAAACTTATATCACCTTTAGTCATAAATCTTGTAGCATGTAGAAGATTCCATGATTGATGCTACACTCAACGGAATCCAACAAAATTAGGTTTTCTAGAAGGGTAGGAAACTCTACTGCAATTTACTAGTTGACAACTCCCTCAATTTCCTTGTAGAACTCAAGTTCCTTGATTTAACACACACTTGAAATCGACCATGACAGCAGGTTGCTAAACTTGCAAACTTCGTATTCTTCAAAATACAACTTAGAATTGCATGATATTATCCATTCTAGAAAGCTAAGACTCTATACAACAAGTCTCTAGTTAACCACTCCTTCAATTTCAGCCATCTAGAAGCTATATATTCCCTATATATTCTCAGATGTGCATTTCTTCATACACTTGCTGCATCTTGCCATCAACATAAAAACTTGTTTACTTGTCGGAATTACTCGATTCTAGATTCTACGGGAAGGTGGGAGTGTCTACTACAACTTCCTAGTTGAACACATCCTCATACTCATCCATTAAAGTCTTCTAAAACTCCACTTTCTATCATTATACACACAGGAAATGAGTTTCCTTTACAAAAGTCAAGTTCTTCAATTTAGACTGGTTCTACCCCAATAAAAAAAATCATAACTTTTGCTACACAAACTGGAATTGCATGATTCTCAATTTTTTGGAAATCTAGGACTCTCTACTACAAATCTCTAGTTGACCATTCTTAAAAATTCTTAACACATAATTCCAGATTTACACAAATTCACAGACTAGTAAACCTGAGCTAACCTGAACCTGGTCTACTTTAAAATTCAATAACAAATCAACCCTAAGTCCAAAGCTCATGAAATTTGAGGCTCAGAAACTAAACATATACCATTCAATCGTGTCCAAAAATTGCATCTAGATTCATAATACACAGAGAATTATGGCTCTTCAAACTTAGCACAAAATTTCCTTCTGTCTTTTAAACAGGGTCTCCCCCTCTTTATACAATTTATTTTTGAAACTCCATCAAATGTTGTCTAACAAATTCTAAAATTTTATAATCATGATGTAGACTCATACGAAAAACTGCCGAAAATTTTCATTACAATATCATGCACACAAAAGTAGTTATGAAGTGATAAACATCAATCTTAAAATAGGGCAAACTGGGTTCTGATTTCCAGACCAGTTGCAAACTCATAAGTTTTTGAGGTATCAAACGATCTCGGAAAAATACAAAATTTGAAAATATGGTTGTAGACACATACAAGAGCATCTAGTAAAAAATTTAACTTAAAATACTCTACTTCTAAGTTATGATTTTGGAAAGACACCAAGTTTTCACAAGATCAGCAGTTTCTCGACTGTATGTTGTCCGAAATTGAAGTGGTTGTTTGGGCTACTAAACAAACCCAGAAAAATATGATAAAAATAGAAGATACTCTAAACTCATCCTAGAACAATCCACAAAAATTTTATAATCAAATTCTAAGTTGTTTGCATGGTAGAAATTTCTAAGTATAACATACAAAAGTTGAACAACACCCACTTATAAAATTTGATGCACAAGTTTGTGGCTCCTCCTCCTTAGCTCCTAAGAAAACCTAAAAAAAACAAGTGAAGCTCTGTCTTTCTTACACTTTTATTTTTTCTTCGCACTTTCTTTCTTACACACACTTACAAAATTTGATGCACAAGTTTGTGGCTCCTCCTCCTTAGCTCCTAAGAAAACCTAAAAAAAACAAGTGAAGCTCTGTCTTTCTTACACCTTTATTTTTTTCTCACTTTCTTTCTTACACACACACACACACACACACACACACACACACACACACACACACACACACACATATATATATATATATATATATTGAACTATAGAAACATAAGGAAGAAAATGGAGGATTGGTGAAGTGAATGGAGTTTAAATAGGAAAGGACGGTGGGGTTTTCTAGGGTTGGCTGGAAATGGGGATGGGGAAATGGAGGGTGAAGATAGGAGGGTGAGGGGGTGAGTGAAATTGTGTGGTTGGATTGAATGCCGACACAAAAAAAGTCTAGAAAGTTCATGGAAGTTCTCATTTTTCAAGAATTCACAACATGGCTCATTTCCTACCATAGGATCTCATCAAAATCCTGCTCATGATCATCATGATGGCTAGGGTTTCCTAACCCTAGGTTAGGTCAAGTAACCATAACCTTAGGTTAAACAACCCTAACTCTAATGAAGAACAATGCATGATTAATTACAACTCAAATTAATATGTTGATTTCCATAGCAAAATATATTCTAACATTTATAGAATATACACGGGCATATTCACATTCAAAACAATTATAAATCACACATCATAATTTATCCAATACGATCCAACCAATGTATATATAGATATTTATCTATTTACTTAAAAATATGATATTTTGAATTTATAAAGATATATGTTTATAAAAATTATTATTTTTTCGAAGATTGTCTTGTCAAAATAATCGGGACAACACACATAGTTTAATTGTGAAGATATCCCGAATATACCTCATCGGGTTCAGAATAACTAATATATCTGAATTTTCTCAATTGAAACTAATAATTATTAAAAAAATATATAATCACGTGCAATTCTCAACTGTGCACAGATTATTTTGCAAAATAGCTATATGCTATTTTGCGGGATATTACATTTGTGATAGTCATGCGATTTGAAGAATTCTTTTTATATGTTTGATCCTTACTGTCAAGGTCGATGTGTCATCGACTGGGTTCTTTCTAGCTAAATAACAGGGCTTCAGGTCAGTTGCGTAGCTAACGAACCGTCGAAGGTGTGTGACGAAGTTTAGAACTTCTTTGCCTTGAACTCACCTAGTTGTAGACGCAACTCTGAGGGAGAGTCGTTTTCCAAACTTGCTGTATGGGTCCTCCAACAAATTGTGAGATTCACATCGAGTGGTGAGTTGAACTCTAAGTGTTGCTTTTACAAGTGATACTGGAGTAACTGCAATCATCGATTTGGATCTCCTAATCTGTCTTCAAGGAAATTTAACTAGTTTCAGGAACAGATTGAATGGCAAGTTGAACTCTGAACATGCTTGACTGCAGATTGCCAAAGTAACTCCGAGCCATGGGTATGGATTCTGAACTTGTTAGTTTAAGTATTAACAGGTTGCAGGAGCAGATCGAATGGCGAAGCGCACTATAAACTTTGTTCTTTGCAAATTGCTAGAGTATCTTCGAGCCATGGGTATGGACTCCGAACTGGTCATGGAGGCACTAACAGAACTGCAGGAGCAGATCGAATGGTGAAGCGAACTATGAACTTGCTTTATTGCAAATGGACTCTGAATTCATCTTACAGAAAGCTTGTGATGGATTTTTAGCGCCGCTCTAAGTGTAAGTTGGAAGTTTAGCTCGTTGTTTGCTTTAATGAAATTGAATAAGATGTTTAATAATAAACTAGCTAATTTTATTGAGAAATAAACTAAGGGGCTACTCTAATGGTTGGCCTTTATTACATGCATTACCATTAATGAAAGCGGTCTTTATTGAAAGGAAAAATAAATGGCTGCTCTAGTGGCTGGCCTTTATTACAAGTTTTAAAAATTCTACTGTTAGAAAAGGGTGTTTCAGATGCTCTTGTCATACTCCATGAGGAGTTGCTCTTTCTGAGTCCCTGCTATCATATCCTTGCCCCCCGTGTCTTCAAGTTGGTAAGCCGAAAGGTGAACAACTTGGTAGACCTTGCCTGGAGTCATTTGTTTTGAAGTGAGCCTCCTGGATGTGTGGGGAGAAGGGGATGCATTCTGGTGCAGTGATAAGCACTGGGAGGACTGGTTCTTCTTGTAGGCTTAGCAGAGTGGCTGCAGGTGATCAATTTAGGTTTATTGTTGCATTCTGATGAGGATGCACTCGGAACTAGGAGGAGATAACTTGACAAATTTGAAAATTCTCGATTTGACTGACCAGTGCAGTAGCTTCGACCCCGTCTACAAGCTCGATGTAACTATGATTGTTTTGTGGTAGTAGCTCTACGGCATGGAGGAGGAGAACCGAGCCCCCCATGGAAGCAGTGTAGCATGCCCCCGCTACCTGTTGGCTTCCCATAACCTGGCCTATGCCTGCTAGAGTTGGAAATTTCATTTTGGAGACGCATGGAAAGCTGACAGGCCTGGGCAGCCGAATATGGCATTGTACGCAGATTTGACGTCGACTACCAGGAAGTCTAATGCTTTCGTCTGAGTTGCTGGGGATTTCCCTACCGTCACGTCTAGTATGACAATTCCCTCGACATGGACAGGTGCACCTGAAAAGCCGTGAAGTGTATAGCTGACTGACTTGAGTCGATCTCGCGAAAGCTTTAGAGCATCAAATGCGGCCATGAAGAGGATGTTTACGAAGCTGCCGTTGTCAACAAGGATACGTCGCACCTCATGATTTACCATGATTAGATTGATAACCAGTGCATCGCAATAAGGCATTTTGACGCTGTAACGCCCCGAATTCTATTTACATGTAATTTGTAGCGCAGCAGGATCTATTACTTCAATTCGTAAAATTTTATAAGGAAATTAAAACTTTTTATTACACAACAATGTTAATTACAGAGTAAAAGTTAAATAAAATACAATATGAAATACAACTCAAATATCAACAGTTTTAATCATGAATATAATCTTTATCATCAACCGTGTTTAAGTCCTTGCCAATCCAATCCAAGCCCTGCACTGAAAATCTGTAGGCACGTCAGTTGCTTACAACCGACGCAATATTATAAAACAGCGATCCTCAATGTGCCGTAATATAACGATTCTCTTACTTTAACAATCACACACTTGAATACATATAAAAGTGTAAAGAGTGACTATCCTAAACATGTCGGTGAATGATATGACTTAATGCATAATGCAGATTTTATACTACAATGACACTAATGCACATTTATTCGGATTCTATGCACCCCATCCTACGTAGGTCCGAGGGCAAGCACCTACGTACTCCACATTAAAAGGTTAATCCCTCGCAGTGAAAAACAAATCGGCAACAAATCAAGTTTTAGACATTCCACGAGTACAGATTCCAGTCCTGGAGTCCACCGTCAAGCTTATTCAGAAATTCTTGTCGAGCGAACATCCCGTAAGTGTCCCTCTAGCCCCGGTATATGCTTATACACTGGAGAACAACCTTTCATCCGCCCAACTATTCATGATCCTGGAGTCCACCGTCAAATCAATCATAGCCTCGGATTTAATTAAGGCTCGTCTCCATCGCAAGCAACCACAGTCCCGGAGTCCACCGTCAAATTGGGTCTATAGTTCTGCAGTCCACCGTCAGACTATATAGATGCAACTCACTTACTTTTGTAATACCCCAGATTATTAAATAATGTTTTTAAGATTAATAAATGAATTAAAATGATTTTTGGTGATTTAATAAATATTTTTCTGAAAATTTATCTTTTTACACATGCAAATATTTTCTTGGGAAGTTCAAAATCAAAAATATTTTGGGGAAACTCATTATTTATTATTAGATAATTTTCTAAATTTTTCTGATAATTATTGGACCTATTTGCAAATATTACAAAAAGATGGACTTTTGTGAAAAATTACCACTTTGAGTCAAATCCGAAACTTTTTAAATTTTGGGCTATTCTTGATGGCTGGATAAATCGTTGTTAAAGATATTTGATTTGATTTTAAATTATTTAACTTATTTAACAACTTTATTACAAAAAGGTTTATATATGTCAAGTAATAATTTGTTAAAGGATGTTTCCATAAACTTGTAAAACCCTAAAAACTCCAGATTTTGGCCTATAAAAGAGCCACTATAGCTGTCCCTCTCCTCTGCAAAAATAAAATATATTTTTACTATTAATTTCTAGGAGTTTTAAAGCGATGATCTCGGATTTTGCAAAAGAAGGGCTTTTTCTCATTCTTTATTAATTCGATTTGATCCCTTCATTTAGGTGAGTGACTTGTGTTTGTTTTCTTATTGTTCTAAGCATGATGTATGTGATGTTTCATTCATTAGAGAGCATGTTAGATAATGGTCTGAAGATGTAATGAATTTTGATAATTAGATGAAATAAAAGTGGAACATTTTCTTGAAACTATGCTATTGATGACCAAACCCCAACTTGATGACTTGTGATTGTTGAGCAACCTAATAGAGATCATGAGTAGGATGTTTTCAATTATTTTGTTGCTACTTTGACTATACACAATGGGTTGTGTGATGTTATTGCATGAAAATAGACAAGTTGAACAAGGAGGGGATCTATTACTATTGATATATATACTACACACACTGTTGATGCATAAAACTTGCTAATTAGTCTTTACAATTGCTTATAATCATGGATAAACTGATGTAGATAATTGGGGTATGATTATAACAAATTTTTGAACTAAAAGAAACAAGCTTTGAAGTGAAAGAAGAAATAATGCATTTCGGATCCGTGTGTGTGCATGTTTTGTTGATTTTGCCCAAATTGAGGACTGAGATGATAGAACCACTTGAGTTTGGATTTAACAATCACACATAATGAAACTTTGGGAGGGAATCAGGATTTAAAGTAGAACTCTTCTTGTGCAGGTTGGTTTTTCAAAACTTAACTTTGAGAAAAAAAAAGTTCTTATAAGGTTGATTTCAATTGAGGCTTGAACTAGTAAGGCTGGGTATGGTTGTCCATTGTACTATTTGATCTAATGTGTAATTACACACTGCTTTCATCATGAAGAGGAATTGTAGACTCGTTATAGGTGTATGCCCAAGTAGCAGGTTACTGTTCATACCTGTAGGGGTACACATATACATATATTTGTTTAACCACATCAGAGTAGTACATTGATGCTCTTAAAAATATACCCTATTTATCACCAAGGAAAACCAGTCCTATGTCTTCAATCAATTAGTAAGTTGTATGGGTTTTGTTGTGTATCATTTTCCCTTTTTTTAACTGTTGACTGCTGATACACTGCTGTGCATGTGCACGCATGAACAAAATTCACCAGCACATATAGAATCTGTATCTTGTATAAGTAGTAGCCGTAGGTATTGTGTTTAATAGTTTTCTTTGTGTTGGCATATGGTTCATCTTTTTTAGAACCTGCATATGTACTTCAACTCAGTAAAAGAGAGATTTTCTATATATCCTGCATATGTACTTCAACTCGGTAAAAGAGAGATTTTCCATATATCCTGCATATATACTTCAACTCAATAAAGATAGATTTTCCTATATCATATATATACACCCATATACTTCAACTCAATAAAGATAGATTTTCCTATATCATATATATACACCCATATACTTCAACTCAGTAAAGAAGGAATTCTCTATATCACATATATCCTGCATAAAACTTATAGGTGGTGAATTTTTTCTCTATACTTTTACTGATATATATATATATATATATATATATATATATATATATATATATATATATATATATATACATGCCATCACTATGAAGAAACTCTCAGTCCACCTAATTTCATAAAGTTGCATATGCTTCAATTCAATAAAAGGCCATCCTCTATATCTGCATATGTTTCATTTCAATTAAAGATCATCTTCCACATCCTACATATGTTTCATTCAATACAAAGAGTTTTTCTATATATGTTACATATACATAAATGCCTCGTTTCGGAAAAAGAGCTTTTCTATATCATACATACACACACATATGTGTCATTCAGAAAAAGGGTTTCTATACCTTATATATATACACTCAGATACCCTATATCTGTAAAAGGGAATTTCTTTCTATATCATATACATACTCATATACTTTGATCAGTGAAAGGAGTTTTCCTATATATCAGTTATCATATGTATTTACTCATATGTTTCAAATCGGGGAAAGAGGTTTCTACATCCTGTGTATGCTTAGTCTCAGTGAAAAAGGGACTTTTCTACATCAATTATATACTTCTCAGTAAAGAGAGGTGCTACAGATCTTCTATATATATTCATATACAAACCATATAAATGAATGAATAAACTAGTCCTTATGCTATATCAGTATGTTGGTCCCTGGCTATGTAATATTTAGTATAAGAAGCTGAGATTGATTAAGTATCAGATTACTTCTATGAGCCCCAGCCCAAATTTAGTTTGTAGGTGTGCAATTGTACTATGGTCTATTAGCTATGTCCCAGACCAACAAACCATGTTAAGTTATAATATGCCGACATACAAAATAGGTATGCTCTGACTTGATGATGTTCAACTACATGCAAATGAGGGATAGAACAAGCTGATCCCTCACAAGTTTTCTCTACTGATTATTCAATATGAATAACACCTTTAAAACAATGTGATGTTCCATATTTCTTAACTAAATTATGTAGTCTTTGGTTGATTACAAATGTGATTCGAATTTACGTTGATTGAATGAAACTCTCACTGTGAGTAGGTTAACAATGAAATAAAAGGAAGTGACTAAAATGAAAGTTTTATTTTGTATTGATGGTTGAGTTGTGAATCTCTAGGAATTGAGTGGGAGTCCTGTGAACCGGCATATGAGATTGTGTTGATTTAGACCAGTTGGGTCTTGGGGTTGTTGTTGTAAATTTAAGTCCGGCAGGATACACTAACTCTAGAGAATGAGGAATTTGTGTTTTAATAATAACAAACTTAAGGACAGACACTAGTGGAGATGTGATTGAACTTGGCAAATGTAAGTATATGCTCTTGATTTTGTTAGTCCAACGGATGGGTTCCAGGACTGTTTGTTGTTCTGTCTCGAGAGGACATTTGTATGTTCGTGTGTCGAGGGTCTGCAGGCCTATTCACAGAGCAAGCAGGATGCATTCACGTGTCGAGGGTCGGCGGGCCTATTCACTGGATGTACCTAATGTACCTGCACGTTGAGGGCCTCGCAAGCCTATTCGTGGGGTACACGATTGAGAGGTGATTCTCTGGTTTTTGACCTATTCTTGTATGATGCTTGCGCGTCGAGGGCTGTGATGCCTATTCGCGGAGTATTCTGGATCTTATTTTCATCACCGTAGTAGGATTCGTTGCATAACGAGGGATCTGACCCTATAAAGTGGAGAACGATAAGGGCTTGCACCGGACCTATATATTGTGGAATGCATAGAATCCGACAAGTATGCATTAGAGAGTCAGCATATAGCATTGATGTTTTCTTGACTTGTTTTATGTAGGTTGTTTCCTGTTTTTTCTACACTTGACACTTAGTCTAGTTTCACTTGATGTTTTCATGTTTTATTAATTGTTATTTTATATTCTTTTCATTTATTCCTACTGTTGATACATGTTTTTCATGACTTTATCTTTTATGTTTTATTTATGTTTTCTTTTGATGTCACTTACACAGTTATGGCTGACCCCTGTAATTTTGGGGGTTAGGATTGTCTCTAGCCTCATATTTTGCATGTAGGTGCTTATAGCTTGGGATTTGGATGCATGAGATAGAATTGATATTATGGCTTATGTAAATTGTAAAAGGATGTGTTGTAAAAGAAAGAATTGTAATTCAAGGTGTTTAATTTTCCGCTGTGCTTTGTAAACAATTGATGTAATAAAACGTTTTAAATTTTCCTGTATTTGGTTGCTATGTTTATGATTACATTGAAGTTGATTCTGAAATTGTGTCATGTATTTCTGAGATATTATATTGAAAATTCGGGGCGCTACAGAGTTGGTATTAGAGCATGCTTCAATTAGTAATTTTAAACATAGTACGGGGAATAAACATTAATAGACATTTGATGTGTGAGAACCAAGGGGGACATTAGATGTGTGAGTATACAAGTGGACATTAGAAGTGTGAGTACCTTCGTGGACATCTGATGTGTGTGACTTGATTGTTTGGTCATGAAGACCTGTAGTGAGATTTAGACTGTTTGTATGTTTAGACTTGAATGAAATTTCTTTATCGCAAGTGCATTGGTTATTTTTGCATAAAGCATATACTTTTCTCACTAGTTTTTTACCTCTTTTGTCCACTTTATGCATTTGATATTTTATTATTACCCCCTCAACTCGTATTTTTTGCTATTACTTTTACATATTACATTATGTTTTGAATTACTACGTGTTAAGTTATTATTGCTATTTCTATTTCCTTTTATTATTGTTTTTCTATATTATAAAATTTGGTTTTGCATATTTATTTTCTCATTCACATTTGCGTTTATGCTTATGCATGTATTTCATTCTGTTTTTCTCCTTACTTTTATAAATCATTTCACTACTACTATTTTGTACTATTGTATTTGATATTTATAATCTATACATTTATTTTGATATTCCATCGTGTGACTTTCAACTCCATTTCGTACTTTTGCTACTATTTTATATCATGAATTTTCAAACATAACATCATACTTAGATTAAGTGTCCAATACCCCTGTGGATGAAAGGTTACATCTTCCAACATTTCAGTGCAACCTAATCTCGAGATGACAAATATGCAACTCGATCTCAATGGAGGCAAATTGCAACTGGATGTCGGGGAGGCAAAATGTGCAATCGAATATCCAGACGGCAACCTGCAACCTGATGTCGTGAAGGCAAACATGCAGCATGATGTTAAGGAGTCAAGATTTTCTACCTATTTGCTAATTGATTTTTAAAGACTTTTTTCTTATATAATGAAACTAATGGTAAAGAAATATTTTCTTTATGATATTTTGTTTATACAATTACACTTTATGTTTCCATACAATTTGAACTAGTATAGTTGATTTGCTCTATTTTGTGTTTACAAAATTTTTCAAGATTGAGTATATCAACTATGGTCTAAGTTTCCGTTCTTTTGTGATTACTATTTATTGCTACCGTTTTTCAATTTTTTAGCATTTTAGATTTCTCACTTACTTTTGTTTTCACGTCCTAATTAATAATTTGACGCTTACTTTTGTAATATTTAATGAACTTCTTTTAAGTCTTCTTGCATATATCTATTTGGTCTATTTTGCTCGTTATTTTATTTGCTTTTGGAGTATTGACTATAATGTCAACATTCACTAATATACTCATTATTATATGTCTTTTACATTCATTTTTATTAATATTTTCTTTACTTGGCAAAATTAGTTTGTATTTCTATGTATCTTGACTGATTATTTTCCAAAACTATTTTTTTTATAACCTTTAAGTATGTGTTCCTTCATTGTCTGTATCATTATCAATCTTTTTATATTTGGGTTTTATCTCTTCACTTTTGACATCTTATTCTATGAGAATAGCCTTACTATTTTCTCGTGTTTTGGGATTTGATGGTGTATTCAATTGGATTTCTTATACTTTGCCGTGTCAGTTTTCACCTTTTACTCTTCGAGCTATAATTATATGTTATTTTTGTTTTGCTTAGTAATTAAATCCAACTATAAAAATAATGATAGAGTAAATTTTCGAAACTATTTTGTAAGTTTTGTATTTTGAGCAGTTCTGAGGACATAACTTTTCTAAGGGGGGAGTGATATAATACTCCAGATTTTTAAATAATATTTTCAAGATTAATAAATGAATTAAAATGATTTTGGTGATTTAATAAATATTTTTCTGAAAATTTATCTTCTTATACGTGCAAAACACAAGCAAATATTTTCTTGGAAAGATTAAAATCAAAAATTATTTTGGGAAAACTCATTATTATTTATTAGATATTATTTTTGAGTTTTTTGGATTTTTCTGATAATTATTGGACCTATTTGCAAATATTACAAAAAGATGGACTTTTGCGCAAAATTACCACTTTGAGTCAAATCCGAAATTTTTTAATTTCTGGGCTATTCTTGATGGCTGGATAACTCGGTGTTAAAGAGATTTGATTTGATTTTAAATTATTTAACTTATTTAACTACTTTATTAAAGAAAGGTTTATATATGTAAAGTAATAATTTGTTAAAGGATGTTTCCATAAACTTGTAAAACCCTAAAAACTCCAGATTTTGGTATATAAAAGAGCCACGACAGCTGTCCCTCTCCTCTGCAAAAATAAAATAAATTTTTACTATTAATTTCTTGGAGTTTCGTAGCGATAATCTCGGATTTTGCTAAAGAAGGGCTTTTTCTCATTCTTTATTAATTCGATTTGATCTCTTCATTGAGGTGAGTAACTTGTGTTTGTTTTCTTATTGTTCAAAGCATGTTGTATGTGATGTTTCATTTATTAGAGAGCATGTTAGATAATGGTCTGAAGATGTAACGAATTTTGAAAAATAGATGAATTAAAAGGGGAACCTTTTCTTGAAACTATGTTATTGATGACAAAAACCCTAACTTGATGACTTGTGATTGTTGAGGAACCTAATAGAGATCATGAGTAGGATGTTTTCAATTATTTTGTTGATTCTTTGACTATATACAATGGGTTGTGTGATGTTATTGCATGAAAATAGACAAGTTGAACAAGGAGGGGATCTATTACTCTTGATATATATACTACACACACAGTTGATGCATAAAACTTGCTAATTAGTCTTTACAATTGCTTATAATCATGGATAAACCGATGTAGATAATTGGGGTATGATTATAACAAGTTTTTGAACTAAAAGAAACAAACTTTGAAGTGAAAAAAGAAATATTGCATTTTGGATCCGTGTGTGTGCATGTTTTGTTGATTTTGCGCAAATTGAGGATTGAGATGATAGAACCACTTGAGTTTGGATTTAACAATCACACATAATGAAACTTTGGGAGGTAACCAGGTTTTAAAGTAGAACTCTTCATGTGCAGGTTGGTTTTTCAAAACTAAACTTTGAGAAAAAAAAGTTCTTATAAGGTTGATTTCTGTTGAGGCTTGAACTAGTAAGGCTGGGTATGGTTGTCCATTGCACTATTTGATCTAATGTGTAATTACACACTGCTTTCATCATGAAGAGGAATTGTAGACTCATTATAGGTGTATGCCCAAGTAGGAAGTTACTGTTCATACCTGTAGGGGTATACATATACATATATATGGTTAATCACATCAGAGTAGTATACTGATGCTGTTAAAAATATACCCTATTTATCACCAAGGAAAGCTAGTCCTATGTCTTCAATCAGTTAGAGTCCTATGTCTTCAATCAATTGTATGGGTTTTTTTGTGTATCAGTTTCCCTTTTTTTTTACTGCTGATTGCTGCTGCACTGCTGTGCATGTGCACACATGAACAAAATTCTCCTGCACATATATAATTTGTATCTTGTCAAAGTAGTAGCCGTAGGTATTGTGTTTGGTAAGTTTCTTTGTGTTGGCATATGGTTCATCTTTTTTACAACCTGCATATGTACTTCAACTGAGTAAAAGAGAGATTTTCTATATATCCTGCATATGTACTTCAACTCAGTAAAAGAGAAATTTTCTATATATCCTGCATATATACTTCAACTCAGTGAAGATAGATTTTCCTATTTTCCTATATCGTATATATACACCCATATACTTCAACTCAGTAAAGAAGGAATTCTCTATATCATATATATCCTGCATATAACTTGTAGTTAGTGAATTTTTTCTCTACGAAGTTACTGATATATATATAATTTGTTATCACTTTGAAGAAACTCTCAGTCCACCTAATTTCATAAAGTTGCATATGCTTCAATTCAATAAAAGGCCATCTTCTATATCTGCATATGTTTCATTTCAATTAAAGATCATCTTCTACATCCTACATATGTTTCATTCAGTACAAAGAGTTTTTCTATATATGTTACATATACACAAATGCCTCGTTTCGGAAAAAGAGCTTTTCTATATCATACATACACACACATATGTGTCATTCAGAAAAAGGGTTTCTATACCTTATATATATACACACAGATACCTTATATCAGTAAAAGGGAATTTCTTTCTATATCATTTACATACTAATATACTTTAATCAGTGAAAGGAGTTTTCCTATATATCAGTTATATAAATACATATATTTCATATCAGTAAAAAGGGGGTTTTGCTTTCCATATATATCAGTTATCTTATGGATTTACTCATATGTTTCAAATCTGGGAAAGAGGTTTCTACATCCTGTGTATGCTTAGTCTCAGTGAAAAAGGGATTTTTCTACATCAATTATATACTTCTCAGTAAAGAGAGCTGCTACAGATCTTTATATATATTCATATACAAGCCATATAAATGAATGAATAAACTACTCCATATACTATATCAGTATGTTGGTCCCTTGCTATGTAATATTCAGTATAAGAAGCTGAGATTGATCAAGTATCAGATTACTTCTATGAGCCCCAGCCCAAATTCAGTTTGTAGGTGTGCAATTGTACTATGGCATGTTAGCTATGTCCCAGATAAACAAACCATGTCATTTTATAATATGCCAACATACAAAATAGGTATGCTCTGACCTGATGATGTTCAACTACATGCAAATGAGGGATAGAACAAGCTGATCCCTCACAAGTTTTCTCTATTGATTATTCAATATGAATAACACCATTAAAACAATGTGATGTTCCATAATTCTTAACTAAATTATGTAGTCTTTGGTTGATTACAAATATGATTCGAATTTACGTTGATTGAATGAAACTCTCACTGTGAGTAGGTTAACAATGAAATAAAAGGAAGTGACTAAAATGAAAGTTTTATTTTGTATTGATGGTTGAGTTGTGAATCTCTAGGATTTGAGTGGGAGTCCTGTGAACCGGCTTATGAGATTTTGTTGATTTAGACCAGTTGGGTCTTGAGGTTGTTGTTGTGAATTTAAGTCCGGCAGGATACACTAACTCTAAAGAATTAGGAATTTGTGTCTTAATAATAACCAACTTAAGGGCAGGCACTAGTGGAGAGGTGATGGAACTTGGAAAACGTAAGTATATACTCTTGGTTTTGTTAGTCCAACGGATGCGTTCCAGGACTGTTTGTTGTTCTGTCTCGAGTGGACATTTGTATGTTCGCGTGTCGAGGGTCTGAAGGCCTATTCACGGAGCATGCAGGGTGCATTCACGTGTCGAGGGTAGGCAGGCCTATTCACGGGATGTACCTAGTGTATCTACACGTCGAGGGCCTCGCAAGCCTATTCGTGGGGTACATGGTTGGGAGGTGATTCTCCAGTTTTTTAGCTATTCTTACATGATGCTTGTGCATCGAGAGCTGTGATACCTATTCGCGAAGTATTCTGGATCTTGTTTTCATCACCATAGTAGGATTAGTTGCATAACGAGGGATCTGACCCTATAAAGTGGAGAACGATAAGGGCTTGCACCGGACCTATGTATTGTGGGATGCATAGAATCCGACAAGTATGCATTAGAGAGTCAACATATAGCATTGATGTTTTCTTGACTTGTTTTATGCATGTTGTTTCCTGTATTTTCTACACTTGACACTTAGTCTAGTTTCACTTGATGTTTTCTTGTTTTATTAATTGTTATTTCATATTCTTTTCATTTATTCCTACTGTTGATACAAGTTGTTCATGACTTTATCTTTTATGTTTTATTTATGTTTTCTTTTGATGTCACTCACACCGTTATGGCTGACCCCTGTGGTTTTGGGGGTTAGGGTTATCTCTAGCATCATGTTTTACCGGTAGGTGCTTATAGCTTGGGATTTGGATGCATGAGATAGAATTGATGATATGGCTTATGTAAATTGTAAATGAATGTGTTGTAAAAGAATGAATTGTAATTCAAGGTGTTTAATTTTCTGCTGTGCTTTGTAAATAATTGATGTAATAAAAAGTTTTAAATTTTCCTGTATTTGGTTGCTATGTTTATGATTACATTGAAGTTGATTCTGGAATTGTGCCGCGCACGTATTTCTGAGATATTATATTGGAAATTCAGGGTGCTACAACGTTTGCCCAAGTTTTATTACATCTCCACTTAGTGCATAATCCTTAAGTTTAAACATGAATAAATAATACTACCCAGAGCTAGCTTACCCTCCTACCGGTCTTACTCAAAAATACCGAGAACGACCGCCCATATTAACCACTTCTCAAATCAATTATTCATTTTCAACATTTACCGGTACCTGGTCTCACTAAGCCTCTAGAATCAACATCATTCCATGTTCAACATTATGGGGTACGCATACCCTTATAATTCATGTTCTCATTTCCATGTATTCATATCTTATTCAATTCTTTCATTCATTCTTATTTATCAATCAAGAAGTAACACTCCTTGGTTGATCACACCACCAACAATTTTTTACCAAGTCCCTTCGATTAACAAAACTCAACTTCACATATATTTATTCTTCAAGAATATATTCCAGATAAAAAGTTCAGTTTAATCAAATAAAACCCTGTAACACTCATTTATTTTATAATTTCAAAATAATCGTTTGTATTTCTTTTATTGTGAGTAAATATTATTGTTATTGTTATTATTATGCATAAATATGAAATTTTATTTGGTTTATATTCTTTAATTAATTTATTTAATAGGTGGAGCGGGTTTTATTGAAATTTATTATAAAAAAGAGAACTAGAAGGTTCTTATAATTAATGTTTGGTCAATCAGGGGCTTAGAATTAATTTTCCAATCTTTCTTCTCCCCTTCCCCTTCATTTCGTCAGACCGAAATCCCTTTCTCCTCTTTTCATTTTTCGGCCGAAACCCATTACCCCCAAAACCCTAGGTGTTCAATCGACCCACCTTCTCCATTTCAAGCTTCAAATTTTTCAAGGATTCCAGGAGAGTTCGAGGTGCTCTTCTGAGTGGTAGCATCGGTTTTTTGGGAGGGTTTTGTGAAGGTATATTATTTTGTACCTTTGATTATTGGATTGTGTGCTTTACTTTTCTTTGCATAAAAATCATAGTAGATGGATGCATAGATCTTGTAGAACACGCTTAAGGTAAAAGATTTTATTTTTAATGTTAATAGTTTGGAAATTTTTCCTAACATAGAGTTTGAGTTTAGTAAAATCATGGATTTTGTATACTAAGAAATATTAAGATGATGTGTAATTATATGAGATAATTTAGAGGCATCTACGATTAATTTTAGCAATTGTTTGATAGTTATAAGAAATTTTTCCGGTATCGGAAAATTGTTGAAATAAGGTTTATTGATATGAAAATGTGATAAGTATGGGAAAACATGTGTTAATACTAGACTTTATTCTGGAGATGTGTGGGTGAGTTAGTTTTGGGATATAGAAGTTAATTTAGGTTATTTTACCCTTAAAATGTGAAGTATTGATTAAAATTCCTCATATCGAGGGCAAAATTGAGATTTGGTTATTGAAGTAGAGAATGGTCATTTGATATGCCTATGTAGGTTATATAAGATGTGTGAGTATATATATTGGATGTGCATTCAGGGGATAGATAATGTATATTTTGAGTAAATGGCTTATGGGGTGGATAATTTTCTTATTAGGTATTAGCAAGTGATGTTTAATTAGAGACCGGGCGAGCGAGAAGTATCTTCTGGCTGGCTCGTCAGGTGGGTATGATTATACTAGGTGTATAGTATGTTGTGACAAAATTTTATACGGATTTGATGTGATTTGTGTGAATTATAGCCAAATGAAGATTTAACAGAAAATACAGAATTTTTATATGTTGAAATTGCGCTATATGGTGAATTTGCATGATATTGAATATTTGGTGTTGTGGGTGATATAGTAGGTATATATATGATGATATAAGGTAATTGGTGTTGATATACGTATGATTTACGGAAGATAAACAAAAATGACATATATATATATATATATATATATATATATATATATGGCTAAAAATGGGATTAAATCAGGACCGTTCAAATCGGACACGAATCTTAAAGCTCAGGGGTAAAATGGTAATTTCACCTAAAAACGGGTCTGAAATGGGGACTGGGTCTTTCTTCAAAGCCCAATAACCCATAAACGGATCTGTCTTACTGGGTACGGGTCCCAACCCGTTACAAACCAGTTTAGAAGGATAAAGAAGAATTCAGATTCATAATTATCCCTAAGAGGTGGTTTTAACCACGTCTATCCATCCACACCGGGAAGTAGAGATTTGTTCTTATCGCGAAACAGATCCCTAAGGCGACTATAAAAACCCCTCTCCCCCCACCATAAGGAGGTAATCAATCTTTTTCTACATAAAGCTCTTTCATAATCTTTCTGATTACTGTCAAGAGCGTCGGAGGGTGCGTCGCCGGGATCCATCTCGGTGTTTCATACTTTTTGCAGGTTCGCGGCAGCAGTAAGAAACTGGTCAACACTTTGGTAAAGGTCAACAGGTTTTCCTTATTCGTTTTCTTAAGAATCCACAAATTCTATCTATTGTTCTCACACCAGATTCAGCGGCAACAGATTGGCGCCATCTGTGGAAAACCGAAAAAGCAACCCAACCTAACTTCATCAGCGAGATTAGTTTCAAGCCATGCATCCAAAAGAGAAGGGGAAGGCAGCGGTCTCCAGCCGAAGAACCACTTCTCTTCCTCCTCCCCCTCCTCCAGCTCAAGGTGCGCCTCCTCAACAGGCTCCTCCAGTGTCTCGGGGGGCTGCCCAGGGGGGCTCCCGTCAGAGTCTTCCGAAGCAACATCCTCCTCATGACCATGTAGTAGTTCCCAATCCTCCAGTTGACTCTATGGCTTCTCAAAGCCCTCCCGAGCGGGATCTCCATCAAGTGATTGCCAACCGCCAAAAGGGGGTCGACCTCCGAACTCGCCTGAATGGATGGCAAGCGCCCTTGGGGGAGTCCATCAACCTGAGCACCCAGAGGTCTCAAGAGTCCGGACCCCCCTGCCGACCGAGGACCAGAAGATCCCCTCCCCCGAGGAGACGAAGAGAGTCCCCTCAACGTCATCAGCGGAGAACTCATTCTCTAGTAAGCCGAGCCACACATAGGGATCGCCAAGCTGAAGAGGCACCAGTCACAAGGGCGGAGTTCCAAGATTTTCAAGAGGCCATTTTGCGGGCCCTCAACGCCGCTCCCAACCACGAGCAACAGGCACCTAGTCCTCAACCTGCCCCAAGCCGTCACCACCGCACTCCTAGTCTCCTTTCACATCGAAAAGAGTCTAGGGGATCGGTAGGATATGACAGAAGGGAAGACTCGGTCTACCGCCATCTCCACTAGATAAAGAGGCGCCTTGGCCGACTTGACAGAGAAGAGGAACAACGGGCGAAGAATTTCTGCCCGAGCAGGCCCTCATTCTCCCGAGCCATTTTGGAAGCTCCGGTCTCGCAAAACTTTAAGCCCCCTAACTTTGAGTCATACAATGGGGAGTTGGACCCTGCCGACCACATCGAGAGTTTTAAAACTCTCATGATGATCCAACAGACTTCGGATGCGCTTCTTTGCAATACCTTACCTGCCACGCTGAAGGGGCCTACGAGATAATGGTACTCTCGACTCGCCCCGACCTCCATCTTCTCGTTCGATCGGTTCGAGGGGCTCTTCCTTACTCATTTCGTGAGTAGCCACCGGGCCGAGAAAACAAGCGTACCTTTGGTGAACCTCCGCCAAAGAAAGGGTGAACACCTAAGAGATTATGTTCAGCGCTTCACCACCGAAGCCCAGTCTATTGTCTCCCTCAACCAATCCATAGCCTCTGCGGTATTCACACACAACGTCACTAACGCCGACCTCAAGGCGTCCCTTGCAAAGAAGCCTCCTCGAGACTTCTCAGAACTCCTGCTTAGGAGTGAGAAGTACATCAGAGTAGAAGAGGCTCTCAATCCCCCCCCCCCCACTCTCTAGGAATCATTTTCCGAGAACAAACGGAAGAATACGAGCGAAGAAGGGTCCCAGAAACTCTAGAGGGACGACAATGGCCAACGCCACCCAGCTCCTTGTTTTGAGAAGTTCACCCCCCTCAATGCTAGTATATCAGCAGTTCTTATGGAGGTGGACAAAGAAGGGCTACTCCGTGCTCCTCCTAGAATGAATACCCATGGCAAGAAAAGAAATAGGGATAAGTGGTGCCATTTTCATAGGGACCATGACCACGACACAGATGATTGTCGGGCTCTCAAAGAGAAGATCGAAACACTCATACAGCGGGGACACCTGGACAAGTTCGTCTGAAGAGACGAGACCGACCTTCCATCCCGAGGAGCCTACAAGCGAACAGAGAGGTCCACCGAGTTCCAAGATTCCGAACCTGGGGCCGTCCTCCACCTCATCCAAGGAGGTCCAATGGGGGGAGAACCCAACTCCTCCCAAAAGGCATTCACCATATCGTAGAAGTAGGATCTCGGTTTTCAGTAAGGCCGATGCTTGTAACCCGGCCAACAACATGTAACAATGGTTTACCCCATCGAAGCGGCCATTTAGTTTATTTCAATAAAACTTAAACTTTTGTCTATTATTGCACTTGCTTCATTTCTACTTCTCCGAGTCACTTCTAAGACTTGCTAAATGGTAAGTTCAGAGTCCAGTTTGTCCTACAGGGCTGCTCCCAAAACTTACTAAGCTCAAAAGACGAGTTCGAAGTCCAACACTTGGTTCGATGTTGCCTTAGCCGCTTGTAAAAAGCAAGTGCGGGGCAGCACACCATTCAGAATTGTTTCCACAACTGTTGAACCTCCTCTCAACAAGTTCAGAGCTAAAACTCTCCCCTAGAGTTACTCCTCAAACTTGTCTCCCCAACGGCTCTCTCCTAGAGCCAAGCTTTTCGCTCTGCTCGCTCCCAGAGCAGACCTCTTCTCAATGAGTTTGGAGCTAAAACTCTCCCCTAGAGTTTCTCCTCAAACTTGTCTCCCCAACGGCTCTCTCCTAGAGTCAAGCACTTCGCTCCACTCACCTCCAGAACTGACCTCTTCACAACGAGTTCGGATCACAACGCTCCCCTAGAGATCCTCCTCACACTCGCCTTCCAAACGGCTCTCTCCTAGAGCCAAGCTCTTCACTCTGCTCTCCTCCAAAGCGGAACCCTTCTCAATGAGTTCGGAGCACAAGTCTCCTTTAGAGTTGCTCCTCAAACTCGCCTCCTAAACGGCTCTCTCCTAGAGCCCTCGCCTAACCGAGCGACCTTCTTCCAAGAGACTTCGGAGCCTAACTCATCTAGAGATGCTCCTTAGACTCGCCTCCAAGATCGGATCTTCTCAAGAGTCATACAAAGCGCTTTTCAACTTCACGAAGACAAAGCGGTTGTGGGACTATTTTGACCATGAAGAAGGATGATTCTTCAACTTATTTCTGAAGAGAACTTGTAGACCTCCGAGTTAGCTTCGAAACAAGGGGTCACATGCCCCAATCCGACCTCCGTAGCACCGGGAACGTCGGTTACAATACACATGCGTTGACTGGTCAACGTGCCACGTGTTGCTCTCCTATTCGTCTCCAAAGTCACTTGCTACCGACGTCCAAACACAAACAATTGCGTTAACTAGTCAATGGTGACAGGGACCCACTGGCCACGTGTCGCTATCCCATTCGTTTCCGAAGTCACTTGCCACCGACGTCGAAACGCAAGAAATTGGGTTGACTGGTCAACGGTCAACGGTCAAACTTGCCACGTGGCTTTCCTATCTGTCGCCGAAGTCACTTGCCACCAAACCTGAAATGAGAGAAAAACTCCGCCTCAAATTCGTGTTCGATCAAGATCAACTGTTATGATTAAAGCAAAAAAGAGAAAGTCAACAGTCAACGTTGACTGAGTCAATGGTCAACCGTTGACCGCCATGTGTCACTCCCTTACTCGTCTCCGAAGTCACTTTCCACCGAAGCTGAAATGAGAGAAAAACACCGCCTCAAAATTCGTGTTCGATCAAGATCAACTGTTGTGATTAAAGCAAAAAAGATAAAGTCAACGGTCAACATTGACTGAGTCAACGGTCAACCATTGACCGCCACGTGTCACAACCTTACTCGTCTCCGAAGTCACTTGTCACTGAACCTGAAATGAGAGAAAAACTTCGCCTCAAAATTTGCGTTCGATCAAGATCAACGATTGTGATTAAAGCAAAAAAGAGAAAGTCAACGGTCAACGTTGACGGAGTCAACTATCAACCATTGACCGCTACGTGTCACTCCCTTACTCGTCTTTGAACTCACTTGCCACCGAAGCTGAAATGAGAGAAAAAATTTGCCTCGAAATTTGTGCACAAACGCGATCAATGGCTCAAATTCGACGGCCAAAAACAAAAGAAAAAAAGGGGGGTCGGCGGGTCGGGTTCGGACCCGTTAGGGACCCAAACCCGAACTCCCTACCAACTTCATCTTCTTCTCGAATTTTGGCGCCAAAAACGAACCCCATGCCAGAATTCTCCTTCAACCTCTTAGCTCCGACTTTGAACTCCCTCTTCAAAGCCTTGCCTCGCTGCCGTCGAACTCCACCTCGCCGAGCACGTCTCCCCCTTAGCAAGCTCTCGCCAACTAGATCCTACTCCTGCCGAGCTCCACTCCCTGAGCTCCTTCGAGCTCGAGTTCTCCAAGGCTGAACTCGCCACCGCAATGGCCTTGCCTCCACCATGGTTTCGTCTAACTCATCACCTTCGACGAAGCTACGCCGAGCTCCTCCCCCATCTTCGTCGAAGCTCCGAACCCAACATCTCCATCATCGAAACTCGAGCCTCCTTGTCGAAGCTTCGCCGAAGCTTCGAGCTCCCCTCGCCATCTCACCGAACGCGCCAAAATCGTCCATAGCCGAGCTCACCTCCTCTCCTCGCCAACGTTGAGCTCCTCCCTCGCCATGGCCTCGTCAAACTCCTAGCCGAGCTCCTCCTAGCTTTGAACCCATGGCCATCGAGCTCCAATGAATAGCTCTCCACTCTTCCTTTGTCAAGCTCCGTTGAGCTCGAGTTCTTCGCTGCTGAACTCCTCTCCACGCCGAACTTCGCATGCTTCAATATCGAGCTCGAGCTCCTCTCCTCACCGTCATACACCGACTCGTTGAGCTCCCCTTCACCGTCGCCGTGCTCCGCGAGCTCTCCTCACAGTCGAGCCCCTTCGACTGCAAGCTTTGTGGAGCTCGAGCTCGCCCATTAGTGAACTCGTCGAACAGCTCATCGCTGAGCTCCCCCCCTCCATCGACGAGCTTGCCAACCTCCACAAAGCTCTTCGCCGAAGGTCTCTTCGATCACCAAGCTCTCCCCGGTTCGCCGAGCTCGCCCAAATTTGTCGTCTCCGAGCTCCCCCTCCATCGACAAGCTCGCTAACTCCTCCTCGTCGAATGTTAATGCCAAGCTTACGTTCGACGAGCTCCCTCACTCCGTCGTCGAGTACCCAACCTCGACTCCATCACCATCGTTATCCTCAGAGCCTTCTTCAAAAACTCTGAGAACCCATTACCGCCACTAATGAGCTCCGAGCTCGAGCTTGCGACCAAGCTCCTCCATGGCCTCGTCGACCTCTGCAAAACTCCCACGCCTCGTTCGCCAAGCTCCCTCATTCGCCGAGACCTTCGCCATGCTCGACAAACTCAAACCGTTCGCCACTCCCGGTGTTGCTCCTCGTCCATCTCCTTCGTCAACTCGCTGAGCTCCCCACTATCTCCAAGCTCAAAGTCGATGACGATGAAGAAGACAGACGAAGAGGACGGGAAGGAAAAGAAACAGAGAAAGAAGAAAGAGCAAAGGTTCGGGAGAGAGAGAAAGAAAAAAAATATAATAATAAAAAATTGTGGTCAACGTTGACCAAATTGCGCCACGTGGCGCTCTTCTATTCGTCGCCGACCTCACTTGCCACCGACCCCCAAATGAGAGAAAATGAGCTCTTCCCGATGCGCACTCATCTGATCATGATCAACGTTTAGAAACTTGCCACGTGTCCTGGTATTTATTTATTTATTTATTTATTTGAATTAATTATTTAAAAATCCCTTAAAAATTAATTAAAAATCGAAAAAATTAATTAAAAATTCCAAAAATAATTATTAATTCGAAAAATATTTTTAAATTCTGAAAATAATAATTATTAAATTAGAATAATTAATTAAAATTTTTGATAATTAATTATTTAATTCGAAAATTAAATAGAAAATTCAAAAAATAATAAAAAATTGGAAAAAATCAGAAAAATCACAAAAAGTCCAGAAAAATATGAGAATAATTTTGGGTATTTTACAAGCTCAAACTGATATCGTTACACCCCGAGCTAGATCCAGCTCCCCCGAGAACTCCAATAAAATCTTGTACGCCATTAGAACAACAAACTACTCCTCAAAGGCTGTTAAACTCAGTCTTTAGGAGTGGGGGGCTCGTGATATGGCTAAAAATGGGATTAGATCAGGACCGTTCAAATCAGACACGAATCTTAAAGCTCAAGGGTAAAACGGTAATTTCACCTACAAACGGGTCTGAAATGGGGACTGGGTCTTTCTTCAAAGCCCAATAACCCATAAACGGATCTGTCTTACTGGGTACGGGTCCCAACTCGTTACAAAACCAGTTCAAAAGGATAAAGAAGAATTCAACTTCATAATTATCCGTAAGAGGTGATTTTAACCACTTCTATCCATCCACACCAGGAAGTAGAGATTTGTTCTTATCTCGAAACAGATTCCTAAGGCGACTATAAAAACCCCTCTCCCCCCACCATAAGGAGGTAATCAATCTTTTTCTACATAGAGCTTTTTCATAATCTTTCTGATTATTGACAAGAGCGTCGGAGGGTGCGTCGCCGGGATCCATCCCGGTGTTTCGCACTTTTTACAGGTTCGCGGCAGCAGCAAGAAACTGGTCAACACTTTGGTGAAGGTCAACAGGTTTGCCTTATTCGTTTTCTCAAGAATCCACAAATTCTATCTATTGCCCCCACACCAGATTCAGCTCGGCAACATATATATATATATATATATATATATATATATATATATATATATATATATATATATATATATAGAAAGAGAGAGAGAGAGAGAGAGAGAGAGTAATGTGAGCCTCATATTTGTATGAGAAAATTTTCCTCATACAAAGTGATTATATTCACGTGGTGGGGCCCTCATGGAATATCCACTTCGTCCATTATGTTTATCATGCCAATGGATGTATGTGTAGAAAAATTCAAGTGGTTTGGAGGTCATTCATCCATGCATCATATGGATCCAATTTGTGGTTAGATTTATATTACTGTTGAAATCGTTCATTTTTCAACCACATGATGCATGGGTGAATGACCTCCAAACCACTTGATTTTTTCTACACATACATCCATTAGCATGATGAATATGATGAATGGAGTGGATCTTCCATAAGTGTCACACTAAGTGAGTATAATCACTTTGTATGAGGAAAATTTTCTCATACTCTATATAAGGCTCACTTTTCTCATATATATATATATATATATATATATATATATATATATATATATATATACGGTATTATGATATATTGACCAATATGGAGCATGTTTGTGTTATATACGGATAATAATGAGTTGTGCTATCATAATCGATGAAATTAATGAGTGTGTATATGTATGATATAGTAATGTTCAAGGTGAAACTAATGGGCGATAATATGATGTAATCATCTACTTAATTTGATTATTTATCAGATATTATAAGTGATTAAATAAATACATTGGTGCATTTATGATACAGAATAACATGTTGTAATAACCTTATTAATTAAATAATCGGGTGTATGCAAAAATGTGATTTAATGAGATAATAAAAGGCATGGTATACTCGTAATGTATGATGTTGGGACAAAAAAAAATAATATGGTGCATTCATGATATGTAACAATATGATGTGATGGTTTTATAAGTTAAACAACATGGTGTATGCATATATGTGATACAATGAGAAGATAATTAATATGGTGGACACCGTATATGCATTAAAATGTTAAGATAAAAGATGAGATGGTATGTGCAAATAAATTGAGATAATAATTCTCATGGTTAAAGTCAAAGATATGACCAGTATTTAAAATGAAAAGATGAAATAAAAATGATAATAACAAATAAATTTTGTTGACTAGTACCTACAGAAATTCTGGGGGTTGGGCTAGACCTTCTAATACCCAAGGACCGGCTTGGGGTGTGTGGTTATTACCCAAACTATGTTTGGGGTGCGTGTTTTTATCGCCCAAGCTAT
Organism: Hemerocallis citrina; assembly: GCA_017893485.1. Taxonomy (NCBI): domain Eukaryota; kingdom Viridiplantae; phylum Streptophyta; class Magnoliopsida; order Asparagales; family Asphodelaceae; genus Hemerocallis; species Hemerocallis citrina. The sequence goes on from CM030365.1 coordinate 101,523,087, forward strand.
CGTCTTGAGGCTCGGTTGGATGCATAAGACCCTTGGTGGGCAGCGATGCGCAAGACCCTTGGTGGACAGTGATTTGTGTGTGACGAAGCTATCGGCTCTAATCTTGTTGGATGTGTAAGACCCTTGGTGGGCAGCGATGCGTAAGACCCTTGGTAGGCAGCGATTTGTGTGTGACGGAGCTATCGGCTCTAGTCTTTTTGGATGCGTAAGACCCTTGGTGGGTAGCGATGCGTAAGACCCTTAGTGGGCAGCGATTTGTGTGTGACGGAGCTATCGGCTCTAGTCTTTTTGGATGCGTAAGACCCTTGGTGGGTAGCGATGCGTAAGACCCTTGGTGGGCAGCGATTTGTGTGTGACAGAGCTATCGACTCTAGTCTTGTTGGATGCGTAAGATCCTTAGTGGGCAGCGATGCGTAAGACCCTTGGCGAGAAGCAATTTGTGTGTGATGGAGCTATCGGCTCTAATCTTGTTGGATACGTAAGACCCTTGGTGGGCAACAATGCGTAAGACCCTTGGTAGGTAGTAATTTGTGTTTGACGGAGCTATCGGCTCTAGTCTTGTCGGATGCATAAGACCCTTGGTGGGCAGCGATGCGTAAAACCATTGGTGGGCAGAGGTCCGTGTGTTTACTAGGCTATTGGCTTTCAGTATATTGGAATACTGTGGCTCACTGGTCAACAAATTAATAAAATAAATAAATATGAAAGGAAAGGAAAGATAAGAAAGTAAAGAAAGAGTATAAAGAGAATGAAAAGTAAATTATTACCCAAGCTATCGGCTTTGGGGTGTGGTGTATATTGCCCAAACTATGTTTGGGGTGCGGTGTATTATCTGAAGAGAATGAAAGTTAAAGTGAATTGTATTATGAGATGAAAAATGAAAAGTAGAACACATTGTATTATGAAATGAAAATGAGAAAGTAAAGAAGGCGTATGATATGAAATAAATATGGGAAAGTGGGGGAAAATATGATTTAGAATGAGAATGAGAAATTAAAGCAAGTGTATTATGAGTTGAGAATAAAGAGATATAAGATGAGATTGAGAAAGTAAATAAAGTGAATTAATATGAATGAAATGAAGAAATCATATTATGAGAATGAATACGAGAAGTAAAGAAAATGTATTATGCATTATATAAATGATAATGAAGAAGATGTAATATGAGAATAATTATGATAATGGTTATTAAAGAAATATATGATGTGATATGAGTTTGTTGTACATGGGAAGTGTGTCGAGGAACTACCAGCCCACTATTTCCATGGAAATTGTGGGAACTACCTGCCGAGGCACAACTTCAGGGAATAGAGAGTGGTTATGGATGTGTAGATGGGTACAGATTTAGTCATGTACTTGATATAAAGTCACATTTATGATGTTTCAATATACATATTGCAGGTTGAGTTTTATTAGCATGATATTCGTAAGTTCATTCTATTTTCTTTATATAGTTTAAATTATTTGCTACATTAGTAGATTATACTCACACCAGATATGGCTAACCCCTGTTATTTTTGGGGGTTAGGGGAGTCCCCCCCTGAGGGTGGACGACCTTAACTCTCCTGCAGGTTTGATAACAGCGAGGTGAGGTAGGGATATGGTTTGGTTGTTACACTTTTGTTTGTCGTTGATGGGTTATATATATATACTAGATTTGCCCGTGGGCACGTGCCTACGGCACGTCTTCGGAACGATACAAAACACGAAAAACCCTATAAACAGTAAAACAACAATTATATAGCTCAAGTTTGAATAGTATGACAATAATTAGTTGTAAATAAAAGTCCATGTTTCCATTAGTATATGTTGAAAAATAATTATAAATGGGGGTGTAAAATCTAACTTCTTAGAACCTTAAGTGTGGAAAATGATGAAATTTAACTGTCGAAGAAATATTTGCTATTTTTAATATAACATGTGCAATAAAAAAAACATAAAATTCTGAAAATTTAGCCTTTGATTTTGGAAGGAATTGAAGGTGAGCCACTTGATAGCTTTCTTTGTGTTTTATTATATAGATATATGTGCGTGTATGTGTGTGTGTGTGTGTGTGTGTGTGTGTGTGTGTGTGATATGTAGTAACAGGGGTAGATGATGTATTATTTGGTATAATGGGAGATTATGTATATAACTGTAAGGTGTAAAGATATATATAGTGCTGTGATGAATTATGAAAGCTGTACCCACCTCGTTGTGGAGTATTGGGTTCTGTGGTTGATTTCTGAAGAGTTTTTCTAAAGTTTTTCTAAAAACCATATATGTTTTCAAAAGAATTTTTGATTTTAAATTCGTATCTTGCTTATTATGAAGTATTATGCCCCCATAGCCGTTGATATTATTGCCTGTGTGATGTTGAATGATTTGGACTGGGGATGATTGAAAAATATTATAGGTACATTGTGTTATGTAATTGTTTGCAGATTTCCGTAAGGAAATTCTGTAAAAGGGCAAACATTTTAGGGAAAACTCTGTCGAAATTTCTAATAAATATCTATGAGAATTTTTCTAAATAAGACTTGGTGTAGATAAGAAATAGATTATGTTAGAAGTCATCTAAATAAGGATTAGTTCAAATAAAAAAATTAAAAAGAAATTAAAAAAATTAAAAAAATAAATTTGGGGTGTTACAAACCCCTGTCCTACTCATCCATATTTCAATTATAAATATCATTTCTATTCAAAAAATAGATTCATTATTTTCATAAAAGATTCCACTATAACTTTGAAGTTAAAAACACTTAGAATCATCCTCAATTACTTCATCTAAATTCATTTGCAAAACAGTAAGTTCAAACCAGAAAACTGTAGTTCATGCTTCTTGTAAAAATCATAGCAAATTATATACTTCATGAAACTTTGTGTTCTTTAGACAAAAATAAAGGTATACAAGTCTACTAAAATTTATTAGTTATAAGTTTCTCCAAAATATTGTATCTATAACCCTGAATTCTTCGGAATATACAGTAGGGTCGGAATATCGAAATACTGCCACTTTTTAAGTCTTGTAAAATTCATTATAAATTCAATTATTTGTGAAAAGATTTCTTAGAATTTACAGAAATTTTAACGAGTCTACTACATGTTCTTAGTTTTGACTTTTCTCAAATTACTTTATCTAAGATTCTGCAATGATCAGAAACCGAAATGTGTATAGATTTTCAGCAACTAGTCGACTGCCAACAAATCCTAAGTTTAGATTTTATTACAATAGTAAATGATCTCCAAATATTATGAAATTTTAAATAGATGTTCCCTACATATACAAGATTCTCCCATAAAAGTTTTAGTTCTAGATTCCAACTATTTTATTAAATATGATTTTTTGAAGTGCAAACAAAAATCAAAACAGTAACTTTCTTGGCATGAATTAGCAACTTTGTGTACAAATTTATATCCAATTCATTTAATCTAATCATGGTATATTACCATGCACCCAAAAAACATCATTTCAAGTTATCTACATGACAATCTTTCAACTAGCATGCATTTCCTTTCATAATCATATTTATTAAACATTCTAAATAACATCATCACAAAATTAACCACAACTCATATGTATAAACAATTTTATACATCAATTATCCTACACATATATGCTACTACATTTTAGAAAGTTCAATAAGTCACCCACCTTATAGTTTCAAAAGAAATAGGAACTTCTAACTCCAACAAGAATGAGACTTCCTTCTCCTCCTTAGCAAGCACCGAAAGCTCTCCTTCAAGCAAGAACTGAAACCACTTTTTGTTTCTTTTCTCTCTTTCTTTTCTTCTCTTTTTGTTTCTTTTGTTTTTTTTTGTGTAAAGTTCATGAAGTAAGGGGTGATATTTATAGGGTTAAATGGGTGAATGAAGAGACACTCATTACCCAAATATAAATGTCCATTATCAAAATTAAACACGCACCACCATTACTACAACAAACCCCCAACTCTTCCCCTTCTTATGTATGGCCAAACCCTTTGAATTTCCCACATGTGCACACTTCTGCACTGCACTCTACGTGCACACACTTTCATTCATTTGTTTATAGTCTAGTTGTATATATATTTGTTATATGACAAGTGTGGTGACATTTAAATATGTATTTAATAAAGAATTTTCTCATGGACTTCTATTTTCCAATTAGTTTCATTTGGGCTTTTAAAAAAAGATTAGGGCCTATGGATTTAAAATCAAAATAAATAACTTAGATAAAAATGAGAATAGATATGCATAATTCTTAGAAAACTATTTATGGATTAAATTGCTTAAAATTGGCACGTGCAATGCACGTGTACAATATAAAAATTAATTTGAGAGGAAAAACGGTCAAAATACAAAATACATAGAACAATACTGTTACGGATATTTCACGTAATGGAAAATATACGTATTTGACACGTGTATTGAAAACGCATGCAATGTACATAAAACATAAGGATTAAAAATAAATGTTTAAGTTGGCTAAAAGTATGATTTTTGAGAAAACGAAAAACATATAAATAATCAGAATATGGCATTTATATAAAAATACTTTGTAAATATTACTCGTAACAGTACAAAATACACATGCATAACACGCGAGGAAAAATTTATCATTATCAATTTTGCGGGGTGTTACACTACCCCCCCCCCCCCCCCCCGAACAGTTCTGTCCTTAGAACTTACTAGGGTTAAAGTTGTATTTTGTACACACCAAGGAAAAATATTATTTTTGTATATTGAAAACTGTCAATACTACGAAACGAAATGCAGTAGGTAATGTGGAAAACAAAGTAAACTTACAAGAAATCTATGATTATCAAAATTCATAAGAACGGAACAAGAAAACTAGAAAATATAGCATACGAAAAGGAAGGTGACCCTGAAAGATGGGATAGATTGAGAGAAATTTTCATACAAAAATACTATTAGGTGAAGTATTAAGTCGTTATTGTGAAAGAGCTTGGAAAACAAGGCAATTTGGAAAGAATAAAGAAAATCATAGTCAACAAAATAATAAATTAATTATTAATTGGCTTGGTAATCAAGGATTTATCAAAGTGATAAGTTGTAGAATGATTAAAACCCTAAACTGAACTAGTACTATACGATAAAAATTGAATTAGTAATTTAAGGGAAGACTATTGGTTAAAATTTTGAAATATATATGAGCATGAAATTTAGTATGGACAATATAAAATAATTCTGTATAATAATTTGTAAAGTAAATACAATAATATGATCTAAAAATAAACAAAGATGGGTGTTATTAAAGTAGAAAAATCCATTTTTGTTGTGGGTTCGCCTCGTTGGTGTCCAACTGCAGACTTGTCAAGTTGCAGAATTGTCTTTACGACATCATACTACAATTTGCCTTCTGGACATTCGGTTGCAGACATTGCCTCCCTGACATCCATTTGCAGTTTGCCTCCATTGATGTCTAGTTGCATATTTACCCTCTCGACATCAATTTGCACCAAAGTGGGAGATGGGAAGATGTAATTTCCATATGTACTTGGATATTGGGTGTTTAATAAAGTATGAAAATAGAAGTTACGTTTTTAAAATTTTTTATATGAAAATAGAAGTAAAACTTGAGATAGTAAGAGTAGAAAATTACAACGATAAAATACTCAAATATAAGAACAGATTTTAAATATCGAATATAAGGCATATCATAAAATAGTATGAAGATGATTTATAATGTGTGGAAGTATGTCATAACTATATAAGTAAAACATTACAATATATATATATATATATATATATATATGCTAAAATGAATAAGACGAGGTAAAATAATGGAAAATTATAGTATCATGAAATCAAAGTATTTGTAAAGTGAATGTAAACATACAAAATTAAAATTCACAATCTAATAGAAATAATAACAAAAAAATGATAGTTTTAATAATAATTTAATAAGTAGTGGTTCAAAACTTAATAGAATGGGTAAGATAGGTAACGTGAAAGTGCATAAAAGGAACATCAGAAAGAAAACGAATAAGTCAATCTTAAAGATTTAGACTAAGGGTTGTAAATACCAATGTGAATCAATAGTATAAGAAAATAATTCTTTGAAATTTTTATTTTTATTTTTATTTTTATTTTGGAAAAGAAAAAGTATTATGATGGAAATCCACAACAACAACAACAAATTAAGAGGGAAGTGTGTGCACGTGTAAGGCATCATGAAAGTAGGTTCAAACCCACCATGTTCCACTGCGCTACTCTGATACCAAGGGAAGATATACTCGCATACAATATCACATCAATATATACGAGAGGAGTCTCATGATTGCAAGTTCCATAACTTCATCATTTATGACTCCAACCATCAAAGAGGGAAAGGGAGGAGAAAACGTCAGTGTATAGAGCAACACAAATGTAAATCACTTATATTTAAATCTCTAAAAACTGAACTCACACTTCTAATGTCCACCCTAATATGTCGTCCTTGTAATTTTGAACTACTTATTGAAGTCGACTCTGATACCACTTTGTAACGGCCCGAATTCTATTTACATGTAATTCGTAGCGCAACATGATCTTTTACTTCAATTTGTACAATTTTATAAGGAAATAAAAACTTTTTATTACACAACAATGTTTATTACAGAGTTAAAGTTAAATAAAATACAACATGAAATACAACTCTAATATCAATAACTTTAATCATGAATATAATCTTTATCATCAACCGTCTTTAAGTCCTTGCCAATCCAATCCAAGTCCTGCACTGAAAATCTGTGGACACGTCAGTTGCTTACAACCAACGCAATATTATAAAACAGCGATCCTCACTGTGCCGTAATATAACGATTCTCTTACTTTAACAATCACACACTTGAATACATATAAAAGTGTAAAGAGTGACTATCCTAAACATGTCAGTGTATGATATGACTTAATGCCTAATGCAGATGTTATACTACAATGACACTAATGCATACTTGTTCGGATTCTATGAACCCCATCCTACATAGGTCCGAGGGCAAGCACCTACGTGCTCCACATTAAAGGGTTTAATCCCTCGCCGTGAAAAACTACTCAGTAACAAATCAAGTTTTAGTGTAACACCCCGAATTCCAAAACAGACTGAATTCGAAGTTCCACAGGATCTTTACACTTCTCTTCGTACAATTTTACAAGGAATTTAAAACTTTATTGCATCAAGTTACATTTAAACAGCAGAAGCAAATTTACATCAATTACATTAATGGAATAAAACAACACTTGAACAATTCTTTAAGCATCAATTCCTCCTTAGTCTTTTTCATTCACTTTAACCTGCATGGAAACTGCGGGCTCGTCAGTTCATTCAACTGACTCAAGGATATAATACATCAATTTTCTCTTACTTAGAAAGCACACACTTGTCACAAATAAAATTAAGGGGACTATCCTATAGATGTCGTGTTGTGGTGTGCACTTAGAACTTAATGAAGTTGTTTATATTACATGACACTAATGCGCACTTGTTCAGATTCTATGCATCCCATACAACATAGGTCCGAGGACAAGCCCTTAATCACACTTCATCTTGTAGGGGTTCAGTCCCTCACCATGACTTAAACTACTACGGTAACTACGGTAAGTATCCTAGATGTTCTATGAATTACAAGCCCTTGTCCAGACAGTCTGGAGGGAAATCCTACGCACTGACATGAAGCATCATGCAGGCAATCTATGGACAATTCAGCCTTCGTCATGGAACAATGGCACCACCCGTAGTCACCAAACACCCCACAAGCGTCGCTACCGGGACGATAATTCCGGAGTAGTGCTCACGCCATGACATGATGCATCAAGCAGGCAGTCTGTGAATCACTCTCACACCGCCAATCCGATGGTCCTCATACTCGTGTTTTTTTCTTACTTTCGTCACATCACCACTATGTATCTAGTCCTTAATTATTTGAATCATGGATAAAATCAATCCCCTAGAGTTAGCAATCCCACTATATCGGTTTTAATCATTTATATAAAACGAACCAAATCTTGTTCATTTCATTTCAAAAATTCTTTCAATGCTGGTGTGATGCTTAGCTACACTCTTGTTCTCAATTTCACTTCATAATCACAAAATTGAGTTTTCATACTCATAAAATCTTTTTCATAACTAAACATAATTTCCATTTCTTTTCTATGAATCAATTTCATACATTAAGTTCAACTTCGATTTATATCTTTCACATTCGAGATTAATCTCAATACATCCATTTAATTCTCGTACTATTATTTCTTTTCTTCGAAACACAATCATTTTCTTTTTCATTTAACTTTCAAATGCATGACTTGCACAAATTATTGAGTAGATCTTCATAAATAAACACTCTTTAATTTTTCTCATACAAGATCCCCTTTATAAATTAGGTAAAATTTTCTCATGGAATAAATCACATTCCTTACTTATGCAAAAGTCAATTTTATAGCATTCTACTCAATTTTTACTTCTCAATCTCTTTAATTTAAGTCAAAATATTTTATAAATATTTTTTCATGAAGTCCATACTTTTTTAGAATAATTATAATATATTTTTTGGATTTTTAAAAGTCCAAAAATTGAATTAAAAGTCAAAAAACCCAAAATATTGTTTACGTGCTAAACTCAGGAATCGAACCCGCAACCCAAAGGAAACCCGGAGCTACAGTGCAGCGCACTGTGGCGCCGCTGCTAACCAGAAAGGCTAGAGTGCCAATGCGATATGAAGGGGGGTCTAAATCCATATGAATTAACTCTCAGGTTTCGGATATTTTTAAAAAAAAATGACAACAAAAATGGCTAATGCCCAATTTCGAACCCGAGACTAGTAACCAACCCACGGCTACAGTAAAGCGCATCCAAATGCACCTGATAACCAAATAGTCCAAGTGGCTAATCAGATATGGTTTGGGGTTTTAGGGGTTATAGTCCGAGTCTCTGTTCTTTCGAATTTTTATAAAAACAATCATTTTAAAATTCTTTTCTTCTCCAATTTCATTCTAAAATTCCAGAATATTGTTTTTATGCATATCTAATATATCAGTAAAATAAAACTTAACTTTTGACACAAAAAGTACAATTTTCCTCTCTAGATATATTTTTATCTACAATTTCGAAAATGCACATACAAGTATAGTTTCTTTATAATTTTGCACTCAAACTTTCCATAGATCTCTTTTATTATTTTTTTATTATCATTTTACCATTATTTCTACAGCAAAATTCCCTTTTCATGCCAATATCAAGTCAATTAAGCAATTCACATTTTCATAGTTCTCATTTCAATTAACTAAACATACAAGAACAATTTCTTAATTTAGCACATATCAACATATAAATCATGGTAGCATGGTATTTTCTAAGATAACAATCATAACTTGCATCAATTAGTATTCTCTTTAACAAGTATTCATACTATTTGCAATTTGTCTCATTTTTCACAACACATGACTAAATTAATTAGAGTTTTCTTAACAATTTTACCAATCAATTCCCTAGCATGATATCTAGTTAGAAGTTTGAGATAATCACTCACCTCTAATGGAGAGAAAACAAACAGGAACTCCTAAAGTCTCCTAGAATGGACAATGAAGCCTTCTCCTCCTAGATTGAGCCACCAATTTGACTTCTCCTCCTTACTTGTATGGAACCCGAGCCCTCTCTCTTACTTCTTGAAGTAGGCCGGCCACCTCCTTGGATGAGCGCACACACCAACTAGCACTCAATCTTTTAACTCACAACACTCTTAATCTTTTGCTCACAATTTTGTCTTTCTTTCTTTCATTCAATTTTTTTTCTAGTGCAAATATGAATGAGTGAGGAAGGGGTATTTATACTAATTTGGAGTGCAAATGGAAGGCTAGGATTAGTCCAAATAGTTAAGGATCATAGGCCAAGACGAATTAGGGAGTTGTAGCAACTACCCATGATGGAGCAACCACCTCCCCACTTCACCCATCTCTCCCTCTCTCTTTGGTGAAATCCGGCCTACACTTGTAGTGCACTTTGCATGTGCTAGTGCAATGCACATGCAAACTAGTACCCCCTACCAAAAGTTTGTTCATGTGTTTTAATTAATTATTTACTAAATTGGTCTACACTACAAGTTAGTTTATTTAAAAGGGAAATTAAATTAAATGGGCTCACTAATGGGCCAAAAGACCATGGACTTTAGTAAATAAATTAATTAATTAATTATAGTGGGCTAGAAAAAGATAATTAGGCTTAGGGATTAATTAGGCTTTTAAAAATAGGCTTTTTGGAAAATAAAGAGAAAGACTTGAAATAATTATTGTTTCATGTTATAAAGGAATAATTTTCTAGAAAAATGCATATGAAATTATATGTGCAAAACACGTAAAAATCAACACTCTTTATAAATAAAATTCAGGACGTTACATTTAGACATTCCACGAGTATATATTCCAGCCCTGGAGTCCACCGTCAAGCTTATACGGAAATCCTCATCGTGTGAACAACCTGCAAGTGTCCCTCTAGTCCTGGTATACGAATATACACTGGAGAACGGCCTCCTATCCGCCGGACTATTCATGATCCTGGAGTCCACCGTCAAATCAATCATAGCACCGGATTTAATTAAGACTCATCTCCATCGCAAGCAATCACAGTTCCGGAGCCCATCGTCAAACTGGGTCTATAGTCTTGGAGTCCACCGTCAGACTATATAAAGGCAACTCACTTACGTTTTCCCAACTTTTATCACATCTCCACTTAGTGCCTAATCCTTAAGTTTAAACATGAATAAATAATTCTACCTAGAGCTAGCTTACCCTCCTACTAGTTTTACTCAAAAATACCAAGAACGACAGCCCATATTGGCCACTTCTCAAATCAATTATTCATTTTCAATATTTGCCGGTACCTGGGTCTCACTAAGCCTGTAGAATCAATATCTTTTCATTTTCAACATTATGGGGTATGCATACCCTTATAATTCATGTTCTCATTTCCATGTATTCATATCTTATTCAATTCTTTCATTCATTCTTATTTATCAATCATGAAGTAAGACTCCTTGGTTGATCATACAACCAAATTTTTTTTTACCAAGTCCCTTTGATTAACAAAACTCAATCCAAATACAAAGTTCATTTTGATCAAATAAAACCCCTTTTCTACTCATCCATATTTCAATTATAAATCTTAATTCTATCCAAAAGATAGATTCATTACATTCATAAAAGATTCAACTATAACTTTGTAGTTAAAAACGCTAAGAATCATCCTCAATTACTTCATCTAAATTCATTTGCAAAACAGTAAGCTCAAACCAGAAAACTGCAGTTCATGCTTCCTGTAAAAATCATAGAAAATTATATACTTCACGAAACTATGTGCTATTTAGATAAAAAAAAAAAGGTATACAAGTCCAATACAATTTATTAGTTATAAGTTTCTCCAAAATATTATATCTATAACCCTGAATTCTTCGAAATATACAGTAGGGTCGAAATATCGAAATACTGCCACTTTTTAAGTCTTGTAAAATTCAATATAAATTCAATTTTTTGTGAAAATTTAATTTCTTAGACTTTACAGAAATTTTAACGAGTCTACTACAAGTTCTTAGTTTTGACTTTTCTCAAATTACTTTATTTATGATTCTGAAATGAATAAAAATTGAAATGTGTATAGATTTCCAGCAACTAGTCGACTGCCAACCAATCCTAAGTATAGATTTTATTAAAATAGTAAACGACCTCCAAATCTTATGAAATTTTAAATAAATGTTCCTGACATATACAAGATTCTCCCATAAAAGTTTTAGTTCTAGATTGCAAATATTTTATTAAATATGATTTTCTCAAGTGCAACAAAACTCAAAACAGTAACTTTTTTTGCATGAATTAGCAACTTTGTGTACAAATTTATATCCAATTCATTTAATATAATCATGATGTATTACCATGCACCCAAACAACATTATTTCAACTTATCTACATGACAAACTTTCAGCTAGTATGCATTTCCTTTCATAATCATATCTATTAAACATTCTAAATAACATCATCACAAAATTAACCATAACTCATATATATAAACAATGTTGTACATCAATTATCCTACACATGTATGCTACTACATTTTAGAAAGTTCAATAAGTCACCCACCTTACAGTTGCAAAAGAAATAGGAACTTCTAGCTCCAACAAGAATGAGACTTCCTTCTCCTCCTTAGCAAGCACCGAAAGCTCTCCTTCCTCAAATCAAGAACTCAAGCCACTCTTTCTTTCTTTTCTCTCTTTCTTTTCTTCTATATTTGTTTCTTTTTATTTTTTTTGTAAAGTTCATGAAGTAATGGGTGATATTTATAGGGTCAAATGGGTGAATGAAGAGACACCCAATACCCAAATATAAATACTCATTATCAAAACTAAACACCAACCACCATTACTACCACAAACCCCCAACTCTTCCCCTTCTTATGCATGGCCAAGCCCTTTGAATTTCCCACATGTGCACACTTGAGCACGTGCACACACTCTCATTCATTTGTTTATAGTCTAATTGTGTATATATTTATTACATGACAAGCGTGGTGACAAATTTAAATGTGTATTTAATGAAGAATTTTCTCATGGACTTCTATTTTGCAATGAGTTTTTTTGGAATTTTAAAAATAGATTAGAGCCTATGGATTTAAAATCAAAATAAATAACTTAGATAAAAATGGGAATAGATATGTATAATTCTTAGAAAATGCTTTACGGATTAAATGCACGTGTAAAATATAAAAATTTGCACGTGCAATGCACATGTAAAATATAAAAATTAATTTGAGAGGAAAAACAGTCAAAATACAAAATACGTAGAACAATACAGTTATGGATATTTCATGTAACAAAAAATATACGTCTTTGAATGTGTATTGAATACACGTGCAATGTACGTAAAATACAAGGATTAAAAATAAATTTTGTAGTTGGATAAAAATAGGATTTCTGAGAAAATGGAAAACATATAAATAATCAGAATTTGACATTGATATAAAAATATGTTACAAATATTACTCGTAACGGTACAAAATACACGTGTGTAACACGTGAGGGCAAATTGTCATTACTCAATTTTACGGGGTGTTACAGATGCCCTCAAGATCTTTATCGGAGAAGGACACAGAGAGGTCGGAATCCTTTGGGGGTGGAGTGTTATGTACTGAATTAACTTCCCTTATGAAGGCTTTGCGGGAGGAGTTAGAATTCCCCTCCATAGGTCCTCCATGAATGGTATGTAGGATGGCCATGTTCTCGGAGTCTCGTGTTCAGAAGGCCTTTCAGGATGCTTATTAGCCCCCCATGGTGAAGGGGTTTCGGTGTTATTGGTTTGTTGGACAAATTGTGAGAGATAGCCCCGCTGAAGTAGGTCTTCAATTTCTTCTTTGAGAGTCCGGCAATTGTCAGTAATGTGTCCATGGCCTCTGTGAAATGCACACCACAGGCCCTTGTCTCTTCTCTTACTGGACATTGTCATTTTGGGAGGAGGACAAACTATCCCATCTTTTTCAACTGTCATAAGGATGGCAGACACACTTGTGTTCAATGGAGTAAACTTGTCGAAGCTGGGTGTTAGAGGACGACGGCATTGGCTTGCACCGTTTTTCAGGAACTTCTTGGGTGTTTCCTCGCTTGCATTCTTCCGTTTGTTCCCAAAAGGTGACTCTTTCTTGTCTTGTGGATTGAGAGCTTTCTCAACCATGATGTATTTTTCGATCCTTTCCAGGATCTCAGTGAAATCCCAAGGAGGCCTCTTGGCGAGGAGGTGTTCAGTTCTTTATGTATGACATTGTGGAGGAAAGCTGCAGCCTTCACTGAAGAGCCCAAGGTGGAAATTGACTATGCTTCTGCCGCAAAGCATTTGACGAAGTTTTTTAGCAGTTCTCCATCTTGTTGTTTCAGTTCTCACAGGGAGGCACTTATTTTTTCAGCCCTGCGGGTAGTAACGAAGTGCGCAATGAAAACCTCCTCGAGCTAATCGAAAGAGAATATTGATTCTGGAGTCAGACGCGAATACCATTCCCTTGCTAATCTTTTCAGTGTGGCAGGGAATCTTCGACACATGAGTGCATCAGTGGCGTTGTAGACTATCATGAGTGTTTTGAAGCTCACGATATGGTCGGTCGGGTCTGATTCTCCATTGTAGGATTCGAATTGAGGGGCCTTGAAGTCCCTTGGGATTTGTGTATCGAGGATGGCTTTGCTGAAAGGAGGTCTACTAGGGTGGTAGGCCCTGCTAAAGTGGTTTATCTCATTCTTCATCTGCTCTAGAAGGTATTCTACTTCTTAGATACGGCGTAGGACTTGGTCGTCCTTCCCCTGGGACCCAGTTGAGCCGGCAGATCCTTCGTTGGGGGGCTGGCCCAGATCTTGACTTCCTTGGATAGCTTGGAGGATGTCGAGCTTGAACTTATCCAATTCGACCCTAGTGACTGGGGCATTTTTCCCTTTGTTTCGCACAAGAAGCTTTCGACTCTTATGAGTCCGGCACCTTATTATGGTGTGCCCCCTGTGAGAGGAGGATTGCCTTGATCTCTGTCTAGGAAAATTGGTTCTCTGGTTTGCTTGATGTCCCGAGCGGAAAGCCTCAGTTCGGGTGTGCCTCTCGTCCAATTAGATTAGTAGATCTGTTCCTTGTTGCCTAGCACTAATGATCTGGTAGAGATCTCTAGACCCCCGGGAGCCTCGCGGGACCATTGAATCAGTTGAAGCATTATGGACTGAGATGTGGTCATACGGAGGATGTTGTTCATGATGATTTTTCGGGAACCCCCTAGTGCCTCTCCGTTGGAAGGAGCTCAACTAGGCTGTCGGGGTGACTGTTAAGGAGGAATCGGACACAGGAGGAGCTGGTTGACAAAGAGAGTTGGTTCGACAGCTTGAGGCCGCCCCTCTACCTCTTCGTCTTGGTGGCATGGTGGAAAATCTAACTTTTGTAGATTCCTACATATGGCGCCAATCTGTTGAAACTTATTTTTTATGTGGGAGCAAACAGATACCGAGTTCTTATTTAATTGAAACTACTAAAAATTTGACCTTTGATCTTTGCCGTGAAATGCCGTTAGAGCTCCTAAGATTGAATTTGGATCGTTGACTGACCACGGTGATCTGAGTTTGACGGTTGCTGATACGGCCGATGGACCTGCAAAAAGCCTGAAACACCGGGGATTGGCCCTGGCGACAGACCCTCCGACGCTCAAGTCAGAACGAGAAAGAGAAAGAGAGTTTGAGAGAGAAACTGATGATTTGTTGATTACCTTCTGATTGTGGAGGGGGGATGGTATTTATAGGCCTGAGAAACATATCAAGAGATCGATCCGAATCCGTTGGATCAATATGAATTCCTTATCTCCTGTATGTTTCTCCCCCTCAAGAAATAAGTTCTCTTGTTAAGGGATAAGAGATTTGACTCCTAGTCTTCATGGACGGAGTGTCTCTCCTAGTGGGCCTAGTCTGTCAGTTTTTATGGACCGGAAAGAAGCTCATGTCTTGTAGAGGAGCCTGAAGAAGGCTCGGACCTGTTAAAGATGTCCGTTATGATTAATCTGCCTGTAGAAACTTTGAGATCTGTGTTGGAATCGTACGACCCTGATTTGCTGCGATTTTCACCTTCATGAATGTCTAACCAGAAAAGATTAACTCTACAATGTTTGAGGGGAAAAGATAACCATGCGATGAAAAGAAAGGCTATAAGAATGTACATATGTACGTTCCATCACTACTAATCGGAATGGCTTTTTAGCCATTTTTTTTGACCTATCGCGGCGTTTATAAACGCCGCGATAGATGGTAGCGGCGATTCAAAAAACGGCATAAATCTCACCGTTGGATCGAACATCGTGACAAACCAATAGCCTATAACGGCGTTATTACAGAGCGCTGTTATAGGTCGTTGAGCTATAACGGCGCGTCTCAAACGCCGCGATAGGTCTTTTTTCATTTACATTTTTTAATAAAATACTTACATATAACGGCATTTTTCAAACCGCCGCGTAGAGCTATAACGGCGCACCGTAAATGCCGCCATAGGTCTTTTTTCATTTACATTTTTTAATAAAATACTGACATATAACGGTGTTTCTCAACGCCGTTATATATTTTTAAATAACTTTTATTATCCTATACCGGCATTTGGGAAACACCGGGATAGAGTCAACTAAATATTTTTAAATTATTCACCACATTTGGTGGATCGATATCTATCCCGTCACAAATAATTAATCACAAATTAAAAATATCTGTAGTCACATCAAATTTAAATGTTCAAATCTTAAAATCACTAGTAGCAGCATAATAAACAACCATATAATAACGGACCACAATAAACAATAATTACTTGTCTAAAAACTTTATACCATACGAAGAGTTAGAAATATAAACGTCATACATCAGTTTCTTATAACAAAACATAAATAAAGTTTCGACAAAACATTAAAAAACTAAAGTCCAAATACAACTAAACTATGGCGAAGTCTCCTGGTGTGGCTCGGCATTGCTTTCATTCCCATCCATATTTCGCCCAGTTGTATGTGCATTACTAGAAGTCGATGGAATTCGTTGGCCCTGTATAATTCACAATAGTGTCATTTATTAGTTTATTCACCACACCAGTCAAATGCAACAGTTAAATTTCATACTGATATCATAAAATTTTGCTGATTACTTATAGTTCCACGTACTGGATTCTGAGAGTTGAGATTTTGTTGGGAGATTAATGAAGCAATCATATCTTTCATGCCGTCAATCTCTGCCTACATCTTAAACACATTCGGATAGGATGTACGACTAGATTAAGACAAAAAAAAAGCCTCCTCAGCAATGCTAGAAGCTTGATGTGGCTACCTATTCTCCACAATTAACAACAACAACAATCTGAACTTTTTATGCATAAAGATTATCAGACTAGCAAAGGCACACGCCCCAGTGATTAATCATATAAATGTTCAGTAAGACAACTAGCGTTACCCTGTGCAAATTGCACAGACTAAAATATCCAACAGGATTATTTGCAATCAAAGATTGCTCATCGATTCATACTGCAAGTAATTATGTTTCTATGAAAAATATAATGATTCTGGAAAGTTTGAAAAAAAAGGTAAAAGTATCACTATTTACCAATTCCCAGGGAGACCAAGATTGATGGTAGATGCAATGATCAAAAATGTCACATATCCAAGCAGAAAACCTGCAAAATCTCCCTTTAAAAAAAAGATAAAAGTAAACAGTATGAACTTAAAATGATAATGATTAGTTTAAAATAATTGAAATATATATATATATAAGCGACTACAGTTTGTTGTGTACACTGTAAAGAAATTTTGTTTGGCGTGATTCCTCTTGAAATCCCTATCATGGCTTCCTGTTCTACAACAAAAGGAAACAATTGCAAATTAGTTATATAGTTAGCTTAATATATAGCTTAAAAATAATTGAAATTTTTTTTAGCAACTATAGTTTGTTGTGTACCCTCCAAAGAAGACTTTGTTCGGTATGATTTCTCTCGAAATCGCTAACCATGGACCCCTATTCTGCAACAAAAAGAAACAATTGAAAATTATAAAAATATATAAATTAGGGTTTAGGGATTAAATTAGTGTTAGGGTTTAAATATAAAAATATCTCAAAGGCCATACTTTAATTTCCAACGGAAATGAGAAAGGACCTGCACCTAACCATCAATTTGCGATATAGATCGCGTACATGCATATCCACCATTTTACAGTATCGACTATTCAAACCATATCCATTTTGGTTTCAACTGGAGACTAAAGTATCAAGTTTTTGAAGTGTAGATAGAAACATACGACCGTATAAATCACACAAGTCCAGCTTCACTTCAAAATATCTGAACAAACATACACCAATACAGGTCTGGATATAACTTGAGCCTGGCTAATGGTTCAGGCTATAGTCAAGGAGTAAAATTTGGATTAGGTATCAATTAATGGTTAGGGATAATAAATCAACTTAGTGGTACACAGCCAAGAAGTAATTGAATAGTAATGCAGCTATAATAGATGGCTATATGTGATCTAAAACATACCAATTTAGCATTGCAAGAGCAATGTATAGAGACTTTTAAAACAGAAACAACATGTAATAGTTCGATGGTGAAACCATAATTCAGGCAAATCTCTTAGCAGTGTACTCAAAACTATATAACATCATAATTGATTAACCCTACTGACAACTTAAGAAATATAAAATTATAAACAAAACTAACAATAACCTGAACAAACATACCCCAACACGGAAACAATATTTTTGCACTACGCACATTAAACACCACTCCCAAAACTTACTTCATAATCCACTGACACTACATACAGACTTACTTCATAATCATTCCCATGAAGAATTTTTTGTCACAATAATTACAATGTGTTAAGAATATCATGATTTTCTAATTTACAAACAATATATGCAATAATTTTCAGTAAGAAAGGGCGAGAAGAAAGAAGAAGCAAAATAATGGAAATTACATTCATCAAAGAATAACAACATTTAGTGATAACTTATAAGTAAAGATGTAAGAGAACCAATCTCACTTGCATGTAGAGAAGAGTGCATAAACAGTATGATAATAGAAATGCACACTTTAAGCAAATAAAATACCAGGTTCTATATTTTCTGCTCCCATAACTCCAAAATGTATAAACGAGGTTTTACTTTTCACAGAACTATTTTCACAGAAGGTTTGACACTACACAAACCTGATGGTCCAACTCATTTTTGTGGTACATGATGCATAAGAGATAAAATTCCAAAAAAATCTAGAATTATATTTTTAGTCTATTAAAATATAATAGATTACATCCATACAGTTAGATTTTGTATTTTGATTCTTGACATATACTTTCCACCTGCTAAAATTCCATCTCGAGGAGCAAAGTCTAACTCATATTTTCTTCACTTAAATTTTGGTTGTGTCGAAAAGGACTTTGAAAAATAACAACACAACTTTTACTTAATGCCCCAAATTTTATTTACTATTCTTTAGTTTGAAGAAAAGCTGCAAATATAGCCGTTTAGAACAATTTACGGGTGATTTTAGGTAATAAACTTTAATAGGAGGGAATCATATATCAGTTTTAAAAATATATAATGATTACTTTGAGAATATTACATCAGGAATGAACTATATCATGGTTCTGTGAAAATATATTTGATCCCTTGACGATAGATCTACTTGATGGTTTAAGCATGCTGAGTTAATTTCGTTCAGTATAAACTGTTCTTTCACAATAAAGCACTAATACATTAAAGTTAATACAAACAAAGTCGAATAAAGAATCAGAAAAATCTAACAAATAAACATTCATTAGAAGACAACTTCTACAACAGTAAGTAATTTACAGAAAATAATAAAGATGTGGTGAGATTACTTATTTTAAACTGAAGCAGCTTCTTACAATTCCAGCAAATACAAACCTATCTTTGAGGAACCTGCTGCAAAAGTTTTTAGTTTGTGAAGAACTGTAAATTGTATTGCAGTATAAGGCATATACATGAATAGAGCTGGAACATTTCCTCTCCAGAAGCCCTGATGCAAGAGTTTATGTTAGTGAACCCACAAAGGGGAATTGTATAAAAATGGAATGAAAATAGTTTAGGTATCTTGAAAATAGTTTAGGTATCTTGAAAATAGTTCAATACCTAAGATTCTGCATCTCTACATTCTTTAATAGAAAGTTCTTTAGGTGGCTTGAATTTTTGTTATTTTGAACTAGGCACATTGGTGAAACACTATAATCATATTTTAGTTTGATACAGATTCTATAGAAGATAAAAGGCTATGCCTGGCATACTGTGCTGCATTCAGTTTTGTATTTCTTTTACTGAAAGCTTTCCAGATGTTATAGAAGATAAAAAGCTTTCTACACTAGCATTTATGAGTACTCAGCAATTTATATGAGACTAAAATAATCTTAAGGAAAGGTAAAGGTAAAATAACAAAAAGTATATGGGAATGTCAAGAACTTCACTATCAACTTCCACATGATTTAGACCTTAATGTCTTGTTATTCTTGATACAGGTGTTGGATGCGACTGATCATCTTAATTCATGCAAACCAGTTAATCGAACTGATCCCTCCTATGCTGAGACATTGGAATTCCTGCAGAAATTGATAGTGCGGCTTAAATGACCTCATTCAGCTCATTTTGTGATAGAGATCTTAAATTGATAGTGCGGCTCAAATCACCTCATTCGACTTAAATTGATTCTTTTTACCAAGAAATAGCAGGATACAGATGCAGGCAGGAATATTAGAGATCTCAGACTGGTATCATAATGTGCAAAAGAAATAGTAGTGGATTTATTTTGTGTACAATGTACCTGTGAGGGTGCTGGCCCCAATCCCATTCCCCGCACATGACCGGGTCGCTCTTTCCCCCTCACATCGGTCATAGCTTGACGCTGGATCGTTAATCGATCTGCTGTAGAAGATGACAACCTCTCTTCAATCAATTTTCTAGCGTCTTTCTACAAAAGAGAGCAAACACAACATTTTTAGTTTGAAAGTTAGTTTGAAAGTTTGAAAGTTATTACCAAATTAAAATGAGTTGAAAGTTTCATGTTTACCACTATATCGGCTGCAAATTCATCCCGAAAGGTCCCATCCTTACTTGTGTGGGTAGTTTCAAAAAAATCTACCTCACCGACACTTTCTCCCTCGATTGTTGTATCCTATATATGAGTCAAATGCAATAGTTAAATCATGCCAATGCAGAAATTGGCAAAAAAAACTTCCAACCATTTTAAAAACAGACTTGCTATAAAATAAAATTTCCATTACCATCTCATCCCGCACAACAACAAAGCTGCAGCTCCGCTTAGTGTGCTTGACCTTCATCTACTTACGACTGCTTACACCAATCTCAGCTTTCCTCTATACAATTTTAATAATTGGAATATATGCTTATGTTTACCAAAATCAATAATTTATATCATCAATGGAAGTCACAGAAGATATATAATGTGTTAAATAGATGGTATGAAGAAAAAATGTAAGTTAACGGGCCTCGTAAAATAAGACCCCGAATTGTAAATAAGACCCAAAACATAAATAGATATAATGGACCCAAAACATACATAGAATCAGTCAAAGCCTAAACCCATTCGACCAACCAATCAAATGTTTCAAGAGAGATTAGCAACCATTAAACTCTTCTCTTACACATACAAGTTCAGAAAGAAGAACATCATACCAGTTTTTCACTATAATAAACCTGTCAGTAACGTGAACAACAAGTTTTAGGCATTTCACAATGTCAACCACAATCAAATTGCCGACTTGTCAATAACTTCTGTCATGTAACTTTTAGACCCATACATCATCTAATCAAATAGCTTCTCAATCTATTAACAATTTAAAGCAACAACACAACAATAAAATAGAAGTGTTTCTGTTTCACAAAAGATAAAAACACATGCAATATGCTAATTATGTCAATGGAAAATCTAAATCAGGCTTCCACTAATGTATTGTAACTGATACCATCTAGGTCAATGTTTTGGTCTATAATAACGAGAGATAATATATTGGCAACATTGATGAAGTTTCTTTTTTGGAATTGTCTGTCGTCAAATTAGAGACTTTTGTCATGTCTCCTCTACAACACCAAGTACACACGCATTCAAAGGCAACATTGAACATTAGAAATCTACAAATATACACGTACGCAGAGTAAAATATAATGTCCATTTTGAGTTATTTTCCCATCAAACATGGATGTGTTTAGATAGAGCAATACTAAGCTTAATCCAAGAAGCATTACTGAGTTTGATAACCAAAGACATGAACAAATGTGCAAATTTTTTAGGACAACTTATTCAACCGAATTGATCTAATTAAATCAAGAAAAAAGAGCATACATTTAATTTAGGTGAACCCCCGAATTGATCTAATTAAATCAAGAAAAAAAGAGCATACATTTAATCTGATTAAATCCTAATTAATTACTAAACTGTTCGGGGGAACTCTAGGGCTCACACAGTCCTTTCCCTCTTATTAACTCTAGGGCACAAAACAATCAAACAAATTAATATACTAATCACAATCTCTGAAGTTACCTGGGCGTCGACAGAGGGGAGGCAGTGGCATGGGAAACACGACAATGGAGGGGCAGCAGGGAGTGGAAGGGCGGCAGGGAGTGGAAAGGCGGCGCGAGCGGCGATGGACGGAGCGGCCCGAGCGGCGCGATGGACGGAGTGGAAGGGCGGCGTGAGCGGTGATGGACGGAGTGGAAGGACGGAGATTCAAGAGGAGAGGTGGTGAGGGGCAAATGGCAAGTGGCCAGAGAGAGAGAGAGAGAGATTTGGGAGGCTTAATAGGGTTTATAGAATTGGGGGGAAACCAAAGTGAGGGCGGGACGGGGGGAATAGATTTCATTAGCACGTGCAGAACACGTTGCAACGAAATAGTAAAAAAAACAGTTCAACGCCGGCGGTGCATGTATAAGCGCCGTTACAGAGTAACATATGCCGGCGGTTCATGTATAAGCGCCGTTATATATCATATATCTAACGGTGTTATATACAAGCACCGTCATACACATTCGATATTAACAAAAAAATAATCACGATGATCTATCCCGGCGTTTAGGTGTACACGTCGGGATAGATATGCCGTTATAGCCGTTACGATTAGTAGTGCATATAAGACCCAGATATCAAGAAAGAAAATTAAAAATAAAATCCAAACTTTCGAACTAATATTTATAAGGCTTTGGTAGTTAAAGGGGAAGAATATACTCACGTCGCTTTCTGCACAGCTTTCATTGAAGCCGCTGCAGTTCTTAATGCATCAACAGTTTCTATGGTAGCTTTCGCGCTTTCTAAAAGTATAATCTGACATAAAAACCATCAAACATGTGAATACATAGAAGAATTATGTAGAGAAAGTATACACAACAAGGAAGCGAGCGTGCTAATTCTTGACAGTGTAAGAATATATCATATAATGAGAAAGATACATGATCATCAATTCTGGACTGTAATTCCCAAGCTGCTCAACTTCCCGCTCAAAATTCCGTTTCATTAAATAGAGCTTCCTACCAAAGTAATTAGCACAATAAACCATCAACACTAAAAAAAGAAATAAATCTCAGAACTAGGAGAGCACAAACAATCATATCTATACTATTATTAAGCAAAGCCCCATTTTGGCGGCTTTTTACTATCATACCCCCATATATATATATATATAAAAGTCTAAAAAATAATATATGGTTAATTCTGTCAATTTTTGTTGTTAGTTACCATAATACCCTCAAAGTTCAAATTAATTTACAACATATTCATTCACAAAAGTGTCACTCACATCTATAACTATACTATTATTAAGCAAAGCCCCATTTTGGCGGCTTTTTACTATCATACCCACATATACATAAAAGGCTAAAAAATAATATAGGATTAATTTTGTCAATTTTTGTTGTTAGTTACCATAATACCCTCAAAGTTCAAATTAATTTACAACATATTTATTCACAAAAGTGTCACTCACATAAAATAAAAGTTTGTGCCACTAGAGATAATTTGTAAAAAGTATGTATGAGTAAAGGGAGGTCTCAGGTTCGAAGCCATATCACATCTTACTATTTACTTTATAAAATAAATTAAAAAATGATTAGAACGTGCATCGCACGTGCAGATCACTAGTAGTAATAACAATATGCAATTCATGACAATTCATCTTTAATGGGAAGCACAAACCCTGAAATATTCCACTGCCTGAGTCATGATTCTTGCACACTTAATATGATAAGAAGAGATTAAAAAAAAAGGTATGCACGGTCAAAAAGAATTCTCGGAATCAAATGGTATAAATATATCTAGCATAAATTATGGAGATGGCAAAAAACGACAAAGTGTAAACCTCTCGAACTACGAAATGCAGTCAAATCCCGTATGGAAACCCTAAAAGTAAGTGTGAAAAGTCCAAAATATCCTTATTTTTATATACCATTTAAAAATAATTTATTAAAAAAAAAATCAAACAATAAAAATCAAAACCAAAATAAAATTCAAAATCAAAATCAAACTCCAAAATCCAAAATCAAATCTTGATCCTCATCACTACCACCGACGTCCACCAACATCACCACCACCGACCACCGACCACCATCACCATCACCATCACCATCACCATCACCACCACCCCCGTCGGCCCCAACCTCCACAACCATCATCACCCCCCCCCCCCCCATCCCCGACCTCCACCACCATCATCATCACCTTCAAACCCATAAACCCCTCCAAATCCAAATCCAAAATAAAAATCCATAAACCCCTCAAACCCGACACAATTTTAATTTCAATTTTGATTTGCATTTTAGATTTGGATTTTCGTTATGGTTCTGAACCCATCAGACTTTGGGAGAAAGAATGAGTGTAAATTTTTTTTTTTTGTGTGTTTTTAAATGGTTAATTTTTTTTTCTTTTTTCTTTTTTTTGGGGGGGGGGTTAAATGGTGATGAGGATAAGGATTTGATTTTGATTTGGATTTTCATTTTGATTTTGGAGTTTCTTTTTTTAGGTTGATTTTGAATTGGAGTTTGTTTTTTTGTTTGTTTTTTAAACTAATTTTTAAAATGGTATATTAAAATTAGGGCAATTTGGACTTTCACACACACTTTTAAGGTTTTTGTACGGGTTTTGACTGCATTTCGTAGTTCCGGGGGTTTACTGCTTTAACCAATAGTTTAAGGGGTTTTCCGCTTTGACCTCATAGGTCAGGAATATTTTTTGCTTTTTACCCTCATATATTGTAACACCCCGTAATTTCAAATAATATATAATATAGTAGTAATAGTATATGTATATGTGGATTAAAAGTGGCAGATGGCATAAATGGTTATATAAGTGAATAATGTGATTAAGTGTTGAAGATGGGGGCCCACGGTGAATAGTGACAGCACTAGGGGTTGTTGCTGCCTGCTGTCATATGCCACGTTAGCGGGGATGATGGGCCGACCTGCACTTGAGAAAAGACAGAGTGTTGTCTTTGATGGGGATGACGTGTGCATGGGGCCCAGTGTGGAGCAATGTGCACACGCAATAGGAGGCTTCGGCTGTCTTTCGCAAGAGAGAGAGAATGGAAGAATTTGTGAAAATTTTGTCCCACATCGGGAATTGAACTAAAAATAATAAACTATAAATATAATAGCCTATGATAAAGAGTCACCAATTCGGTTAACCAACTTTTGAGAGGCAGCCTGTGGTGGGTAGTTGTATAATAGTATAAATAATTTGTCTGATAAATTATATAAATTGTCTGAGTTTAGGGCAGAGGTGTTACAAATAGTATCAGAACCGACTTTCGACACCGAGTGTAGGTGCAGACTAGTGGTTATGCCTGAGATGGAGCTAGCAGATGTACTGGTAGGTATGTCTGAGAGAGAGCGAGGTTGTGACAGGTCGTCCAGGTATGACAGGTCGTCCAGGTAGGGGACTGTACAACTAGCAGAATCAGGAAACTGTACAGCTAGCAGAATCAGGGTACGTCATTCCACATCGGTTAGAAAGAAGATCCTGCACTAAGATTGTGCATGCCCCGTGCTCAGCGAGGACGCTGATTTCTGAAGGGGGGAAAGGGGGGTGTAACAGCCCGTAATTTCAAATAATATATAATATAGTAGTAATAGTAAATGTATATGTGTATTAAAAGTGGCAGATGGCATAAATGGTAATATAATTGAATAATGTGATTAAGTGTTGAAGGAGGGGGCCCACGGTGAATAGTGACAGCACTAGGGGCTATTGCTGCCTGCTGTCATATGCCACGTCAGAAGGGACGAAGGGCCCACCTGCACTTAAGAAAAGATAGAGTGCTGTCTTTGATGGGGATGACGTGTGCATGGGGCCTAGTGTGGGGAGTTGTGCACTCGTGAGAAGAGGCTTCGGCTGTCTTTCGCCTGAGAGAGAACAGAAATATTTGTGAAAATTTTGTCCCACATCGGGAATTGAACTAAAAATAATAAACTATAAATATAATAGTCTATGATCAAGAGTCACCAATTCGGTTAACCACCTTTTGAGAGGTAGCCTGTGGTGGGCAGTTGTACTTGATGTGAATTATTTGCAAGTGTACAAAATCGCAACAAGTAGTATAGATAAGTGAAAAGTGTGCTGAACCCACAAGGACTAATTATTTTATTGAGTACCGAAATTACTAGATGAATTACTATTTGGAGAATCGAAATTTAATAAAGAAAGTAACTAAATTAAATTAATATAAATAACTAACTAAATTAATGAAAAGATACAGAATATGAATTTATATTGTTTATTAATTGCAAAATTAATTCTATGGCTTTTGATTTCACCTAGTTAAGCTCGCACAATTTATAACTCCATACGAATAAAGAATTTATTTTCCAAGTTGTAGACCGAAATCACTTAAGTATTCAATGCTTTCTCTCGAAAAACACCAAAAATATCTCCAACTAACAGTTTGTCATAGTTCATGCACAAATTTAATTAATCAATGACTCATTAAGTTCTGTGGATTTCTTAACGGTCAAATCAATCGTGGTAAATCAGCTCTAATTTCGCTCAATTAATGATATTTAATTTTATAATTCAAAATCACAAATTACCAGTTCGGTCTTTCCATGATTTAATAGATCATACAAACGTCGGTCAACCAATTGTAAGCATTAAGATCATAAATCAAACACACAACCATGGAAAAATAGAAAAAAAATATGAAATTAAAATTATGTTCTCAAAACTAGGCTTCATCGAAACCCTAGAAAAATAAAATTTAGTCCATAATAAAATTGTAACTAACAAATATTGCCTTGGATTGCATTATAAAATTAGACAAAGAAGAGAAGAGGAAGATATGTATTTTTTTTTTAAAGTTTGCAAACCAATTGCCTCGAAAAACGTGACTTCAGACAATGCCGCACACCACGTCAGCTTCGTTCTGTGATTCGTCCTGAGCACGCTGAGTTAGCAGCCATGTCAGCTTCTCGCACGTGCAGCTTTTCGTCCTGGAGCACGCTGAGTCAGCAGCCACGTTAGCTTCACTGACGTCACGCCTCCTCTTCCTTCATCCTGTTCTCCTATTCTCTTGCAACGCTCTCCACAGAGAGACGAGATCTGTCTCTCTACACTTTTTTTATATTTATTTACAAGGTCAGCCGTCTCTTGGTACGCGTGTTTTTGTAGCTTCTCCTTAAGTTGTGTTTATAAAGCACGGAAGCGAGATTTAGGGTTTATTTTTACAGAAAAACTCTTCTTCTTCATTTATTTATTTCCTTGTATGATTTGCTCTTTATTTCTTGCTTCTTTTTCTTCTCTTTCTTTTTATTGAAACACGTGCTGCACACAAACAAAATAAATCAAAAATTATGATTTAAAAATAAAAATAAAATTACTTAGTTTAAATTAATTAAACTAACTAATAATCATACTAGTTCAATTAAACCCTTTTTTAAATTGTTTTTTGCACTTTCACCTTATTTGCAATTTAAAATTTATATTTTTCTTTTCACAAGGCCGAATTGTAAAATTTAAATTTAACAAATCAATAAAAATAAATAAATCATTCTGTTGTTTTGTTTGTTGATTTTTACCAAAAATATTCACCTTTTTGCATCAAAAATATTATTCCTTCAAAAATAATTAATTATTTGAAATCTATGGAAATAAGATAATTTATAAACAATATAGACGAATACAATTAATTTTTATAGGTAAATGAGTACAAATATTTATATAAAAATTAGACACATCAAATACCCCCAAATTTAAGATTTTGCTTGTCTTCGAGTAAAAAGTAAAATCATGAATAAAGGAATAATAATCAATAATAAGCTCTACTCATCACACTAAGAGATCTCATCATGCAAGCATCAAATTTTCAATTAAACATATAAAAGCAAATAAAGTAAAACCAAGCATGCACACTTTCTCCAGTGCAATTATTCATTCATAATTCCAAACCCAATCATATTTTTCATGCAATTAATATAATTATAGTATGTAACAACTCAATCTGTGATTACCCCCTCACACTACTACAAACCGAGTAGCAAACTAGAGTTTTTTTTTCTCTTTTAGATCTCGTCTCTAAGTTTTCAGTTGCATTTTGATGCGAATGCAAACATTTGTGATGAATTCACTTGGTCACTCAACAAGTCACAAACTTAGAGTACTTTGTATACTCATATTTCAAGTTGTCGTTTGACGTAAAAGTAAACATTTGTGATGAATACCCCTAGTTACTAGCAACTCAAAACATTAGAGTAGATAGACTTTATTTATTTAATTTTTAATTTTTTAATTTTTTAATTTTTTAATTTTTTTTATTACTCTATTTACTTAAACTCTGTTTAGGACTAAATCAAAGGGGATAATCACAAGAAAAGCATCACATTTTTCTTATATGTATAATCACATGACTGTCACAACTGTGTAAGGAATTTTTAAATTCAATATTCCTAAAGTAAATAAGTATGCTTAATCTTGCTTTATAAGCAATTGTCAATCGTAAAAATAATATTTCAATGCTTAGCGCAATGAAGAACTCAAAAGTGTAATGCTATGCCTAATTAAAATCCCTTTTATTTTGTTTTTATTTTCAAAAATATAAAATTAAATTTGTAACCCTTCCCCCAAACTTGAATATCACATTGTCCTCAATGGGAAAAGAAAAAAAAAGAAATGAATGCAAAAAGTTCAGAATTTCTCCGCTGCTTCATCTTAAAATTCTGCACGTGCGCCGTTCAGTGTTTCAGCGATATCTGGAGCTGTATATGTCCAAATGGCCTGTTTCTTTTGTGATGGAAAGCTAAGACAATTGGCTACAATCTATCTTTGAAACACTTTTCCAGATTCTGACTCCATCCTGCTCAAAAACAGCCATCAATGTAGATGTAGAAAATAGCTCTGCTCGGCCACTTCCAAAATTATGCAATCCTACAAAATAAAATCAAAAATTAAAATTTAAAATAAACTAGAAGAAAATTCAAATCTAAATGCAGTAAAAGAAAACATGGGTTGCCTCCCAAGAAGCGCTAAGTTTAAAGTCTTTAGCCAGACTTGATAGTTGCGATGGTTATGTGTCGCCAAGATCCAACAACATATGAGCCTCTTTTCTAATAATTCTCTTAATATGTGGATTAGATTTTTTCTGTGCATCAATCAAGCTTGATGGCAGCGGCTCGAATTTCAGCCATTTCTTTCTTGAAGATGGAGTCTTTGATATCCCCACCTCCTTGAATGTCAGCTGAGAAAATGGATGAATAGATGGTGCAACATCCAAATACATAACATATTTCAAATTATTTTCTTTCTCAGATTCAAGAGTTGCTGAATTTGTTGGACATACATCGATTAATAAATTTTCAATTTCAGCTTTATGTTTCTCGCCCACAATTAAATCAGTTTTACTTATTTGAAAACATGACTGTTCTTCAGTAGAAAATTTTATGGATTTAAAAACATCAAACGTTACTTTCTCATCCTCAATCCTCAAAATCAGTTTTCCTTGTTGGACATCAATCAAGCTCTTCTTGTAGCTAGAAAATGTCTCACCAAAATCAACGGAATTTGTTCATCTTCCTCCATATCAAGTATAATAAAATCAGCTAGAAATATGAATTTGTCTACTTTTACCAAAACATCTTCAATCATTTCTCTTGGTTACTTGATAGATCTATCCACCAATTGCAATGAGATTGTGGTGAGTTTTGCTTCTCCAATGCCTAATTTCCTGAAAACAGAATAAGGCATAAGATTAATACTTGCTCTTAAATCACATAATTCTTTATCAAAAGAAAAATTTCTAATAGTGCAAGGAATTGTAAAACTCCCTGGATCTTTAAGTTTAGGAGGCAGCTTCTTTTGTAAAATTTCACTACTCCTTTCTGTTAGCACCACCGTCTCATGTTCCTCCAACTTTCGCTTGTTTGATAAAATATCCTTAAAAAATTTAGCATATTTAGGCATATGTTCCAAAGCTTCAATAAGAGGAATATTAATATGCAATTTCTTTAAAATATTTAAAAATTTAGAAAATTGATTT
The DNA here is from genome assembly GCA_017893485.1 of Hemerocallis citrina. Taxonomy (NCBI): domain Eukaryota; kingdom Viridiplantae; phylum Streptophyta; class Magnoliopsida; order Asparagales; family Asphodelaceae; genus Hemerocallis; species Hemerocallis citrina. The sequence continues at coordinate 101,553,091 of CM030365.1, forward strand.
TCGAGATTATTCTTTTTTAAGTTTTTGCGGAAAAGGAATAGGTGGATCATAAGGTGAATTAGGATAAGTGTCAGAATTAAACTCCCCTGAAATTGTTTAGTTTGAAACTCTTTTATCCTTCTTAGATTGGTGGTTGGCCATCTGCTGCGTTTGTTCCTCTACAATTTGCTCGATCTCGCTTTGCTTTTCACCTACATTTTGTTCGGCAATTTCTTCTTGTGGCTGCTCAATTATTCTCCCGCTTCTAAGTGTTATTGCTTTGACATGCTCCTCGGGATTAGTCACTGTGTTACTGGGTAAGGTTCCTGTAGTCCTCTCTTTAAGAATATTTGAAAGTTGACCAATTTGAGCCTCAAGGTTGTGAATTGAAGCCATATTATTTTGTATCACCAAATCTGTCTTCTGCATGTATTGCATGAACATCTCTTCAAGTGTCGGTTTCTTTTCTTGTTGTAAAAAAATTTGAGGTGGTCTAAATGCTCCTTGATTATTGCTCCAAGAAAAGTTGGGGTGATTTCTCCATCCTGGATTGTATGTGTTTGCATAAGGATTGTTTTGTCTTTGAAAATTTTACACAAAATTTGTTTGTTCAGCATTTGATGGAGAAAAAAGGGTTTCCCACTTGGCAATCTGCACTTGAGTGATTTCCTGCACAAAGATCATAAATCATATTAGTTTGAATAGAATTAACATTCATATTACCTAATTGTTTAGATAAATAATCAATTTGTGCAGTTAAAGTAGTAATAGGATCAAGATCAAAAACTCCAGCCACTTTTCTTGGCATTGTTCTCTCTGAAGACCACTGGTAACTATTAGATATCATCTCCTATAAAAGCTCATAGACTGCTTCATGAGTTTTTCTCATAAGTGCATCTCTAGCTGCTGCGTCATCCATAGATCGATTTGTAACTCCCAAACCATTATAGAATATTTGAATTTGCAGCCATTTCGGTAGTTCATGATGAGGACACTTTCTTAATAACTCTTTGTACCTCTCTCATGCATCATACACAGACTTGGTCTCAAATTGAATGAAGGTGGTAACATCATACCTTAGCTTCGCTGTCTTTGTCGGTAGAAAATTCTTAGCTAGAAATTTTTGTGCAAGTCCCTCCCAAGTAGTAATACTACTGGGTGAAAGAAATTTAGCCAAGCCTTTGCCTTATCTCATAGTGAAAAAAGGAAGAGTCTCAATCTGATTGCATCATCTGATACTCCGTTATGCTTGAAAGTGTCACAAATTTTCCAGAAAGTTTGCAATGTGAACATAAGGATCCTCGTGCGGTAGTCCCCAAAATTGAACAGTCTGTTGAATTATTTGAATAATCGCCAGTTTAATCTCAAAATTGTTAGCTTCAATAATCGTCCTCTTTATGCTTGATGTTGCTCCATTAATTGAGGGCATAGCAAAATCTCTCAAAGCCCTGTTTTTCTCATTGTTCGCCATGATAATGTACTTGTATGTCCCGAAATATAAGTATTAAAAAAAATAGAAAAACTAAAAAATAAAATAAAATAAAAGTAAGTCAAAAGAAAATAAAGAGGTAAAATAATAATAAAACAAAAAAAAATCGAAACTAGTAATAATCTAACAATTTTTAATATCAATAAAAGAATAACTAGTCCCCGGCAACGGCTCCAAAAACTTGATGTGAATTATTTGCAAGTGTACGAAATCGCAACAAGTAGTATAGATAAGTGAAAAGTGTGTCGAACCCACAAGGACTAATTATTTTATTGAGTACCAAAATTACTAGATGAATTACTATTTGGAGAATCAAAATTTAATAAAGAAAGAAACTAAATTAAATTAATCTAAATAACTAACTAAATTAATGAAAAGAGACGGAATATGAATTTATATTGTTTATTAATTGCAAAATTAATTATAGGACTTTTGATTTCACCTAGATAATCCCACACAATTTATAACTGCATATGAATAAAGAATTTATTTTTCCAAGTTGTAAACCAAAATCACTTAAATATTCAATGCTTTCTCTCGAACAACACCAAAAATATCTCCAACTAACAGTTTGTCATAGTTCATGCACAAATTTAATTAATTGAAGACTCATTAACTTCTGTGGATTTCTTAACGGTCACATCAATCGCAGTAAATCATCTCTAATTTCGCTCAATCAATGGTGTTTAATTTTATAATTCAAAATCACAAATTACCAGTTCGGTCTCTCCATGATTAAATAGATCATACAAACGTCAGTCAACCAATTGTAAGCATTAAGATAAAAAATCAAACACACAACCATGGAAAAATAGAAAAATAATATGGAATTAAAATTGTGTTATCAAAACTAGGCTACATCGAAACCCTAGAAAATTAAAATTTAGTTCATAATAAAATTGTAACTAACAAACACTGTCTTGGATTGCATTATAAAATTAGACAAAGAAGAGAAGAGGAAGATCTGATTTTTTTTAAAATAAATGCAAACTAATCTACCTCGAAAAACGTGTCGTCAGACAATGCCGCACGCCACGTCAGCTTCCTTCTTCGGTTTGTCCTGAGCACGCTGAGTCAGCAGCCACGTTAGCTTCCCGCACGTGCAGCTTTTCGTCCTGGAGCACGCTAAGTCAACAGCCTACGTCAACTTCGCTGACGTCACGCCTCCTCTTCCTTTGTCCTGTGCTCCCTTTCTCTTTCAACACACTCCACAGAGAGACAACTGTCTCTCTACACTTTTTTTATATATTTATTTACAAGGTCATCCGTCTCTTGGTACGCGTGTTTTTGTAGCTTCTCCTTGAGTTGTATTTATAGAGCACGGAAGAGAGATTTATGGTTTATTTTTGCAGAAAAGCCCCTCTTCTTCATTTATTTATTTCCTTGTATGATTTGCTCTGTATTTCTTTCTTTTTTTTCTTCTCTTTTTTTTTCTTGAAACACGTGCTGCACACAAACAAAATAAATCTGAAATTAGGATTTAAAAATAAAAATAAAATTAGTTAGTTTAAATTAATTAAACTAACTAATAATCATATTAGTTCAATTAAACCCTTTTTAAAATTGTTTATTGCACTTTAACCTCTATTGGAAATTTATAATTTATAATTTGCTTTTCACAAGGCCGAATTGTAAAATTTAAATTCAACAAATCAATAAAAATAAATAAATCATTTTGTTTGTTTTGTTTGTTGTTTTTTACCAAAAATATTCACATTTTTGCATCAAAAACCTTATTCCTTCAAAAATAATTAATTAATTGAAATCTATGGAAATAAAATAATTTATAAACAAGATAGACGAATACAAGCAATTTTTATAGGTAAATGAGTACAAATATTTATACAAAATTTAGGCCCATCAATACTATACGATAAATAATTTGTTTGATAAATTATATAAATTGTCTGAGTTTGAGGCAGGGATGTTACATATATATATACAAAGAAGAACATCGATAACAATAGTAAATGACTATCAAACTCTTTTACGTCTATTCAATGCATCTTTTTGACAATCAACTCTCGTCATAATATAGAGGATATGTTTACGTAATCAAAATGCAAACATTAAATACTCAATATCATCAAGGAATCCTTATTCACATTGTAATTTGTGACTTCTTTAGCAGTCCCCAACTAGATTATCATCTCTTGCCAACATTGCACCAAACAACCTTGTAGGCTCAAATATTCCACTTAACTTGATATATCAACCAGAAAAGTGCAATTATGTAAAAAAAACTCAGTACTCCATTCTCAATCTCTAAGAATTAATACTTGTAAATGTACCCAAAAATAGTATTTCAGTGACAACAAACTACAAAGATTTGATCTTTTGCCCGAGAAATTACATGTAGATCAACATCAGACACATACACTGTCCTCCTAATCACATCCTCGCGTTGTGCCTGACTCGTCCTACTATTCATCTGCCACTTCCCTTGTCCATACACATTCTTCCTCTAAGTCCAAAACCCAAATTCCTCAATAAAACAAATCTAACACAAACGAAAAACTAAAAATCAGCAAATTGTAATTCGAATATTACCTGTCTAATACCATTCGGTCCAACCCCAGCACCGTTTCCATTCGGAAACCCTATAAATCCATCTTGGAGAGGAGAGGAGAGGAAATGGGAGTTGTGAATGCCGAGCTCGGGAATCGAAGACGGGTGTTGGAGTTGGGCTAGAGACAGCGCCGGCGACGGAGCTAAGGTCGGCGTCGGTTTGGATTTGGGATTTTGAGTCGAGCTAGGGTTGGGGATTTGGGAATTGAGATAGAGGGAAATGAACATGAATGGGGTTTGGAGATTTAGGGGATCGATATTTTAAAAAAAAAAATTAATTTTTACATGAGCGATCCCAGCGTTTTGTACATAACTGTCGAGATAGCTCACATATATACTGGCATTTTGTACATAAACGGTGGGATATCCATTATCTATACCGGCGTTTTGGACAAACGCCGGGATAGGTAAGCAATTATTTCATATAAAAAAACTACTATCTATCCCGGCGTTCCACCCAAATGCCGGGATAGACGTTGACATTTGTAATGACTCAACTGTTATTAGTTACCATAATGCCCTCAAAGTTCAAATTTATTTACGACATAATTATTTACAAAAGTGTCACTCATATAAAATAAAAGTTATTGTCAATAGGGGTAATTTGTAAAGAGTATGTAATGAGTAAAGGGAGATCTCAGGTTCAAGGCTAGATTACGTTTTAGTATTTACTATAGAAAAAGAATTAGAACGTGCATCGCACGTGCAGGCTACTAGTAAATCTTAATACGATATTTCTCCTTAAACTTTGTTGTGTATGGATGCCGATATGGGTCAGATGATGTGGCCCCTCCTGGGCCACCAGATCCCTCAACGCTCTCTCCTGATCATCGAGTCAACGAAAGTCAAACAAGCCGTTACCGCCTCTAGCCCACCAGCAAACGGGAGCGACTCGGCCCGCTCCAGTCCCAGACCCATTTGCTTTGCCTATAAATACCAGGTCATCCCCTCCATTTAAAGGTAATCAATCTTTTCCTCTGAAATCCTAGCTATTGTTGCTCTTCAGTAACTGACTAGATTGTCGGAGGGCCTGCCACCGGGATCTCCCCCGGTGTTTCTAGGCATAGTGCAGGTACTTGAGACCGAGTCGAGCTTCCAGATCCAAGCCGAGCTTACTGGATCCGAGCCAAGCATCCGACCTTCCACCTCACTCCTGCTCCCAAGCCTTCCCTCAGCCGAAGGTTGGGTGTATAGCCAGTACCGCGACTTCCACTTTATAAATTGAGAGAACTCACACCTGGTGCAGCTACCCCCAAAAACAAACCGCATCAGGTTGGCGCCGTCTGTAGGAAACCTAGGTACAGACCTCAGTCCGACCCCGGCGAGGAACGTCGTCCCCTCAATCCGAGCTCATATTGCACCCAAGGACAGAAGAGTTGTCACCTCTGCACGTTGTCTGGATGCTCCCCCCCAGGACGTCCCCATCGACACTCATGGATCCAACCTATCCGAGGGTTAATGGCGGACCCAGACCGAGCACTCCTCGCTCGGTTGCGACCGACCTGCGTCGGGTCATCCAGAATCGGCAAGCCAGCCGAACTAGGAGAGGGGCCGCTTCCAACTCGGCCCCGAACCATTCCAGGCATCCTTCCCGAGAGCGGGAGCCAAAGCTCAGTCGCACCGACCGGAGGCCGCCACCCCAATGCAACCCAGCCGGACGGGCCCCAGTCACCCGTCGTGAGTTCCAAGACTTTCGGAATGTGATCCTGGAAGCCATCTTAAGGACCCCCGTCAACGAGATGCTCCACCACTCTCACTCGCGGTCGGATGTCAGAGCCAGCGTGTCTCACAGCCTAACCTGCCCGCTAGAACATGACGAGGACGTCCTGCAATGCCTACACGAAATGGAGAACCTCCTCGACCACTTTGGCGAGGGCGGTCCGAGGCCAGCTCAGGGTCATAGGCCGATCCAACCTCCTTACTCTGCTGTAATTCTACAAGTAGAAATACCTCGGAATTTCTGACCTCCCCAGTTCGAGACTTATGACGGCGAGGGTGATCCTGCTTATCACATGGAGGGGTTCAAGACCCTCATGATGATTCACAATGCTTCGGATGCCCTCCTATGTCGTGCCTTCCCTGCCACCCTCCGGGGTCTGGCTTGGGAATGGTTCTCTAAGCTCATTCTCGACTCGATCTATTCATTCGACCAGTTGGAGGTCAATTTTCTGGCCCACTTTGTGACTATTAGGAAGGCCGAGAAGACGAGCGCGTCCCTACTGGACCTCCGACAGAAGGAAGGGGAGTCACTCCGACAGTTCGTCCGGAGGTTCACCACAAAGGCGAGGTCCGTCTCCTCCCTCGACGCTGGGGTCGCCTCGACAGCATTTCGACACAACGTCTGGCACGGCCAGTTGAAAGCGTCCTTGGCCAAGAAGCCTCCCCTCGACTTCCCTGACCTGCTCATTCGGGTCAAAAAGTACATTCGGGCCGAGGAGTCCCTAAATTCTGAGGATGCCAAAGAGGTCCCAGGGAAGGGGAAGTGCAAGGCCGACGAGGCCGAGCCAGCCAAGAAGGTTCCGAAAGAAGGGACCGGCATGAAGAGGGTCCCTCCGATCCCACGTTTCGACAGATACACGCCACTGACACAAAACGTGTCGGTCATCCTATTGGCGATCGAAGACAGGGACCTCGTACAGATGCCCCCTTGACCAATCAGCAACAAGAAAAGGGACCAGCGGTTCTACTGCAGTTTCCACCTGGATAACGGGCACGACACCGACTACCGCCGGGCCCTGAAGGACGAAATCGAGGCCCTCATCGAACGAGGGTACCTCCGGGAATTCACCCGGGAAGACGCCCGGGACCGAAGGGACACGAGGAACCAGAGGCCTTCTCCTCCTCCTCGTGCCCCCAAGCTGCGTCCCGAGCGGGACCCGGAGCCCGAAGAGATCGAAGGCCAGGAAATTCTACATTGCATCCATAGGGGGGCCTATAGGAGGGGATTCTAGCACTCCCGCAAGGCGTTCATCCGAGAGGTAAACGCCGTCCGAGACCTCTCTTCCCCCCAGGTCCAGCAGCTCCCTATCTCCTTCTCGGGGGGAAGACCTAGAGGGGGTCTGGCTCCCGCACTGCAATGCACTCGTCGTCAGCCTCGTCATGGCAAACCAAGTGGTCCGTCGGATCCTCGTGGACAACGGGAGCTCAGTGAACATCCTCTTCCTGGAAGCATTTGAGAACCTCAAGCTCCCCCGAGATAAGCTAAAGCCAGTCGGGTACACCCTGCATGGGTTCTCCGGTGTCCCGTTGCCAATAGAGGGGATCGTTACCCTGAATGTCACTGTCGGTAATACCCCTTACAGACGGACTGAGTCGATGGACTTCATGGTTGTGAACATCAAAGCAGCTTACACTGCCATCCTCGGCTGACCGGGGCTTTTCTCCCTTCAGGCTGTTCCCTCGGCCTACCACCTGTAGTTGAAGTTCCCCACTGAGTCAGGTGTCGTGGTCATTCGGGGGAACCAAGAGGCGGCACGATCATGCTATATGATGGCGGTCGGGGGCGGTGTGTTTCCCCTGGATGCCGTCGAGCTGCAGCCCGAAAGGAGCCATCCAGAGCCCGAACCCGCGGACGAACTAGAAGAAATCTCATTCGAGACAGGGGACAAGTCAAAATGGTTCCATGTGAGCTGCTCACTCGCGCCCGACCTAAAGTCCGGCCTAATCGACTGCATTCGCTGCAACGTCGACCACTTTGCTTGGAAGCCTTCCGACATGCCCGGGATTTCCCAAAGACCAGATCATGCACAGACTAAGCGTGATTCCTTGCTCGAAGCCGATCGTCTAGAAGCGGCGTAAGTTCACCCCAGAGAGGCAGCAAGCTGTGAAAGCGAAGGTAGACAAACTGTTGTCTGCCCAGTTCATCCAGGAGGTCAGTTACCCCGAGTGACTGGCTAACGTCATGATGGTGTAAAAGGCGAACGAGAGCTGGAGGATCTGCATAGACTTTACTGACCTCAACAAGGAGTGCTCCAAAGATCCGTTCCCTTTCCCCAGCATCGATGCTCTGATCGATGCAATGTCGGGTCACGAGCTCCTGTCCTTCATGGATGCCTTCTCAGGCTACAATTAGATCCGAATGTCCTCCCCTAATATAGCCAAGATGTCCTTCGTCACCGACCAAGGTCTTTACTGCTACCAATTATACCCTTCGGACTGAAGAACGTCGGTGCTACCTCTCAATGGCTTGTCAACCGAGTCTTCAAGGACCAGATCGATCGCAACATGGAAGTGTACGTCGACGATATGCTCATCAAAAGCCACCGGGGATGGGACCACGTCGCAAACCTAGAAGAAGCCATTGGCATCCTTTAGACCCACAATATGAGGCTCAATCCGGCGAAGTGTGCATTCGGCATCTCCTCGGGAAAATTCCTCGGGTTCGTCGTCAGCCAGCGCGGCATCCGAACTCCGAGAAGATCCAGGCCATAATAGACATGGCCCCTCCGAGAAACATCAAGGAGGTCCAGCGGCTCACGGGAAGACTAGCGGCCATCGGCCGTTTCCTCTCCAAGTCTGGAGAGAAATCCTTCCCATTCATCAAGGCTCTGCACGGAACGAGAGGCTTCGAATGGGGTACTAAGTAGCAGGAGGCCTTCGCCCAATTGAAAGAGTACCTCGCCAATCCTCCTCTCCTTAGCAAACCCGAACCGGGCGAGCCTCTCTGGCTTTATTTTTAGCCTCAGAATACGTGCTCAGTGTCGTTCTCGTTCGAGAAGAAGATGGAGTCCAAAAGCCACTGTAATATGTGATCAAGAATCTGCTCTCGGCTGAGACCATATACGCGAAAATGGAGAAGGTGGCATACGCCCTGGTCATGGTTGCACAGAAGCTCCGCCTCTATTTCTAGGCACACTCAATTCAGGTCCTCACGGACCAGCCTCTGAAGGCCATACTCCACAAGCCCGAGAGCTCCGGCTGACTGGTCAAATGGTCGATCGACCTCAGTCAATACGACATCGGCTATCAACCAAGGACAGTAATCAAGGGATAGGCCCTCGCCGAATTCATCACGGAATGCACCATCTCCGAGCAACCCGAAAGTAGGGAGGCCGACCAGACATGGGAAGTTTACGTCGATGGCTTTTCCTGCGAAGCGGGGAGTGGTGCGGGCATTATTTTGCGAGGACCTGACCACTTCCTTCTCCAATATTCCATCCGCCTCAACTTTCCAGCCTCCAACAATGAGGCCGAATATGAAGCTATGATCACGGGGCTCACTCTAGCACACCAGGAAGGCACCAGGTAGATCAGGGCCTTTAGCAACTCTCAGCTCGTGGTCAATCAGATCACCAGAGAGTACGAGGCCCGTAACGATCGGATGATCCGATACTTGGCCGTATTCCAGCAGCTCTTGACATCCTTTGATGAGTCTGCAGTCTTAAGGATCCCAAGACAGTAGAACGCCCAGGCCGATGCCCTATCAAAGTTAGCCTCCTCGTCCTTCGAAGGTATCAACCGCACCGTTCTGATCGAAGTACTCCTGAAGCCGAGTATCGACCTTCCCGAGACCCTCTGTATATACGATGGAGCTCAGCCTGACGATTGGACCACTCCCATCCGAAAGTCTCTGATCAAAGGAGAGCTCCCCGAAGACTGAGCTGAGGCAAGGCAGACCAGGGTCCGCTTGGAGAGGTTCGCCATGATCAGCGAAACCCTCTTCAAATGCTCGTACACCACGATGGACGGAAGACCCTACCTCCGCTGCTTAACCCCTGACGAAGCAAAGTATGCTTTCAAGGAGCTCCACGAAGGAAATGGTGGGTGCCATATGGGGAGCCGATCGCTTGCTTAAAAGGCTCTGAACCACGGGTATTACTGGCCCACGATGCTGCAAGATGCCCTGGCCCTGGTCAAAAGGTGTGGCACTTATCAGAGATTCTCCTTGGTGAGAAGGGGTTCCCCAAGCAAACCTCCGCTCCCTGGCCAGTCCAACCCCCTTTGCTATTGGGGGATGGACCTGGTAGGCCCCTTCCTGAAAGCGACGGGCCAAAGGAAATTCCTAATAGTAGCGATCGACTACTTCATGAAATGGCGAGGCCGAGGCCCTGGCCATGATCACCGAGCAGCAGACTCAACAATTCTTCTGGAAACACATCATCTGTCGATTCGGAATTCTGCGCATACTCATCACGGATAATGGGACTAGTTCACGGGTAAGAATTTCCAAAAGTTATGTGAGGATCTCGGAATCCAGCAACGCTTCTCTTCGGTGTGCCACCCGCAGTCGAACGGTCAGGCCGAGAATGTGAACCGCTAAATCCTTGACGGTCTGAAGAAACGGATTGATAATTCTTCCAAGGGATTATGGGTCGATGAGTTTCCAAGCATTCTCTGGGCCCATCAAACGACGAAGAGGATCCCCATGGGAGAATCACCTTTCAATCTGACTTACGATGCAGAAGCAGTAATTCCCCTCGAGATCAAACTCCCGTCACCCCGAATCATGGCCTTTGATGAAGAAAGAAACTCGGCGCAACTACGTGCCGATCTCGACCTCATAGACGAGGTTAGGAAAAAATTTGCCATAAGAAGGAACACATACCAGCAGAGGATCGAGAGGTTCTACAACAAAAGGGTGCATCCCACTGACATCAAGTTAGGGGACCTCGCCCTCTGAAAATTGGCGGTATCTAACCCCGACCAAAAGAGGAAGCTGGCTCCAAACTGGAAAGGCCCATACAAAGTTTCCGAAGTTGTGCGCCCCGGCACATACCGCCTTACCGACCTAGAGGGCAAGGTGGTGAAGAGATCCTGGAACGCAGAGCACCTTATCAAATTCCTCGAAGGGGAGGATTAGCCTTTGTAGATCCCCCCATGTAAACTATAAGATGTAATCTGCACGTCATGCCTTATTTTGTAAAGTCAGTATGATGTAATTGTGTCAGCTTTCTTAAAACAAGCTTTGGCCTCATGCCAGCTTTCTTTCGGCATTCAGATGGATCCACGAGCCATAAAAAGCTTCTCCTACAAACTTGCGGCTCGGCGTTCGGATGGAACTGTGAGCCACAAAAAGCCTCTTCTACAAGCTTGCGGCTTGGCGCTCGGATGTCACCGCGAGCCATAAAAAGTCACTCCTAATGTATGGGGGCTCGGCATCAACCTCGAGCAAGGCCTCTACTTTTTCAAGCCATACGACCTTTATGTTCGGCGATGACCTCCAGCTATGCTCATAACAGCTTCTCCTAAGGTATGGGAACTCGGCATTGACCTCGGGCAGGGCCTGGACTTTTTCAAGCCCTACAAACTATGCACTCGGAGATGACCCCCAGTTACACTTGTACTATCTACCCAAGAACAAGTATGGGGTCTCGGCATTGACCTCGAGCAAGGCCTTGGCTTTTTCGAGCCATGCAACCTTTACGCTCGGCGATGACCTCCAGCTATACTCATAACAACTTCTTCTAAGGTATGGGGGCTCAACATCGACCTCGAGTAGGGCATGGGATTTTTCAAGCCCTGCGACCTATGCGCTCGGCGATGACCTCCAGCTACACTCGTACTATCTACCCGAGAACAGGTATAGGGGCTCGGTATTGACCTCGAGGAAGGCCTTGGCTTTTTCAAGTCATGCGACCTTTACGATCCGCAATAACCTCCGGCTATGCTCATAACAGCTTCTCCTAAGGTATGGGGGCTCGGCATCGACCACGAGCAGGGCCTGGGCTTTTTCAAGCCCTGCAACCTATGCGCTTGGCGATGACCTCCGGCTACACTAGTACTATCTACACGAGAATAAGTATGGGGTCTCGGCATCGACCTCGAGCAAGGCCTTGGCTTTTTCAAGCCAGGCAACCTTTACGCTTGGCGTTGACCTCCAGCTATGCTCATAACAGCTTCTCCTAAGTTGTGGGGGCACGACATCGACCTCGAGCAGGGCTTGGGCTTTTTCAAGCCCTGCGACTTATGCGCTCGGCGATGACCTCCAGCTACACTCATACTATCTACCTGAGAACAGGTATGGAGGCTCGGCATCGGCCTCGAGCAAGGCATTGTCTTTTTCAAGCCATGCGACCTTTACGCTCGGTGATGACCTCCAGCTATGCTCATAAAAGCTTCTCCCAAGGTATGGGGGCTCAGCATCGACCTCGAGCAGGGTCTGGGCTTTTTCAAGACTTGCAATCTATGTGCTCAGCGATGACCTCCCACTACACTCGTACTATCTAACCAAGAGTAGGTATGGGGGCTCGGCATCGACCTCGAGCAGGATCCTGGCTTTTTTAAGGCCGGCGATGACCTTCAGCCACACCCAACCCAAAAGTTTTCATTAAAGATTATGGTGCACGCCTTCGGCCAACGCCCCGAGCTCCGGACCGTTGGTTAACCCACCTCTCACCCGCGGACAACTCGGGGTTAACGGCCCTCAGAGCTAAAACTCCGAATTGTTTGAAGGTGGCAGGGGAGCCACCGACCCAAGGACTCTCGCCCAAAAAACCCCCCGAGCTCCCGGACCTTGGCTGGCACACCTCTCACCCGCTAGCAACTCCGGGTAAACTGCCCTCAGTGCCGTCTATCCAAAAATGCTAGAGGATGGCAGGAGAGCCACCAATCTGGGACTATCGGCTAAAAATTCCAATTTATGGGTGCCCGCCTTCAGCAAGCACCCCAAATCTCACCCTCGGGATCAACCCACCTCTCACCCGCTAATAGCTCGGGGTAAACAACCCTCGAAGCCAAAATCCCGAATTGCCAGCGGGTGGCAGATAAGTCACCGGCATTGCTTGGTGAAAAAGTGATGTGGGGGTGAATATTATATAGCTCCCTGGAGAGGTGCATTTATGACATCAGGAACTCCAAACGACAGAAGATGAAGCGTCTCCATTAATTTTTATCGGAAGACGAAACATCCCTTATTTGAATGCTACCTGCGAGCCGTAACGGTTCGGCTCCCGAGCGAAGCCACAACCCGACGACTCTTCCTGCCACGGCAGGGGAACTCAAGCGAAGCCCTACTCGGCAAGGGTCTCAAGCTACTGCCCCTACCGGTCTTGCTTAACAAATTATCAAAGTAAAGAAATCGAAGTTTTATTACTCATGGAGTGCCAGAAATGGCCACACAATATAATGAAGATATTACAAATCGCTCGGCTGAAAACTCAAACTCGATGCTTCCCGTGGGATCCTCTGCCTGCTCTGCCTGTCCGGCCAGTGAAGATGCCCCAGCAACGGAGCTCTGCACGTTGGCAGGCCTCGCCGCTTCCAGATAAAAGGTCGGAGAAGGACCCAATACAGAATGGCTCGCTTCCTCAGGCAGACCGGTGCCTAGCATGAGCTTCAGCCTCCAAACCTCCAACTCCTTTTCTACAATAGCCTTACGAAGAAAGGACTCCGAAGCCGATTGGCCGGTGGAAGCATCCGAGATTGACCAGTTCGTCTCAACTATCCACCAGTCCCAATCGGCTATGGCCTTCTTCAGGCGAGTGGCCTCTAGGCTGAGCTCCCTAGACTTGTACATGAAATAATTCACCGCAGCCTCTCGATCACGAGCCTGTTTATGGTGGCACACCAGCACACTCTCCTTGGACCCAGCTTATCTCGGAGCCAAGAGACCTCGGCAGAACGAAGGTCGGCTCCGTGGGTCTCATGTGTCTAGCAAGAAGATGGGAAAAATAACGGGTCACAAAAGAGTGGCGATAAACAAAAAGTCACAGAAGATCGGCCAAAAAATCTTTTCTCTTATAAAGTTAAAAACTTGTTACAAAAGGTGGTGACCAGTCCGCGTAAGGCAAACACAAAGTCAAAAGAGCAAAAATCCTAAGCTACTTATTAAGGGGGGATGGCACCTCTTCGTCAACAGGGTCGCCCCCGGCCTCCTCTTGATGAGGATCCCCCCTCTCCTCCTCCTCCTCACCGCCGGGCATCAGCGGATGCACGGAAAGCCGCCAGTTGTAGTGGAGGTGGTTGACCCGACACTCCGGGTAAACCTGCTGGAAGTGCTCCTTGGCCTTGGCATAGGCCTCGTCCTAGGCCATGATCAGAGTGTCCACCATGGTGATCTGCACCTTCTCAGCCTTCGCCTGCTCCTTAGACCGGAAGTGCAACAGCACGTTCTTATGATGGTCTTACAGCAAGGCCATCTGAGCTTGGACGACCGCCTCGGCATTCTGGGCTTCCTTCAGCTCGTCCTGCACACAAGTAAGCTCACGAAAATACTTCTCATCGTTCTTCCTCTCGATGAGGATCTCCTTCTCCAAGCATTTGTGGAAGAGCTGCCCATGAAGCAATGCCTGGACGAAGAAGAACAAGTTAGAGAAATCCCTAAAAATTTCACTCACATGGCAAATACCAAACACTTACCGAGAGCTGCGCCTGAGCCTACCTCATGTAGGCTGTCCCAGACGTCTCCATAGCTAGAGCTATCCAATCTCGCTCCGTGGGCAAGATGCTCCACCGCCTCCAGCGCCACCGGGCCCTCGAGCAAGGTATCCCCTACCTTGACCCCCCAGTCCGAGACGTGCGGCCTCAAGCCCTGCCTACCCACCATCTCCACGGCATCGGGGCGAAGTGGCAGGAGCCTCTGCTTCAGAACCTCGGCCCCCTTCTTACTACCGGAGCTCGCCCCTGGTTCCTTCGCCGACTTCGACATGTGGTGGTGCTTCTTTGTCCTCTTCGAGGGCGGCTCCACAGGCACTGGCGTCGGCCCTTTGCTGGAACCCACGGGCGAGGTGCTCTTCTTCTCCTGATCGACCCTCCTCTTAGCGACTAGGGCCAACAAGGCCTGTCGGTTGTTGAGCTGCTTAGCAGACATCTCTGCAAAAAGATAGCATGAAAAAATGTTAACACGAAGGCAGGAAGATAAACAAATTCAAAACAAAAACATATTAGGGTTGGTTGGGCTCAGTCCAGCTCGGGCCAGGTGCAACTCCGTGATGCGCGGCCACCCTATGCTGTGCCCTCCCATAATCTTCTCCACAGCCGCCCACTCTTTCTCAATCAACTCATTACGCTTCGGGGGCTTGTGGTTCGGCTTTCTAAAATTCCAAACAGTTAGAATCTTCCAAGGCTTCTCACTCTGGACAACGAAGTACTTCTCCTTCCATCTTTTGATGGAGTCCGGATGACTGTGCATCACCTTCTTGTGGTGGCACGGTGAGAGGTAGAAAATCCCCTCTAAGTTGCCGAGCGAGCTCATCCCTAGGATGGCACGGAAGTACGTGAGCCTCGGCTTAACACCCTTCTCCTGGCACTTCAAAACGAAGCAAACTAGGTACTTCCATGAGTTGGGGCCATACTGCATTGGGCTCAGGCCCCCCACTTCAGAACCCTTATGATGAATGGATGCAACGGCAGCCTTAACCCCGAGATGAAGGCATCCTCGGCAAACATGCAGAAGTGGAACTCCAGCGCTATAGTCGGACGGATTCTGGGGTTCGGCATCAAGAGTTCAAATTCCTTCGAAATGAAATAAGCCGCCTGTAAGACATGCAAGTAATCTACCTTCAAAACACATTAGACGATGTCCATCTTAATCAGAGGCCGACCCGTGTCTTGCAGCAATGAAGTGAATGCCAGAAGCCCCTCCACGTTGTCAGGAGACATCCTGATCGATCCCGGATTCCTATGAGTCACAGGGCCAAACTCGAACCCCGACTTAGGTCCGTATTTATCTGGTGAGCCCGGGGTATCGGGGCAAGTCAACTGCCTTTTTCTCCTACGGGTGCGAGGTTTCCTCTTCGGAGATGGGGTCGCTAACGGGGACAGAGGTGGAAGATCTTTCTCTTCCTCGACTGCCTCTTCCGCGGTTCCTCCTTCCTCTTCTCCCCGACCATCGCCTCCCTCGGCTCCTCGGATGAGCCCCTCCTGGTTGTCTTCCTCAACAAAAATCTCCTCGTGCTCCCTCTCCTCAACAGCCCCCTCTGCCTCAGGGTCTCCTTCTTCGTGCTCCCCCTCCTCAATAAACCCCTCACCCTCAGGGTCTCCTCCCTCGTGCTCACCCTCTTCCACAGGCTCCTTACTCGGCCTATGAGATCGTAAGGGTTGCACATTATAAACTACGACACCCTTGCCATCCGATCCTAAGTCCAACTGAACCTCCTCCTTGATTCCAAAATCACCTAGAGACCAAGACGTCGATTCTGACTGGACCTCCTCAGAATGACCTGTAGTGCTTGCCTCAGAACCGGACTGAGAGCACCGGCATTGGGGTCAAGAATACTAACCTAGTATACTAAGAAGCGTGAAGATCACGGAAGAGACGGTCATCGACGGCTATAAGAATTATTGTTGCCTTAGAGAAGTGAGTGAAAAGTGAGGAAATAGAAGGGGGAGATTTATAATAGAGGAAGGGACTCCTCGATTTTTGCGAGAAGATCTAACCTTTGGATCTTGATCATCAAGATCCAACAGCCACCAAGGTCTAAAGCGCTTTGATTCTCATGCCTGTGATGTCAGCCTAGGGCGTGAAATTACCCATTTACCCTCAGCCCTATCGACTGATATGGTAGCTTGGAATGCGGGGTCAACTACTCAAGCACTATAGCAAGCCACCAAAGATTTTCCAACATGCTTTGGTGGTTCGACGCTCGGATGGCACCGCGAGCCCCAAAAGCTTCTCCAACAAGATAAAGGCTCGACGCTCGGATGACACCGCGAGCCACAAAACCTTCTTCCACAAGTTTTAGGCTCGGCGCTCGGATGGGACCGCAAGCCACAAAAGCTTCTCCAATAAGCTTGAGGCGCGGCGCTCGGATGACACCGCGAGCCATAAAAACTTCTCCAACAAGCTTGAGGCTCTACGCTCGGATAGCACCGCGAGCCCCAAAAGCTTCTCCAACAATCTTGAGGCTCACGCTCGGATGACACCGCGAGCACCAAAAGCTTCTCCAACAAGCTTGAGGCTCAACGCTCGGAAGACACCGCGAGCCCCAAAACCTTCTCCAACAAGCTTGAGTCTCGACGCTCGGATGACACCGCGTGTAGTACCCCATATTTTCAAATACTATTTTTTATATTTGAAAATGAACTAAAATGAACTTGGTGATTTAATAAATGTTCATTTAGAAACCTATCCTTTACACGTGCAAAACACGTGCGAATGTTGCCTTTGAAAGCTTAAAACCAAAAATTATTTTGGAGAAACTCATTATCTATTATTTGAGATTATTCTTGATTTTTTTAGATTTTTCTAATAATTATTGGACTTATTTGCAAATATTTCAAAAAGAAAGATTTTTGTGCAAAATTACCAAATGCGGTGAAAACTCCAAATTTTTCGGATTTTTAGGCTGGATATAATGCCTAGTAAATTCAGGTATAACGAGTTTACCTTTTGTTTCAACATATTCGAATTATTTTACAAGTTTTGATAAAAGACGATCTTTTCGCAAAATTGCTATTTTAAGGGGTGAAAGTGCAAAAACTGTTTTCCTAGATTTTTCTATAGTGCCGGCTGATGCTGGAGGGGATCTTTTTGATTTTTGAATTGATTAAATTGGTTTTTAACTAGTATTCTAATGAAGGGATCTATTTATATAAAGGTATGTTGTAAAAGGAGTATTTCGCAAAATATTTTCTAAAACCCTAGAAACTTAAATCCCAAACTATATAGAGTTTTGTGCAGCCGTCTTTTGCTGTACAACACAGGAGATCTCTTATTTCTTACTATTTTAGAGTTCTAAGGTGAAAACTTTGGATTTCTTGCGAAGGAGAGAGGCTTTCTTAATTTCTATTCCCTTCGTTCGATCTCATTAACAAGGTGAGTGACTTGTTTTGTTTCATTTTGTTTTGCGTATATTGTATGTGAGTAATATAAATTGTTTTGTTTGTTCTTTGAATATTGTATGTGGTGTTTCATCTCCTAGAAAGCATGCTAGGATTTGGGTATGAATATGTATGTTGGATTGATGATAAAAATTGGATCTTGTGAAACTCTAGTTGTTTATGAATAAAATTGTATGTGGGTAACTCGAGATTGATGAGTGACCCTATTGGAGATCATGGGTAGGCTATTTCTTTTGGATTAATGTTGGATTGATTGAATATGGTGGATTTCATGCATAAATTTAATAAAGATGAGATTTTACCACTCTTGAGTATTGGTTGAATGAAACTTGATATGGTAATGTTATAAATTGATTATGTTTGTGAGTTATAATGGTGAATCAATTTTGAGAAATTTGGAGGAAGAGTTTATGAATCAAGGGATCATGTCTTGAGAATCGAATTTTGGAATTGAGTTGAGTTTGAGGAAATACATCCGATTTTGGGATTTTTTGAGATTTTGGTATTGATATGGTTTGGATCTGAATACGAAGCTATTCCAATGAATAATTGTGTTTTTTGAAACTCTATTTTGATTATATGCACAATTCATGTTTAGTTGAAAGATATCAACAATTCGCTATTTTTATAAATTCAAGTAGTTTTCATTTTATTTTTTTTGACTATTATATATCCTATAAGTTGTATTTGATCAAATAAGAAATACGCTTTTTGTAGAAATCGTTTTCATAAAGTAAAACTACGTATTGGTTGAAATGTGCACAACCAAAATCTGCAGTCTATAGGTCGACAGTCGACCGATGTGATTTCACAGTCGACTGTCGCGACCTGGCTGCTGTGTCCTCTAGTTTTCTTAAAATTTTGTTCTGGACAGTCGACCGATGAATTTTTACAGTCGACTGATATTAGTTAGAATTATTTTCTCAAAGTTATTGGATTTTCTCTCTGGATAGTCGACCGATGACTTTTTACAGTCGACTGATATTACTTAGAATTATTTTAATCGAAGTTTTGAACTTTTCGCTCTGGACAGTCGACCGATGGCTTTTTATAGTCGACTTCTAATACTTAGAATTATTTTCTCAAAGTATTGGATTTTTCTCTCTGGACAGTCGACCGACGCTTGTCAATAGTCGACTGATACTGATGTATCTTGATATATTTGAATGTTATTTTAAATGATTTATTCTCTTAATGCCTTAATCTATAATTTACTATTTTATACCTTATCTTCTACTGAACATATGTTTTCAAGTGGTTTTAACTGAGCAATTTATGTTGGAAGATTGGTTTGGATGTTTGGGTGTGAGGTCTCTAGAGGGTGTGAATGACCCTAGTATACTGGCAGTTGAGATATTTGTGTTTGAGCCTGTTGAGGCATTTTAGTTGATCACTTGTTGAGTTAAATCCGGTGGGGTACATCAAGTCTAGGAGATCCATAAAGTAATTAAATAACCTAAATGATAAGGACAGGCACTAGTGGTGATATGATGAATGAGAATATGGGTTATGGACCTCAGTATGACTCGCGGCATGAGATAATCCCCGGAATTATCCAGCTGTGAGTGAAATAGTCTTCAGAATTACCTGTAGTGTGGGATTGATCTCCTGAATTACCAAGGTCGAGGCAACGCACATATGGTATTCGTGTGATGAGGTGCCTTAGCTTGCGGTGTGGTGTATTCTCGAAGATTCCCAAGTGTGAGTGAAATAGTCTCCGAAATTATCTGTGGATAGAGATTGACCTCCGGAATTATCGGGACATGGGCTAATACTCACAGTTTATCTTTATCTCGTAATAGTCATCGTAGTAGGATTAGTTGCACGGTGGGAGATTAAACCATATAAAGTGGAGACATTAAGGGCTTGCGCCGAACCCATGTAGAGTGGGATGCATAGACTCCGACAAGTACACATTAGAAAGTCAGCATATAACATTGATGTTTTTGTGACTTGGTATTATGATGTGTTTTCGGTTTTCTACACTTGACACTTAGTCTAGCCTCACTTGATGTGTTTTTGTGTTTCGTGATTTTCCCTAATTCACTTACTCCTGTTTATTTCCTGTTGTTGATGAATCTATGCTTTATTTATGTTGCTTGTTTTTATATCACTCACACTTTTATGGCTGACCCCTTTAGTTTTGGGGGTTAGAGTTATCTCTAGCCTCATATTTTATAGGTGATTACCTATAGCTTGGGATTTGAATGCTTGAGTTAATGTGTTGTAATGGATTGCGTGATTTTGTAAAAAGAAAGTGTTGTAAAGAAAGAAAGATTGTAATTCAAGGTGTATGTATTCTTTTGTGCTATATAAATATTAGTGTATAAAATTTTGAGAAAAATTTTACTAGTATTTTGGGCTGTGTTTAATATTACATTTGAAGTTGATGCTGGGAATTGTGCCACGTATTTATAAGATATCATAATGGAAATTCGGGGCACTACACCGTGAGCCCAAAAGCTTCTCCAATAAGCTTGAGGCTCGGTGCTCGGATGACACCGCGAGCCACAAAAACTTCTCCAACAAGCTTGAGGCTCGACGCTCGGATAACACCGCGATCCCCAAAAGCTTCTCTAATAAGCTTGAGGCTCAGCGCTCGGATGACACCGCGAGCCACAAAAACTTCTCCAACAAGCTTGAGGCTCAATTCTTAGATAACACTGCGAGCCCCAAAAGCTTCTTCAACAAACTTGAGGCTCGGCGCTCGGATAACACCGCGAGCCACGGAAACTTTTCCAAATGGTAAGGGGGCTCGTCTCCCAACCCTCGACGACCAGCTAAGCGTGCTCCTGCTCTTCAGATCTCGACGTCCCCATGCTTTTCCAACAAGTGAGAGAGCTCATCTCCCGACCCTCGACGCTCGGCTGAGCGAGCTCTTACTCTTCGGCAATCGACGTCCCCCTGCTTTTCCAACAAGTGAGGGGGATCGTCTCCCGACCATCGACGCTCGGCTAAGCGAGGCTCCTGCTTTTCAGCGCTCGACGTCCCCTTGCTTTTCCAACAAATGAGGGGGCTAGTCTCCTGACCCTGGACGCTCGGCTAAGTGAGCTCCTGCTCTTCGGCGCTCGACGTCCCCCTACTTTTCCAACAAGTGCGAGGGACTTGTCTCCCGACCCTGGATGCTCGGCTAAGCGAGCTCCTGCTCTTCGGCGCTCGATGTCCCCCTGCTTTTCCAACAAGTGAGGGGGCTCATCTCCCGACCCTCGATGCTCAGCTAAGCGTGCTTCTGCTCTTCGGCGCTCAACGCCCCTCGTGACTACAAAAGGGGATCCCCTTCATCCTCCCCTGCAAGCCTCTCCAGGAAGATACGGACCCCATTCTTCGCCATACACACCACTTCGCTTTTCCTGCAGAGGCAAAACCATTCCTACATGGCTGGGTTACACAGCCCTCCATGAGTGGGGGGCTCTTGATATGGGTCAGATGATGTGGCCCTTCCTGGGCCACCAGATCCCTAAAAAACTGCTCTCTCATGATCATCGAGCCAACGGAAGTCAAATGGGCTGTTACCACCTCAGGCCAACTAGCAAATGGGCACGACCCGGCCCGCTCGTGTCCCAGACCTGTTTGCCCTGCCTATAAATTCCAGGCCCTCCCTTCCATTTAAAGGTAATCAATCTTTCCCCTCTGAAATACTAGCTACTGTTTCTCTTCAGTACCTAACGAGATCGTCGGTGGGCCTGCCACTAGGATCTCCCCCGGTGTTTCTAGGCATAGTGTAGGTACTCGAGACCGAGCCGAGCTTCCAGGTCCGAGCCGAGCATCCGACCTCCACCTCACTCCTGCTCCCGAGCCATTCCCTCAGCCGCGGGTTGGGTGTATAGCCAGTACCGCGACTTCCACTTTATAAATTGAGAGAACTCACACCTGGTGCAGCCACCCCCAAAAACAAACCGCATCAGATGCATATACTAATAACCATAAGGAAAAAATAGATATGAAAATTTGTAATCTGCTTAGGGTAAACATTGTTAATTAACTCTTTAAAGAGTAATGTATCTCTTAACCAAAGCATATAACTAAATATCACTAGATACGTACAAATTGAGTGCTTTACTTACATTAATTAAGGGTATTTATGTTGTTAGAAATTATGTTTAGTCCTAACATGGGTAAAAACCTGGCCTCATCTGAGTCGTCTGATCCCATCAGGTTCGAGAGATCCCCTAGAGCAGGCTTGCATGCTCTATGGGCTGCTAGTTAGCCCGCTACACCTATCCAGCCGACAGGAAAGAGTCAACCCGATCCATTAGGGTTTCCTTTCTGCCTATAAATACCAGACCCCTTCCACAGTGATCAAGTAATGAACTTTTAGCCTCCCAAACCCTAATCTCATTTTTCAGTCACTGACTTGATCATCGAAGGGCCCACCACCGGAAAAACCTCCCGGTGTTTCAGGGCTTTGTGCAGGAATTCGGCAGCTAACAGCAGGGGTGATCACCAGTAGATCCACTTCTCCAACCTCACCTCAGATCTAGATCCTCGGCTGAGACCTGTTCTTCCCCTTCACAAATAGAACTCCTATCTGTTGCTCCCACACCAGAATAACATCAACATCAAGTCCCATATCGGATTATGCATTAGATTAGTATTTGGTTCCCTCCTATATATAGGAGATATTGTACATAGTTATAATCAATCTAATAACATTTTCTCAATCTCTCTATTAACCTTAACATGATATAAGAGCAGTAATTTCAAATTTATCTTTCTCACTCATCTCTAAACCTAACTACACAAATTTCATTTCTTTTCTTTTCTATTCTTTTCTTTTATTACTGCCATCATCAACAACAGCAAGATCCAATTCAACAACAACAAGATCCATCATCAACAACAACAAACTTATTGCCATCATCAACAACAGCAAGATTCAATTCATCAACAACAAGATCCATCATCAACAACAGGAAGATTCGAAACCCTAATCGTCATCATCAACACCACACCAGTGACAGCAAGCTCCAACATCGCTTGCAACACACTAACGACAGCAACGACACCATCATACTCAGAAAATGCGACAAACACCTCGTCACCACCCTCATCCTCAGCAACAGCGGCAAACAGCTCCGCCGCACCACCATCATCCTCGTTGGAACGCTCATCCTCGTTGGCACCCAATAAACCCAACACCCTAATACCCCAACACCCAATCCCACTGCACCTCCTCCACGTCGAAACCCTAGCCGCCGCTCCTCTTCACCCTTAACTAAAAAACCCTAGCTGCCACTAATCTGTTCATCTCCAATCTCACTTGAAATCCAAACCCGAACCACATACACATCCAAAACCCTACCCGAACATCCAAACCCTAACCGTTTCCTAAATTAAAAACAACTATACTCTACCCCGAAGCCTACCCACAACCCTTCAGCCAACTCTAGCTAACCCTAACCGGCCCATTTTGAAAAGAAAAAAAACGAACCCAAACTCATTCCAAATCTGCACCCGAAACCTTAACCAATCCAACCAACCCAAACAAAATCCTCACCTGAAACCTTAACCAAAACAAACCATCACCCTAACCCTACTTCTCCCTACTCTGGCTTTGTTTGCTTTTGTTGCCGCAGCCACCGTTAGTCGTCATCATCGTAAAAAAGTCAAAAAAAAAAAAATCAAAAAAAGTTAGAAAAAAATTGCATGTACTGGTACTTCTCCAATGGAACCCCAGTTTCGTCAGTATTTTTCTGTCACCATTGACTTCCCCGCTATTACATCTTCCTCTTCACTCTCCCTCACATCCCGATCCACCTCCAGATTCAGACAGCGGCAGCACCGCCATCATCCTAATTTCGGCATTCTCCCTCCACTCAGCATCATCCCTAACCCTGCTCCACCCTTCTTTCGACACCGATAGCACCATCTAGTTCCCTATCTCGATATCAACACCAGCAGCATCTTCGTCCTTATTTCAATCCTTGCCACAACAACACCAGTTTCATTCCTTCTAACAGTACATATTCTCTTACATCTTCAGCCATGACCATTACTCCGGCCTTACCATCTACTATTTATTGGGTCAATCTTCAGCATCCTCTCGTTCAGCTGGAACCCCAGCTCTTGGGTCAATATGTCATTACTGGCCCTCTGCCCCTACATTCTCTGTTACTCCTGGTATGAATTCTTCCTAAATTTTATATTCTAGTGCATCATATCATCTTACTTGTAATTATTCGCTACTCACAACTAGCACTGCACTTCGCTCTTAATCTCCATCCATTCGCACAGCCGATGGCTTTCAACTTCTCACTATACACTCAAGGTCTATTAGCTCTCCCCCTCTCGCATTACCTTATGTTCTTTATACACCCCATTTTTCCTTGAACCTTACTTCAATTAGTGCATTTTTCGATAGTGGTCATGTAGTTACATTTGATTCTTTAGGTTGTTTTATTACCGATTCACACTGGTCAGGAGTTTGGGCATGCTAGTCGACAGGGTTGTCTATATCATATATATTTTCTCCATGCACATAAATCACATCCAAATTTTCCTGGTGTTGTGTCCTCTAATGCTGATCTGTGACATAGACGTTTAGGCCATGTTAGTGAGTCTCGACTCAAGACTTTAGCACATAGTGGTGCCTTTGGTCCTCTTTCCTTTACCCATTTGGATGATTGTCAGGATTGTCATTTGGCCAAACACATAGCACTCCCTTTTAATAACAAAATCACTTCTCGAACCACCCATCCTTTTCAACTTGTTCATTCAGATATATATGGGTACCCTCTCATGTACCTTCGGCCAAGGATATCTCTATTATGTTGTCTTCACTGGATATACATGGATTTTTCTTATATGCCATTGATCTGAGATTACTAATATTTAACAGTTCTTTACAACCATGATTTACACTCAGTTCGGTGTGCGCATCAAGACTTTTCGCTCAGACAGTGCTCGTGAGTACACTGCCACTACTGTGAGATCGATCTTTCAATCTCATGACACACTTTTCAGCAATCATGCCCTCACACACATAAGCAGAATGGTGTAGTTGAATGCAAGCATCATTATATTCTTAAGACGGCTCGCGGTTTTTTACGCTCATTTTCTATTCCTCGTTCTTTCTGGGCCGAAGCTGTAATGACTTTTGTTAGCCTCATTAACATCACTCCATCGTCTACCTTATCTGGTATGATACCTTATAAGGCACTTCATCACTCACCACTGGACTACAGTATGCACCATATTTAGGTGCACATGTTATGTTCTTCTCCCTGCAACTGAGCACATGAAGCTCACCGCCCGCGCTGCAAAGTGTGTTCACCTAGGTATCAGTTCATAGAACAAAGGATATCATTGTTTTGATCCATCAGTGGGTCGTGTCCATATTTCTTGACATGTCTCATTAGTGGAAGACCCTCTTTACTACTTGACCTCTCCTGAGGATACTAGTTTTATCGATTCCCCAGTTGTTAGGCCTACCTCCCCGGACATATCTTCACACATTCCCTTCAATCCCACTCATTTGGCACCTTTCCCATCTTATACATGTGTTACACCTATTGTTCCTCCTACAGAGACACCACCTGCATCACCACAGCATCATGCACCCATAATACCTGCATCCCCACACCTGTATGCACCCACACCACCGACGTCACCTCTGCACCCTGCCAATCCACCACCGGTCCGCCAGTCTACACGTTTCACTTCTAGCATCTCACTGGCACGTTATACACCTGATGCCACTGGTCTTTCTGACTAGTTTGGTTTTGCTATCCTAGCTTCCTACTCACCACAATTTCATGCATATCTCACTGTCATACACTCCATATGTTAGCCTAGAACCTATCATAAACCAATTCAATATCCCTAGTGGTGGGAAGCTATTGCAAAGGAGTTCAGTGCATTTAACCAGACTGACACTGGGGATGTTGTTCCACTACTAGTGGGTGTCCAGCCTGTTAGCTGCAAGTGGATCTTTAAGGTCAAATATGACCCGATGACTCTATTGAGCGGCACTAGGCTCTTCTAGTTACCCGAGTATTTACTCAGGAGCATGGCATTGATTATGATGAGAGTTTTGCTCCAGTTGCACAGATAACTACAGTTCGCACTTTCCTTGTCGTGGTCGCCATCCATCATTGGTTATTATACCAGATGGACATAAAGAATACTTTTCTTCATGGTACCTTATCTAAGCTTATTTACATGAATCCTCCTCCTGGTCTTACCACACCTCCTCGTCATATTTGCCGTCTACGTCGTGCTATTTATGGTTTGAAACAGGTCCCTCGAGCCTAGTTTGAGTGTTTTCGCCGTGTCATTACACAGGTCGGTTTCAATCAGAGTTTACAGGACCACTCTATGTTTATGTGGTTAACACCACATGGAAGGGTACTTCTACTATTGTATGTTGATGATATGATTATTACTGGAGATGACTCTGCAGGCATTATACCTACCTAAAAATACCTTCACCAGCAATTATATATGAAAGCCTTGGCAACTACATTACTTTCTGGGTCTAGAGATTGCCCATGGATCTCGGTGGATACTCATTTCTCAACAGAATACACATCAGTCATTATCTTCGCTGTATGTCTCGCTGACAGTCGATCAGCTGATACTCCCTTAGAGCTTCACGTGAAGTTTCATCCCACAGATGGTGAGATCCTTCCCGATCCTACTAGATACTGGCAGATTGTTGGACAACTTGTCTACTTATGCATGATCAGGCCAGATATTGCTCATGCAGTCAGTCAGTTTGTTTTCGCTTCTACATCAGTTCATTACAGTGCTCTTTTTCGGATATTTAGATATCTTTGGGGAACTATCACTCGCACATTGTTCATGCCCTCTACATCTAAACGGGAGCTTAGTGCATATTCTGATTCAGATTGGGCGGGTGATCCTACTACCAGACAGTCTACCTCAAGTTTCTGTCTATTTCTTGGTGATTCACTGATCTCTTGGCGAAGCAAGAAACAAACATTTATTGCATGTTCTTCCACATAAGCTAAGTACAGAGTGATGACAGCTGCTACTAGAAAGATTATTTATGTTCGTTGGCTGTTATTATATATGGGTGTCACGTTTACAGGAGTTACTCTTCTTTATTGTGATAACCGGAGTGCATTACACATTGCAAACAACCCGGTCTTTCATGAGCGAACGAAGAACATAGAGATTGATTGTCACTATGTTCATGAATGTTTTTAAGTATGGACCATTTCACTTCATTTTGTTACCTCTTCACATCAGACAGCAGAGTTATTCACCAAATCCCACACTGTTCAGATATCGATACTTGTTGGGCAAACTGACATTGTTCGACCCACCGTGAGTTTGAGATGGGGTATTAGATATTATGTTTAGTCCCTTATCAAATTATGTATTAGTTTAGTATTTGGTTTCCTACTATATATACGAGATATTGTACTCAGTTATAATCAATCCAATAATATTTTCTCAATCTCTGTATTAACCTTAACATATGTATGACTATATATTTAGGATTTCATTTATAGTGGTTTAACCAAAAAATTTAAAAAATAAAAATAAAATATCCTTCAATGTATTTTGGTGTGTATTAACCAACAAAATTCACATATATATCAAAGGGGAAACAATACCAAGAAAAAACACAAATTATAGTTAGGAGGGTTTTTTTTTTTTTTCATTTTTGATTTTTTTTTTTTAAATTTCTAAGCTAATGAGCAAATTGATGTAGTAGTAAGCAGCTAGACGAACAAATAAAGATCCTCTCCAATTTCTTTTGAGTAAAAAGTACGTGTGTCTCCTCATCGTTATAAATACTCTATGATTCATTCAAGCCCTTGATATATTGGGTGTAAAATAAAGCAAGACCGGATCCAGCAAGCAAAGGTCAAATGCGCTGGTGTGGAAACCTTATTATAGTTGGATTATTTACTAGATTACAAGACAGAAGTTTCGAAGAGTGTCATGTACCAAGCACATCCGGAAAACCCTGCTTTATCTTCCAACAAAATCTCAAATCTACAAATTCTTATTTTAAAAATTATGTATTTATTTTCTTTAATTTTCTGTCCTTTCTCCCTTATGACCAGTCGATTATCTTTAATTCATTTTAGTAGTTCTTCCAACTCCTACATGTTGGTCTTTTCTCTGAAGAAAGGCAAAATCTGGCTTTTTCAGGAGCTAATTAGTGGAATGACCCACTTTTTGATAAAAATTAGCGAAACGACCGTATTTAGAAACTATTTAGTGAAATGGCCTAGTTCTTGATTAATTTTCTATAGTATTCTTCCTATAATAATTTTTATAGGATGTGTGACATTTCTTTAAATTCTAAAAGTTTTTGGGTTTTAAGATAATTTCTATTTTTATTATTAGATTTTAGTTTTTCTATTCTATAGCTTGTAAATTAGTAATAAATTTACGAAAAATTACAGAAATCAAGTAAAAATTACTTACTCTTACCTGGCTCTGATACCAACTTATGTGTGAAGCTTGAAATCTCTCCTGCAAAATAAAATTAAAGGGAGTATAAAAAAACTTTAAAACTTTAAAGGATCGAAATTTATTTAAAGATGATAATTTTCTGTAAAATAATATTCTTCGAAATAATGTATATTGTCTATCTCAAAAAAGTAATCCAATGTATCTTCAAGATCTCCAATATATTCTAATTCTGTCTCAGATATTTCACTATTACTATCATATGGAGGTTCTTCGAGTTCTTCTGTATGTCTATTTCCTTATCCAATTTGTTCATTTTCTTCTAGAAATTGTCTATATGATGTTGTAAGGCTCTAGATATAACTACTAAATACACCATTCTCATAGAATAATAAGGATCTTTCATAAAAAGTTAAATCATCAATTATTTCGACATTTATATTACTTGTTTCACCAGGATTTATTTGATTTATTGTTATAATTATTACTCGTTGAACACTGAAGAAAAATAATTTGAATTCATAATAGTCAATCATGCTTGTTACTCTATTAGGATAATAAACATCGAAAACTAGCATTCTATCACTTCCTTGATAATTAATGATTAATTCGAAAATTTCTGAGGCAATACTTAAATTATTATTATCCATTAGTCCTATTGATCAATAATCAGGAGTAGAGAGAGATTTCTAAGGATACCTTAAAAATCAAAACAAAAATGGCCCATCATGCTTCCGACCAAGTTAAACCGCTTTGAGCTGTTCTGTAACAGTTACTACCAGTGGATAAAATACCTCTGGTATGCACCCCGATTTCAGTGCTTCTTTTACGTTCCTCCCATCTCAGGATTACTATGCTCTTAAAAGAGCTTCATCCGAGAGATACGTCTAGAACAACTAATAGCACTTCAATACAGGCAACCACAACCTAGCTCGTTTCCTGCTACTAGGTGTACTGTCTAACTTTAGAAAGTTACGAATGAGTCTTTTTTGCAAGATCCTTGAGGCAGAGCCTTACAAAACTCTCCATAAATAAGAAAAATTAGTTGCTCATACCTTATTTAGTAAAAGATCTTGTAGAAGAATTCATAGAAAGATAATTTTATTGCTCTGGATCTCCTTACAGATTTTTCTTACAAGCTTATGGGGAGGATCTAGATAGTCTGCCTCTCTCCCTTACCCTGCCTCCCCTTTTATAGAAGAAGGGATGGCTTTACACCAGATACAATTATTGTTTTCTTTACATCATAGATAAATAATTGAGCTAATTACATCACTACTTACGTGAAAGACATCTTCACGTGCTTCACATCAGAAACAGCTCTTCGTCAGACTTCTCTTATTCTTTTCTGCAATAGTCACATGAATGTTGTGGTTCCATCATCATCAATCTACAGTAGTGGACAACTGTCTCATCTTTCATTGTCATGTCACCTTTATTCAGGATACCATACCAGCTGTCAAAAACTTTTTTCTTTAACTGTGGTTGTTTAATTTTTGCTATACCGTAGATCATTAATTTTGTGGGTCGGGACTATCATAGATCCATATATTACCGTCTCTGTTTTGTATGTCCTTTAGTTCACAATACATTATTCTAAATCCAGTAGCTCTTCTTTCTGGGATTAATTTTTCAAATTCTTCGTTCTTATATGGTATAATACTGGTTGCTTCAAGAAGAATTCGAGTAGCCATCCCTATCTTTATAATATGTTCAGCTGGTAGTTCTTCATTATCTTCAAGGAATTCTGGAATAGCTAAAAATACATGGACATATATTTTGGATGCCTTTGTAAGACCAAAATAACTTTTAGCAGCTTTATATACTTCTTTTGGTAACTGGCTAAGTTCTTCACATTCTCGAGATGGATAGATGCAATGGATAAGCCCTCTTTCGAATATTACCTTCACTGTTTTTGGATTTGCTCCTGGTAGTATGATCGCTTTGGTCATATGTTGTTGAGAAATAGTTTTGATAAATTGGTTGACCTGAGTGGTCTGACATAATTTCTTAATATATTGTAAAAATAAATCATTCTTGGAGTATTTTGGAGGATCTGAGAGTAAACTCTCTTTGTAGGTAGTAGGCTGTATTGATGTGGAGTTTTCCTCTTGTGTGGCTATTTTTGTGATCCAACTCGTATTTTGTGAGTTAATAGGTTCACTCCCTTCACTTATTTTTTCAATACGATCTGTAGTTATATGTTGGTAAAATATACTTTGAAGATCACATATTTGCAGCTGTAGTTAGTTAAATGGTCCTTTTAATTGTTCCATTGTCTCCTTTAGGCAGACTATATCCTGTTCTATATGCTGCACTCTATTTTCCATCCTCTAAAAACGAAATTATTAGCTTCTTTTTCTTTTATATTTTCTATTAAGAAGTCATAATGTGCTAACTCCATTTGCCATCTTATCAACCTTTTATTTGCTATAGTTGGGTCTATTATCTTGTTGATCCAACTCTTTGCTTCTGTATTATCTGTTCTTACTGTGAATTTTGTATCTATTATAAATAACTCAAACTTTTTTATAGCTTTTAAGATTGCTAGTAGTTCTTTTTCATTTATGTGGTAATTTTGTTGGGTCTGTGTGAACGATCCACTAGTATATTTGGCTAGTCTTTCTTCTTCTCCTCCTATTTCAATGAATTTTAATACTGCTCCCGAATTATTTTCACACGCATCTGTTTCTATTATCCATGAACATTCTTTAATCGGTAATCTTAGCTTATGTAATTCTGAAGTTTGTTGTTTTAATATTTTTAGTCTTTCTTCATCCTCTTGGGTCCATTCTCATTTCTTAAAATTTTTCAGTTTTTATTGTAACCAATTGGTTTTTGCTGATAAATTTGGTATATAACCTCTTGTTTGATTTAGTAACCCTATTATAGATTGTACTTCTCTTTTTTCTTTTAGGACATTAGGAAGTATCTTTAATTTTTTCTACTATATGTGTCTGTAATTCTATTCCTTCATGTAATAATTTTGTTCCTAAGATATCTATTTCAATTTTGAATAATTCCATCTTCTTTTTTGATAGTATAATACCTGCATTTTTCACTATTTCTATGAATTTTAGTAGATATTCTTTATGTTGTTCCTCGTTTTCGGATCCTATCAGAATATCGTCTACATATACTAATATGAAATTGTTGTATTTTTTAAAAATTTCATCCATACATTCTTGAAATATTCCTGGGCTATTTTTTATAACCGAGTGGTAATACATTCCATTCATAAAATCTTTGAGGTGTGCTAAATGCTGTTAAAGGTTTTGAATCTTCTGTTAGTTTTACATGATAAATTCTTAATTTACAATCAAATTTCAAATATATTTTTCTTGTTCTTACTGTATTAAGCAATATTTGCATGTCTGGTAGTGGGTATCCAAATCTCTTAGTATTTTTTTTTTAGTTCCTTATAATTTACTATCATTCGAGATTTATCTCTTTTTTCTTCTGAATGCTTTCTTACTATGAATGCTGGTGATGAATGTGGACTTTGTAATTTTCTTATGTAATTATTTTCCATTAATTCTTTAATGTGTATTTTGAACTCTTCTAGATGTGTTGGAGTATGTCTTATAGGTTTAATTTTTATTATTTTGTTTTTATCTAATAACTGTATATGTGCCGTGGGTTTACTTAAGTTTCATTTTGCCAAAGGGTCTTCTCCGCACAGATCTTTTAATTGTTTTTTGTAGAATTTCTTTTGTAGTTGTTTCTTGAACTTGTTGTTTTCTAGTTTTGTTTGGTAAATATTTGTATTCACCATGCTGGCTTGAAGAAACTCTGATGTGTGGCAGGTCAGTTCTGGAATAAGGCTGGGTTATTCTAATTGCTATTGATTGGTGTCTGTAAGGTGTTGTAAATACGACTGATTTATGTGATATGGTTATGGGATAGTATTGTTGGAAAAAATCGTTTCCTAAGAATACATCATTATTTATATCATCAAACTGGTATATTATTGGTATTTTTAGTATGTAACTTCCTATTTGTACATTAACATTTTGTTGATTTTTGTCAAGTATGATAGTTTGTCTACTTAATCTAGTTATTGCTTTTTTATTATACCCATCTTGTTTCTATTTTGATAGTATATTTTCGCTGCATAGGCTAGTGCCTGCTCCGGTGTCTATTAGACTGTGATAATTTCTTGATTTATATCATTCGTAAACAAATTCTGTTAGAATGTATAATTTGTTTTTTGTTTCTCCTAATGGATTCATTTGTCCAGTATTCTATTTATTACCATACTTTCATTGTTTACCGTTATTGTGATTTTTTCTTCTTGAATTGAGTAAGGTTGTACTGATGTAAGGAAGTCGGTTCCTAATAACATTTCATTAACATGGTGTTCTGATTTTCCTTAAAAAAAACATGGTGTTCTCGGTCTATGTGTAAGTGTAATAATATTTCCTTTTTACTATTTATCCTTAGTGGTAGTGTAATTTTATGTACAATTGGATGTCTATTATTATAATAGTCTAGGTAGTAATACGGGATTTCTAATGTTATTAATTCAGTGGTTTTTACATTTGTTTGTTTAATATGTGAATTAGTAGCTCCTGTATCTACTAAGGCTATTTGTTTATTCCATTTCCCATTGTCATAATATTCTATTTCTATTTTAAATTGGTTATTAATTTTGTGTTCTAATGTATTTATTATTGGTATTAATTTCAATGCTTGTTGTTCATTTCTTATTGATAGTTATCTCTTTCCGAACATTATTTATGGTGCTTTTCCATTTGCTGTTTCTTTTGGTTTATTAAAGTCGAATTCTATATAATTTGGTATAGTCATTTGAGGGTTTTCTCTAGCTGGTTTGTATCTTATGATTTCGCTGAATAGAGGCTATATTTTAAAATTATCTGTATTTCTATTTTTTACTTCGTACTTGCTAGTGAAAGCGTAAATGTTTCTTATTTGTATACTCATAACTTTGCTTTTTTCTATCATTTCTATACCTGATAATCTATGATACATGACTAGACTTTTATCTTTATTTTCTTCTGCCATGCTTATAGAGAAATTAGATTTTATTGTAAACTTTATATTTTGGTACATTAGGTTTCCTTATACTATTCCTATTAAGGCATCTTGTGTACTTGATATTATCCTATCACCCATTAGGTATATTTCGAGGGGTGTATTTATCCCTTCCTTAAAATAGACTTTTATTATTATTTGTACAGCTCCTAAATGTATGTGTCTTAATATTTTTCTGATTTTTTCATTTATTTTTTCCATCTCGTCTTATTATTCGTTCGGTTATTAATGTGATTATGGTTTTTCCTTGTGCTTGTTCAATATCTATAGGTTGTTCATTATTCCTAGTTCTTATAATGGTACTTTTCTTTCTTTCGAATATTGGTAGTTTAAAATTTTCTTTTGGATTTATATCTAATTTGGTCGCCCTTATTTTATCGTATTTTTGTATGTCAAAGCATATTCTTTCTCTTACTTCTTCCTTGTTTTCTTCTCTTTCTGAAGGTTCTCCTATTTCTGTCATCATGTTTATCTCACATTCTTCTGTTTCACCTTCACTACTTCCACTATCTTCTTCCATTACCATTATTTCTTCATCTTCACTTATTTCTGACAATTCTTCATCATATTCTATGGGTTCATAATTTATGTTATTCATTTCTTCAATTTCTTCTACGTACTTTACATTTTCTTTTTTCATTCTTTTAGGACAATTTGGTGATGTATGTCCTACCTCTCCACATATGTAACAATTACATTTCTTATGGTTTTTCGTATACTGCCTATTTTTATTCTTATTCATTTTTCTAAAGTATTTCTTATAGAATTTTTTATATCTCTTAAAAGTTTTTCTATATTTTGGTTTATATTTTTGGAATTTGTGATTCTTCTTCTTTATATATTTATAGTTATTATTGCATTCCCAATGATTCGGTCTTGCATCATCACAACAAATTCTTCGTTTATATGTTCAATCATATTTCATTGTTGCTCTAACATCTTGGCATACTTTGTCCCTATAATTTTTTACGAATTGTATTTTATACCCTAAAGTGTCTACTTCTGGGTTTACTTTCTCGCTTATCTATACACTATATATGTTTATACTTCATGGATCAGGTAGTTTTAGAAAAAATGAGTCCAAAATTGGACTCTGTTATTCTTTTGTATAATAACTATCTTGAAAATATTCTCGGAACTCACAAGCATAGTTGTAAAAATAGCACATGTCGCATATTTCTAAGTTACTTAGTCTCCATCTTGCTTGATTCTTTTTTTATATAGTGTGTTTTTCTCCTTTATCGTATACACTGAATTCTATTCCTATTGGTTTTTCGTAATTTGTAATTATTTTTTTTAGACCTAAGGTTCGTTGTGTTGAGCTTTCTTCAGTTCCTCTATCATCAATTGGTCTTGATTTTTTTATAGTATTTCTCTCTTCTTCCTCTAGCCCATTCCACCATTTTGCTACTACTCCCATAAAGGTGGCTTATATAAATTTCTCAAATGCATTTTTGGTAAGGTTTTGCCTAAATTCTACTATTAGTGAGGCTTTTATCCATTCTTCAATTGTCCTATCTACGTTTTTTACGCAATCTAGATCTAACCATTCTCCATTTCCTGCTATTTCTTTTTTGTAGTGTTCTGTAGGTTTATATTTTGGGGTTTCCTTTTCTTTATCTTTTCCTAGTTGCATTCTTTTTTTTGTGTTTTGTCAATTTCATGGTAATTGGTATGGTTTTTTGTTAGGATTTCGTACATGTTACTTGGAATTTCTGAAGATTTTGCAATAATCTTATCTTCTAAAGGTTTTGCAATAATCTTATCTTGGTCCATTTTTATTTCTTCATTTGTTATATCTAGATTTTTCATGGTGTTGCCGCTAAATTCGGTGTGGGGGCAAACAGATAGAATTTGTGAGTTCGTAGAAAACCTGAATAGCAAACACCTAACCTGTTCGTCGGAGCTTTGACCGTTGACTCCCGCCGTTCACCTGCAAGAAAGTGCGAGACACCGGGGTTGATCCCGGCGACGCACCCTCCGACGCTCAAGTCAGTAACCAGAAATGATTATGAAAGAGCGTTTAACTAGAAAAAGATTGATTACCTCTTAATGGAGATGGGTGGGGGGTATTTATAGTCGCCGTTGGGATCAGATAAGGAATGTGATTCCTGTGATCTGATAAGGCATAAAATCCTTGTAATCAGATTAGGAATGTAATCCCTTAATTCCCGGTGAAAAGATAGACGTGAATCAGAGCCGTTGATTTGGATTAATCAGAAACCCTAATTCTATCTTTTCTGGACTGGGTGTGTTTCGTGTTAGGACCCGTACCCAGTTGAGGTGGATCCGTTCGCGGGTAATTGGATCTGTGAGAAGGAGACCCAGTACCCGTTTCGGACCCATTTGTATGTGGAATTACCGTTTTACCCCTGAGCTTTAAGATTCGTGTCCGATGTGAACGGTCCCGATTTAATCCTATTTTTAGCCATATCACGAGCCCCCCACTCCCGAAGACTGAGTTTGATCAGCCTTTGAGGAGTAGTTTTACTGTTTTAATGGCGTACGGGATTTGATCGGTGTTCTTAAGGGAGTTTGGAATCTTGCTCGGGGTGTAACAGTGTTATTATGGGCTTGTAAAATGCCCAAA
Source organism: Hemerocallis citrina (assembly GCA_017893485.1). Classification (NCBI taxonomy): domain Eukaryota; kingdom Viridiplantae; phylum Streptophyta; class Magnoliopsida; order Asparagales; family Asphodelaceae; genus Hemerocallis; species Hemerocallis citrina. Next base: position 101,588,883 of record CM030365.1, read on the forward strand.
AATATTCTCAGAATTTTCTGGATTTTTGGTGATTTTTCCAGATTTTTCTGAATTTTTTCTCATTTTTTTGAATTTTTTATTCATTTTCTGAATTAGATAATTAATTATCAAAAATATTAATTAATTATTCTAATTTAATAATTATTTTTTCAGAATTTAAAAATAATTTTTTCTGAATTAATAATTATTTTTAGAATTTTTAATTAATTTTTTCGATTTTTAAATATTTTTTTCGGATTTTTTAAATAAAAAAACAATTAAATAAATAAATAAATAATTTAAATATTACCTGGACACGTGGCAGATTTCTGACCGTCCATCATGACCAGATGAGCACGCATCGTGAGGCAGATCGCGATCGGGACACGTGGCACGCTTCTGGTCGTCCATCATGATCAGATCTGCGCGCATCGTGAGGCAGATCACGATCGGGACACGTGGCGCGTTTCTGGCCGTCTATCATGATCAGATCTGCGCGCATCGTGAGGCAGATCACGATCGGGACACGTGGCGCGTTTCTGAGCGTCGATCGTGTCGCGACGCGAATTTTGAGACGATCGGACGGATCGTGTTGGTCGGTCTGTTTTTTTCTCAATTTACAGCATCGGTAACCCGGTACCTCGGCTCGGCGCTTCGGCGAAGATGCCTCGGTTCGGCTAGATGCCACGTGGCAGTGCCACGTCACCTTTTTTTTTTTTTTTTCGCTGCTGCTTCTCTTCTTCCCCTCCATCTTTCTTCGCGTCCTTCTTCTCTTCCTCTCTTCTTTTTCGTCTCGGCGTGGAAGGCAGCTCCGACGAAGGAGCTTGGAGCTCGACGAAGAGAAGAAAGCTCGACGGTGGAGCTTGGAGAGGTGATGGGTTTGGCTCGGCGATGGAGGGAGCTCGGCGAGAGTGGGAGCTCGAAGTCGGTGTTGCTCGGAGTTCGGGGCTCATATAGAGGAGAAGCTCGGCGAAGAGACCGGAGTTGGTGAAGAAGGGGAGTTTGGAGCTTCGGTTCGATGAGGAGCTCGAAGACCGGCCATGGCGGAGCTTGGGGAGAGAGCTGCGCATGGGGAGGTCGGTAGTGGTCGAGCTCTGCTCTGTGGGCTCGATGGTCGAGCTTCGGCCATGGTGGGGCATTTGAGAACTTTGCCGAAGGAGGAGGGAGCTCGGTGAGGCTCGTCGGCAGTGGTGGAGAAGAAGGTCAGTACTGGAGCTCGCAGTCGGGAGCTCGGCAATGGAGTCGAGGTCGGCAGAACTTGGTGATGGCGTTGGCTCGTCGAGGAGGATGACGGAGCTTTGTGGCGGAGCTTGATGGGTTCGGCTCGGCATGGAGTTTGGCCATGGAGAAGGAGGTCTCCGTTGGGTTTGCTTCGCATGGACGCTCGGTGAAGAAGAGTTTGGTTTTTTTTTTTTTTTTTTTTTTTTTTTTTTTTTTTTTTTTTTTTTTTTTGGTTAGTTTTGGCGGGAGAGTGGAAGGGAAGAAGGAGTTGGAAAGGGGTTCGGGTCGGATCCCCTTAACGGGTCCGAACCCGGCCCCTTATGCCTCCTTTTTTTTTCTCTCTCTCTCTCTCTCTCCTCTTCTTCCTTGTTCGGAAAATCTGAGCTCCTCGGATCTGCTTCTTGTTCGGCCAATCCGAGCACGGATTTTGAGGAAATTTTTTTTTTTTTTCACTTTGCTGTTCGGTAGGTCGGTAGCTCGGATTTGAGATCCGAGCTACGTGGCTCAATCTGGACGGTTGATCACGATCGTGGCGTGAATCACGAGACAAGACGCACGAGTTTCGAGAAAACGTTATCTTGTCGTTTTGTGGTGACGTGGCGAGATCTGAGACGTTCATCATGTTTTAGCACGAATTTTGAGACGATCCGACGGTGAGATGAGATCGGTCGAATTTTTCTCCATATACGAGGGTCGGTACCCCGGCACCTCGGATCGGCACCTCGGATCCTCTCTGGGAGCATCTGGTCTGCTCGGCAAATGAATCTGGTTCGGCAGATCCTGAGCACGGATTTTGGGGAGAATTTTTTCCCACTTTGCTGTTCGGTACGTCGGTAGCTCTTCTGAGAAGAAAGAGGAAGGGGAGGAGAGGCCTTTGGGTTCTCTCCTCTGCTTTGTTCTTCCGCACAGTGGAGAAGAGGAGAAGAGGAGAAGAGGAAGGGGAGGAGAGGCAATTGGGTTCTCTCCTCTGCCTTGTTTTTCTGCACAGTGGAGAAGAGGAGAAGAGGAAGGGGAGGGGAGGCAATTGAGTTCTCTCCTCTGCCTTGTTCTTCCGCACAGTGGAGAAGAGGAGAAGAGGAAGGGGAGGGGAGGCAATTGAGTTCTCTCCTCTGCCTTGTTCTTCCGCACAGTGGAGAAGAGGAGAAGAGGAAGGGGAGGAGAGGCAATTGAGTTCTCTCCTCTGCCTTGTTCTTCCGCACAGTGGAGAAGAGAAGTGTTGGGGAAGAAGGAGAAGAATGAAGGAGCTAAGAAGGGCATGGGTCGGACCGTGGGTATCGGATCCAACCCCGACCGTTAGCATCTTTTTCTTTCTTCCTCTTCATCTGCTTGCTTTGTTCGGCGAATCCGAGCACGGATTTTGAGGTACATTTTTTGCCGCTCCGCAGTTTGGTAGATTGGCAGATCTAAGCTACGCGACTCAATCTTGACGGTTGATCACGATCGTGGCGCGAATCACGAGACAAGAGGCACGAGTTTCGAGAAAACGTTATCTTGTCATTTTGCGGTGACGTGGTGCGATCTGATCCGTTCATCACGCTTGAGTGTGAATTTTGAGATGATCTAACGGTGAGATTGCCTCGGGACGATTTTTTGCCATATACGAGGGTCGGTACCCCAGTACCTCGGCTCGGCGCGTCAGTAGTTCACCCTCTGCCCGTAGTAGCTCGGAGAAGAGGAGAAGAGGAAGGGGAGGAGAGGCATCTGGGTTCTCTCCTCTGCCTTGTTCTCTCGCATAGTGGAGAAGCGGTGCTGGAAAGATCCTCGTAAGAGCCATGGGAAGGCCCATTCTGTGAAGTGAGTGCAAGGAGCAACTCTAGGGGAGAGTTGTGCTCCGATCTCGTCGAGAAGAGCTATTTGAGAGACACGTTTGAGGAGGAGTTCTAGGAGAAAGTTGTGCTCCGAACTTGTGGAGAAGAGCTCCGCTTTGGAGGTGAGCGGAGTGAAGAGCTCGGCTGTAGGAGAGCCATCTGGACGAGGAGTTTGAGGAGCAACTCTAGGAGAGAGTTTTAGCTCCGAATTCGTTGGGAAGAGCTCCGCTTTGGGAAGAGCTCCGCTTTGGAGGCGAGCGGAGTGGGAAGCTCGATTTGTAGAAGAGCCATCAGGAAGAGGAGCTTGAGGAGCAACTCTAGGAGAGAGTTCTAGCTCCGAACTCATTTGAGAAGAGCTCCGCTTCGGATGCGAGCGGAGTAGGGAGCTCGATTTGTAGAAGAGCCATCTGGAAGAGGAGCTTGAGGAGCAACTCTAGGAGAGAGTTCTAGGTCCGAACTCGTTTGAGAAGAGCTCCGCTTTGGAGGCGAGCGGAGTGAAGGGCTCGACTTGTAGAAGAGCCATCTGGACGGCTGATCACGATCGTGGCGCGAATCACGAGGCAAGAAGCACGAGTTTCGAGAAAACGTTATCTTGTCGTTTTGCGGTGACGTGGTGCGATCTGATCTGTCCATCATGCTTGAGTGTGAATTTTGAGATGATCCAACGGTTAGATGGGGTCGGCCGAATTTTTCTCCATATACGAGGGTCGGTACCCCGGCACCTCGGATCGGATCGGCTTCTTCCTTGTTTGCTCGGCTCGGTAACTCAGTAGTTCACCTTCTGCCCGAAGTAGCTCGGTGTAGTAGAGCTCGGAGTTCGGATGGCTCGAGCGTGAGGAGAAGCTCGGTGAGTTGATGAAGGGGATGGGTCGATGAAGCTCTACTCCTCGGCTCGGGAGGATGGGTCAGCATACGGGAGAGGTGAGGGGCTCTGAAGTTGTCTCTATTCTGTTTGGTTTTGGAGATTATTGAAGAGGAGCTCCACTCCTAGGAGAAGAGGTGCTGGGAAGACCCATTCCTTGAAGTGAGCACAAGGAGCAATTCTAAGAGAGTTTTAGCTCCGATCTCGTCGAGAAGAGCTATTTGAGAGACAAGTTTGAGGAGGAACTCCAGGAGAAAGTTGTGCTCCGAACCTGTGGAGAAGAGCTCCGCTTTGGAAGTGAGCGGAGTGAAGAGTCTTGACTTTGAGAAGAAAGAGGAAGGGGAGGAGAGGCATTCGGGTTCTCTCCCCTGTCTCATTCTTTCGCACAGTGAAGAAGAGCAGAAGTGTTGGGTACTTTTGGCGGGAAGACTGAAGAAGGAGAAGAATGAAGGAGCTAAGAAGGGTATGGGTCGGACCGAGGGTATTGGATCCGACCCTGACCCGTTAGCCTCTTTTTCTTCTTGCTCTTCATCTGCTTAGCTGCTCGGTAGATGCATCTTGTTCGGCAGATCCGAGCACGGATTTTGGGGCACATTTTCCGCCACTTTGCTTCTCGGTAGATGGGTAGCTCAGCTCGGATGGTCGTGGGGGCAGTTCGGAATGGCCATCTTCCTTCGGCCCATTTAAGGACGAGCCGGTGAAGTAAAGTCGAGCCATAGGACCCTGACCATCGTGAGGTTAGTTTGAGGGATGCAGGAGCAGTTTCGAATGGCGAGCTACTTCTAATCCGCTTAGGAGCGAACTTGCAAAGTAGAATCGAGCCAAGTGTTGGACTCCGATCCATTCAACGGCTGCAGGAGCAATTTCGAACGGCGATCTACTTCCGGCTCGCCTGTAGACGAGCCGAGGAAGAAGTGTCGAGCCGAGTGCTGGACTCCGAACCATCGTGTGGTTAGTTTAAGGGATGCAGGAGCAGTTTCGAATGGCGAGCTACTTCTAGTCCGCTTAGGAGCGAACTTGCGAAGTAGAATCGAGCCAAGTGTTGGACTCCGATCCATTCAACGGCTGCAGGAGCAATTTCGAACGGCGATCTACTTCCGGCTCGCCTGTAGACGAGCTGAGGAAGAAGTGTCGAGCCGAGTGCTGGACTCCGAACCATCGTGTGGTTAGTTTAAGGGATGCAGGAGCAGTTTCGAATGGCGAGCTACTTCTAGTCCGCTTAGGAGCGAACTTGCGAAGTAGAATCGAGCCAAGTGTTGGACTCCGATCCATTCAACGGCTGCAGGAGCAATTTCGAACGGCGATCTACTTCCGGCTCGTCTGTGGGCGAGCCGAGGAAGAAGAGTCGAGCCGAGTGCTGGACTCCGAACCATCGTGTGGTGCTTAGCAAGTTGTGGGAGCAGCCATGTAGAAGAAGCTGAACTCCGAACTCGTTGAGAAGTGGTCCGCCTTGGAGGTGGGCGGAGCAAAGAGCTCGGCTCTGGAAGAGAGCCATTTGTGAGACAAGTTTGAGGAGCAACTCTAGGAGAGAGTTGTGAGCTCCGAACTATCTGAGAAGAGGTCCGCTTCGGAGGCGAGCGGAGCGGAAGAGCCCGGCTCTGGGAAAGAGTTGTTTTCGGGACGAGTGTGAGGAGGAGCTCTTGGTGAGAGTTGTGAGTTCCGAACTCGTTGAAAAGAGGTCCGCCTTGGAGGTGGGCGGAGCAAAGAGTTCGGCTCTGGAAGAGAGCCATTTGGGAGAAGAGTTTGGGGAGCAACTCTAGGAGAGAGTTGTGAGCTCAGAACTGTCTGAGAAGAGGTCCGCTTCGGAGGCGAGCGGAGCGAAGAGCTCGGCTCTGGGAGAGAGCCATTCGGGAGATGAGTTTAAGGAGCAACTCTAGGAGAGAGTTGTGAGCTCCGAACTGTCTGAGAAGAGGTCCGCTTCGGAGGCGAGCGGAGCGGAAGAGCTCGGCTCTGGAAGAGAGCCATTTGTGAGATGAGTTCGAGGAGCAACTCTAGGAGAGAGTTGTGAGCTCCGAACTGTCTGAGAAGAGGTCCGCTTCGGAGGCGAGCGGAGCGGAAAAGCTCGGCTCTGGAAGAGAGCCATTTGTGAGATGAGTTCGAGGAGCAACTCTAGGAGAGAGTTGTGTGCTCCGGACTTGTTGAGAAGAGGTCCGCTTCGGCGGCGAGCGGAGGGAAGAGTTCGGCTCTTGGAAGAGAGCCATTTGTGAGATGAGTTTGAGGAGCAACTCTAGGAGAGAGTTGTGTGCTCCGGACTTGTTGAGAAGAGGTCTGCTTCGGTGGCGAGCGGAGGGAAGAGCTCGACTCTGGAAGAGAGCCATTTGTGAGACGAGTGCGAGGAGGAGCTCTTGGTGAGAGTTGTGAGCTCCGAACTCGTTGAGAAGAGGTCCGCCTTGGAGGTGGGCGGAGCAAAGAGTTCGGCTCTGGAAGAGAGACGTTTGTGAGACGAGTGCGAGGAGCAACTCTAGGAGAGAGTTGTGAGCTCCGAACTCATTGAGAAGAGGTCCGCCTTAGGGGTGGGCGGAGCGAAGAGCTCGGCTCTGGAAGAGAGCCATTTGGGAGGCGAGTTTGAGGAGCAACTCTAGGAGAGAGTTGTGAGCTCCGAACTGTCTGAGAAGAGGTCCGCTCCGGAGGCGAGCGGAGTGGAAGAGCCCGGCTCTGGGAAAGAGCTGTTTTCGGGACGAGTGTGAGGAGGAGCTCTTGGTGAGAGTTGTGAGTTCCGAACTCGTTGAGAAGAGGTCCGCCTTGGAGGTGGGCGGAGCAAAGAGTTCGGCTCTGGAAGAGAGCCATTTGGGAGAAGAGTTTGAGGAGCAACTCTAGGAGAGAGTTGTGCTCCAAACTCGTTGAGAAGAGGTCCGCTTCGGCGGCGAGCGGAGGGAAGAGCTCGGCTCTGGAAGAGAGCCATTTGTGAGATGAGTTTGAAGAGCAACTCTAGGAGAGAGTTGTGTGCTCCGGACTTGTTGAGAAGAGGTCCGCTTCGGAGGCGAGCGGAGCGGAAGAGCCCGGCTCTGGGAAAGAGTTGTTTTCGGGACGAGTGTGAGGAGGAGCTCTTGGTGAGAGTTGTGAGTTCCGAACTCGTTGAGAAGAGGTCCGCCTTGGAGGTGGGCGGAGCAAAGAGTTCGGCTCTGGAAGAGAGCCGTTTGTGAGACGAGTGCGAGGAGCAACTCTAGGAGAGAGTTGTGAGCTCCGAACTCATTGAGAAGAGGTCCGCCTTAGGGGTGGGCGGAGCGAAGAGCTCGGCTCTGGAAGAGAGCCATTTGGGAGGCGAGTTTGAGGAGCAACTCTAGGAGAGAGTTGTGAGCTCCGAACTGTCTGAGAAGAGGTCCGCTCCGGAGGCGAGCGGAGTGGAAGAGCCCGGCTCTGGGAAAGAGCTGTTTTCGGGACGAGTGTGAGGAGGAACTCTAGGAGCGAGTTGTGCTCCAAACTCGTTGAGAAGAGGTCCGCTTCGGAGGTGAGCGTAGCGGAAGAGCCCGGCTCTGGGAAAGAGTTGTTTGTGAGACGAGTGTGAGGAGGAACTCTATGAGAGAGTTGTGCTCCAAACTCGTTGGATCTCGGCACGGGTGATTGGCGCCTCATCGTTCCTAGGCTGCTGCCGACCCGCAGGGGAGCGTGGTCTTCTTCTGTGATGCTCGGGGGATTCCTTCCTCCCTCTTCGGACATGGGACCTTTTGTAGTCTCGGCGGTGTGAAGATCGCTCACCCGGACGTTGCTGGCGGGAGGCTCCCTCTCGGGACCGCTTCTCGTCCAGACGGTGGCGTAAGTCCTCCAACTTCTACCGGTTGAGGATTGTGAGAGGCCATGGAATCCGTAAAGGCTTTGTGTATGGAGACGCGGTCTAGGTGGAGAGGTTGCTTCATGCGGGAGCCCCCCGCACCGGCATTCTGTGGACCGGAAGGACCCTTGGGGGATTGTTGATTCCGAAGAAGAGGCTGATCTTGTTGAAGAGGGTCCTCCACTTGAAGCGGAGGTTGTCCCTGCTGCGGAGCGGGTTGGACGGGAACTACCTCTTGCTGATCAGCGGGGCTGGGTCCACGGTTGGACCCCTAGATCTGACCTTTCTAGGAGGCATGGATGGAGAAGGTCGGACCAACGGGAAGAGGCGCTGCTATTCGTTTGGTTTTCCCACAGACGACACCAATCTGTTGCCGCTAAATTCGGTGTGGGGGCAAACAGATAGAATTTGTGAGTTCGTAGAAAACCTGAATAGCAAACACCTAACCTGTTCGTCGGAGCTTTGACCGTTGACTCCCGCCGTTCACCTGCGAGGAAGTGCGAGACACCTGGGTTGATCCCGGCGACGCACCCTCCGACGCTCAAGTCAGTAACCAGAAATGATTATGAAAGAGCGTTTAACTAGAAAAAGATTGATTACCTCTTAATGGAGATGGGTGGGGGGTATTTATAGTCGCCGTTGGGATCAGATAAGGAATGTGATTCCTGTGATCTGATAACGCATAAAATCCCCGTAATCAGATTAGGAATATAATCCCTTAATTCCCGGTGAAAAGATAGATGCGAATCAGAGCCGTTGATTTGGATTAATCAGAGACCCTAATTCTATCTTTTCTGGACTGGGTGTGTTTCGGGTTGGGACCCGTACCCAATTGAGGTGAATCCGTTCGCGGGTTATTGGATTTGTGAGAAGGAGACCCAGTACCCGTTTCGGACCCATTTGTATGTGGAATTACCGTTTTACCCCTGAGCTTTAAGATTCGTGTCCGATGTGAACGGTCCCGATTTAATCCTATTTTTAGCCATATCACATGGCTTCTTCTACTTCTTCTGAATTAGGATTTGCTATTAAATCTTCTATTTCCAAGATATTTATATTAAGTTTTGTTATAGCTTCTAACTCTTTCATACCTTATTCCGTTATGCCTGATTCTTCTTCTGGGTAGTCAGTTATATATCTACCTAATTCTTTTATGTTTTTATTTATGATTTTTAAATCTGTTCTTATATCTCCTACAATTTCAGGATCATTGTAATTTTCTTCCAACTCTTGTATGTTTATCATATAAATTTCTGAGTTCGTGTTGGGATTTAATATAACTGTTTCGTTGGGCATGCTTAGCCTGTTATTTTGTATGCTAGTAGGTGTTGGTAATACCAACTTGCTTCTTCGTTTTTGTAATCTAATACTTTGTATACTATCTCTTTTTGTATCTTTTTAGGTAGTTGATCAGTTACTTTTTTTGTTAGTAACAAGTATTCTAATTTTTTTTTAATAGAAATATGCTTCCTTTATGTTAATCTTTTGTCAATATATCTAATCTTAAATTTTGAAAGATTTTTTAATTTTAGTTTTTGTATCTTCTGTGAATTATCCAGCTTTTATAAGGATAAGGTATATTATAGTTTATAATCTGTAAAGTAGGGTTATATATAAAATTTTGTTTTTAGGTTATTATATTAAAAAGGATTAGTTAGTTAAATATTTTATAAAAATAGGTCATTTGGCTAAATCTTTTTGAAAGTGGATTATTTGGCTAAATATTTTCCAAAAGTCGTCAGTTGATATGGTTACCCTTCCCCATCATCATTAGAGGCTTGTTCTACACTGCAATCGTGGCTTCTCCTCAATAAGAAACAATGCATGATATTTTCTAACTGTATTCATGATCACGTAAGATCGATACTTGCATGTTAACTTCATGTGTTCCTGCATGTTAACTTCATGTGTTCCTCCTCAGACTTTCAAAATTTGACAGATAGAAGCTAAAGATCAAGTTATCTACCTAGCCGTCAAATATGACTACCGACCACAATGATACAACTCCTTCCTTAATCCCAACTCTGACAGATAAATTACATCTGTTTATCTCAATCCCAAATTAATATTACTAACTAGACTAGTCAAAGTCAACGATCACTCTAAAAATTTCCTTATATAACTTCCTTAATCTCTGCTCTTCCCACCTTGTCCTTTCTCTTTGATCTCTTCTTGCCAAACTTCCAAAACAAACACCTAGAATGGGGAATTCACTCTCTCCTTGCTTCCTTACAAACCCTAACCCTACAATAAAGCTCGTCTTCTGGGGTGGCGTGACTCAGCTTCTCCACGGCACACAGTCCGCTGGCGTGGTCTTGTTCAATTACCCGGACCATATTATTTGCCAAGCCGACTCTTTCTACATCGGCCGCCCTATCCCGACTCTATCTATTGAAGACAAGTTGTTATCGGGTCAAACTTACTTTGTTCTTCCTGTCGATTGCTTCCCTGGTGAAAACCTCACCACTGCGTCGCTAGCCTCTTTGTCTTCGTCTAAGAAGAAGCCTGCGATGGTTAGTGCAGGGCAGTTTCCTTTCGAGTATGTGAAATGTAGAGATGGAAGGATGCTCATTAGGGTTTTACCAGAGTTCATCATAAGGGTTATTTCAGAGGTGGAAGAGGATGGCGGTGGGGATAAGGAAGGGGAAGTTGGGTTGCTTTGTAGCACACCGGAGTTTAGGAAGCACTATGCGCAGTTGGTGGGGGCAAGGGACCGGTCTTGGTCTCCAAAGTTGGAAACAATTACAGAGAAGAACAAACTTAGGTTATCTCCCATTAGGTTGTTAGCGTTGGAATGGAGAAGTGATGATTGAAATGATTCGTGTTTAATTTTGTTTTAAATTGGTTAGGAATACAGTTGTATAATTGCAAGAAATGAGAAGGAATTATATAGAACACACTATCAACAAAATTTTACATGATTATAATTACAATGATATTTGAATTGCTTGGGATAATTATTTAATGTAAGCAATGGGAAGATATTGCATTTTTTTGGGAAAATAATTTAAGTTTTTACAGAAATTCGTTCTCAAGTATGCTGCTGCATACACACAAGCATACACACCTTTGAAAATTGATTTATTGGGGTTGCTTGTTGAGTGTAATTGGGATCTAAAGATATTTAAAGAATGAGGCTTCTCCGGTATTTTCTTACTGGTCCAGTGCACTCGACTACTTAATTCGCACACAACGGAGAGGATATTCTGACAAAAGCGGAACGTTGGGACTTGGGACCAAGATTGTGTTAATGTTGGTAGTTTGAAATTGATACTATATAAAATAGTATGATTTCTGTTGGAATAAACTGGTTAAAGAAATGAAAAAAGAGACAGAAAATAAAGCGAGAAAAATTAAATAATGTAACTTCCGTTAATTCATCTTCCTACATTATGCTGTTCTATACTGTTTTATTTTTGTTCAAATCTCCTAAGCAATCGATGGTGCAAGGAAAAATCCACAAACTTGTATGACCACCTTGTCTAACTATTTTTACATGTCATTTTGATGATAAAAGTTCAAAATACATGAGGATAATTATTTGTTTCCTATAATATTCTTGTTGCTGATTTTGGTGTGGGAGCAAACAGATGAATTTGTAGATTATTTTTGAAACGATAAAGACAAACCTGTTGACTTTCACCAACGTTTGACTGGTTTCTTGCCGCTGCCATTGACCTGAAAAAAAGTTCGATATACCGGGATGGATCCCGGCGACGAACCCTCCGACGCTCAAGTCAATAATCATGAAGATTATGAAAAAGCGTTTATATGGAAAAATATTGATTACATGGTGGGGGGAGAGGGGATTTTATAGTCGCCTTTAGAGACAGTTTAGAGATAATGATTTATCCCTATGTCCCGGTGTTTTTGGATAAGATGTAGAGTTTAAATCATTTTATGATAATAGATTTGGTTTAAACCGCCTCTTAGAAATAACCATGAATTTGAATTACTCTTTAAATATCTAAATTGGTTTATAACGGGTTGCTACCAATACCCAATAGGACAGATCTGTTTTTGGATTGTTGGGCTTTGAAGAATGACCCAGTTCCCAATTCGGACCCGTTTGTAGGTGAAATTACTGTTTTACCCCTTAGAACTTTAAGATTCGTGCCTGATTTGAACAGTTCCGATTTGGTTCTACTTTTAGCCATATCACAAGCCCTCCACTTCTAAAGACTGGGTTTTACAGCTTTTGAGGAGTAGTTCGCCAGTTTTTAACAGCTTATAGAATTTATCGGAGTTCTCGGGGGAGTTTGATCTAGCTCGTGGTGTAACAGTGTTATTCTGAGCTTGAAAAATACCCAAAATTATTTTTAGAATTTTCTGAATTTTTTCAAATTTTTCTGAATTTTTATTCAATTTCCGAATCTAAATAATTAATTTTCGAAAATTTTCATTAATTATTCTAATTTAATAATTATATTTTCAGAATTTTTAAAATTATTTTCTAAATTAATAATTATTTTTAGAATTTTTTTAATTAATTTTTTCGATTTTAATTAATTTTTCGGATTTTTTAAAAATATTAATTTAATTAAATAAATAAATAAATAAATATTTACCTGGTGATGTGGCGCAATCATGTGCGTTGATCACGATCGAGCGAGCGCACATCGCGAGGAGGCCATTTTTCTACGTTTACAGGCTCGGTAGTTCGGATGCTCGGTTTGCCGAACGGGGGCTGAGAAAGCTCGAGGAGGCGCCACGTGGCATGGTCAACGTCGACCGTTGACCGCGTGGAGGATTTTTTTTTTGCTTTCTTTCTTCTTCCTTCAGCTCCCGCCTTCAACTTTCTTCGCCTTCCTCCTTCATATGGTGAAGGATTTCGGCTGTCGTGGCGAGGGGCACAGCGGAGAGGAGCTCGTCGGTGGCGTGGCGCTCGGCACAGACAGGGGTTTCGGCAACAACGGAGGAGAGCTTGGCGGAGCTCTCTCGAGGGAACTCGACCAGGAGTTTGGATGGGAGCTCGACTGGGGAAGCTTTGGGCTCGACGAGGCCGGGAGCTTCGGTGAGAGAGTTCGGCGAGGTTGGAGAAGGAGATGGTCGACGAGGAGCTCAGAGCTTCGAGAGGGAGAGCTCGACAGCGAGGTGATGGAGGTCGGAGCTTGCAGAGGTAGTGGTGGAGCTCGACTGAAATGGGTTCAGCAAGGGGTGCTCGCGAAGCGGAGTTGGAGTCGAGGTCGAGGGAGCTCAGCAGCTTGTGGAGCTTTGTTGAAGGTGATAGTGAAGCTCGGCGTGGAGCTCGAAGTCAATGGAGTTGAGCTCATCGATGGAGCTTTTCGCATGGGCGGCTAGGAGAGAAGATTGAGCTTCGGCAATGGAGGAGTGCTCGATTAGAGCTCGTGAAGGTGACAGGGAGCTCGACCATGGTGGATGAAGCTCGGATGGGAGAGGACCAAGGAGGTTGACAAAAGAGACGTCGGATCTCGGAGTGGAGTTTGGCAAGAACGGCGAGAGCTTCGAGCTCTTCAATGGAGGTCGACGTCGGTGAAGAGAAGAGCTGGACGTCATGGGTGATGGATCTCAGCAATGGAGGAGCTCGGCGACAAGATGGCTCGAGCTTGGAGGTTGGTGCTCGCGAAGTGGAGATCGACAAAGGAATTTCAGTCGAGCTCGGCGAGGTTTGGTTTTGAGCTCGACGAGGGAGGTTGGCAAGCATGGCAAGGAGCTCGACAGCGGTGGTGTTGGAGTTCCTCGATGTGGAGACGAGATGAGGAGGCTCGGTTGTCATTCGAGCTCGACGAAGGTGATATCAAGGTTGAGCTCGACGAAGAGCTTGGCAAGGAGGGATTTGGGTTTTGGCACTCAATCCTGAAGGAGAAGAAGAAGGAGAAGAGGAAAGCAGAGTGGGTGGTTGGTTAGCAAGTTTGGATCCGACCCGTTAACTCCCCTTCACCTTAACTTCTTTGAAGTCTCCTTGTGGGTTTGGGTAATGGACTAGACCCGATCCGATGGCTTCTTTACCCTACCTCTTTATACGAAACGGTGAAGTTCATTTTTTTTCTAGGCAAATCTGAGCCGTTGATCGAGATTTGAGCGCAGATCTTGAGGCGGAGTTTTTCTCCAATTTCATGCTCAATGACTCGGTTGCTCAAATTTTGGATCCGAACAACGTGGCGTGATCTAATCCGTCAATCAGGATCAAGTTCGCATCTTGAGGCAGAGTTTTTCTCCAATTTCATGCTCGGTGGCTCGGTTGCTCAGATTTTGGATCTGAGCTACGTGGCTCGATCAGAGCCATTGATTAAGACCAAGCGCGAATCTTGAGGAGATGATTTTCCCCATTTTCACGCTCGGTTGTTCAGACGCTCAGATTTTGGATCCGAGCTACGTAGCTCGCTCAGAGCCGTTGATCAAGATCAAGCGCGAATCTTAGGGCGATGATTTTCCTCATTTTCACGTTCGACGCAGCTGTGTTGTGACCCACTTTCCCGGTGCTACGGAGGTCAAATTGAGACGTTTAACCCCTCATTTTGAAGCTGACTTAAAGATCTACAACTTCCCTTTAGAAGTCAGTTGAAGAATCATCCCTCTTCATGGTTGAAATAGTCCCGCAACATCTTTTCCTCCATGGAGTTGGGAAGAGCTTTGTGTGGCTCTAGGAGAAAGCCGTTTGGGAAACAAGTTTAAGGATCAACTCTAGGGGAGATTTTTTAGCTCCGAACTCGTTTGTTACAAAATTGAACCAGTAGTGGGAGTAGTACGAATGTTCGTTTTGAGCCCTGAAACTGCATACTTGCAAGCTGTTAGGGCAATTTTCGAATCATGATTGTGAACTTCGAACTAGTTGTTACGGAGCTATCAACAAATTGTAGAAGCAATTCCAATTGGTGAGCTACTTCGCACTTGCTTGTTCGCAAGAGGCTAAAGCGGCATCGAACCAAATATTGGACTCCAAACTTGTTGTTTGAGGATTTAACGAGTTATAGGAGCAATTCCGAATGGTGAGCTGCTCCGCACTTGTTTATTTATAAGTAGCTAAAGCAGCGTCGAACCAAGTGTTGGACTCCAAACTCGTCTTTTGATCTTAGTAAATTGTCGGAGCAGCCCTATAGGACAAGCTGGACTCCGAACTTGCCGTTTAACGAGTCGTAGATGTGACTCAGAAAGATAGAAATGAGGCAAATGCAATAATTTTCAATAGAAAAAAGCTAAGTTTTATTGAAACAAACTAAGTGGAAGCTTCAATGTGGTGAGCCATTATTACATGCTTTTGGCCATGTTACAAGCATCGGCCATATTGAAAACTTAAAAACTACTTCTATGATAGGGTGAAAGCCTCTTGGTAGGAGTTTGGTTCTCCCCCCATTGGACCTTTATGGATAAGGTGGAGGATGGCCCCAGGTTCGGAGTTTTGGAACTCGTTGGGCCTCTCTGTTCGATTGTTGGCTCCTCGGGGTGGAGGATCAGCCCCGTCTTTTCTGATGAACTTGGACAGGTGTCCCCGCTGTATGAGTTCTTTGATCTCCTCTTTGAGAGCCCGAAAATTATCCGTGTCTTGGCCGTGGTCCCTATGAAAGTTGCATCACTTATCCCTGTTCCTTTTCTTGCCAGAAGTATTCATTCTAGGGAGACCACGGAGTATCCCTTCCTTGTCCACCTTCATAAGAAATGCTGATATACTGGTATTGAGGGGGTGAACTTCTCAAAACGAGGAGCTGGGCGGTGCTGGCCATTGTCATTTTTTGGAATTTCTGGGGAACTTCTTCGCTTGTATCCTTCCATTTGTTCCCGAAAGACGGTTCCTCAAAACTGGGGGGGTTGAGAGCATCTTTCGCTCGGATGTACTTCTCGCTCCTAAGAGGAGTTCCGAGAAGTCCCGAGGAGGCTTCTTAGCAAGGGACGCCCTGAGGTCGGCATTAGTGACGTTGTGCATGAATGCCGTAGAGGCTACCGATTGGTTAAGAGAGGCGATAGACCGGGCTTCGAAGGTGAAACGCCGAACATAATCACTTAGGCGTTCACTCTTTCTTTGGCTGAGAGCTAGCAAAGATGCATTTTTTTTCTCGGCTCGGCGACTGCCCACGAAGTGAGTGAGGAAGAGCTCCTCAAACTGTTCGAATGAAAAGATGGAGGCGGGGATAGACGGGAGTACCACTCTCGCACTGGTCCCCTCAATGTTGCTGGGAAGGCCTTGCAGAGGACCACATCCGAGGCTTGATCAATCATCATGAGAGTTTTAAAACTCTCGATATGATCGGTCGGGTCCGACTCCCCATTGTAGGATTCCAAGCAAGGCAGCCTAAAGGCTTCGAGGACCGGAGCTTCCATGATGGCCCTAGAGAAGGGGGGGTCAGTTTGGGCAGAACCTATTGGTTTGTTGTTCTTCTTCGGGATTGATCTTGTTGAGGCGTCTCTCCATCTCATGGAGACAGCGGTGGATAGAGTCCCTCCGGTCGGATCTAGTTGACCCTCGGGACTCTCCCTCATGAGTGGCGGTATGGTGAAGATTAGGGACATGCTGATCCTGACTTGTGGCAATATTAAGAGCTTGCAAGATATCTTGTTTGATGTTCTGGAGATCGGCCTGAGTGACTGGTGCCCCTCAAGTTCGATGGTCCCTAGATGTGGCTCGGCTTATTGGAGTATGACTTCTCCACCGACTACGTGGTAGGGACTCTTTTTGCCTCCTCGAGGGAGGGGCTCTTCTAGTCCTTGGTCTACGGGGTGTCCAGACTCTCGAGGACCCTGGGTGCTCAGGTTGAGGGACTTCCTCAGGGGCTTGCCATTTATTCAAGCGAGTTTGGAGGTCGACCCCCTGCTGACGGTTAAGAATTACTTGACGAAGATCCGGCCCTGGAAGTCTTTGAGAAGCCACAGAATCAGATGAGGGATTGTAGACCGAAACATGGTCATGAAGAGGATGTTTCTTTGGACAACTTCGATGAGAGCCCCCCTTCCCCCTTCGAGATCTTGGAGGGGCCTGTTGAAGAGGAGACTGTTGAGGAAGAGGCTGTTCAGGCTGCGGTTGCTGAACTTGCTGATTGAGTTGAGAAAGAACATCTTGGAGCGGAGGTGGAGGAAGAGGAGTGGCTCTTCGGCTGGAGGCCGCTGCCTTCCCCTTCTTTTTTGGATGCATGGTTTGAAACTACTTTCACTGATGAATTAAGGTTGAATTGCTTTTTTGTTTCCCACAGACGGCGCCAATCTATTGCCGTTGATTTTGGTGTGGGAGCAAACAAACGAATTTGTGGATTCTTTTGGAAACGATAAAGGCAATCAAGTTGACTTTCACCGGCACTTGACTGGTTTCTTTCCGCTGCCATTGACCTGCAAAAAAGTTTGATATACTGGGATGGATCCCGGCGACGAACCCTTCGACGATCAAGTCAGTAATCAGGAAGATTATGGAAGAGCGTTTATGTGGAAAAATATTGATTACCTTGTTATGGTGGGGAAGAGGGGTTTTTATAGTCGCCTTTAAAGACAGTTTAGAGATAATGATTTATCCCTATGTCCCAGTGTTTTTGGATAAGATGTAGAGTTTAAATCGTTTCATAATAAGAGATTTGGTTTAAACCGTCTCTCAGAGATAACCATGAATTTGAATTACTCTTTAAATATCTGAATTGGTTTATAACGGGTTGCTACCCATACCCAATAGGACATATCCGTTTTTAGGTTATTGGGCTTTGAAGAAAGACCCAGTTCCCAATTTGGAACCTTTTGTACGTGAAATTACTGTTTTACCCCCGAGAGCTTTAAGATTCGTGCCCGATTTGAATGGTCCCGATTTGGTTCTATTTTTAGCCATATCAATTCTAATACATTCTCTATCTTTTTTCCCGAAAGGTAAATAAAGTGTCATTAGCAAAAATATCTTACAACAGCGGCATATGTCAAATGGGAAGAATGGTGAGAAGTCCCAGTTGTCTACTAATTACTACCTCTTAAGTGTATAACGTATAAGACATCGTACATTTACAAAATTTTCGTATCATAGCATATCTCAATTTTCTAACACATTTTTATCTTTTCTTCTATCCATTTACATAGATTGACCTTGTGGGTCTCTCTTTTTTAAATATTCTCCCATTTCTCTCTAGCGAGAGATGCCATACAGCTAGCACTGGTATCAGGTCCTATCGGAACCCAGACCCGGACCCGTTATTGCACATGTCCAAATATTGGACTCAAACCCGAACCCGTGAGAATTAGGTCGTGTCCGGGTCCGGGACTGGGTGGGGTCTGGGTCTGGAAAATAACTTGAGATCCGATTAATTTCATATCCATCACCATCATCATCCCCCCACTCCTAATCAGCCTACAAAAAAGAGAATTGATCAAAAGGTCAGAGTTCTTTTGGAAAATTGTTAAAGACTTGAGTTTTATATAAGATTATTTTTTGGAGGGGATCCAGATCCGGCTCCGGGCCATTTTAAGCAGATCCGTACCGGACCTAAAATTCCAACGGGTCTTAAAAGACCCTGACTCGGACCCAAATAGAACAGGTCGGTTTCAGTCCAATGTCAGGTCTGGATCGGGTCTGGGTCAGATCCGGGTATAGGATTTTTGTACTAGTGCTACATACATTTGCGGATAAAAACCAAAACCACTCTTGCTAACCACTCTAGTTAATCAAAGGACAATCTTGTTTCCTCTAATGTATTCTCTTAATTATGTACACAATTACACCGACTTTTTGTTGTCTTTCTATACATGTTTGGCTGTTTCACTCATTTCGTTATAAGATATATATGTACACGAATTTTCGGATGATCAGGGATGGGACTCAAGAGAACCTACATATATAGTTAACACACCTATGATATCTAATACATGTAACGACAGTTAAATTTCCAATTCATTTCATATACTCTTCAAATGGAAGATGTATCGTAAATATACTTGTAGTTTTATCATCTAATTTAAAGTACAAATTTTATATATATGTGTGTGTGTGTGTGTGTGTGTGTGTGCGCGTGTGCGTGTGCGTGTGCGTGTGTGTATGTGTGCGCGTTGATTCTTGGATTTGATGACTACAACACAATACAAAATTGTTCTACCAAATCTCTCTTGCAGAGTGTATCAAAGTCAATACCATGGTGAAATACACAAAGGAAACACAATCTGATGAAGCTTTCAAGAGTAATTGATCAAGCTTCAAGACATCAAGATAAAGGCTCAAGTTCAAGATAAAGACTCAAGTTCAAGACAAGATTCAAAGTGCTTCAAATGTTTAAACAAAGTGTCTTGTAATATTGTTATTTTTTTTCTTTGAGTCTTAGAAACCTGTAATAGCCTTGTCACACACACACTCACACATACTTTAAATAATATTAGTGTTTTACAAAATTAAAATGTCAAAACAAGCTTGAATAAGCTCAGCTGTATGAGTACCAGTCGACCGCTCCTTGGAACCAGTTGACTGTCATAGTACGAAACTGCCTGAACTCATACAAGCTCTGGCCAGTCGACTCGTTATGGCAACCTAGTCGACTATTCAAGCCGTTTCGACAGTTTTCTTAATTTAAAACTTGTTTTTTAAATTCAAATTTTTTATATCCGTTTTATTACGGTTTATGGAACTGGTTTACAACGTTCCTTAATTCTTACACTATAAATAGAGTATAGGAATCATTTGGAAAAGGCTCCAAGCCTTCTTTAACTGTCAAGTCATTTGTTTTCAATAAGAACAAGTGTTTCAAAACCATACAAACTCTCTGAGACTTGGTTCTCTGAGTTTTAGTCTAATATAACATTGATTTTGTTTTAGACTAAATTCAGAAGTTGACCTAATAGCCACTATACAAAAGTATTATCACATACAAGGCTATAGGGTTGTGAGAGTGGTCCTCTCGGTTGGAGAGTAGGACTCTTGGTTTTAGAGTCGGTTTCACTATAGGGTGTAGAGTGGGTTTGCTCTCTCTAGTGGTGAGAGAGGTCTACAAATTTCACATTGTTGTTGTCAAAGGCCATAGAGTATTCTTGTACTTTTTCAAGAATAGTGAAAAATCTAAAGTGGGTTGCTTGGGAACTGGATGTAGGTCGGAAGGACCAAACCAGGATACATCGTTGTATTTAGCTGTGATTGACTCTCAGTGGTTGTATTCTCTCAACTTGCAATTTCAATTTATGTGGGATTTATTTCAAAAACTTGTCTGGTAAGTCGACTGCTTTTCCGCTATAAGTCGACTGATCGAACTTGTAACTCTTCAGTAAAATATTCTTTTTATCTGACGCAACAGTCGACTGTATATCTATTTTCAGTCGACTTAACAGTACGAAAAGTTCAAGTTTTTAATTAATTTTTATACCACACTATTCAACCCCCCTCTAGTGTTATTTGCCTTGCCTACAGGATCCAACTCTTGGTATTAGAGCCTGGTTGAGTGCAATGGCATCTACTTCAAATGCAAGCCAATACCATGAAGGCCAATCCACACAAAGGCCACCCCTATTCGATGGAACAAACTATAACTATTGGAAGTGTAGAATGAAGATCTACCTTCGTTCCATCAACTATGAGATTTGGAACATGACTGAGACAGGATTCACCGCTCCTACAATTCCTTATGCACAATAGAACGATGACATGAAGAGCAACACAATGAACAATGTAAAGGCGATGAATGCTTTATTCTGTGCACTTACCAAATAGGAGTTCAATCATGTGTCAAATGCAACAACGCCTCATCAAATTTGGCACACACTCGAGGTAACTCATGAAGGTACTGATAAGGTTAAAGAATCTAAGATATCTGTTCTTGTTCACAGGTTCGAGATGTTCCGTATGAAGGAGAACGAGAATGTGTCGGGCATGATAACATGGTTCATGGATATTACAAACTCTCTTGTGGCCCTTGGAAAGACATACTCGTAAGCGGAAATGGTGAGGAAAGTTCTTCTAGCCCTAGCCCCTGAATGGGAGAAGAAGACCACCGCCATAGAAGAAGTCAACGATTTAACACAACTCTCTCTTGAGAATCTTGTGGGAAATCTTATGGCAGACGAAGGACAACTTGAAGAACGCAAGAAGGATCTAGAACCTCAACAAGCAAAGAAGAAGACACTCGCTTTCAAGGCCATGTCGGATTCCGAAGATGAAGAAGAAATAGCCATGTTTGCTAGAAAGTTCAAGAAATTTTTAGGAAAAGGTAAATTTAATTTCAAGTTTAAAGATACTAATGAACTTCCCAGTTGTTTCAAGTGTAACAAGACAGGTCATATGAAGAAGGATTGCCCATTAGAAAATGCGAAATCAAAAGGGAAGGCTCCCAACTTCAAGAAGGACAATTACACAAAGAACAAGTATACGAGGAAAAGAAGGCATATCAAGCAACTTGGGATGATAGCAACTCTTCATCGGAAGAAGAGAATGAGGAGTCAAACAAAGTAGCGAACGTATGTTTCATGGCTACACAAAACGATGTAAATGAAAATTTTGATTCAAATGACTTATTTGATGCTTTCAATGAAGTTTTTTCAAGAACTTAAGAAGGAGAAAATTAGAGTTAAAAATTCATAGAAAGTCAATCAAACACTTTCTCAAGAAAATCATGACTTAAATGTTGAAGTCAAATCTTTAGATTCTCGACTTTCAAATTTGGATGTAGATCTTGTATCTCTTAAGAAAAATTATGAAGAGATGTCTAAGAATGTATCTAAATTTAACAAAGGAAAGGAGAATTTAAATGAATTTCTCCAAAATTAAGTTCAATCTAATAAAAGATTTGGACTTGGTTTTCAAAAGACCCTTGAAAAACATCATTCTTCTAAGAATACTAGTAGTAATAACATTGATTCTATTTCTAGTGTGAAGAACAAATTATATGAGTTTTTTGAGAAACCAAAAACTATTGTTTTCCATGAAAATAGTAATTCTGTAGTTCAGACCAGTCGACTAAACCCTAATGCCAGTCGTTTGTCTATAGGTTTGGAGTCTTATTCAAAGAGACGAAAATCTCAGATAAGTCGACCTATTTCACCTTCCAGTCGACTGACTTATCATAACAGTCGACTGAAAGGTACAATAAAGTCGACTGGACAAACTAAAAACATTTGGATTCCAATCAACCTAAGTCTAAACGATAGAATTACTTATATAAATTTTTATGTTCTTAATGTATGTAATTCAGTAAATTATATTCCTGCTTTTGGTGGTAAATCAAACTCACTTTGGGTTTGGTTTCCCAAAAACTAATTCCTTTCGGACTCAATGAAAAGGGTACCATATTCACAATGTTTATTTTATAGGTACCTAAAAGAGAACGTTGGATACTTGACAGCGGATGCTCCAAGCATATGACTGGTGATGCTAATCTTCTTTCTTCCATACAAGAGATAGATGGAGGAACAGTCACATTCAGTGACAACAACAAAGGGAGGGTTATTGGAATAGGCATGGTCGGTAAGAACATTACCCCTACTACAGAAGAATTATTTCTTGTTAGTGGATTAAAGCATAATCTGTTAAGTATTAGCCAACTTTATGATAAGGGATATAAAATTGTTTTTAAAAAAGATGCATGTTTAATATATGATTCATCTATGCAAAGTGTTATTTTTCAAGGTTTTAGGAAAAACAACATTTATGAGTTATGCTTAAAAACAAATAAATTTTCTAATGATTTTTGCTTAGTAGCTTCTAACAATGATTCTTGGCTTTGGCATAAGAGATCTGGCCATGTAAATATGAAAAATATTGCTAAATTATCTAAATACAACCTAGTTAAAGGACAGCCAAGACTATCTTTAAGAAAGATAAGTTATGTGATGCATGTCAACTAGGAAAACAAGTCAAATCTACTTTTAAGACAAAAGAAATGATTTCTACTAGTAGGCCTCTCGAATTAATCCATATGGATTTATTTGGTCCTACTAGAGTCGCATCTTTAAATAAAAGTAGATATGTATTTCTTTTAGTAGATGATTTTTCAAGATTTACATGGGTTTTCTTTTTATAACATAAATATGATGCCTTTGAAGAATTTGCAAATTTCTGCAAACGAATTCAAAATCAAAAATTTCTAACCATAGTCACTATTAGAAATGATCATGGTGAAGAATTTGAGAATGAAACATTTTCAGAATATTGCAACAAGAATGGTATAACACATTCATTTGCATTTCCTAGAGCTTCACCATAAAATGGAGTGGTCGAAATAAAGAATAGGATATTGCAAGAGTGTGCACGTATGTTGCTTGTTGAAAGCAATTTGCCTAAGTACTTCTGGGCTGAAGCTGTTTCTACAACATGTTATGTTTTAAATAGAATATTGATTAGGCCTAAGCTTAAGAAAACTTGTTATGAACTATTCTATGAAAGAATTCCTAAAGTATCATATTTTAAAGTATTTGGATGTAAGTGTTTCATATTAAACACTAAAGATAATTTAGATAAATTTGATGCTAGATCTAATGAAGGTATCTTCATAGGATACTCAAATAGGAGTAAGGCATATAGAATTTTCAATAAGTCAACTTTGACTATTGAAGAATCTATGCATGTTTCATTTGATGAATTCTTGCCTTCATCTAGTGTTATTAAAGATGATGAAATTGAATCATCACCTTTAAATAACGTTATTAAATCACTAGAGCAAACTACCCTAGACAAGTTGACTGATAAGGATTTCAAGTCGACTAATGTGAATCAGCCGGCTGATGGACTTGTTAAGTCGACTGATCCTGTTGTGATGACTCAAAATTTACCAAAAGCATTTGTTGAAGTAAGAGATCATTCTCATGACTTAATAATTGGTGACATTTCATGTGGTATTCAAACAAGATCTCATATTAACATGATTTCTCATATGGCTTTCTTGTCGGATTTTGAACCGAAGAATATACAAGAAGCTTGTGAGATTGAATTTTGGATGAATACCATGCAAGATGAACTTAACCAATTTATAAGAAATGATGTGTGGGATCTACTTCCACGACCTCCTGATCATACTATAATTGGTACCAAATGGGTATTTAAGAATAAGTTAGATGAATCAGGACAAGTCGTTAGGAATAAGGCTAGATTAGTTGCTCAAGGATATAATCAAGGAGAAGGAATCAATTTTGATGAAACATATGCTCCTATTGCCGACTAGAATCAATTAGGATCTTATTATCTTTTGCGTGTTTTATGAATTTTACACTTTTCCAAATGGATGTTAAAAGTGCTTTCTGGAATGGATTTATTAAGGAAGATGTTTATGTTAAGCAACCACCCGGTTTCGAACATAAACAATTCCCAAACCACGTTTTTAAATTGAAAAAGGCTTTATATGGTCTTAAACAAGCACCTCGTGCTTGGTATGATCGGTTAAAAACTTTTCTTTTAGAAACTGGTTTTGAGATAGGTAAAGTAGATACTACCTTGTTTATTAGGAAAATAGAGATAGATATTCTAATCATACAAATATATGTAGATGACATAATTTTTGGATCTACTAATAGTAATCTTTGTCAAGAGTTTGCTAATACCATGAAAAATGAGTTTGAGATGAGTCACATGGGTGAACTCAATTATTTTCTTTGACTACAAATAAAGCAGTCACAAAATGGAACATTTATTAATCAAGGAAAATATGCTAAGGAATTACTTAAACAGTTTGGCATGGATAGCACTAGTAGTAAGACTACACCTATGGATACTACTACTACACTTGACAAAGATGATTTAGGTAAAAGTGTCGATCAAAAACTCTATCGAGGTATGATTGGCTCACTCTTATATATAACTGCTAGTAGACCAGATATTATGTTTAGTGTATGTTTGTGTGCTAGATATCAGTCGAACCTCAAGGAATCTCACTTAAAAGGTGTGAAACGTATTTTAAGATACATTAAAGGCACGTCGAAATATGGTTTGTTTTATCCACGCACCGATAATTTTCAGCTTTTGTCGTATAGTGACGCTGATTTTGCTGGTAGTAAAACTAATCGTAAAAGTACTAGTGGAACTTGTCACTTTTTGGGACATTCACTAGTATCTTGGTGCAGTAAAAAGCAAAATTCGGTATCCCTATCTACTACAGAAGCTGAATATATTGCTACAAGTTTGTCTTGTGCCCAAATTTTGTGGATGAAACAAACTTTATTAGATTATGGTATTTCATTTTCAAAACCTGCTATAATGTGTGATAATATCAGTGCTATTAATCTATCTAAAAATCCAGTTCAACACTCACGTACAAAACATATTGATATTCGACATCATTTTCTACGTGATCATGTTTTAAAGGGAGATATAACTTTGGATTTTATTTCTATTGATAAACAAGTAGCAGATATATTTACCAAACCACTTAAGGAAGACACTTTTATCAACTTTAGAAGAGAACTACGAATTTGTTGTTTTCATGATATTTCTTGAAAATTTATTTTGTTTAAGTCAACTTAAACGTCTTTTTCAGTCGACTTATAAAGTATTTTCGTTGTCCATATTTTGGCTGAATTTTGTGTTCTGGACAGTCGACTGTTTCAGTAACCAGTCGAATGACAGAAGTTTTACTTGATGTTTCATTTGGTTTAATTTTCTCTCAACTAAGTCGACTGATATCAAAACCAGTCGACTATCGCGACATTAGTTTGGTTTTTCTGATTCCGAATCGTCACTTAACTGAGGCATCTCTCTTTCTTACTTTTACCCATTGATGGATCTTAACCATCCATTCCCAACTAGTCTTCATCTCAGCCGTCTACCTAATGTAAAAACCCTAAATCTCTTACCCCTCTTTCACTTTCAGTTTTTCTTTCAAGAAAATTCAAGTCGGCTGCCCATTTCCAGTTCTTGGCGATTTCGACTTGCTGCTCATGGATTGAAGATTTCCATCTAGATCTGAGTTCTTTTAGTTTCTCTTGAAGCTATTTGGGTTCTTTATCTTATTATTGGGTAACTCACTCTCTTGATCTCTCAATCTTTTTCAAGTTTTCTAGTTTTTCAACAATGCCTAAACCTAAGAGAGCTAGAGGTTCTAATGTAGACGAAGGTCAATCTTCTCAGAAATACCTTCAATACTTAAGGAATCTCAATCTTGTTGAGAAATTTTTTCTCATCTGTCAAATTGCAATATTTCCGGGTAGATTTGTGAATTTTCCTGATTTAGATAGGTTCCTCATCGCCCCATTGTTTGAAAAATGTGGGTTATTTGAATTACTTTCCCTTGTCAATCAACTCTATTACTATCCACAACTTATCTATTTGTTTTATACAAATATGAAGGTTTCCACCTCCGATGATGGTAACGAAATATTTTTTACTACTACAGTGAAAAATATTGGAATGAGGTTAACTCCTGAACAATTAGGAATTATTTTGGGTATCCCTAATGAAGGGTTAGATTTGGGTGAAATAGAGATAGATGAGGATTCTATATTGTCAAAAAATTTCTTGTCTAATCGAGGTCCTCCTATGACCAATAAATCGATTACGCCGCTAGCTAAGCTCGTTGAAAGAATCTTGTCGTATAACACTATCCCTAAAACGGGTAATTATGACCAATTTTCACATGAGTTGCAACAAGCCGTGTATGCGATTTTTGGCAATATTCAAATCAATTGGAGTCGAGTCATTTTCAATCGTCTCCATAAGGCTCATACCACTTACCTTCCTTTTGGTGCACTTCTTACTCATTTTTTCAATTTTATGAAGTTGATCTTGATTCCGAGTCGAGTGTTGTTACTTACTATGAGTCTTTTGATCGTGCGAGTTTAGCTCGTATGAAAATCCTTAACTCTCCTCCTCGGTCTCCTCAAAGGAATGTACCTCCTATTCCTCTAGCCACTTCTGGTCGTCGGTCTTCTGCTTCTAGTTCTTATCGTCCTAGAGCTGTCTTTGCTGATCCGGAGAGTCTTTACACTTTGGTTAATTATCTCATGGATCGTACCGATCTTATCCTATGTTGACAGGATAATCTTGAGGCTAGCCTTGCTAACCTTACTCACATGTTCACTCAACAATTTCCACAACCTTCTCCTGCCTCCAAAGGTGATGACGACGAAGAAAGAAGAATAAACTTTAATTTTTTTTTTTTTTATCATTTTCAACTATGTTTTATGTTTGTTATTTTTTCTATCTTTTATTTGTAATCTGCAACAATGTACTTGATTTCTTATGTATAAATGTGTTATGGTTATGCAATGTTAATTTTGTTCTTTATGATGTATCCTTCCTCCTCATGTTTTTGTTGATGACAAAGGGGGAGAAAAATATGGTTTTGTGGTTTTTTTTGTGCTTTTTTGTGTGCATGTTTTATATATATTGTTATTATTTCACAATTGTGTTCATATTGTACATTATTTAGGGGAAGCTTATTTCACATTTGTATATCTTTAAATTATGTGTGACATCTTGCTATGTATATTGTTATTATTATAATTTATTGTGTTGTCATCATCAAAAAGGGGGAGAATGTTGATTCTTGGTTTTGATGACTACAACACAATACAAAGTTGTTCTACCAAATATCTCTTGCAGAGTGTATCAAAGTCAATACCATGATGAAATACACAAAGGCAACACAATCTGATGAAGCTTTCAAGAGTAATTGATCAAGATTCAAGACATCAAGACAAAGGCTCAAGCTCAAGAAAAAGACTCAAGTTCAAGACAAGATTCAAAATGCTTCAAATGTTTAAACCAGGTGTCTTGTAATATTGTTATTTTTTTTCTTTGAGTCTTAGAAACCTGTAATAGCCTTGTCACACACACACACTCACACATACTTTTAATAATATTAGTGTTTTACAAAATTAAAATGTCAAAACAAGCTTGAATAAGCTCAGCTGTATGAGTACCAGTCGACCACTCTTTGGAACCCGTCGACTGTCATAGTACGAAACTGCCTGAACTCATACAAGCTCTGGCCAGTCGACTCGTTATGGCAACCCAGTCGACTATTCAAGCCGTTTCGACAGTTTTCTTAATTTAAAACTTGTTTTCTAAATTCAAATTTTTTATATCTGTTTTATTACGGTTTATGGAACTGTTTTACAACGTTCCTTGATTCTTACACTATAAATAGAGTATAGGAATCATTTGGAAAAGGCTCCAAGCATTCTTTAACTTTCATGTCATTTGTTTTCAATAAGAACAAGTGTTTCAAAAGCATACAAACTCTCTAAGACTTGGTTCTCTGAGTTTCAGTCTAATATAACATTGATTTTGTTTTAAACTGAATTCAGAAGTTGACCTAATAGCCACTATACAAAAGCATTATCACATACAAGGCTATAGGTTGTTGTAAACTCAATTTTTTGTTGTTTTCACTCTCGGGTTGTGAGAGTGGTCCTCTCGGTTGGAGAGTAGGACTCTTGGTTTTAGAGTCGGTTTCACTATACGGTGTAGAGTGGGTTTGCTTTCTCTAGTGGTGAGAGAGGTCTACGAATTTGACATTGTTGTTGTCAAAGGCCGTAGAGTATTCTTGTACTTTTTCAAGAATAGTGGAAAATCTAAAGTGGATTGCTTGGGGACTAGATGTAGGTCAGGAGGACCGAACCAGGTTACATCGTTGTGTTTGGCTGTGATTGACTCTCTGTGGTTGTATTCTCTCAACTTGCAATTTCAATTTCTCTGAGTTTTATTTCTAAAACTTGTCTGGTAAGTTGACTGGTTTTCCGCTATAAGTCGACTTATCAGACTTGTAACTCTTTAGTAAAATACTCTTCTTATCTGACGCAATAGTCGACTGTATATCTATTTTCAGTTGACTTAACAGTACGAAAAGTTAAAGTTTTTAATTAATTTTTATACAACACTATTCACCCTCCATCTAGTGTTATTTGTCTTGCCTACAGGATCCAACAATATAGGCCCCTTTTATTGCAAACGGGTCTGCTTATACAGACCCGTTGCAATTAGCCATTGTGGCCGTTGGGCCAAGATCATCTAAGTTTCTCATCGCCCCTCTCTCTCACTTAATATTCAGAGGGATATTTTGGGGTTTTCACCCCAAATACCCTTCACACCCCCTTTCTCTCTTACTCTCTCTCTCTCTCTCTTGCTGCTTTCTTTCTCTTCCGACTGAAACCTAACACACCAACATTGAAACCATCCACCTCCTCCTCCTCCTCCTCCTTCTCTCCCGTGACATCCCGACGACTCTCCCGACAATCCAAGTCCGCTCTTATTGTGGTTGTAGCAGCTGTTAATGCAGTTGATGAAGTTTTATTTTTTTTTCCTTTTTGAAATTTTTAACTAATGTCGTTGTTTGAAACAATGGCTTAAGCTTAACCAATATTTGAGCAAAAAACTCTTGCTCTCTGACTTAAATTTGTCTTTTTGAACCAACTGGAGCCGTTGTTTCAAACAATGACTTCTTATAACTAAGGTCGTTGTTTGAAATAATGGTTTAAGGTTAGTTGAAATTTTAGCAAAACTCTTGCTCTCTAAACCAACTGAAGTTGTTGTTTCAAACAACGACTTCTTCTAACCTAGGTCGTTGTTTGAAATAACGGGTTCAGTTAGTTGAAATTTTAGCAAACACTCTAGCTCTCTAACTTGAATTTATTTTTTTCTCGTAAATGAAGTCGTTGTTTCAAACAAAAATATAGGTTAGAAGAAGTTGTTGTTTGAAACAACGACTTCAGTTGGTTCAAAAAGAAAAATTCAAGTCAGAGTGCAAGAATTTTTGTTCAAATTTCAACTAAGCTTAAGCCGTGGTTTGAAATAACGACCAAGGTTATAAGAATTCGTTGTTTTAAATAATGGCTTCAGTTGATTCAAAATGATAAATTCAAGATAGAAAGCCAATGTTTTTGCTCAAATATTTGTTAAACTTAAGTTATTGTTTCAAATAACGGTCGAAGTTAAAAATTTAAAAAAAAATACAACTTCATCAATAACAACAATAGCCGCTACATGCACAATAATAGTGGACTTGGGTTATCGGGGGAATCGTCAGGCTGTCGGGAGATAGGAGGATTAGGAAGAGGAAAGCGGGCCTGCTTGGGCTGTCAGGTTAAAGGAGGAGGGGTTTTGGTGTTAGTGTGTTGGGTTTTGGTCGGAAGAGAAAGAGAGCAGCAAGAAAGAGTGTGTGTGTGAGAGAGGGGGGTGTGAAGGGGTATTTGGGGTGAATACCTCTCTGAATATTAAGTGAGAGAGAGGGGTGGGCGGGGTAGATCATGGCCGTTGGATCAAGATCAACTTGATTCAATGGCCATAATAGTTGTTTGCAACAGGTTTGTGCAATCGACACGTTTGCAATTGTAACATCCCGAATTTCAAAACATACTGAATTCGAGTGCCACAGGATCTTTTCACTTATCCTCATAGAATTTTACAAGGAAATTTAAACTTTACTTTACATCAGAGTTACATTTACATTTACACTTTAAATAGCAGAAGCAATTTACAACATTTACATAAATAAATGTACAACACTTGAAACATTCTTTACGCTGCTTGCATACTTTAATCTTTGTCAATTCCTTTACCTTGGATAAAGACTGTGGGCACGTCAGTTCATTCAACTGACGAGATATTATTCACGGCCATCCTCTCTATGCCGAAACAGTATAACGATTCTCAATATATAACAAACTACAAACTTGTTCACAAACAAAGCTAAGGGGACTATACTATTGATGTTGTGTTGCGATTGTGCGCCTAGTCCTTAATGCAATTTATTATTATTATTATTAGATGATACTAATGAGCATTTGTTCGGATTATATGCATCCCATATTACATAGGTCTGAAGGCAAGCCCTTAATCCTTCTTTAACTTGTAGGGTTCGATCCCTCGCCATGACTTAATCTACTATTGTAACTACGGTAAGTATCCTAGATGTCCTATGAGTTACGAGCCCATGTCCAGACAACTTGGAGGGGAATCCCACGTCGTGACATGACGCATCATGCAGAGCCTATGGTCAATTCAGCCACTGTCATGGACCATGGCACCACCCGTAGTCAATCAAACATCCCACAAGCATCGTCACGATCCTGATAATTTTAGAGTAGTGTCCACGCCAAGACTTAACTCATCAAGTAGGTAACCTATGAATCACTCTCACACCGTAGACTCGAGGCCCTCATACTTGTATGTTTCTCTTATTTTCATCACGTCTTCTCTATTGTTTGGTCCTTAATTGTATGAATCGTGAATAAAAATTAATTTCTAGGGTTAACTCTTTCCTCTATACCGGTCTTAACCATCAATCAACGTATTTGACCCAAACCTGGTCTTTCACCTCAAATATCATATCAACATTTCTTTTATTGCCGGTATGAGGCTTAGCTACTCCCTAGTTCTTAATTTCAACTCATAATTACAACATTGAATTTTTTCATACTCATAAGTTCTCTTTCATGATTAACAAAATTCTCATTTCATGTTCATAGCATTCATGTAATTGTATTCATAAGATCTTTCATAACTTATCGAACATTCACTTTTAATTTCATGTACACTATCATGCATAACCAAATGAATTCAATTTTCCCAACTAGTCACATTCAACAATTTGTGCTTTCCACATAATTCTCTTAATCTTATTTTAAAATCCATATTATTTTCACAAATCCATACTTTTATTTCACAGGTCACAATTTCTCATTTCTAAGTCTCATTTCGAATTTCTTCAAACAACTCATTTATTTTCTTTCTCAAAATTAAACAAGTCCTTTCTTGAAAATAGTCCCAAATTTTCAATTACATTTCATCAAAAGTTATAGAAATTTATTTCATGAAGTCTAAATAATTTGTAGGAATTTTTCCCACATTTTTTCCCAATTTTAATTTATTTTTATAACTCAAAGTATTAATATTTTCTTCAAAAATTCCACCTTATAAACCAAAGCCCACACTCGGATTCGAACCCACAACCAGCGGCCAAACTGGCGCCACCCGAGACCACTGCGCCAAACCACAGAGGCGACAAGAACTGGGTTTTAACCCATGTGTATTAATTTTTGGGCATTCGGGATTTTTAACAAAATAAAAAAAAAGTAAAGCTCCTACTCATGATCGAACCAGAGACTAGAGACAACCCCATGCTACTGTAGCGCCTAAACGCTCTCCGACCAAATGGTCTAAGTGACCAGATTGTTTCGAAATGAGTTTGGTTGGGTTTGAACTAGTTTTCTATTCATCTCTAAATTTCATAATTTCTCAAAACAATTTTGTTTCTTTTTCTTCTCTTTTTGAACTCAAATTTTCCAGAATATAAAACATATGAAATTACAGTAAATTAGTATTTTTATAGTCATTATTTGCCTTATAAAAATACATTTTTGGTCTTATTTTGTGTTCTATGTCCATAATTTCGACATTGAGAATGGTTTACATTTCTACATAATTCGAGAATTAGATTTTCACAAGACAACTTGTTTCTTTGTTCTTTTACTCATTAGTCAACCTACAATATTTTTAGGATATAAATTCTCACTTTTCTAAAATAGTGTAACTTTAATTTAAACGAACAATCATATATGATGCATTTAACTAAACTATTTGTCTCACAAGCACAAATTTTCCATAGAGCATAACTCATAAACACATAGCATGGTAAGATGATAATTTATAACACTTTGATTCACAATTTAGCAATCATTTTATCAATCATCCTCTAATTTATCATTTCATCTAAAAAACAACCATAAGTCTAAATTACTTAGTTTTTCTCTTAGTAGCAATTTATTCCTAGCATGGTGACTAAATTAGAAGCATGAAAAACACCCACCTTATAATGGAGAAGAAACCAAAGAACCTCCTAAAGAATCTCCTACAACAAATGAACAAAGCCTTCTCCTCCTAGATCAACCACCAAGTTGTGCCTCTCCTTGTTGCAATGTTGGAACCCGAGCTCTCCCTTCTTGGTCCTTGAGATGCCGGCCTCCTCTCCTAGTTGAAGCACCCACACAAAACTCTCCTCTTTTCAACTCACAAAAACTCCTTAATCTTTTGTCTCACAACTTGAATTTTTTTCTCTCTTTCTATTCTTTCTTTTAGGTGCAATGAGAGCTAATGAGGGGGGGGAGGGGGGGGGGGGGGGGGGGGGGGGGGGGGGCGCATTTATACAAATTATTAGATCCAATGGTTAGGGATTAAGGGCTTAGATGAAATAGGGAGTTATATAAACTACCCATGATGAACCACTACCTCTCCACCACCTCCATCTCTCCCACTCACTCCATCACAATCCGGCCAAGGGGAAAATGGTGTGCAATGCACACTTCCATTGCATGCACGTGCCACCTAGTGCCTCCCATTTTCAAATTTGTTCATGTGACAAATTTAATTGTCCATGAAATGAGTCTACACTACAAGTTAGACCATTTCAAGGGTGTTACAGCAATGGAAGGGGGCTCACACACACACACACACACACACACACATATATATATATATATATATATATATATATATATATATAAATCTTCTTCCGTTGCAAATGGGTCGCTAGCGGGTCTGTTCGCACAGACCCGTGCGAACTTTGATCTGGACCGTTGGATCTTTGATCCAACGGCCCATATTTTTTTAAATAAAAATTTGCCTTAACCCGTCATTGAGAATGATGAGTTAAGGCAAAATTTTATTTTAAAAAATAGCCTTAACCCGTTCTTGGGAAGAACGGGTTAAGGCAATCTAAAATCATTTAGCGGTGCATTCAGATCGTCTTCTTCGAATCGCCTCACTCTCGCTCCTTCTTCTTTCTTCGGCGAACTCAACACCCAAAAAAACCCTAGCTCCGCCTAATCCGTGATCTACAGCTCCGTTCGCTCCCCCTTCTCTCTCCCAACTCCAAAGTTCGAAACCCTACTCTCTCATCCCCTCTTCGATACGAAATCGAAACCCTAGTTCTCTTCCAAATTGATTCTTTAGCTTCATTTGGACCTATTTTGTAAGGCATAGACTATTTCTTTACCTCAACAATCTATATTTGAGTTTATTTTTAAATTTGTGTATACTAAAATATTTAGATAGTGGAGAAAATTTTATTTGCCTTAGTAGGATTTAGATGAAGAATTGGGTTGACTTTAACTATATTCAATTGCCGAATTTATTTGCTTGCGTTAGTAATTTGTAGAACTAAAATTGTATATACATAATTAGTTAGAAAATTTTCAGTGCGGTTATGGTTGAAAACCCTGCAAACGACCGTAAAAAAATATGAAACTTTGCGAGTAGATTCGTCTCATGTAGTACAAGCCACTCCAAGTTGTAGAAGCGAGTTTCGACTCACTTCTTCGAGAGATACGGCCGCGTATCGCTTTCGATTGAAAAAAACCAAGTAAAGCGGTACACGGTTGTATCTCCCGAACCGTGGACTCGAAACTCGCTTCTACAAGTTCGAGTGGCTTGCCCTACGTGAATTCGACCAAGTCAGAAAGTTTTGTAATTTTCGGATGTCGTTTGTGCGGTTTTCTTAAATTCCTCGTATGAGAAGCTTTTGACTTAGAATTTTGTAAGTGCGGTTAGATTAGAAAACCCTTCAAATGATATCCACAAAATTTGAAACTTTGCGAGTTGGTTGGTGTCTCCTATGAGAAGTCAACCCAACTTGTAGAATTCAGTTTCGACTCACGGTTCGAGAGATACGGCCGCGTATCGCTTTCGGTTGGAAAAAACCAAGTATAGCGGTGCACGGCCGTATCTCGCAAACCGTGACTCGAAATTTGCTTTTACAAGTTCGGGTGGCTTGCCCTATGTGAATTAGACCAAGTCAAAAAGTTTTATAATTTTCGAATGCCATTTGTGTAGTTTTCTTAAATTCCTCGCATGTGAAGCTTTTGACTTAGAATTTTGTAAGTGCGGTTAGATTAGAAAACCCTTCAAACGATATCCAAAAAATTTGAAACTTTGCGAGTTGGTTGGTGTCTCCTATGAAAAGTCAACCCAACTTGTAGAAGTCAGTTTCGACTCACGGTTCGAGAGATACGGCTGCATATCGCTTTCGGTGGAAAAAAACCAAGTATAGCGGTGCACGGCCGTATCTCGCAAACCGTGACTCGAAACTCGCTTCTACAAGTTTGGGTGGCTTGCCCTACGTGAATTCGGCCAAGTCGGAAAGTTTTATAATTTTCGGATGCCGTTTGTGCGGTTTTCTTAAATTCCTTACATGAGAAGCTTTTGACTTAGAATTTTGTAAGTGCGGTTAGATTAGAAAACCCTTCAAACGATATCCAAAAAATTTCAAACTTTGCGAGCTAGTTGGTGTCTCCTATGAGAAGTCTACCCAACTTGTAGAAATCAGTTTCGACTCACGGTTCGAGAGATACGGCCGCGTATCGCTTTCGGTTGAAAAAAACCAAGTATAGTGGTGCACTGGCCATATCTCACAAACCGTGACTCGAAACTCACTTCTACAAGTTCGGGTAGCTTGCCCTACGTGATTCGACCAAGTCGGAAAGTTTTATAATTTTTGGATGCCGTTTGCGCTATTTTGTCAACTTCCTCGCATGAGAAGTTTTTGACTTTGAATTTTCTAAGTGCGGTTAGATTTGAAAACCCTTCAAACGATATCCAAAAAATTGAAAACTTTGCGAGTTGGTTGGTTTCCCCTATGAGAAGTCAACCCAACTTGTAGAAGTCAATTTCGACTCACGGTTCGAGAGATACGGCCGCGTATCGCTTTTGGTTGAAAAAAACCAAGTATAGCGGTACACGGCCGTATCTCGCAAACCGTGACTTGAAATTCGTAACTACAAGTTCGGGTGGCTTACCTTACGTGAATTCGACCAAGTTGGAAAGTTTTATAATTTTCGGATGCCGTTTGTGCTATTTTCTCCACTTCCTCGCATGAGAAGTTTTTGACTTAGAATTTTCTAAGTGCGGTTAGAGTTGAAAATACTTCAAACCACCTCAAAAAAATACAAAACTTTGCGAGTAAGTTGATCTCACTCAACACAACCCACCCCAACATGTAGAAGTGGGTTTCGTGTTACGGTTTAAGATATACGGCCGTGTATCGGTTTATTTGGGTTTTTTTACAACCTAAACCATCTTACACGCCCGTACCTCTTCAACCGAGATTTGAAACTCACTTCCACAAGTTGGAACGACTTATGCTACGTGAATTCAACCAATTTGACCTTTAGTCATTTTTTTTTGTTTTCATTTGTGCATTTTTTCCCACAATCTCGGTATGTTTTTTTTGTTGTCATTTGTACCAACCACATTTTAAATTTTTTGTTATATAGATAAATGACTAGAACAAGGCAACCGAGAAGCCCGTCCGGTACCACTAGTGGTGCACCAACTACTGAGGTAAGATTGATTATTATTATTGGTTTTAAATACTAATATGTAACATTATCTCATTAAGAACATTTGTTATCTTTATTCATGTAGGTTGGTGGCCATCAATCCATATCTGTTGAGGCAGGTCCGTCGTCTTCGGTTCCCATTCCATCACCCAGACCCGTGGACACAAGCATACTCACCTTGCAACCTAAACACCGATCCGAAGCCGTGTGGAATGGGTCCGATAAAAAATATAACTTCTGGAAGCACGCGGTTCTTCCTTTCGACTCCCGTATCACGCCGTACTTGGTAGAGGCCGGTTTCTACGAAGCAAAATTCATGGGTTCAGTGAAGCTAGATCGGCCGCTACTTACAACTCTAGTCGAGCGATGGAGGCCGGAGACCCACACATTCCACCTACCAGTGGGTGAGATGACTGTGACCGTATAAGATGTGGCAATGATAACTGGACTACCAATAGATGGGTTTGCCGTGACGGGGAACATGGACTTTGATCGAGTCGAAGTTGTTCGTGAATTACTCGGTATCGACCTACAGTTGAAGTTCTCTAAAGAAGAGAGGCCGTTGAAAAATAAATCCTTAATAATGTGCTCGCAAATTTTGATGAAGATTTATTGTATGAACAAATAGAAGCTGCAAAAGATAAAGCGGATGCTGAAGTGATGGATGAAACTTTCGATGGTAAATCACTGTACATCAGTTGGTCAAAATTTCAGTTCGAGGAGGAATATTTGGCGCCCGATTCGGACGAGCAAACCCTAAGGTACTATGCACGTGCATACATTTTTAGTCTGATAGGGGGAGTGATCTTCCCGAACTCATTCGGATCAACCGTGCCGCTAATGTACCTACGGTTGTTGGAGAATTTCCGGTATGCGGGTCGTTTCAGTTGGGGGAGTGCGGCACTGGCGCTACTATATAGAAATTTGTGCACATGTTCTTTAGGTGGAGTACAGATGGGTGGCCCAATGGTGCTACTGCAAATCTGGAGTTGGGAATGCATCCACATCGGACGTCCCCGTATTGTTCAGGTTACACCGGATTGGTTGGCCGACCCAGGGGCAGCGGAGTTGTTACCTCCTCTAGGAGCATATTGGGCGGGGCGGCACACGTGGGTCGATAACCCACGCCAATCTTTGACAAACTACAAAGATGAGTTAGACAACCTGCGGGACGAGTTCGTCAATTGGGAACCGTACTCGACCGCTAGGTTGCAACGGGTTCCTCCAGTCTGTGTAGACAGTGCCCATTGGTTAATGGCTGCACCTCTTGTGAATTTTGGAGTTATCGAGTTCCAGTATCCTGATAGAGTCTTGCGGCAATTGGGATATCAACAAAAGATTCCCGATGTCAGGTCATATGATAAAAAGTTACACGAGGTGAGGGGAACGGGACGAGTGCCCAACTTCGATTGGGCTGATTACCATCGTTACCATGTAGCCAACTGGAACACCATGCGATGGCAAATGACACCGAATATGATGTTCGTCGCGATACCGTATGATGACTCCCTCCAGCAGGCATACATGATGTGGTACAAGCGTATAACACGATTATATATTTCTCCAAAGGCCGCTGTACCAGCCGGTGTGCAAATTCCGATTTCCTCTACCCAGGCAGAACCAGCTCCAGCATATTCCTCCTCCCAGCCAATGTACCAACCAAAGGCTGAGACATATCAAAAAATGGTTATTCAAATTTCATATAGTTCGTCTGCATGTACTGTAATTGAGTGATGCCGTTAAGTATGAATGATGTTTAAATTCGAATTTTTCACCAAATGTAGATTGAAAACACATGAGAGAACGTTTGAACAGCTGCTCGCGTCTTGAAGACTAGGGTACCCGAGAGCTTCAAGGAGGTAATGCGGGAGATGCTAGCGCTGTGCAGTCATACTCTTGAGGACGCGGGTGAAGGTCCACAACTTGAGGCGTATTTGAGAGCTAACTTGCCA
This sequence comes from Hemerocallis citrina, assembly GCA_017893485.1. Lineage (NCBI taxonomy): Eukaryota > Viridiplantae > Streptophyta > Magnoliopsida > Asparagales > Asphodelaceae > Hemerocallis > Hemerocallis citrina. The sequence goes on from CM030365.1 coordinate 101,626,626, forward strand.
GCAACGGGTTCTAGGCGAAAGAGCGTGACAAGGCCGGGAATTCACATCGCCGAGCCACAACAACTACAAGAACAGCCAAATTCCGAAGATGTTGATGAGGAACAGTGGTCGGATGATCCTGATTCCCCCCAGACACAAGGCAGACGGCAAAATCCTCAAAGGAAGCGGAACCCTCCCGATCAATTCACACCAAGCGGTCGCAAACCGCGTGGTCGTAGACGGTAGTATCTAATACTCTGTAATAGCGTAGCTTTTGGTTGTTGATTTTGTTATTACAGTAACTAATGCATAGTTTGTTTCTATGTTGATAAATTGTTGTAGGTGAATACTGGGCATGGTGTGCAAACCAACGTGGATAATGCCTTCCTTTATAATTTTTTTATTTTGGACATGTGCAACTTGATATGTATAATTTTTGTGTAAATTTTTGAAAATTGTATTGATTTCAATTAATTATGTGGTCTGATTGACATTGTACATTTGTATGCTTCAAATTTCTTGTCAAGATATCTGTTGTATTATATACTTTGATGTGATGTGAAGTGAATTTGTGAACAATATTTGATGAAGTCGTTTCTGTATCAGCAAAAAAGTACACAGCCAAACACAAACAAAAAGTGCTGCACAAATATCTATACTTAACCCGTTATTGACGATAACGGGTTAATTGAGCTTAGCATGTTATCACCAATGACGGGTTAAATAGAGAGATATTGACAGTTCTTTGGAAGCCTACAGACCATGTCTTAATAAAGTTCTGCTAATATGGCTCTTCTTAACCCGTTATTGTAACAACGGGTTAAGTGAACTTAACCCGTTAATCATGACAACGGGTTAGGTAGAGCGATATTGGCAGTCCTTTAACTCCTACAGACCAAAGGACTGCCAATATCGCTCTCTTTAACCAGTTCTTGTGAAGAACGGGTTAAGTTCACTTAACCCGTTGTTCACAAGAACGAGTTAGGGAGAAAGAAATTTTGGGTTTTCTAGAAATTTCTCTTCACTCTTTGCGAACATTGTCTCCTGAACTCTGCAAAGTGACATTAATATGTCCATAATTGTTTATATTTTTTATTAATTTTCATTTATTGCCACGTAACTAACCAATATAAAATCGGTTACATTAAAGGTGTAAAAGTTCAAAAAATAAATTATGAGATTTTAAACCAAGGGTTAAGGTTAGGGTTAGGTTAACATAGGGTTGTGTAGGGTTAAGGTTAGGGTTAGTAGTGAGTGTTTGTTTTTTTTTTTTTTTTGATTAATTAGGTTAATATTTGTAGATCCCCACTATTAGATTTCACTTTGCAACATGTGGAACCACGTGTACAACATGGCAATAATGCTAACTTGCAGTACAAGTCGTTAACTTGTAGTACATTAACGGACCGTTCTAAATTTCCAGATTAATCCATCCAACCATCAGTCAATAAATTTGACGCTCCCGCATGTGGGGATGTACATATAGTTTAAACCCATATATAGGCTACATGTGGGGATCTACATGTGGTTTTTCTCATATATAGGCTACATGTGGGGATCTACATGTGGTTTTTCTAATAAAAATTTTCCACAATCTAGAGTGTAGGCCATTGTCTCCACCAAAGAAGTGATGTTGTCCTCTAAGCCAAGTGACCACTACAAGCCAGAAGACTTTGAACATACACCTAAGTGGGAAAATGTACCAAGCCAAACAAGCAGAACTCAATCTCAAAGCAGAACTCCCCACATGTAGCCTATATATGGGAAAAACCATATGTACATCCCTACATGTCAACCCATATAACAAAAAAGCCCTAACCCTAACCTTAACCTTAATCTTATACTTGTATACCTACTCCTTTATATTTTTTGGAATATTTTTTAAGCATATTACCTTTACAATTTTATATTGGTTAGATAGACCAAAAAAATTATAACGTAATAGAAAATTATAAACAATATATACACGTATATCATCTGTCTTTCGTGTAGAGTTCCAGGGAGACTGTTCGTAAAGACAGATAAATTTTATTCTTTTTTTTTAAAAAAAAATTCCTTAAGCCAGCCTATACTGGAAGTACTGGAATGAAGGTTCAAATCAGGTCTAATCAAATATATCTTCCCCCAAGCCAGCCTATACTCAGACTCAGCTCGCCCATTAATTCTTCTTCATCCCTATCCTCATCTTCCCGTCTCTAACTTCTTCATGTCATCAATGGCTTCCAAAAAACCATTTATTGCTACATGTGGTTTTCCCCTTACATGTGGGGATCTACACTTGGTTTTTTGTAGATATGTAGGGATGTACATATGGTTTTTCCCATATACAGGCTACATGTGGGGATCTACATGTGGTTTTTCTCATATAGAGGCTACATGTGGGGATATACATGTGGTTTTCCCCATATATAGGCTTCATCTCTATCTTCATCTTCCGACTGTCTCTATTAACAGAGAATCTACATGTGGTTTTTCTCTTCCATGTGGGGGTCTACACTTGGTTTTTTCCCATATATAGGCTACATGTGGGGATCTACATTCGGTTATGTACTTTAAGTTTTTCCCATATTGAACTTGTTCTACTACGAAGAGAAAAAGAGTGGAGACCCTAACCCTACATTAACCCTAACCCTAACCACTAACCCTAACCTACTAACCCTAGAATAACCCTAACCCTAACCTACAAAAAAATTTTAATTGTTTTTTATGAAACAAAATACAAATTATTTTGTGTTAATTTTTATATTCATTTGATGATATCGATTTTATATTGGTTAGTTACGTGGCTAGGAATGGAAATAAATAAAAAATATAAACAAAAAAGCATACATATGAATGTCTATTTTGTAGAGTTCAGAAGACAATGTACGTAAAGAGTGGAGAGACATATGTGATTAATGATAGAACTAAAATATCTATAAATTCTTTACTGGAAACTTATTACCTATCACCTCCCAACTACCATGGATAAACCAAAACAAGATCTTACCGCAAATGTCTTCCTTGCAATAACCTTAACCCTACAATAACCCTAACCAAACCCTTAACCCCCGCTAACCCTAACCCTGCACTTAACCTACTGTAACCCTACTCTAACCCTACAAAGTACTCTAACCCAACCAAAAATTATATCTAACATAATTGTTTAAACTAAATTCGCTGAATAAACGTAAATGTTTTAAAAATTTATTTATTTACAAAGAAAATTTGAAATTGCATAACGAACATCTCTGGAAAGCTGATTATATAAAATTTTATGAGCAGATTTTTTGCAGCAGGTTTTAGTATGGTCAAAGTGGTGTTTGAATAATTTATCATAAATTGTTTTCATTAAGTGAACTACTTTATATGTTATATTTACAAACTTGTTTACAAATTTTTTTTCATGCGATTTAATAATTATCAGTACTGCCGATATAGGTACACTTAACCCATTATTTAGAATAACGGGTTACATGTACTTAACCCGTTATTGTCAATAACGAATTAAGTTAACGTATATTGGCAGAACTTCACCATCTACTTATGCATGTAGTCATAAACTTCTGCAAATATAAGTGTACTTAACCCGTCGTTGGTGATAACGGGTTCCGTTAACTTAACCCGTTATCCATAACAACGGATTACGTTGATAAATATTGGTAGTGGTTCATAATGTATAGACCAAGTATTAATATAAAGGACTGCATATATTTCTCTACTTAACCCGTCGTTGGTACTGACGGGTAAAGTGTACTTAACCCGTCATCACCAACAACGGCTTAAGCAGAGATATATATGCAGAAGTAATTTGTAGACATGGTCTGTACATTTTGAGATGTGTATTAATTTGGTGGTCATGCTTGCTATCCTTGTTGCTGCTTTTTGGAGAAGTGTATCATAGTTTTTGATTTTTGTATCAATGTGTTGAGAAGTGTATCACAATTTACTTCTTGTCTTCTTCTTCTTCTTGTTTTGATCCCTTCTTGTTTGCTGTGCATTTTGGCAGACATGATTGCTGTCATGCACCCCTCCTTCTTCATTTTCCTATAACTAAGGCTATTTAGTTCATCACTCAAATGACAATGAGTTCAATGTAGAGAAGAAAGGGAAAAAAAGAGGTAGGAGACACTTCAAATAATATTGTACAAAAAAAGTATGAAGAGCCAATCTTTTCTTCTTCTCTTCAAGATAATCTTTTCTTCTTGAAGGGGGAAGAAGTTTGAGTTATAAAAAAATTTGAGTTCAAAGAGGGTCACCTTCAATTGTTGTTCTTCAATACATAGATTGCTGTTCTTCAGGTGCAAAGTTTGAGTTATAAAAAAAGAAGTTGAAGATGCAGGAGTAGAGAGACTTGTGCATGTCCACTTTAGTGTACAAGTGCATGCTGGGTTTCTTTCGAAGGGGTAGGGAGGACGGCCGACTCTGCCTTTTTTTTTTCCTTCATTCCCCTTAGTCTTCTTTTTTCGGGCTTTTAGAGTGTATGCATAAGTAGAAATTATCCTCCTTTCATATACATTTGTTCTCTATTGTTACACAGAGTGTAAAAATTCTCTGCATTCGTAGGACGGAGTAGTGGTGGGTGTCACAATGTATTCATGGTACTTTTCAGCTTCTTGGCATGCACACCTCACGATCGTGCAACAAATAGTACGAATATAAGGAGTGTGTGTCAAGAAGTTGTCAAGTACTTTGAATATACGGTTACACCCACTACTACTCCATCCCACGAAGCGGAGAATTTTTACCTCTGTATAATAGTAGTGAACTAAATTGTATGCAGGAGGGATAACTGCTGCTTATGCATTCAAAAAAATGCAGAGTCAACGGTCCTTCCTACCTCTTTGAGAAGAAACCCAGCATGTACTTGTATACTAAATTAATTTCAATTTTGGAGTAGAGTGTCAAAGGATGACTTTGTAATATCAATTTTGCTTGAGTTATGTACGCATTCTATGTATCTTCAAACAACATGTTCTTGCCAGTTTGTAATGTTTGATGTATGAACAAATTTGTTGTTGCGAATGACTTGTTGTGAATGAACAAATTTGTATATGTATCAACAAAAGAAGATATTGCCTACACAGTCGATGGTTCTGTAAAAAATCTCTACCTAACTCGTTATTACCAATGATGGGTTAGGTGATCTTAACCCGTCAACGCCAATAACGGGTTAAGTGGAGAGATATTGGTAGGACTTCATTCCCTACAGACCAATTATTGATTAAGGATTGCCAATATCTATCTCCTTAACCCGTTATTCAAGATAACGGGTTAAGTGATTTTAACCTGTTATCCCCAATAACGGTTTAGTAGAGAGTAATTGGCAGTTCTTGATCAATACTGCATACATTTTCAAAATTTTCCGCAACATAGATATATCATCCAGAAATACACAATCTGCAATTCAAATAATAAATCTGTACACATCGGCATCGGGTTGCCCAAATTGCACACATTCTTAAAATTCACAAATTTCAACATAAATTAATGTTCGCTACCCAATTACAAGATCAAAACCCACAACAACATGTGTGGTTCACAAATACACAACATGCACACATACAAAGATTACACTCTGATTAAATACATCAGTAGGTTAATTGTACCAAATAGATACGTCCAATAAACCACATATATACAATCAAAAGTAAGGAATTTTTCAACGCATTGCTTCTTTCCATGGGTACGATTTTATATTTCATTCCGGACCTACACCAAAAAAAAAAAAATTTAAGTTAATAATCAAGTCGAAATTAATAATTATCTGCACAACAAAATAAAAAAGTAAGCAATTATTTGTTTTTTATCTTGAAAGTTTGATATGACATACATAACACGAAAAACCCCTTAGCACAAATCTTCGCCTTTATCATCATCACTCTCTCTAGCGTTTGGAGCTTCTTCGTACCCTACCGATCCACTAAATAAGGAAGAAGAATGGGTTAGTATCGACTACAACAAGTTTACATTTATTGAGTCCAAATAACAAATACAAAAATCTCTGATATAATACCTGGCTATATTTTTTAGGCAATTCCGTGAATCGTGACCTACGACACGAAGGCATGTCCTGCAAAGTCTTTGGCCTCTTCGTTTTTTGGCCTTCTCTGATAGACTTCAACCTTTTCCCTTTAGGCCTCCCCTTTGTGGTGCACTGCACAGGGTCACCTACATGTGCATGTGCATGTGCATGTCCACCACTCTCAGGTTGTGCGCTACCTTCGTGTGGTGTGTTGTTCACTGATTCAGTGTTAGCAAAGCCTTCAATTCCCTTGAGCATGTGGTCGAGCATGTACTTGTACCCTCGCTCTGAAGAACAATCAAGAACGACCAAATATCTTGAGTGCATAGTTAGTTCACAATAACGAGAGGCAAAATTGTCGCCCATACTATTGAAAACCGGTATACTGCTTCTTCTCAGTTGATCCCTGGTCCATCGCTTACAAATATATTGCTCGGGTAGTGCGGTGTGATCTGTGAACCGAATAACTGCCAATAGATGTTTGCAGGGAATGCCTACGAAGTTGTACATGGCACAAGGGTATTTAGCAATTTGAGTGATTTTACAATAAGAAATCACCCTCCCCGGTTATGCATTTCCACAAACTGTTACAGAATAAGCTGCACTATCCGATGTATCCATACTCGCAATTAAACTCACATTAAGTAATAAGCTTTTTACAAATTCTTGTTGGAATTTGTAGAAAATCTTCAGTGTGTATGTTCCCGCCATTTGTGACTCCAACGCCCATTCGGTCTTTAATTTTGGCCTCTCCTCGCGATTACGATGTATTTCTTTAAGTTCATCGTGTCTTTGTTTTACTAAGAGTCGGTCAAAGATGACGACAAATTCATATAATGAGTACTTCTTATGAGTATGGTGCTTCAAGGATGAATGTAGCGATTCGCTACGTTGGGTACTCAACATGCTGCCCCAAAATGAGTCTCTTGCGTACACGGGAGCCCATTTTTCACGGATCTCAAATTTTTCCTTCAACCATTTGTTATTCTCAAGTTTTTACTAGGAGATCAAAATTTTCTACTTCTGTTCAAATTCTGTTTTAAATTCCGCCGTATAAATGATAGTCTTCAAAGCATCCCTGAACTCGTCAACGTTATTCTGCATACGCACTTCATGAGGTAACTTATCCAAAATATGCCAAATGCAATATCTATGTGACGTGGCTGGGAAAACTTTAGAAACTGCAGAAGTTATTCCACGATGTTCATCAGATCGAATGTCATTGCTTCTCGCCACTTTTCAAAGAATCACTCAAATGAGGATGCCTTCTCATTGGGGATGAACCCACAACCTAGGAATATTGATTGCCAGTGATGGTTGAATCCAACAAATGGTACGAACAACATTCCGTATCAGTTTGTGTTGTAGGTAGCATCAAAGCAGAGAACATCCCCAAATACTTCATAATTCTTTCTACCGATACCATCTACCCAGACACAATGAGACAATCGCCCTTTCGGATCACATTGGTAATCAAAATAGAATAAAGGATCAGTCTCCATTTTGGATTCAAAGAACTCAAGTAGCATTTGCCCGTCGTGTCCTTTTAAACCCTCTATCTCGTCTCTCCTGAGATTTCTGACATCGGTTTCAGTGAAACCAATTTTCTCATTACCTCCACTTGTACCTTCGAAGAATAGCATTTGTTTGCATACAGGGACATTAGCTTCGGTAAGTTGACCAATTACTTTTTTATCTATCTTAGTCAATTCACGGTTTCGAGGTAGCAAGTGATGTCTACCGGGTGAAGTAAATTCGTGATTGTGTGCTTCATTTAACGAATAAAGAATCCACAAATTACTTTGTGAATTACTTTGTGGGTTTAGTTTGACACGAACGAAAGCTTTGCAACCCGTTCTAGAAGTTGTTCCTCGTCTAGCTTCATTATGATTATTCAGTGACTCCCCGGCTTTATTACAAACATATGATTTATCTACTATATCGTTTTCCTTGTATTTATTTCCACCCTTACGCATAGAGAATCCCGCACATTTGTAATATGATGAATAAAATTTTTCCGCTTCCTCTAGAGTAGGAAATGTCATACCAATCTCTGATTTTAGATGCTCGTCAACATGAGGAAGAAACTCGCCAATTTGTTGTGCACGAACAAATTTCTCTCCGACAACAGAACTTCCTTCAAAATTGTCCATACCTAGGAAACCGTAAAAAGGAGAACAGTTAGGGGTACTAAACCGTTGTATTTGGTGTTTTTATAACCAAAAGTGACACACGATTATAGCTCTCGGATACTTAATCGAAACTCACTTTTACAAATTGGGATTGCTTGTGCTACATGACATCATCCTACTCGCAAAGTTTCGTATTTTTTTTGGAGGTCGTTTGAAGGGTTTTCTAATCTAACCGCACTTAAAAAACTCTAAGTCACTAACTTCTAATGCGAGGAACGTGACAGAACGGCACAAACGGCATCCAAAGTTAATAAAACTTTGCACCTTGCTTGAATTCACGTAGCGCAAGTCACCACAACTTGTAGAAGCGAGTTTCGAGTCACGGTTTGCGAGATACGGCCGTGTACCGCTTTACTTGGTTTTTTTCAACCGAAAGCGATACACGGCTGTATCTCTCGAACCATGTGTCGAAACTCACTTCTACAGCTTGGGTTGGCTTATCATAGGGGACACCAACCAACTCGCAAAGTTTCAAATTTTTTGGATATCGTTTGAAGGGTTTTCAACTCAAACCGCACTTACAAAATTCTAAGTGAAAAACTTCTCATGCGAGGAACTTGAGAAAACCGCACAAACGATATCCAAAAATTATAAAACTTTTCCGACTTGTCCGAATTCACGTAGCGCAAGCCACCCGAACTTGTAGAAGCGAGTTTCGAGTCACGGTTTGTAAGATACGGCCGTGTACCTGCTTTAGTTGGTTTTTTTCAACCGAAAGCAATACATGGCCGTATCTCTCGAGCCGTGAGTCGAAACTCACTTCTACAAGTTGGGTTGGCTTCTCATAGGGGACACCAACCAACTCGCAAAGTTTCGTATTTTTTGAAGGTCGTTTGAAGGGTTTTCTAATCTAACCGCACTTACAAAATTCTAAGTGAAAACTACTTATGCGAGGCATTGAAGAAAAATGCACAAACGGCATCCGAAAATTATTAAAAATTTTGACTTGGTCGAATTCACATAGGGCAAGCCACCCGAACTTGTAGAAGCGAGTTTCGAGTCACGATTTGCGAGATACGGCCGTGTACCGCTTTAGTTGGTTTTTTCCAACCGAAAGCAATACAGCGGTCGTATCTCTCGAACCGTGAGTCAAAACTCACTTCTACAACTTGGGGTGACTTGTACTATATGAGACCAACCTACTCGCAAAGTTTCGTATTTTTTACGGTCGTTTGTAGAGTTTTCAACCATAACCGCACTGAAAAGTTTCTAACTAATTTCGTATATACAATTCTAATTCTATAAATTACTAACGCAAGCAACAAAATTCGGCAATTGAATATATTTAAAGTCAACCCGATTCTACATCTAAAATCTACTAAGGCATATAAATTTTCGCCTAATTTCTAAATAATTTACTACACACAAATTGAAAAAAAACACAAATATAGATTATTGAGGTAAAAAAATAGTCTATACCTAACAAAATAGGTCCAAATAAAGCCAAACAATCGATTCAAAGGAGAACTAGGGTTTGGATTTCGTTTCGAATAGGGGATGAGAGAGTAGGATTTCAAACTTTGGAGTTGGAAGAGAGGAGGGGGAGCGGACGGAGATGCAGATCACGGATTAGGCGGAGTTAGGGTTTTTTTGGCATTGGGTTCATCGAAGAAAGAAGAAAGAGCGATAGAGAAATCTCCGAAGAAGACGATCTGAATGCAAATACAAATGAATATAGATTGCCTTAACCCGTTCTTGGGAAGGACGGGTTAAGGCTATTTTTTTTAATAAAATTTTGCCTTAACCCTGTCATTCCCAACGACGGGTTACGGAAAATTTTTATTAAAAAATATATGGGTCCGTTGGATCGAAGATTTAACGGTCCAGATCAATGTTCGAACAGGTCTGTGCGAACAGACCCACTTGCGACCCCTTTGCAACGGAAGAAGACTCTATATAATATATATATATATATATATATATATATATATATATATATAGGGAACCATTCTGTGTTGCGAATGGGGGATGTGTGAACGGGAGTGTAAACTGTTCCGCGGGCCGTCCGATCAAAACTTCAATCACGATCAAGATCGGACGAGTGTGGTTCTTCCCGCTCCTCCCACTTATCCTCGAGGGTATTATGGTCATTCTGACCACACAACTACCGCCTTCTCTCCTTCTCTCTCAGTTATTCTCCCCCTCTTCTATATCTACGAAGCTCCTCCTTCCTCCAAACCACCTTAAAAGAACTGGACGAACCCTAGCTCCTCCTTCTTCCAAATTGCCGAACTTCAAACCCCGATGAACCCTAGCTCCGTAGCTCCCTTTCTCCCTCATTACTTTCCTCATCTTCGACATCTCTTCGAAGCTCCCGAAACCCTAGAACCCTAGCTCTGCTAAATCACTCCTCCTTCTTCCAAATCCCCTTCAACTTTCTAGCTCCGACCTTTCAAAGTCGAGGCATCTATAAACAAAACCTACTTGAGCATCACGTAAACAAAACCTACTTGAGCATCACTTAGAAACCTACCTGAACAACTTTTTCCTCAATAAAATGGTGAATAACTAAACTTTTGCCTTGCAATAAAATAAAGATGTGATTAAGGAGACAAGATAAAGAAACTATAGCATCAATACTAAAAAATGAATTCAAATGAATACACTTAAATTGCAAGCAAAAAATAACTTCATTTTAAATTTGCTAGTACATTATTATCAAGTCATTACAACATTTCATTACACTTAACTACACTAAACATCATTGTCATAAGGCATTAGCTTCACTTGAAATAAGAACCACCACCATAAAAGCTTCAGCTTCAGCTTTGGCCCTCTCTTCCAGCTTCGCTTGCATCATGGTTTCCTTCTCCTTCTTTGCCTTCTCTGCTTCTGCTTACTTCTCAATTCCTTCTCTTAGAGCCTCTAAAATAACTTCTTCTTCCCCTTCACTGATTGCCTCCTCTCATTTTCATTCCCATTCAGATCCCGCAAAGAAGATATACAAGTGAACTAAAATGTGTTTGTAAAAGGTGATAGTATACATGGCACAAACAGTCAAACATATTTATTTTTTTCTACAGTTGAATCTATAAAACTCCCTTTGCTTTTCTGCAACCATTAACCACATAATTATAGTATCTGAACTCAAAAGTGAGCATTAATATTTTAAACATCATCATTCAATTGTAGAAACAAAATGTCAAAATTATCATTTATTTGTACAAACAAAATGTCAAATTAGTAAGTTATCAGATAGAACAATCTTTGAAAAATGATTTGTCCATTATATTGTCCATTATATCAGCTGCAGACCTCCTAGTAGGGCCACAATCGGCTCAAATCGGGTGGGTTTCACCATGTAGTTAGATCCATGTTTGAATCTTGCAACCCCTTACTGACCTACCCATATGTTGCAGCACACATACAGATGAATGTACAACATGACACAAACACAGCGATAAGCCAGTTCTAAAATGTATAGGATAGAGGGGCGCACTACAAATGTAGTTCACCGACAAGTTCAATCAGGTTTCCGGATAGCGTGGATTTTTTAAACACACTCATATTAAGTATTGTGGGTCGATCAATCTTTTAATTTGAGAAGCAAACTTGAACTGAAGTTCACTTCATTGTTTGGCACATTTCAAATGATTTTGAACTGAGAAGCTATTCTATCTAAAATTATCCAGCTGCTTTGGTGGTTCAAACTTATTTGTCTAAACAAATTTACACAAAGTTCTCTTTGTTGCAAACATCAGTATAAGAAAAGTTCACAATACACAAACAAGTATAAGAGTGTACATTTATGTCCTTAGAGCATCCACAGTCGTTTTTCTCATATGCTATAAAATGGCAGCTACAGTAATAGCAAATAAGATCGATCGCTGCAGTGGTCGTTTGCTATATGTTTCTCATTTTTTAGAAATAAGCGAGCGACGGTATATCTCATCGTTTAAAATAAATTAAAAAAAGTTAATTACTTATTAATTATTAAACTATATTAATTAACTAAATTAAATAATATAATAATAACTAAACCTAATAATTAACTACCTAAACCTAATTACTACTCCTAAACCTACCCAATCAGCATTAATTCTCCACTCATCCCTTAATTCACGGACAGAACATCATGTACCGTCTGGTGAATTTTATTTTATTTATTTTTATTTTTTTCTAATCATCCAATCCTGGTCATTCATTTATTAAAAAAAAAAAAAAAAGGAGAGACGGGGTATCATACCCCGACCGGGGTATGTTTCCCCGTCTGAGGGAATATTAAAAAAGAAAAAAAAAATTTGAGTGGAGAGACGGGGTATCATATCCCGGACGGGGTATGTTTCCCCGTCCGACCATTTTTTTTTTTAAAAAAATAATTAAAATTATTTAGACGGTATATGTTCTTCCGTCTCACTCAATTAAATAATCATAAAATCGGAGCGACGGGATATGATATCCCGTCCTTTATAATTTGAGAAATCGTATTTCGTTTCTCATATTTGAGAAACAAGAATAGAAACTTTGCTATAAAATTGCAAAATGAGAAACCATTGCAGCCATTCGTTTGCTAAAAAATGGCAAATTGGCATTTATAGCAAACGACTGTGGATGCTCTTAGGGAGACAATCTTATTTAATTATAAAATTAATCTACAATCACAATAATTGTACGGTTAACAGCTGAATAAAAAAAATTGATTCAATCCTGAAAACCATTTCTATCAAGTTATCTAACAATCTTCAACCACAATTGGAGAACATTTTTTTCACACCAAAAAAATAGCAAAAAAATTGAACAAAAATATATATGTTGATAAATTTCATCAGATTTGGGGGAGATTTCACAGCTAGGGTTGGGGGCGTCAGGAGGAGGTCGGGAACTTTGGAGAAGGTGGAGGAAGGTTGAGCTAGGTTCGTTAGGTTTGGAGCTAGGCCCCATTGCAGGAGATGATTTGGGCTGTGATTGGGGAGGTCGGAGCTAAGGTTTTGCTATAGGGGATTTGGAGGAAGGATGAGCAATTTGGTGGAGCAAGGGTTCTCGGGTTTTGGGTGCTTCGAAGAAATGCCGAAGATGGGAAGAGTAACTGAGGGAGAAGGGGAGCTACAGAGCTAAGGTTCGTCGGGGTTTGAATCTCGGCGATTTGGAAAAGGGAGGAGCTAGGGTTCGTCGGGTTCTTTGAAGGGGATTTGGAGGAAGGAAGAGCTTCAAAGAGAGAGAAGAGGGGGAGAATAACTGAGAGAGAAATAGAGAGTGTGGGATGGGGGTAGTTGTGTGTTCAAAATGACCATAACATCCTCGGGGATAAGTGAGAGGAGCGGGCGGGATAAGTGAGAGGACCATAATATCCTCGGGGAAGTGTGGTCAAAATGGCCACAACCGTTCGATCTTGATCGTGATTGAAGTTTTGATCGGACGGTGGTCCGTGGAACAGTTCGCACTCCCATTCGCACATCCTCCGTTCGCAATAGAAAGGTTCCCAAAAGGGTTCCCATATATATATATATATATATATATAAGAGTAATGCTCGGTTGCAAGTGGGTCTGTTTGCACAGACCCGTTGTAAACCGAGCTACTGGTCTTTGGATCGTTTCGATCATGATCCAACGGCCAGGACCGATCCCGCACATCTTTCCCTTTATCTCACTTAACTTCGGAGGGGTAGAAATGGTATTTCGGCCCCAAATAACTCTTCACTTAGAATTTCGCTTACACTCTCTCGCGCTCGCCGCTGATCAGCTTGTATATTTTTTGGTCAAATTTTAACTTAAGCTGTTATTGGAAACAACGGCCCAGGTACTTTGAAATCCATCTTCCAACCTTGGTCGGTACTTCACACAATGACCTATGTATATCTAGGTCGTTGTGTAGAACAACGACTTAGGTTATACAAGTGTTTTAAAACACTTGTACAAATCTCGCTCTCCTCTTATATTCTATCTCTCACCCTCACACTACCCTCTCTCTTTCTCTCGCTCGTTCCCGAACCCAAACTCAAAACCCTAGCTCCTCCTTCACCTAATCCGCTCATCCTCCGTCACTTAACTTTCTCACTCACTCTCTCGTTTTTTTCGAACTCTTGTCATCTTCCTCTGAATCTCCCGATCCCAAAAACCCTAACCCTAACGGGCTCTCTGAAACTCTAGTCCTCCTCCTCCATCTACAGCAGCGCAACCACCTCTTCTATCTCCTTCTCAAAGATCCACATTGTGCAAGGTATTCACTCTAATCTAGCTTAGTAAATGTAGCCGTATTATTCGATCGAATTTTTGTTAAACTTTTTAGTCTACAATTTTTTTGTGATGCTTAGTTAGTTGTTCGATATGTATTGTACATAGTTTTTTTATAATTGTAGATGGTTGATGTCACACCCTGCTTTCCAAAAGGAGATACAGAATATGGGTACGTGACTAAGTCCAGCGAATGGCTTTCACCATTCATAAGATGTTAGGATCTTTACAACAAACACAAATATAAACAAGAGAGATACAAGAAGAATAGTCAACCATGCATGCATAACTGAATTAATATAGTCAACAAGATTACTTGAAACAAGAAGCAAGAATACTGAAATTTAATTAATCATGTCTGGAACAAAACACAAGTCTGGAACAAAAATCCCAATGCAAATAATCCTTGTAGCAATTATATTTATTCAAGATAAGCAACAAGAAATAAATAGATATAGCAAGAACTCCAGGCAACTAGAATCTCAGATCACCTACTCCATCGGGCAGCTGATCACCATAATATGCAATTTAACAAATTACAGGAAAAAGGAAAGAGAAACAAAATGCCCGTCAATACAAGTTACAAGCCGCTTGTAGAGCAGGCAACAAGTACAGAAAAAGATAAACAGATATAGAGTAACAACGGAACCAAGTATAGCATGGAAAGGATGTAACAACAAAATAGAGAACTAACTCTAAATCAAGAACAAAAATAACTAGCATGACAAGATGAACGAGTACAAGTGGCATGTAACAAGTAGCAAGTAAACAAGTATCATGTAAACGAGTAACGAGTAACAAGTGTCAAGTAATCAAGTATCATGTACAAGTAACAAGTAGCAAGTGTCAAGTGCTCATGTTATTTTCAAGTCTTGTATCTAGTCCTATTAAGGTAGTACTTCATGCGTCCCAGATTTTTACCACACGGTTGCTACATTCAAACAGTTACCTTTTAGATTTCATAGTAGATCATAGAGGACAATGTACTCAGGGACAAGTATCAAGTATCAAGTATCAAGTATCAAGTATCAAGCTCCAAGTACCAAGTATCACGTGTCAAGTGTTTAAGTGTCAAGTAATCACGTGTCAAGCTCCAAGTATCAAGTATCAAGTAATCACATAGGACCTATAAATTCCCTTCCGAGTACACGTTTCTGTATTTTCCACTATTAGATCTTTCCCTTTAAACCCCGACTTAGTTTCTTGTTATTATTATTCAAGTCAAGCATAAATGTGCACAAACGAGTCAAGAAACATGGAGAGACAACAAGGGACAAGTACAAGTTGAATAAAGAACATGAACGGATGATGAATGACTTAAAATAGACTATGACAACGAAAATTCTAGTTCTGGACAGCAAAACAGCACTGTACCAAATCTGGGATTTCCGTTGCCAAGGACATGCAAATCTGAATCCGTAAGAAAATCTAGAAAATAGACTCTCGACCGAATCCAGCAAGTATACATAAGTCATATGGTATTTCACAAAAACAGGCCTCAAAACATAATTGTATCCAGAAAACATGTTCAGCCAGAAATAAGAAGTTTGTATTCATAAACAGGAAAACGGCATAAAAACTTATTAATTAAATCCAAGAAAAATCTGGGGTATTCCCTAGTATGTTTAGTATCAGAAAATATAATTTCATAATTTTCCAACATAGATAGTTTAGTCTAGTAAAATCAGAAAACAGCAAGATACAGTAAGTTTGTAAATCTAAAATCATAAATATAGCAGTACTAAAACAGCAATAAATCACAAAATATAATTCAAAATCCAGATCCGTCAAAAGAGTGATAAAATAGATACAGCATGCTACAATTCATATCACAAAGTTTTTATTAACAACAAATAGAATCAGGTCGAAATTTAGGTTCTTTACTAAACAACATGAAAACTCTGCAAGTATAGTAGTTGTTTGCAAGCATAGAATAGTTCATAAAATCATCCACTAAATACAAAAAAATTAGGGGTTAATCTCAATCAATTCTAGTTGTACTCAGCAAAATATTGGATCAAAATATTATCTTTAGCATCAGTATAAAAATAAATAACCATAAAGAATTCATATAAATCAGAATTTGAAATTTTCTACACATCAGTAGTAAAACAGCAATAACTTGCAACTCACAAACCGAAACTGGGATCTGTCAGAAATTCTGGAAAGTAGACAGAATTCTCTATAATTCATATTTACAAATAATTTTCATATACTGACCTTAATGGGGTTTAAAATACTAAACAAAAATGGGGTAACGACAAAAACTGAAACTTCTTCAAGCATAAAATCAACTAGTTTATATGAAACACATCCAAATCATAACAAAATGCGAAATATAGTATACTAGATGTCTAAGCAATATCGTATAGGGTATTTAACACGTCTACAACAAGTTATACTACTACCAATACACCAAGCATACAAGATCATACAACACCTCATAAATCACAGACAACATGCATGTACACATCAAGAACTTATTAGATCTAAGTTATTTCATGTCGTGTGTATAACGAGACGACTACGGATGGAACAACAACTAAAGACAAGATTAAACAAGGGTTTCATGAGAATGGATCTTGAAACAACTACACTATAGGCGGTATTTAATACTTGTATTATACAACAAAAAGAAATACAAGTTACTTACCTTATAGTCGACGATGGAAATGATGCAAGGAGCGAGAATAATAGGTTCAGGTTCTTGGGCACGAACTCAAGCGAATGAACGAATCACGAACTAACCACGAACACAATAATCACGAACTCACACGCGGAACAACACGATCACCATCGCAATCACGAACCAAAGGCATGGATCTCGATGATCAAGATGGTGATCAAGATGAAAATCAAGCGAATCCAACGGCCGAGATCGAATATAGAATATATAAGAATTAGAAGAGAACCAAAGGAGTAAATATACCATGATTGACAATTTGACGAATAAGAACAAAAGTGGATCAAATATTTAACTTACCAAGTAGAAGATGAACGAGACAATCAAGGGCCAAGATCAAGGATCAAAATCAAAGATCACGATCAAAGATCGAGATCAAGTGTGATCGGACGGTCCAGATCTAGCTGATCAAGTTCAGATCAACATGATTATCAAGATCTTGAAGATGATCAAGATCGAGACGATCGACGGCTCAGATTGAACTTGATCAAATAGCAATGCCATGGCAATGGGGCTTTGGCTTTTGCTTGACGACTAGCGGCGGCCAAGGGGCGACGGCGGAATAGCGGACAGGTGGTGCGGTGCGACGTCAGCAGGGGAAATGGCTGAGAGGGGGTGGCGCTTCGCTCGGGGTTGCTGTTGTTGGCTGGCTGGCATGCGGTGCTCGGGAGGAGGCGCGACACAGAGGAGGGTCGCCGAGGTAGGCGCTGCTGCAGGCTGGAAGGAGGAGGGAAGGAGACAGGAGGGGGCACTGTAGTAAGAGGGCAGGTCAGGAGACAAGGATACAGGGAGAGGGATGAGGGGTTGCTATCGTCGAAGGCTTGTTGGGCGACGCGAATAGGGTTGCCGAGGGTGGTCGCGGCAGTCGGAGGCACAGGGCAGCGGGGTGCAGGGTCGAGAGAAGTACACGGGAGAGAAATGAGGGAAACGATCGATGGGTTCGAGAGTTCACATGAAGGAGGAAGGTGAAAAGCGGCTAGGGTTGTGTTTGCACAGGGAAACTAGGGTAGGGTAATTATATAGGGTTATCTACGGGCTAACGGGTAGGGGGTTGTTATTGGGTTATAGATCCAATAGGGTAAATAGGGTAGGGTTTTAGGGTTTAATGGGTATGAATCTAATAAGAAAATGGGTTTAGGTTTAAATCCAATAGGAGAAATAAAATAACCAATAAAAAAATATATAATTTATAATAAAATATAATTTGCATTACAATATAGAATTTATTTGAAATAACTACAAATACAATTAACAATAGAAAGATATTTTTAATTTAGCAATCAAAGGTAATAATATTAATTATAGTAAAAATAATAACAATAACAACAACAACAACAACAACAACAACAACAACAACAACAATAATAATAATAATAATAATAATAATAATAATAATAATAATAATAATAATAACAATAATAATAATAATACTGATAACAATAATAATGATAATAATAACATTAATAGGGTTTGTATTACAATATAAAAATTATTGGAAAAATAGCTACAATTAAAATTATTGATTATAAATAGACTTTAATAGGATATCCAAAAATAAATTTTAACAAAAAGAGTTTAAGAGCGGAAAAATAATTTACAAAAATTAAGAATATTAGAAATACACAGAAAATACGTATTTGCGAAAACAGGGGTTACAGTTGAATTATAGAAGTAGTTGTTTTTCCAAATTATAGTTGTAGTTGTAGATTTTATTGTATTTTTTTGTAAAAGCACACAAACAATATCCAAAAATTCCGAAATTTTTGGAGTAGGTTGGACTCACTATGCACGAGCCAAAAAAACTTGTAGAAGTGTGTTTAAATCACGGTTTGCGAGATGGCCGTGTATCGCTGTCACCTCTTTTTCGTGAGTGAAAGTGATACATTGCCGTGTATTGCAAACCGTGAGTCGAAACTCAAGTTCTACAAGTAGTGTTGGCTCGTGCGTGGTAAGTTCGACCTAACTCCCAAAATTTCAGAATTTTTTTATGCCATTTGTACGGATTTCTCTCGTATATCAAACATCAACAATAATTATACTTTTTTATTTTTATAGTGACTTTTCAGTAGAGAACTGCACGAACAACATCCAAAAAATATGAAATTTTTTGGATAGGTTGGACTCACCACACTCAATCCAACGTAATGGTTAGAAGCAAGTTTTGATTCATGGTTTGTAAGATACGGCCGTGTATTGCTTTGTTTGCTTTTAATTTGAAAGAAAGTGATACATTGTCGTACCTTGCAAACCGTGTATCGAAACTCGTTTCTACAAGATGTGTTGGCTCGTGCGTGGTCAGTCCGACGTACTCGCAAAGTTTGGAAATTTTTGGATCCCATTTGTGTGGATTTCTCTCATATATCGAACAACAACAACAATTATACTTTGATATTTTTGAGTGACTTTTCACTAGAAAACTGCACAAATGACATCCAAAAGATACAAAATTTTGCGAGTATGTTGGACTCACCTCACACAAGCCAACACAACTTATAGAAGTGAGTTTCGACACACCGTTTGCAAGATATGGCCATGTATTGCTTTATTTGTTTATAATTTGAAATAAAGAGATACATTGCCGTATCTAGAAAACCGTGAGTCTAAACTCGCTACCAGAAGTTGTGTTGGCTTGTGTGTGTTGAGTCCGACCAACTCGCAAAGTTTGAAACTTTTGGATCTCGTTTGTGTGGTTTTCCCACGTATCTTGTTTCGTATATAAATATAAGCAAATAGTGTGATTGTGTATATATGATGAAGAATTGATAATTTCTATATTATTCTTTATGTTAGATGTGGACAGTGGTGAAGGATATTATGTTGCTGGCGATAATTTTATGTGTGCACAACAAAGTGGTAAATGCATGCCGCAAGTTGAAGAGCACCTCAAATCAAAAATAGGTATGATATTTCATACCTTAGATGGAGCCGAGAATTTTTATTCGTCATATGCTAAATGTGGGGGTTTCGTAATGCATAAGGATGAGAATAAATATAAGGGAACCCAAATTGTAGATAAGTCTTTTTTGTGTAATAAAGAAGGGACTTCACCGAGTCAACCTAGTGAAGGTAGACGAGGAACTACTTCTAGAATGGGTTGCAAAGTTGTTAGTATAAAACTTAACGAAGAAAGTAATAAATCAGTGTTGTATTCATTTCATGAACCACGTCATCACGTATTTACTTCACTCTATAGGATGTTGAATATTGATAGAAGAATAACTGATGAAATGACCCAAGATAATATTCCTACTTGCAAACAAATGCTCTTCTTCGAAAGTGCTAGTGGTGGTCACGATAAAATAGGATTCACCGAAAAAGATGCTAGAAATCTACTGAGAGACTCGCACAAAGCGATGAAAGGATACGATGGGAACATTCTCATTGGTTTTTTTGAATCGAAAAATTGACAGATCCTTCATTTCTTTTATGATTTTCAAGTAGATCTCGAAGGCCGATTGTCTCATCGTATTTGGGTAGATGGTACTTCTATGATGAACTATGAAGAATTTGGGGATGCACTTTACTTTGATGCCACAGACAACACGAACCGATGTAGAATGTTATTCGTTTCATTTGTTGAAATCAATCTGGCAATCAACGTTCTTATGAGGTGGGTTCATTCCAAATGAGAAACTTCTTCTTTTGTGTGATTCTTTGAAAAGTGGCTAGGATTAATGAATCGTGTTCCATCCGGCATTATGATGGGCCAGAATCGTGGGATCACCGTCGCAATGTAGAAAGTTTTTCCCGGGACTCGGCATCAGTTTTGCATTTGGCACATATTATATAAGTTACCGTAGGAGGTTCGTATGTCTAATGATGTCGATAAGTTTAGGGATGATTTAAAGGCTATCTTCTATGATTCCCAATATGTACATAATTTCGAAGAGAAATAAAAATTAGTGCTTCTGAAGTATGGAGTTGAGAATAACAAATGGTTGAACGATCTATTTTAGATTCATGATAAATTGGCCCCCATCTATGCAAGAGATTCATTTGAGCCGGTATGTTGAGTAGCTAACGGGTTGAGTCTATGCATTCTTCCTTGAAGCATCATACAAAAAAGAAGTACTCCTTATATGAATTTGTCGTCATCTTCGACAGATTTTTGGCAAAGAAAAGACACGATGAACTTAAAGAAAATCATCATAACCGTGAAAGGAGACCAAAATTGAATACCCAGTGGGTGTTGGAAGAACATGTGGCATGAATATATACTTTAAAAATATTCTACAAATCCCAAGATAAAGTTACAAAAAGCTTATTATATAATGACTTTCGTAGCCAATCTTGACACACCAAATAGTTCTACCTTCCATGTGATTAGGCCTGCAATCGAGCTGAGCCGAGCCGAGCCGAATACCTTTGGGCTCGAGCTCGACTCGTTTACGAAACGAGCTCAGTTTTGAGCTCGAGCTCGGTTCGAGCCGAGCTTTGACCGAGCTTTGACCGTATTTGAGCCGAATAGCTTGCGAGCTTAGCCTAAAAAAAAACCCAAGCTCGAGCTCGGCTCATTTACGAAACGAGCTCAGTTTTGAGCTCGAGCTCGAGCTCGGTTCGAGCCGAGCTTTGACCGAGCTCGAGCCGAATAGCTCGCGAATAGCTCGATTCGTTTGCAGCCCTACATGTGATGCTTTGTGGAGAATCGGAACCGGGGAGGTTGATTCAATTTTGCAAACTCCTCCAAATTATTACTTGTGGTTGTCTCATGTTCGTGTTCGTTGACATTCCTGCAAACATATTTTTGCAGTTCTTCGATTCAGTCATCACACTTTGAATTGACCCAGGATGTGATGAGAAGAAGCAATACATCTGTTCCACATGAAGGAAGTAGCCAAAATTTTGCTCCTCACTATTTTGAATTGAGTCATCACGCAAAACAAATGGTTGATCTTGGTGGTTCCTCTGATTCTAGTTATAAATACATACTCGATCTTATACTCAAAGACATTGACGGCATTTCTCGTCTACAAATACATCCTGAAGGTAGTGCACAACCCCATGAAGAAGGACATGCACAACCCCATGGTAGTGCACAACCTCATGCTGAAGGTAGTGGATATGCACATGTACGTGTGAGGAACCTAGGATAGTGCATTACAAAGGAAAGACCTGGAAGGAAGAGATTGAAGCTGATAAGAAAGAAACTTCTTGGTTAAAAACCTAGATGATGCAAAACTTGCGGCTTGCACGTACTCTGACATGATTCAAGAAATTGTCCATCCGTAGTTGATGGGTAATATATTTCTTCCTTTTGTTAACTTATATTGAAAATATTTAATCTTGCTGTGTATTTTGATGTGCATATATATACCCTGTTGACTAACTCAAACTTGTCATTTATTTTAGGGCAACCAATCCAGAAGAAGTTGTTCCAACCGATGAAGAGAGTTCTGACGAAAATTTTGATGAATCGTTGTGAGGTAAAATTTTAATGGGGTGAAGTATTTGAAGTTTGTAGACTAACAATACTATTCTCCTTTTTTTTTAAATTTTATGAATGGTGCATGCATTTATTGGAGGAAGCTCTTTTGTCTCTAGTTGCATCATATTCTTAATTAAAATTGTGTAAATATATTTATATGTAATTGGTTAAAGTTATGTGTCTTGGTTGTTTATTTTTGTTTGATGATAATATATGTTCCAAACGAATGTGGATGGATGTGTGGATGTAGTGGGTTGTTGATTATGTTTTTGTTGTTTTAGTTTATATTCATTATATTAATGTTTTGGGTGTCGATTAGTAATCTGTTCTTGGTTTTAAGACGAGTATTGTGAAGGTTGAATGAGATTGGTTATGAAATTCATGAGAGTATTAGCTGAACAGAAAATGTTGTGGTAGCAGCTTATGCTGGTTTTGGCAGGAGTTTTTTTTTATTTACCTTTTTTTTTATTTGCCTAATTCGTCGTTGTACCCAACGACTTAAGGTTAAACAAGAAATTTCTTTTCTTATTGGAACGTCGGAGTCAGAGAGCAATGCAAAATATTTAAAAGTGGGATATAAACTAAAGTCATTGTTGTAAACAACGGCCTAGGGTTACCTAGGTCGTTGTCCCAAACAACGGCCTAAGATCAACAAAAAAAGTGAAGTAGTTGACTCTGCTCTCTAACTTGTGGTAGGTATTTTTTTATCAACGGTAGTCGTTATCTAAGACTTGATGTAGATTGACTTAGGTCGTTGTCTCAAAGGCTAAATAAGACTTAGCAGATAACGACCTAAGGCTAAACAAGAAATTTCATTTAATATTGGAGGGTTCAAGTCAGAGAGCAATGCAAAATATTTGAAAGTGGGATATAAACTAAAGCCGTTGTTGGAAACAACGGCCTAGGGTTACATAGGTTGTTGTCCCAAACAACGGCCTAAGATCAATAAAAAAAGTGAAGCAGTTGACTCTACTCTCTAACTTGTGGTGGCCTTTTTTATCAACGGTAGTCGTTATCTGAGACTTGATGTATATTAACTTAGGACAACGACCTAAGGTACAAATTAATGAGGCCAATTTCTGGTATGCTCTCTGACTTGAACTTGTCAATGTTCTCGTAATACCATACTAACCTTAGTCGTTGTTCAAAACAACGATCTACATTAGGGAGGTTTAGGGTAGGGTTAAGGTAGGGTAAGGGTTATGGAGGGTTAGGGTAGGGTTAGGGATAGTGTGTACACAAATAATTCTATCTATTGGATAATACATTAGAACGTATTTGAACATAATTTTATTAGGGAACGATAAAGGTTGGGAATAGAATACAGATCAGATGAACATAATACAACAATCGTTATTTGATTAAAGTTTAAATTTATTTAAAAACCATTCAACTCTTAAAAAAACCGTTCCCTACGTTCAACATGATCTCAATAAATGTGTTGCTCCCATACATTAGAGATGTCATCACATTTATCCTTTAAATTAAATTCTCCAATAGCTTAGTTCACTTTACCACTACACTTTAGTACTAGAAAACTGATACACCTGTAGGAAAAAGGGAGGGGGGGAGGGGGGTCATTTAATCTCGTTTGTGTGCTTCTACAAAAATGAACGATATAATCTACAACTGCAAATACAGCTATAACTTTGGAAACACAACTAGTTCTACAGTTTAATCTACAATTATCGAAAAACTATATACAATGCACATCAAATAACTAACTATGCATCACACAAAAATTGTAGACTCGAAAATTTAACAAAAATTCAAACAACCAACATAGCTACATCTACTAAAAGCGAAAATAGAGTGAATACCTTGCACAATGTGGGGACTTTGAGAAGGTGAGAGAGGAGGTGGTTGCTCTGCTGTAGAAGGAGGAGGTGGACTAGGGTTCGGAGAGCTTATTAGGGTTAGGGTTTTCTTTGGGATCGGGAGATTCAAAGGAAGAGGCAATGGTTCGAGAAGAGAGAGAGAGTGAGTGAGAGAGTCAAGTGATGGAGGATGGGTGGATTAGGTGAAGGAGGAGCTAGGGTTTCAAGTTTGGGTTCGGGAACAAGCGAGAGAGAGAGGATAGTGTAAGGTTAATGATAGAATGTAGGAGGAGAGCAAGATCTGTACAAGTACTAGATTTACCCGTGGCCACGTGCCTACAGCACGTCTTCAGAACGATACAATATATGAAAAGTCGTGTAAATAGTAAATCAACAATTATGTAGCTGAAGTTTGAATAGTATGACCATAATTAGTTGTAAATTATTATAAATTGGGGTATAAAATTCCCTGTTTCCATATATATATATATATATATATATATATATATATATATATATATATATATATATATAGAGAGAGAGAGAGAGAGAGAGAGAGGAGAGAGGGAGAGAGAAATAATTAAATAAATAAATGAGCTGTTTTTTTTGGGGGGGGGGGAGGGGAATGAATTTGAGTTTTGGAGGAAAACTTTTGGGGAGAAAATATGTTTTGTGAGCTTAGATCTGGGCCTTTGATTTTGGGGGAATTGAAGAAGAGCCACTTGATAGCTTTCTTTGTGTTTTATTATATAGATTTTAAAACACTTGTATAACCTAAGCCGTTGTTCCACACAACGGCCTAGGTTATACATAGGTTGTTGTGTGAAGCAGCAGCCCAGATTGGAAGATGGATTTC
The DNA here is from genome assembly GCA_017893485.1 of Hemerocallis citrina. Lineage (NCBI taxonomy): Eukaryota > Viridiplantae > Streptophyta > Magnoliopsida > Asparagales > Asphodelaceae > Hemerocallis > Hemerocallis citrina. The sequence goes on from CM030365.1 coordinate 101,651,753, forward strand.
GAAATACCTAGGCCTAGGTTCAAATTTGGCAAAAAAATACAAGCTGATCAGCGGCGAGCGCGAAAGAGTGAGCGAAATGCTAATTGAAGAATTATTTGGGGGTAAAATACCATTTTTACCCCTCCGAAGTTAAGTGAGATAGAGGGGAAGATGGGCTAGATCGATCCTAGCTGTTGGATCATGATCGAAACGATCCAAAGGCCAGGAGCTCGATTTGCAATGGGTCTGTGCAAATAGACCTATTTGCAACTGAGCATTACTATATATATATATATATATATATATATATATGGGTAAAAGGGATATGAGCAACTTGCTCATTTAGTAAATGAGCAAGTGATTATGTGGCATGCATGTGATACATTGGACAACTAACCCTTTTAAGACTTTTCCAATCACATGTATGTCACATCATCAATTGCTTATTTACTAAATGAGCAAGTTGCTCATACCCCCTTTTCCCTATATATATATATATATATATATATATATATATATATATATATATATATATATATATAAAGTTTGCTTTTAGGAGATCTTCCATTGCAAACGCACTGTAGCGTACAAACGCATGCAAACTACTGAAGCTGTTATTTAAAACAACAGCTCACTGTTTGAAATATATAACTGCTTCAATTGTTTGCAACCATTTACACGCTACAGTCCGTTTGCAATGGAAGATCTATCTTGTTTTTAAATTAGTCATCAGACTCATCACTATTGTGATATATCATGTTAGTATGCTTATTTCTTCCATTGAACAAAACTTTTGGTCCATACTAGTAGAATTTCTATCATGGGGTTATATATATATACTTTCTACTAGAATGATAGAGTTGAACTATGGAAATCTGTCATACATTAAGATACAAGTGGCTATGTATTAGATGAAGACATCTAATTGATACATACAAGATAATACATATATACATAACCAGTTTCCATGTACAGTAACCTTAGTACGTGTGTATATCACTCAGATTTGTTTCAGAAAAAACTTAAGGGTGCGTTTGTTTTGATATTTAGAATAGAGTATTCTGAATTGAGTATTCTGAATAGAGTATTCTGAATAGAGTTATTCTGAATATGAGTTTAAAAGCTGTTTGTTTATATTGTATTCTGAATATTGATATTCTGAAAGCTGTTTATCTGAAAAAGAGAGTTTAGAAGCTGTTCGGTTATATTTCTAGCTGAAAACTGTATTCTGAAAGCTGTTTTTCTGAAAATGAGTGTTTAAAAGCTGTTCGGTTATATTTCTAGCTGAAAACAGTTATCTGAAAGCTGTTTTTCTGAAAAAGAGAGTTTAAAAGCTGTTCGGTTATATTTCTAGCTGAAAACTGTTATCTGAAAGCTGTTTTTTCTGAAAAAGAGTGTTTAAAAGCTGTTCGGTTATATTTCTAGCTGAAAACAGTTATCTGAAAGCTGTTTTTCTGAAAAAGAGTGTTTAAAAGCTGTTCGGTTATATTTCTAGCTGAAAACTGTTATCTGAAAGCTGTTTTTCTGAAAAAGAGTGTTTAAAAGCTGTTCGGTTATATTTCTAGCTGAAAACTGTTATCTGAAAGCTGTTTTTCTGAAAAAGAGTGTTTAAAAGCTGTTCGGTTATATTTTTAGCTGAAAACTGTTATCTGAAAGCTGTTTTTCTGAAAAAGAGTGTTTAAAAGCTGTTCGGTTATATTTCTGACAATTTTGAATATCAATTTGAAATAATAATAATAATAATAATAATAATAATAATAATAATAATAATAATAATAATAATAATAATAATAATAATAATATATATATAATAATAATAATAATAATATATATAATAATAATAATAATATATATAATAATAATAATAATATATATAATAATAATAATAATAAATAATAATATAATAATAATAATAATAAATAATAATAATAATAATAATAATAATAATAATAATAATAATAATAATAATAATAATAATAATAATAATATATATAATAATAATAATAATAATAATATATATAATAATAATAATAATATATATAATAATAATAACAATATACATAATAATAATAATAATAATATATATAATAATAATAATAATAAATAATAATAATAATAATAATAATAATAATAAATATATAATATATATAATAATATTAATAATAATATATATAATAATATTAATAATAATATATAATAATATTAATAATATATATAATAATAATAATAATATGTATAATAATAATAATAATAATATATATAATAATATATAATAATAATAATAATATATATAATAATAAAATTAATAATAATAATAAAAATAATAATAATAATAATAATAATAATAATAATAATAATAATAATATATAATAATAATATATATATATATAATAATAATAATAATAATAATAATAATAATAATAATAATAATAATAATAATAATAATATATAATAATAATATATAATAATAATAATAATAATAATAATAATAATAATAATAATAATAATAATAATAATAATAATATATGTATATATAATAATAATAATAATATATATAATAATAATAATAATAATAAAGAGAGTAAAGGAGGTGTTTTGGAAAGGAGGTGTTTGGGAAAATAGAGGTATGAGTATTCTGAATATCAATTCTGAATAACACTTAAAACAAACGCCTATTCTAAATAGAGTATTCTGAATACTCTATTCTGAATATCAAAACAAACGGACCCTAAATTTTTGTGCCCTTGATGAATTACCAATAAGATGATACACCTCTAACCATTCTCAAGCTTGTCTTAATTTCTCAATTAGATTCAAAGATATTAAAATATGTTTTTACAGAACTTAATTATTGTGCCAGAAATTATAATTCTTGATGAGCATCGGTAATACTGTACCACAAAGTAGTAAAAATGTTTTCTTGATTTTCAGTTACGTGAAAGTCAAATAATTTTCTAAAATCGGAATAAACAAAAGTGAACACATTCCCTATATATATTTCATATGATCCATATTGTTAGATTTTTTTAAAATACTTTGTATTTGGTTTCTTCTTGGCATAGAGAAAAGTGTGTTACGACTTCACTAGAAATAAAATAACTAATAGCAATAAATGTTCAGATCATCATGAATCACGGTAGTTTTATGGACAACTATTAGTTAGATAAACTTTTTTGACTTTGAACAAGACATTAATAAAGTTACGTAAGGTAATGTCAAAAAACATGTGACATATATAAGTGCACGTACATACAATGTATGTTACTGTTCGCTTTAATAAATATAAGTAATATTAATGTTGATAATAATACCATTCATTTGTTTGCTATAATAACTAGCAGTACAATATTCTAAGCTATACTTTGGATTTTGGAGGAAGCAACTTGAACTAGCTCCTTAGGGTCTGTTTGGTTCAAATAAAGGAAGGAAAAATGATTATCTTCTTGTTTGGTTCACAAGGAGAAAGAATGAATTTTATAATTAAATTATTTTTATACCCTTTATATACATTTTAAGAGAGCATATGTATTATTGTTTCTAATTCTAATTTGGTAATATAAACAAAATAATGAAGACAGATTGATTGATAGGTATTGCTGCTATAGCAATCAATACAGATGTTTGGTAGTACTAGTGCATTTAGCCTAAGAATGCTAAACTATGGATTCTAGAACGATATCTCAAGGGAAAAAATATTATTATTATTATTATTATTTTATAGGTTGTATTTGCAGAATGTCGTTGGTGGTAAAGATGGCCAACAAGTCCCACTGTGATCATATTTAGGAGTTCAGCCAAGACTAATTAGTTTTATATTCATTAGAAGAAAAAAAGTAGGAAAATAGGTATTGAGAATATGATTCCCAACCTTTGGTCAAAACAGTAATATAACTGACATCTAAGTATCTAACTCTTCATAAGAACATGCTTAACAATATGGACAGAACAATGAATTCAAAATTTCAAATTTCCCCGTAAAGGGGCTAGGAAAGAACTAGTTTAATCTAGAATAGAAAACATTTTGTTAAACATAATCAAGATTTAATCATATCAAGCTCAATAAAGCTGCCATATGAGTAAATGAAAAACAAACTAGGCATTAGAAAATATGACAAAAATAACTCTAAGAGTGCCTCTGATCAGCATCATTTAGATATGTGAACATTGATCAATAATGACGATGGACGGAGACGAGAGGGGTGGCGAGGAGGAGAGGGAGAAAGAGAGAGCACGAGTGGGAGAGAGAGAGTCGGAGATCTGTTTTTTATTTTAGAAAGAGAGATCTTAGGGATTTAGATCTAAAAAGGGCAATTTAGTCCAATCACTTAAAAAAATTAGACATACTTTCTCTCTCCTCCAAATTTTTCAATATTGGAGGGGGAGCCAAAATTGGCTCAGGACGGATTTTGCACCCCTTCATTTTCCTCTCCTCCCCTCCAAAAAAATGAACCAAATAAGAAATGTTTTAAAAAAATCTATCCCCTCCCCCCATTCCCCTCCAACCAGACAGACCCTTAGATAAATCAACATGTACACTCAGCAAAAAGAAAATTAAAGTATCAATGAAACCAATACTTCTATTACTAGTATTTCAAATTAATTTGGTCTACCCATTTACCAAGAATAAAATAACTACCCAACTAACCGCAAGTGCAACTGTTCAAGTTGATGAGTGAAAGTGAGATGGTTGGCTCCTTGTGACCTTCCTGTTGAATTTTCTATATTTGTATAGATTCAGCTAATGAGGTAGTTAGATTAAAGTTAATTAGTATCTATCTACAAATGGTCAGCAATGAGAAAGTAGGGGATGAACATCTCAGGAATTTACTAATGGATAAGGATGCTCTGCCCTTAGATTGGGTCTATTTTTCTAAGAGCAGAACTGCAGAAGTCTTCATAAAAAAAAAATTTGTCTGCTTGATTATTGTTCCTCTATTAATTAAAAGAGTTTTAGTTAGTAAATTGCATCCAACTACTATGAACTTCAAGGTATTTCAAAAAGAGAATAAGACACTGATTATCATCCTAGCTAACTTAGTTAAAAAGACATTCCAAAATTTATATCTCGACATTTCAAAATAAAAATTAATTCTGTTCGAGGTGATCTACACCATAAAAATTAAGTGTGTGCAAAATTAAAATAAATACAACAAGTCTAAACCACCACCATGTAACTTAAAAATGGAGTAATTCTAAGTCATTTATAAAATGTCAAATTTTTTTGTTGCATGATAAATTGTAAAATCTCATCAAATTAATTCAAAATTTTGCACACGTATACTCACTTTTTAAGGTAAGGTATCTATCACATCTAATGGAGTGTATTTTTATTTTAGTATATCGAGATATGAGTTTTGAGATGTTTTCGTAGCTAATAGTTAGGGTTACGCCCCTAACCCACTTATTATCTTTCAGAAACTATCTTTATATTTATTAATTTTATATATTATGCTCATATTTCATTAAAAATTTCAGATCATTAATCATAAAAAACTATCATATATGTTGAAATAATAAACCAATTAAATAATTAGTGTCATACAGTGAATAATATGTGCGTTATGCATAGTTTTTTGGCATTCCCATAGAGAGTGCATTATGTTTTTATTAGAGTTACCATATTTGCATGAACATTTAGTATGTCTTTTCATACTATTTTCAGTTTTCTACACAATTGTCACGCCCCGCTTCCCAAAAGGAATACGGAATACGAATACGTGACAAAGCTCAGCGAATAATTTTCATCATTTATTAGTTGTAGGATCGACTCAGCATCATAACAAGAAATATAGAAAAATATATTCAACCACACATGCATGAATAATTTATTAATCAACAAAAAATATTTGAAACAAATATAAATATCCCAAATAAATTCAAGATCTGAATCAAAAGTAAAAATGTCGGGACTACAAGCCCGTTACAAGTTTTAAGTTATAACAAGAATTAAATAACTCAAATACAAATAACTGAAGCAAGCTTTCCCAAACGAAGCCTAGAAGATTTGCTCACCAACTCCAGCAGGTAACTCGTCTCCAAAGTCTGTATATATATATATATAAGGAAAAAAAGAGAGAAACAAAGACAGACAGACACCCTTAGTGCAAGTTCGGGCCGCAAGTAGTACAAGTAAGGGTATGAAAATAAGTGCAAAAAAGTATGAAATAAGATTTGGAATCAAGAGTGTACAACATGATTGATAAGGATGCAACAAGTAGTGAAGTTCAGGAGGCTAGCTAGCAAGTAACGCAAATCAAATAACATGATCAGTAACAAATACAAGTGGCAAGAACAAGTAACAAGTGAGCATGTAGTTGTATCAAGCGTCAAGTAACAAGTATCACGTAAGGTGTCAAGTGTGTACAAGTGACAAGTTATTCTCAAGTCTATTGTTTAATTCTATTTAGGTAACACTTCATGCGTCCCAGTTATTTACTACATGGTTTCTAATTACAAACAGTTACGTTTAGGCCTAGTGGTGGATTTTATAGGGCGGTGTACTGAGGCATCAAGTATCAAGCAAGCATGTTCATAAATTGGGTAATCATTTAACTAGTTCATGAGTCAAGTAATAGCATGACAAGTCATGAATCCAATAATAATATACTAGTTCATGAATCAAGTGTTAAAATAACCATTCCATAAATCGAATAATCACATAACTAGTTCATGAAACAAGTATCAAGTGGGAAACACGGGCCCCCTTCTAAGTACACTTACCTAATTGTCCACTACTATGGTCTTTCACTTAAACTCCGGCTTGTTATTTATTATTATTATCAAGACAAACATGAAAGTGTACGAAATAGGGCAAGTAAACATGATCAAGAACACACTAAAAACAAGAAGGCTAACCCAGGCATTTTTTTTGTCAATCCCCGACGTTTATAAATGCTGGGGTTGACCCCCCCCCCCCCCCCCGGCACTTCGAAAAGCACCGTCGCAAGCGCTGTGCTTGCCCCCACCAGGCTTGCAGAAGACTTTCCCTGGCGTTAGTAAATGCCGGGGTAAGTTATTTTTATTTTAAAATTTTTTTCCTGTTAAAAAACCTATCCCGGCGTTTGAAAACGTCAGGGTAGGTATTATTATTATTATTATTATTATTATTATTATTATTATTATTATTTATTTATTTATAATGCCGGGGTAAGTCAAAATACCTGTAATTCAATTCAGAATCATTTTCCAGAATTTATTCTATCAAATAAAAATACCTGTGATTCTAGTCACAATCTTCCACAAATCCATGAATCAAACATAATAAATAATAAAAAAGTACTTTAAAGCACAAATTCATTCTAATAATCAGGCATAATATACAACTGATTCCACAAATACATATTGATTTCAATAATTATCCATAAATACAATTAATTCCAATTATTCCATGAACTTTTAATATTAGCATACATTTTACATTCTCTGTATCACTATTGTTCATAACAAACCTCCTTTCAAATAAGTTACAAGTAAAACATCATTCTTTTTCCCATTTACTCTTCCTATTTCATACACCACCTTGGTTACCCTGGACTAAATGCCTGCTTCAGAAAAGAATAAAATAGTGACTACATAGCAACTTCTCTAAGGCATGAACAAATTTTACCTCAGTCTGAATTAAACTGGAGTCTGTTTTCCATTTTTGGTCCTGCTTCTTGGGTTGAAAGAATAAAGTACATGTCCACACTCCCAATAGAGTAGCCTCAATCGGTGCGAGCCAGTATACATACAAATGCTCCTTTGTGTTGTAATTCCCTTGAATATAAGCCCAGCCAAATGCCTGTGCAACGAAAATTTTCTTTTGGTAAGATTCTTTTTTTATTTTTTAAACTTGGATATTCTGCAAAGAAGGATTCAAAAGAAAAATCCTCACCAGCAGTCTAATTTCAGTGCATATCATCAAAAGTGCAGAAGAAGAGTATTTTTACAATACATCACTTATATAAAGACCTAATTTATCTTTTTTTAATTGCCTTGATTCTAAATCCATTTAGATGACACATGCCGAACCGTCTGAATCGCTTAAAACCACCTCTACTATTTTGAACCATAAAGCATACATGACAAAAGATTTCCAATAAAACTCGGCCTTTTCCCTAAAAGTACTACCCCATTATAGCCATTCTGCTTCAATTCCATGGACATTTCCCTATTATGTGTTCTTCCAATTTTAAACATCTATACAATAAAAGAAAGACTAAAATCGAATGGATATTTGTTTATAAGATGGAAAACCGAAGCATGAATCTCTTAAGTTACTTACAGCAGCAGGGTTCATCATTCCACCAGTGACATCAATACTCAGTAAATGAAGAACAACTTTAGAAAGCTTTTTATCCAAGTTTTTGTAGCAGAACGTTTGGCATTTCTCTTCTTTAGAGCTAATGAAATTGTCACGATCACAAATGCAAGCAGTCCCTCAATTACAGTTCCTTGACTGATATCAACATTCAGATGGGGAGGATGAGCAGCTTCAGGAAAGTTTAGCATTATTAACCAAGCAGCAATAATTGACCCAACAAGATAAATGACCCACCTAGAGAAAAAAACAAAAAAAAAGATTCAGGTCATCAGATTTCGAAATATGGATGACAGCTGACAACAAAAAATTGTTGTCCAAGTTTATTGCATCTTCACTCTAGATTCACACACATGTTAGATAAAGATAAATGACCGAGGTTACCATTATCAAGAAATTCTGTAGGTCTAATGCATGTAGAAATTCTGTAGTTTCGGGAAGACAAATGCATATAGGATAATACATAGCAGCTTAAAAAATGTTGAGATTGCGAAAAACATTACTGCAGAATGAAATGAGAATTGTTAAAAGGAGTAATGAAGAAGTCACATAACTATTAATTAATTGAAGACAACATAACTATTAAGTATTTGTGATTGTTTAGTTATTTCAAAACTATAGCCATACCATAGAATGTGAGGTAGGTGATGTATAAGATTTAAACTGATTGCTGTAAAGGTCATTGCTATTTTTTATCGGAATCAGGGTTAAACTTTTTCCTTGTAAAACCGGATGAAGCTGATTTTACTTGGATGGAGGGTTTTCTTTTCTCCCATGTCAGTTTATGTTCTGGTTTATTCTATGACTATGTTTGTTACATTTCCCATCAAATAGTTAATAGCTTGATGAATGGTGCACGTCATCTATTCATTTTCTTACGGAATTTATTAGATCAATGAGCACAATTTTAATGTCCTAAAAATATTTCAATTGCACAACATGAGGGTTGTTGTTGTTGTTGTTTTTCCCCCCTTAAATCAAATGGAATGTAGGATTCAATTGAAAAGATGTTCAATCAGTTCTGGCATGTTTTCAAGCCAAACTCTATAATTAAAACCCCTAAAGTTCTTTAATTATATAAAGTATTGTAATAACTATTTAATAGATAGTTAATGAGAAGTTTCATAAGGTAACATATCTTCTTCTAGTGCTGCTTAAATTTATTGTACATCTTAACATAATTTAGAGCAAATCCATATGCTTCTTACTTTCAACTGGGTGGATTGGTTTTAGGCCCTGTAAGGATAATTGGAATTTTCTCATATAATAACACTACAAAACTGCAGTTATCCTAATTTTGTCTTATTTTCATTACTCATTTTAGAGTTAAGTATAGATATCTCACTCCAAAACTTCAGATAACTGCAACTATATGAACTTCTCACTTATCTAATTTATCTGAACTTTAGCATTATCAAACACCATATCAAAACATAACTTTAAGTCAAAGGTAAATATAAACAATTATAATTAACGTACTCTGTACTTTTAAAGTTAGAGGTAACTTTGTTTCCAGCAAGGCCTTAAAACTTTTGAAACTTTGTGTATATGCTTTCCTTTGATTAGATAATTTTTGATAATCTTTCCTTCACTAGAAAAAGTTAAACAATTGTTTAAGCAGCTGATAACAGGAATTTAGATTGTTTTATCACTCTTTCCATCATCAATATTTTAATGATAGAAGTATGAGGTTGGACAGCATTTGGGATATGCTTGCAAATGCCTCTCTCTTAAGTGGATCCTCTTTTTTGTAACTGCTTGTCAATAATTCTATCCTGGCCAAATAGATTCCCACCAAGAGTCATTATCCAATTTCACAACTCTTAAACAAGTAACAAAACGTTGTGTGTGTGTGTGTGTATCTGGGTTATTTGCAAAATTCCAACGTTGTGTGTGTGTGTGTGTATCTGGGTTATTTGCAAAATTCCAGTTGCTAATAAGCGAGTCATCTGCAAGTTGCAAAGCAACCAAAACACATGCAAAGAGGCAGCAAAATCACTAATATGATGAAGTTCCAAGTATTTATCTTAATTACTTGTTATCCTATACTTTCAAAATTCCAAATCTAGATTTAATTATATTGAAACCCAAGAGTTTCACAAACCTCATTATTCTCGTTCTTGTCAAAAAACCAGCTCCCTCTCAAGTTATAAAACCAAATACTACTTCACCAGTTTATGTACCTACCAGAGTAGAATAATTGTAACCAATCTATCAATCTATCAATCTCTCATCTTAAGTATTAAGTATTAAGTACAAGGAGAGCTCGAAGAGGGAAAGAGAGAGGGAGTTTGGACATTACCTAGAAAATATGAGTGATCCAGAAACTAATATTAACATTTATGCCAGAGATAGAAATTTAAGAAATTACCACTAAACTAACCCATTACCCATTACCCAAATAAAAGCAGACAATTGAAAACAATTGAACATTACCCAATTATGCTATGATTCAAAAACAATTGAAAACATAACTTCAGCAGCTAAACTAACCCATTACCCAAATAAAAGCAGACAAACAACAAACAAATGGAATCAAAATTCACAAATTATAAACGTATACAAACCCCCTTGCCATATCGTAATCCCTTATAACCAAACTCACAAATTACTAATAAACAATCTAACCTTCAACTTGCAGGTACAAGAAGAACCCGAATTCTTAACTTCCCGAAACACAATCTCCGAATCCCGATTCTATCTACCAATCTTCTGCACATACAACCCCAAAGATAACCCTCTGCATACAAAATCAATAGTAAAAAAAATCCTAAGATTTTTAACAGCTGAAGCACAAAACTAACAGATTCATTTTTTAAAAGCTGCAGCTTCTTCTCAAGGAAGTGCTGAAACAAATAATGAGCAACCAGATTAAATCGTCACCTAGGGTTTTCAATCGAAAATTTAAACACATTTGTGGAATCAACATCATACTTAATCAAAAATCAAAATCAAAATGAAAAAAGAGAATAATTACCTAGGGTTTATGAAAGAGAGAGATTGAGGAGGACAACGGCGACGACGGGAGATCGAACGGCGACGGCTGGGGGCGAGATCGAACGGCGGCGGGGGCGGCGAGATCGAACGGCAGCGAAATCGAAAGAGTGAAAGTGGAGATCGAAATTGGGTTTTAGAGAGATAGGGTTTCGGCGTGAAAGGGAAAAAGAAGAGGGAAAGTGAAGATACCAGGCGCGAAAGGGAAAAAGGAGGGGAAATAAGAGGGTTTTCCTAAATGCCGGGCTATTAACACACCCCGGGGTGTTTTAAAAAATGCCGGGGTTTCTTCGCAACCCCGCAGGCGCTGTTATGAAGCGTCGGGTTTGCCTGTATATTTTGTAGTGACAGGGAACAGGTTTAGGCTAGGTAGGAAGTACATTCGATGGTAAAAAACAAATTAAAATTATCAAAAACGACGAAAATTCCAATTCTGCGCAATAAGACGTTGCTGCACCAAAACTGCAATTTCGTTGCTACAAGACTACAAATCTGGATCCATCAGAAAATCTAGAAACTGGACTCTCTTCCGGTTCCATCTCATATAAACAAGATACATGAAAGTGGTAGCAACTGGTGTCAAAACAGTAAACAACACAAAATTCGTGTTCAGTCAGAATTTATAAAATTGTGTTTATAAAGATGAAACAGGTCTGAAACTTCATTAATTAATTCCAGCAAAATTTGGGAAGGTTCTCTAGTATGTCTAGTATTAGCATTCACAATTTCAAGTCATTATCTTACATGTAAAATAGTTAATTTAATTGTAAAACAAAGCGACGCAGCAAATTCATGAATCTGAAATTTCCGACACAGCAGTACTAAAACAGTGATAACTCACAAACCATAACTTGGAATCGTAAAAACAGTAGTAAACTAGATATCTGGGGCTAAATTCCATGTTTAGAACTCAAGTCTAGATGCTGATGTTATCAGGATCGAAACAGTAAGTAAAAACATGAACAGCAACAAAGTGGTTTCTTGTATATAAAAAGTGGCATGATGAGTAACTATATGAGTCTAAATTAATGTGTGATTCAAATCAGGGTGTAATATATATCAAATTAGCAAGTCACATTTATTTCTCAACTCAAAAGAAAGTAAAATCACCACATACATCATACAACATACATCTACAAGTCAAGGTGGTTCATAATTTCATTTGTTCAAATAATTAGATGATAAAATAGATCTAACAAGTTGTGAAACGAATGT